>CM066328.1:205701123-206904873 GCA_033807585.1 Hydrophis major
TACAACTTGAGGGCTTTTGTTGATGATTTAGTTTTGATTTTATAAGATCCTTAGTATTAAATTTAACACTTAATGAATAAATTAAAAGACTTTGGCGCGCTGGCTTTAAAATAAATTAACAAAAAACAAATATGTTAAAAATGTAAGTATACAAGATCAAGACACCCTGATGAAAAAGACTGGCTCTAAAACTGAGAAGAAGGTTAAATATTTGAGGATCACATTGACTAATATGAATTGTATGTTGTTTTAGAATAATTATACTAAGATATGGAACAACATAAATAAAAGACAAAGTAGGACAAACTACAGGGATGAGATGAGTGGAATAAATGAATTGGGAATTGTACATTCATGCTATTGAAGTATATGAGTCATTAATGCTACTTTTATGAGTTTACCTTATCCTTTAGTGATGAGCATCTGTTTCTAATGAAAAAGCCAAAAATAATAAAATGAATGTCTTGACACCACAACACAAAATCTACCTTTTTGTATTTGCATTACAATGTTGTCACTTGTCCTCTTTGCCTCCCCCATCAGTGTCTAAGTGTCACTTTCAAATATTCTTCTCAGGCAGTCCTTGAGTATTGAAGATTTGTCTTTAAATGAATCCAGACTCCAACTCCTCTTTAAGACAATGATGATTTGTTCAATATAGCATTAAAAAACAAACACTCTAATCAGGCAAAAATGGCTAAAAGCCAGGCAAGGTTAGACTTGGGTTTGAGTTTGCTCCCTTTCCTTTTATTACCATTATCATGAGACACACCACATCGTACCCAGGCCTATACACAGTTCTAATTCTGGCCACGCCTAAACCATTACCCCTAAATGCTATTAATTCTAGAACATGTCTACATCCCTACCCTATTCCGACCCTCACTAACTGATCCCCATCTGGTGCCACCTTCAGCATGTCTTAATTACCATATATATGTGCCCCCTTTAACAATATGCACCACATCAATACATGAAAAGAGCCAGTTCCAGCAGCCCTGCAGTTGTTGCAGAATCCATCCTTAGCTCTGCTGAGTCATTCCAAAGCCATCAGCCCTCACACAATCAGAAATACAGATCTGGCAGCCGAGATAAGGTGACATGGCCAGCTGACTTGCTGCGAGGCATATTTGGAGCTGATGGGCTACGGCTAAACTTGGAGCCCAACAATTCTGATCTCTTCATGGCAAAATAAATCTATGCCCAAGAGTTCTAAGGATCCTAGGCAGTATCCTTGTAGGTGGAGTTTAAAATATCTGCCCAAATATTTGTTCTGCTACGTATAGTATTTTCTCTTATGCTTTTCATCAGCTACATAGCTCACAATGAAAAGCTTACATTTGCTTTACTGTTGATTATGCATTCCTTTAAAATATATTTGTGGAATTCACTCTATTTAGTGGATTGATTCCATCTTGGTGTTTGTACACAATAGGATCATGATCCAAACTGCAGCTTCCAGGCACATCTATTATCAGACTGATAACAGTTATTATTATCTCTCTAGCAGTGGTGGGATTCAATTTTTTTTACTACCGGTTCTGTGGGCGTGGCTTGGTGGGCATGGCAGGGGAAGGATTCTGTAAAATCTCCAGTCAGAGGTGGGATTTGCTGGATCTCTGAACTACTCAAAATTTCTGCTACCTGTTCTCCAGAACTGGTCAGAACCTGCTGAATACCACCTCTGCTCTCTAGCAATCTTGTTACACGGAAACAAAATAGCATTATAGTAAAACTGAGGAGTTCAAGTTAATTTCTTACCATACGGGAATTGTTCATATGAACAACAGTATTAGAGGAATTTTGCATGCACAGATGGGTGAATTTGAGTGGGTCTGGATATATGTGCTTTAAAATCATTCAGGACCAAATATTCTAATCCTTTTCTTTTTACATACTTTCTTGACTTTATTCCAGGCTTATTAAAATAAGAATCCCACAAAAGATTATCAAAATATGTGAATGATACAGACACACATTGCAGTACATAAGAAAATATACCTCAGCTACACCCTGGCAAACTGTCACTGCTAGTGTATAAATATATAGATTATACAGAGGCGGGCTGCACTTTCATTGACAAGGGGCTCATTGGTTGCACATGCGCACTCACTTTGCTCCACTTTGGGACTGAAATGCAGTTTCAAACAGGTAGCTAATTGACTCAGGCAGCTCCAGTGAGCACAGCAAGGCAGTGCGGAATTCACTTGGGTAGCCTGGGTGGGGAAAAGTTATTTCTTTAGGGAAAACATAGCACAAGAGCGGGTGGGCAGGCCCACCCAGAGGTCACAGCCAGGGGCTCGCCCATACCTCGCCAACCATCCAACAGGCCACCACTGATAATATACATACAAATATGCATAAATGTACATGACAACATTAACATGAAATTCAGCATGCTCTCTTTCTTTAAAGAGACAAATATATCTGCAAATTTCATTTATTTCTACAATTTTAATAATCTAATGATCTTACACTTAAGCTTTATTCTTCATCAAGGAGCTATTTTGTACATAAATTCCATCCATATTAAACCAAAAGAAGAGAGAAGGTGTTATAGTCATTTGTTTGATGTTCACGTTAACCAGTGGAAGAGACAATTGGATTGGACAGCTTCCAAATCTGCTTTTTGCAACTTAAAAGACAATATATATTAAATTGCTCATAGTAAGTGAATGCCATCTCTGGTAGAAAACAAAATGCTTACAAACAAATAATGCAATCATGATCCAACCCTAATTTTATGACTGAATGCACCTCTATTTTTGAGAAAGTCTCTGTAATTGAATACTCTAGCAGTGACAATGATAAGGCATGTACAGAATTTCTTTTTCAGCAGAGAACACCAAACTTATGGAAACAAAAAGATATGAGAATAGATTTGTTCCCACTCTTGCATTCTGGAGCCTTGATACAGAATGAATTCAAGATGACTTCCTTTCCTTTCTCCCTTTCCCCCTTTTCCTCTCCTCTCCTCATATTTGCTTTGATATTCCCCTTATTTTGGACAAAGGGTATTATATTTTTTAATTAATCAGATTTTTTAAAGTCAGTTAGTAAATTACTTTGGCAACTTGTCAAATGGCACAAATAAATAAAACCAAACATTGTGCAATATCCAACACCTTGCAAACAAGGAAACATTACTTATTCATTTTCTCTAGAAGCTTGGAGGGGTTTGTTCATGTTTCTGTTACCACTGCCAACATTATAGCATAACTTTGACTTTTCTGAAGTCTAATTCCTTTCCATTGAGACATTCATCTTTAGAAGAGAATGGATTTAGTGAAGCAGACATTAAAATTCTCTACACATGTTTTCACCTTGAGAAAAATAACTGGAAAGGAAGTCCATTCTGCTTTACAAACATTAGAAAACTGGTCAAAACATATAAACCAAAAAGATTCAGACTAATCTCTACAGATTAAAAATCTGTTGAGCTGAGATAAACAATTGCATTCCAATTTCTAATAATGTTTTCCCATTGTCTGCTCCTTCATTTTGCCACCGAGAATTTGAAAGTTTGAAAATAAACAAAGGGGAATGTAATGGCACTAATTGATTACTGAAGATGCTTTGACACAGTTGTGCTGTGATGGATATTTTCCTCAATAATTTTTCCTTTCGGTGAGTTTAAGCCCTACATTTTCTCACAGAGAAAAATGCAGCAAGCAGATAAAGAGATTAGTTTTCAATAATGGTTCAAACGGTGATCCAGAGTAAATTTGCCTGAGGGATATACTAATCTCATTCCTGTTCTATTATATGCCCTGAGGACAAACCATACTCCAATTCTGTCCATTAGGTTTCCTGAATTCCATTTTTTAAAAAGTCCACTGCTATAACAATTAATTGAGATAGCTTTCATCAATTTGTATTTAACTTGACTTAGAAGAAGTTCTATTGCCTCTTAATAGTCTACAAGTTCATGACAATTTTGCACTGTTTTCACACTTCTTTCTCCTGGTATATATAAACTTATACAGTTGTGTCCAAATACTGTTTGTAAGCATTTTGTTTTCTACCAGAGATGGCATTCACTTACTATGAGCAATTTAATATATATTGTCTTTTAAGTTGCAAAGTACTGTACTTCACAAATTCTAGAATATATTCCTCTTGCACATACTCACTACACTATCTTGGATAATAGCTTTTTTTAATAACTTTTTTAATAACTTTTTTTAATAACTTTTTTTTACAGAAATCATGTCTCTGCTCCATTCAGGAGAATGCATTAGGAACACCTGCTTCATGCACCATTTAATGGTTTACTTTGAATATCATGTTTCAACAATTTATGCATATGACTTTTAAATGTCATTGGTTTATAGTCCCTTCAGCACAGTGCAGCCTTATTTTCCTTTATTTTTCTACTCCCGATAGAACCTTTCCCTTACACACAAGGAAGGTGGTCCAGGGAGAAGGAGTCAAAGAGATCATAAGTGCATCAAACAAGAACAGGATTGGAATTCTCTGGAAATTTAGTTTCTGAAATCTTCTGAGAATTTACATTAGAATGTCAGCCCCATTCCAATATTTAGAAAACATTAATTAATTCTAAGCAAAAAGTCATTTCTTTTCTGTTTATTCACTGAATGGAAAAAATAGGAGACAAATGGGAAAGTACAATTTAATTGGATTGTAATTAATAGAACTAACTCTTATAAGTTCTCCATGAGGAGGTAATGATGATGTTGATAAAAATTCTGATTACTACCATATCCAAATCCAAAAGTGCTAGGGAATCCTTGGAAATTCTGGAAGCTTGGCATTTAGACAAATCAGCCATTACTAGAGACACACTATTACAAACGGTTGGAAAATTTTACTTCCAAAAACTTCTGACATATGTCAATGACCACATCACATCACATTTCCATTCTATGTCTTTTTTCCCCTTCAATAGGTCTTTATTAAAACTTCTGGAGATGTAACCAATGGCATATATTCAGATGATATGAACCCATATTCAGATGACATTGATCACGAGAGTATAGGCTATCCGACATTCATCTTCCCAGAGCTATGACAGTTATTTATTTGTAGACAAAGGAATTCCCCTGCAAGAAGTGGGAATTTTTATAAAATTAAGTTCATCTTTAAGAATACCTAAGATGCTACTTTTGTTCTTTCTATCTTTGTTATATGACTCTTTTGGTTTTTAACCTCTTTATCCCCAAGTCAATCGCTCTCTCTATATATATATTAAAAACAAAACCAAACCTGGGTCCCAGCTGATAAAAATTGAAAAGTCTCTCACCCCCTTCCCTCAAGACACTATATGTTTGCAAGTATTTGATCGTTATGCTTTAATGGGATTCTTGCTGAACAGAGAGTAGGTCTTGATTACCTAAATAACACTTTCCAGCTCCAAGGAGCTATGATTTAATATGTTTTAAGGACTGTTAAGGATTGTTTGGACTAAATGTTATTGCCATGGCTTTAAATCACAAAGTATTGTAAGGGCCAACTAAATGCCACAAGTGCCTTGTGAGGTATTGGCTGCTCCTTATTTAAAGCAGCTTCTTATCTTGTCCTTTTGATCTTATTAGATCCTTGATGCTTTTATACATAGCATCAAGGAGCAAGAAGAGCTGCTTGCAAAGAAATTTCTGAAGGTCTTCAGCAAGAAGAGCGGAAGAATCAAAAGCTCTGTCACCTCAAGCCAGAAATGCTTCAAATCTAATTTCTCTGTTGGAAGAAATATCCATCTGGTTCTGTTCCAAGCCGGGAAAAAGGCACTGGTGTGAAGCACCCAGAAAGTATCCATGATATCAATCACTCCAAGACGTTATCTCTCCAATTGATGTATTAGGAACAGATCTGGCATATCAAAAGCAATTTCCCAAGTGAACGTTTTTTCACATATTACACAGAACCCACTTTCTCCCTTCCCTTCTCTCCTCCCACTTCTACACTTCATAAATCACGAGAACCAATTAACTGCAACTGGAAATTCTTAATACGACACACAGAATAACCTTGAACTTTTCAACTCCTCTAACTCTCTAAAAAAATGTGGCAGCTGAATTTCAAAGCTGACAACTGGAGTCAATATGGAGGTTGAAGGCTGATTGGAAATAGGATCCATTTATTGATTAACAGAACCACATGTTTGTGGTTCTAGTGCAGATGAACACATGGAGTTGAAAGTGGTTTTTTAAAAAAATATCTTATGTTTGAAATGGTGTTGGGCAATTCCTATTATGGCTTCATGGATTTGGATCTTGCGTGAGGACTAATCTTATCACTCTGCCTTTGTTTCAAAATATCCTGTCTTGAATGGATTAGCAAATCTGGGACTTCTTATGATGTCGTTTTGTGGTGGTGCAGGGAAACTTTGCTCTGCTCCCTGTACCAAGTTTTCCACTCTGGGAGGCCATTCGGGGCAGTGTTTGGACCTGGAAGGTCCAGCAAAGCAAGGGGAAACTCTCAGAGACAGCCTGGAAGGTTGTGGTTCCCGGCTGGGCAAAGAAGAGAGCCCGAAGTTCAGAGTGGGAAGAAGTCAGCCCTAGGGCAGACCGGGAGGTGCAACGAGCTGACAGAAGACAGAAGAGAAAGAGACGGCAGTACAGTAGCAGCAGGCAAGCTATCAATACAACAAAGGCTGGAAGATTGACTGTGGAACTGAGTTGGAAACAACTAAAAAATGAAGACTCCAGAGCAGAAGGGGTGAGTGTGGAGAATAGGTGACAGCGGCTTGACTTTTGTTTTACCCTCCGGCTCTGGGAGTAAAACGGCAGCTTGAGAAAAGAGTGATTAAAGGAGAAAAAAGGACTAGATGAGAAGAAGAGGTGTGAAGGAGGTTTTTATTTAGGAAAACTGCCTTTTGAAACTGAGATAGATTATGAATTCCGATGGTGGAAGATCTGGAATGATGTATGTGGAGAAATAGAGAGTGGATGAATGATTGTGCAGATCACAGGAGACCGCCATTGTGAGAGAGAAGACTGAAGAACAGGAAATAGAAGCAAGCCTGACAAATGATGAACGATAGAGAAGTTGACTATATGAATTTGTACATTTAGATTAATATTAATTACTATATATATCAAAATCTTTACTTTTCTCTATTTCTATTATAATTACAAATCTATTTTCCTCTATTAGTATACTATTATTGATTATTAAAAACAATATAGATGTAGATAATATTAATAAGAAATTTAATAATTTTGAGACAATAGTCAGACTGTTCAATTGACACCTTAAGCTTTATAATATTTACTTTCTGGGTTTACTAACTGTTGGATAGACTATTTAATTGAGAGAAAATCCACATAGAGACTTGGATGGTAATTTGGGAGAATATCTATAGGATTATAGGAGAACAGCATCGGATTATTAGGGAGATGATTAGTATTACAACTTCTAAGACCGGAAAAAAATCCACAACATCAATATCGATGCCCAGTCTGGCTACATCTTATCAGAGAACATTTGAAGATATGCTGGCTCAGGAGAAATCAAATACAACACTTAACATGCAGATGGATCAAACCACTTTGTTGACAATTCAAGAAACAATTATCAAACTTCAAGAAACCATGATGAATAATCATGTGGAAATAAAATCTGTTATAGAGGTAATGAAAATGGATTTAAAATCAGAGATGGGAGAAATGAAAGTAGAACTTTGTAGCCTAGATGATAAAATGGGGTCTATTCAAGAAACAATTAAGAAAAAATGAGGAGAGGATAAAAACAATTGAACTGCAAATGGAACAGACAGAAAAGAAACTAGAGGAAATGGGTCAGAAGATTGCAGAACACAACAAAGAAGTGGAAGAATCTCTCATCCATCTTGAAATGGTCCAAGCTTCATTTTTCTTACAATTTCAAAATGTAGAAGAATCAAAAAAGGAAGACCTAACAATTTTGATGGCTGAATTGATGGTAGATGCCCTACAAAGAGACAGACAAGAGAAGATAAATGAAATTGATGATATTTGTAGGTGTATACCAGCTACGCCAGATGCCATAGACTCCCTAGAGAGGACAGCGGACCAAGAAGAAGGAGGAGTTAGAACCAGAAGCCAAAGAAGAAACTAGAGTAAATTAAAGATAAAAATCAGATCAGATATAAAAATGGAATGGGGATTGAAACTTTTGTCGATTAATGTGAATGGACTAAACAAAAAGAAGGAGATTATTAACAAAAATAGAGAAACAGAAGAATGATAGTGTGCCTCCAAAAAGTGCACATTAAGAACTGGGATGAACGATATCTACAAAATAAAAAATTAGGAAGATTATATACAACCTTAGTGGAGGAAAAAAAAAGAAGGGTAGCAATATACAGTATATTAAGGAAGAAATAATTTCAAAATTAATATATAATGACATTAGAGGGAGGATACTGATGGTGGAAGTATCTACAGAAAGTAAAAGTATATTATTAGTAGGGATACGTGCACCTAATAAAAACCAAAGAGAGTTATATAAAACCATACATAATAAACTAATCGAAATAGGAAATCAGAATATATGTATAATTGGAGATTATAATGCAATAGCAAACATTTGAGAAGACTACACCAGCAAACAAAAGCGCAAAAAGAAAAGAAATACACTACCAAAAACCTTTTTTGAAATGTCAGAGGAATTGAATTTATTAGATGTATGGAGGAAAATGAACCCAGGAGAAACAAAATTCAACTTCTACTCCAACCCGCACAAATCCTGGTCAAGAATAGATATGGCCTGGAGAAATGGAGATTTACTCAAAGACATTTGGAAAATAGAAATCATGCCAAATATCTGGGCAGACCATAACTCACTTAAAATAACATGGAAAGGACAAGCGAGGAAAAGGAATAGATGGACACTAAACCCACAAATTTTAAAAGAAAAAGAATATCTTCAAAAAAAATTGGAAGAATTGGAATTATTCTTTAAGAACAATAAAAAACAACATACCTCACTGCAAAACCTATGGGATACAATGAAGACATATCTAAGACAAATTACAATAGCTTAAACAGCAAAAAGAAATAAAGAAAAATGGAGGACCCATAATACATGAAGAGGGGAGATAAAGAGATCAGGAGATAAATTATAAAAAGACCCAGGAGAAGAACAAATCAGAAATTATTTTGTCATTAACGAAACATAAATTGACCATTTTAGAATAGGAAGATTTAGCAAGGAGCTTACAATATATAAAAACAAATTATTTTGAATATGCAAATAAACCTGGTAGATGGTTGGCCTATAAACTTAAAAAAGAAAATGAAAGAAGAACTATATACCAATTATTAGATAAGAATGGAATTGAGGAAAACAATGTAGAAAAGAAAAAGGAAATTGTGAGGGAATATTTTGAGACTCTATATAGTCAAGAAACAATAGAAAAGGAGAATAGATGAGTACTTAAAAGAAGAACCATTGTGTCCATTAATGGAAAAAGAAAAAGAAATATTAAATAAGGAAATAACACCAACTGAACTAAAGGAAGCAAATTAAAAGACAAAAAAATAATAAAACCCCAGGCCCAGATGTCCTATCAGGTGAACTTTATAAAAAAAAAAGAGAGAGAGAGAATTGACAGAAGGAATATTCCTGGAAGTTTGCAATTAAGTATTGTTGGAAACTAGGATACCAGACTCGTAGAAGGAGGCTTATTTATTTATTTATTTATTTATTTGTTTGTTTGTTTGTTTATTTATATTTATTTATTTATTTTTGTCAATTGCTTACAAGATAATAGGTATAAGTAAAAACATAGTTTTGAATACATGGATACATATAAGAAAAAAAATAAAAGAAACAATAGGACAGGGTTGGTAGGCACATTGGTGCGCTTATGTACGCCCCCTAATTATTAATGTAATTATGTTACATTAATCTCAAAGGAGGACTCAGAGGCTAATCAAATTAAAAATTACAAACAGATATCTCTCTTAAATGCCGATTATAAATTTTTTATGAGTATAATGGCAGATAGGTTCAATAAAATATTAAATGATAGAATATACCCTGATCAAAATGGATTCCTCCCCGCATGCCAAATTGGAAATAATACTAGAATAATAATATATTAGAATACTATGAAATGCATCCAGGGAGCCAAGTAGCCCTTGTCTTCCTGGATGCACAAAAAGCATTTGACAATGTCAATTGGCAGTTTATGATACAACAGATTAAACTGATGGAATTTGGAGAAAAATTTGAAGGAATGATAGAAACAATTTATTCCACACAGAAGCAAATGTATTAATAAATGGGGAAATAATGAAACAATTTAAAATAATGAAAGGAGTCAAGCAGGGATGTCCATTGTCACCTCTGCTTTTCATCCTAACATTAGAAACTCTATTGAGAAAAATTGGATCAAATAAGGGAATAAAAGGAACACAAATCAAAAAGGAAAAATATAAATTACAGGCCTTTGCCGATAACATGGCATTTGCAATTGAAGAGCCCCTAGAATCAGGCCCAATATTATTAAGGGAAATAGGGAAATTCAGTGAAGCAGCAGGCCTCAAAATTAATAAAGATAAAACTAAAATGCTAGTTAAAAATTTAATAGTAAAAGATAAAAAGGAATTAGAAGAAGCAACAGGTCTCCAAATTGTTAAAAAATGTCAAATATCTAGGCATTTGGTTAAGGGCGAGATGCTCAGCCTTTAAAAAAGACAATTACCGTATATACTCGAGTATAAGTCAACCCTAATATAAGCCGAGGCACCTAATTTAACCACAAAAAACTGGGAAAATGTATTGACTCGAGTATAAGTCGAGGGTGGGAAATGCAGCAGCTACTGGTAAATTTCAAAAATAAAAATAGATGCCAATAAAAACTTTCACTAGGGCAGTTGAAAATAAGTTTGATGTTCACAATTTCCTCTTTGAAAGAGACCAATAAATAGGGAACAAGAAGATGAAGAAAAAGAAGTGTGTTTTTTCACACTTTTCACACTGAAGTGAACAAAAATGGCATCATAGGAACAAGCTTATTCTCAGCCCAAAGGTTTGTTTCTGATTTCTTCCCTGATTTAAGGGAAATTTGGGAAACGATCTCACTATCATGAAAGGTTTGATTGATTCACTAACCCAAAAGATGATGATGATGACAGTGGTAGGCAGGAGTCACTCTCTCCCTTGCAAGAAAAAACCAAGAGCCGTTCTTATGATATATATATCTCTCTCTCTCCCCCTCCTCCCGAGTGGACTGAAAGCAGCTGGAGCTGAGGAAATGAAACTGAGTGGAGCGACCTAGGCTCGCATTGCTTTCTCAGCCTAGAGCTCAGAAAAGCCTCCCCCTCCTCCTCCCCCTCCTCCCGAGTGGACTGAAAGCAGCTGGAGCTGAGGAAATGAAACAGAGTGGAGCGACCTCGGCTCGCGTTGCTTTTTCAGCCTAGAGCTCAGAAAAGCCTCCCCCTCCCATGCTTAAAAGTTGCAAAGGAAACACGAAGCAGGGAAGCGGCTGCCCAGCTTTGGAGCTCCACACCATTTTTTTTTCAGAGGGGAATCTGACTCGAGTATAAGCCGAGGGGGTTTTTTTCAGCACAAAAAATGTGCTGAAAAACTCGGCTTATACTCGAGTATATACGGTATATAAAAATGATACAACAAATAGGGAAAGACCTGGAAAAATGGAATAAACTACAGATTTCGCTCTTAGGGAAAATAGCCACAATTAAAATGAATATCCTACATAAATTATTATATTTGTTCCAAACTATCCCAATTAAATTAGATTAAAAAAAATCAAAGATCTAAATAAAATGATTATGAAATTAGTAGGGGCAGGGGAAAAAACACAAATTAAAGGTGTTATGTATGTAAATAGTTAAAATAAAAGCGAGCTTGGGGTAAAGTGCAGGGTTCTGGCCCTGCACTTCTGATTGCTTGTAAAGCGGCTCGATCGGATTGGTTGGGCTCAGAGAATCCGATTTGCCCTTAACGAAGGACTCTTATTAGTTCTGGAGCTAGCGTCTTATATCTCCCTATTGGTTATTTCGCATTAAGGTTGCCTATATAAGGCAGAGTTGTTGTTATTAAAGTTTTAAGTCACTATGTAATAAAGAGCTGAAAGTTCACCAACTAAGACTGTCTCCATTCATTTAACCCATGCCTGAAACCATATCACTGGCGATGAGGATGGGATTTGGAGACATCTGATCTTAAGGAATTTGGAAGAAAAACAGAGCACGTGTTAAGACGACGCCACCAACGGAAACAATGTCCAGAGGCATCGTACCACCCGCTCCGTTCGATCTGAACCAAGAGGATTGGGAATCCTACATGGATCGCTTCCAAATGTTCCTCGAAACAAACAACCTGAAGGACGCCACACCAGCCAAGAAGCGGGTGCTGTTCCTGACGTACTGCGGCCCGGCTGTCTTTAAAATGGCGAAAGCACTCGCGAAACCTCGAGAAGTGAAAGCAATAAGCTGGGACGACCTCGAACCTCTCCTGAGAAACCATTATGTGCCAACCGTACCCACACTCGTGAGACGCCACGAGTTCTATCAAAGAAGCCAGCGAAAAGGAGAGAGTGTGGCTGACTTCATGGCAGACCTCCGACACTTAGGAGGCCTCTGCGGGTTCGCAGACTTAGATGAAGCACTGAGAGACCGGTTAATTCTGGGATTAGATGCGCTTGGCGTGCAAAGCAAGCTGATGGCGAAAGGCGACATCGGCCTTGCTGATGCCATCGCCGAAGCCACTGCTGCTGAGGCGACCAAAAAGTCCACGGCGCAACTACAGCGAAGCCGAAACCCAACGACCCCACCAACAGGCGACCTTTTATCCAAGTCAGAAGAGCAGCTTGTTACGACGCACCACAAGGACCTCTCTTCGTTGTCAGACAGCAACGAAGAAGGGGTCCATTGAATGCGGTCTGACCGGGATCCTCGCCCTAAGCCCTTACGCCCTTGCACTGGCTGTGGAGCAAACCATGCCAAAGCCAAATGCAAATTCCGTGATGCACTCTGCCATGAGTGCGGAAAACGAGGCCACATCAGTCGAGTCTGTCGCAGTTTACCGGGACCAAGTCAGGCCTCAAAGGGAACCAACTTTCGCCAATCGGCAGGAAACCGTCCTGTAAGGCGAGATCCAGCAAACCACTCCTACAGATATCGAGCGTTGCAGAAAGAAGAGGCTCACCATACTATCACTATAGGTCACGCCTCAGCCATGGACGCTAAGAAGATTCGAGTTACAGTAGCCATAGAGAACCAACCTTGCCACATGGAAGTCGATTCGGGATCGTCCCTCTCAATGGTGTCGTGGAAGACATTAAAGCAACTCATTCCTACCATCCAACCTTCGAATGCAACGTCTCATCCTTAAAGACTACCAAGGGAATCGGATCCCTGTGGTTGGGTATTGTCAAGTCCGCCTCTCGTTTAAAAAGCATACGGCATACTTACCTCTAACGATCATCGATAGGGACAGGCTAGTTTGTTGGGCCTCCAATGGTTTGCGCGCCACTCGGCATCGAAGTAGCTGGTGTGAACCGAGTCGGTGATTGCGAGTGGGAGGAGGACCTTATTTCTGAATTCAGCGATGTCTTCGCAGATCGTCTGGGCGAGTATAAGGGGACCCCAATTTCATTTAGCCTTGACCCTAAGGTCGCTCCGATCCGTTTAAAGCCCCGTCGAGTTCTGTTCGCCCTTAAGGCCAAGATAGATGAACAACTTGACAAACTAATTAAACAAGGGGTACTGAAACCCATTGATCATTCTCCATGGGAAACTCCTATTGTAACCCCCATTAAGCCAGATGGGTCAATCCGAATCTGTGGGGACTACCGGGCCACTCTAAACCACGCCCTCCAGCAGAACGCGTATCCAGTGCCGGTGGTGCAGCACCTCCTTCATTCCCTGGGAGGCGGAAAGGTTTTTGCTAAATTAGATTTAGCTCAAGCCTATCAACAATTGCCTGTGGACGATAAAACAGCCCAAGCTCAAACGATAGTAACGCACAGAGGTGCTTTTAAATGTACCCGATTGCAATTCGGGGTAAGTGTAGCCCCGGGAATATTCCAAAGTTTAATGGGGGAAGGGGTGTTATGTATGTAAATAGTTAAAATAAAAGCGAGCTTGGGGTAAAGTGCAGGGTTCTGGCCCTGCACTTCTGATTGGTTGTTAAGCGGCTCGATTGGTTTGGTTGGGCTCAGAGAATCCGATTGGCCCTTAACGAAGGACTCTTATTGGTTCTGGAGCTAGCGTCTTACAGCTCCCTTTTGGTTATTTCGCATTAAGGTTGCCTATATAAGGCAGAGTTGTTGTTATTAAAGTTTTAAGTCACTATGTAATAAAGAGCTGAAAGTTCACCAACTAAGACTGTCTCCATTCATTTAACCCATGCCTGAAACCATATCAAAAGCAATTTATCTACAGAATAGTAAAAGCAAAGGTGGCTTTGGACTCCCAATCTGGGAAAATTACTACAAAGCAGCATCGTTAATATGGATTAAGGATTGGATTAAATTAGAGAACAAGAGAATATTAATAGAAGGATATGATATGCAAATAGGGTGGCATGCCTTCATATGGGACTCCAGCAATAGAAATCATTCTTATTTTTTTAGACATATTTTACAAAACTTGTTGATCAAAACCTGGGAGGAAATAAGGAAAAATCACTATACCAAAATTCCTGATTGGTTATCCAGTATGGAGGCAATGTTCCACTCAAATACTATGGATATCAGCAACAAACTCAAATACTACCAAATTTTGGATTACCAGGGAAGGCTCAAAACAGTCCAAGAACTAGAAATGGAAGGAATATCCATAGACTGGTGGTCGGACCTCCAAATACAGATGAGATATAAAAAAGATTTAAAAGAATTTGTATTTGAAATAAAAACAACGCAACTAGACAAATGATTATTGGTACCAGAACAAAAAATGATAACAAAATTATATAATTATTTACTAAACTTTCAATTAGAGGAGGAAATTGTAAAAGGAGCAATGCTAGCTTGGGCAAAAAATTTCAGACACAGTATAGAACTGGATGATTGGAAAGAAGTATGGCAAAAAAAACCTGTCATGCCCCTGGTGGAGTCTGACTCTGAGGAAGAGGAGGAACAGCCAACAGGGAGTGGGAGTGTGACTCCAGAGGTGGTGGAGGAGGCTGGGGAAGGGCAGAGGCCAACTGAGCAGTCAGAGGAGGATCCAGGCCCATCACCTATCCATCCTAGGTCACACAGGGAGGAGAGGATCAAGGAAAAGTGAGGTCTACTCAAAAAGAGATTACCATGATCCTCCTCGTGGCTTGCAGGTGGGAGCTATGTATATAAGTTTGCAACTGTGCAGTTAGAATTGCTGAAGTCAGTTAGTGTTCACCTTGAAAGATGCTTATCTTTGCTGGCATTCTTCCCATGGACTTTTCTCGGCTATTTTCCTGAAGTTTATAATTAGTTATCTTGGCTTGCTTTAGAACTCTCATTAATGCGGTTTGTTTTGGTTTTCTGTTTGCCTCATTATTTACTTTTGTGACTTTAAACTGTGCCTAATAAAACAGTGAAGTTAAGTTGAAGGCTTTACCGGACTTTAATGTATCTTTTGGGGTTTGGGTTATTTTGAGAGACTACGGGTCATAACAAAACCTCTCTATAACAAAGTCAGTTGTCTTTAAAGAAAATTTATATAAAATGTTTTATAGATGGTTCCCTAAATTAAACCCGAACTGTTGGAAATGCAAAGAAACACAAGGTACCTTTTTCCATGTCTGGTGGCTATGCCCAGAAATCAAAAATATTGGTTGGAGGAAATTACACACTGCAGGTTGGAGTGGAAACTGGAATTGTTTCTCCTGGTAATCATCAAAGAAAAGTATCCCCCCAAAATTTGATATTTGTTTATACATATATTAATGGCGGCACAAATTGCATTGGCGAAGATTTGGAAAATGCCTACCATACCATCTAATAATGTTATAATCCACTAAATCTTAGAATGTGCGGATATGGATAGGCTCATGCTGAAATTAAGGGAAAAGAAAGACTCAGGATATTTTTTAATTTGGAATATTTGGTATCAATGGTTAGTAAAGTACAATAAAAAGGTCACAAAAAGGATTTAAAAAGAAAGAAACAAGGGAAATAAAACTGGAATACAAGCAAATAAACAGAATGAGGGACAAGTAGTAGGAACTGAGGAACTGCTAGGGGAAAATAAGAGCTAGATAGATATTCAGACTAGGATTTAAAATTATTTAGGTCTATTGTAGAAATGTACAGAAATATGTAATGAATGATAGAAATGTGACTCCTGTTTTCTGCTATAGCCATGGAATAAATTACAGCATATAGACTATAAATATTCCTGATGTTCCCCTTAGACATGCATACATATATTGTTAATCTGATATTCCTTTGTCTGCATATGAGAATCAGATCTTAAAAGATGATATAGTTTGTTTATTAATATTAATTAAGAATTGAGAATTAATATAGACAATATACTTAAAAAACTGTCAAATTCTATGTATATGTATGGTATTTAATGTAGGGCCAAGAAATGATACAAAAATATGTTGACACAAGCCTTATTATAGAAATTTTTGTAATTTTTTTCTTTTAACATTTTACCTTTTGTAAACTTTTAAATATCTTGAACGTTAATAAAGTTTTGTTTTAAAATTTTTTTTTAAAAAAGGATTACCAAATCTGCATTTCTAAAAGCTACCACCCCAATATCTGCTTGGGGGCAGAGAGCTGAGGCTCTGAGTTTCTGTCTCCCTTAAGGTTTTTCTCCCCTCTTTTATGGGAAATATTTTATCCTGGCTTTTTAAAATATTTCTCAAAACATTTCATTCTTTATTTTATTTTTATTTTATTTATTTTTATTTGTCAATTTCTTACAAGATAATAGATATAAGTAAAAACATAGTAATGAATACATTCCATTCTTCTAGGAGAGGAGTGGGTGATAATTTTCTACACCTCAAATGGGAATTAGACTTGTAGTGGGTGATGGACAAGTGGGTGGTGAATATATGTGGCCTTCCATGCCACTTAGACTGGTGCAGCATTTCGCCAGCAGCATGGAGAACACACTACTTGTGTGCAAACTTCTGATTTGTGCTTTGTACATTGTACATTATATCTTGCATTCAAAGTGAGATGGGGCAATGAAAGTTACCACCCAAACTTTCTGGGGAATATTTAGAGAAAATTCCAGAAAAAAATGTGATTCTTTCTTTAAAATGCAAGAAATCAGATTTCCCCTGAAAAATATCTTCTGAGAAAGGTCTCTTCAGGTCTAATAAGAGTACTCCAAGAGGCACTTTATATTACCTTTCTCAACCGTCTGTTACCTTTCTATTGTGAAAAACTAGCATGGGTCCTCAATAGCTTGTAAGGCTTATATATAGAGTTCTAAAGTATTAAAGGTATAAAACAGCTGCATTTCAAGCAGTCTATTTCTATCTGAGCTGCCTTTTCTTAACAATCAACAGAGGTGGCTTTTGATGTTGTTACAGTAGATTAGGTGTTTGGCTTTGTTGTTATTTTTTGTTGTTGTTAATTTCTAAGGTACACATAAAGGATTATTCCAGCTTTGTATTCTTCTCAACTGGGATTAGTAAGGAGAGATGATATAATTCACTGTGCCAGGGAATTTGTGACAAATGACAGAGATTAAATAAATGGGCATTTAAGCAAACTTGCTACAACAAATGCATAGAACTTGACTAATCACTATGCATAGTGGCCTCTTTGAGGTCTCTTGCAAAATGTCCACATTTATGAGGGCTTGGATTAAAGAAAATGTATTCACCAAAGAATCTCTAAAGGTATTAATTTGGAAGGTATTAAACACTTATTTAAGGAATTAAGTAAGCAAAGTTACATGTAATTTTGCAGAAGGAGGCAGGGGGTATCTTATGCAACTCATTTTACATAATATTGACAAAAAGCTAGAAAAAGTTTAATTGTCAGCATTTAAGTGCAGCAAATTGAGTTCTATTCTGAATTGAAACAGATTGCATTGGAGACATTCTGCGGCATTTTTCTGTGGCATTAGTTTTCTGTCAAATTTACATTTACAAAATTTCTGGAGATAGAACCTCTTCTATTATTTGTTTGTCCTTAAATGTAAATATATTATAATAATACACAAAAGTTTATGCTGCCAAAAAAAGTCAAGGTAGTTTATAATATATTAATGTAAAATCATCCATGAAATCATGATCTTAAAAATCCCCATTAAGAATTAGACTTGTTCCAGAGAGGGTGGTCTACCATTGAGAATGTCATTTGCATCATGATTTCTCTGAAGCAGACACCTGGAGATATTCCTACTAGACCTTGTAGGATGAGTAGATTATAGCTGGGAAAGATGGCTCTGAATGTACCCTGCCAATGTGAGAGAGATACGTTTTGAATAATTAGCGGGTTTGGTTTTTAATTATGGAGAAAAGGTTACCAGGACCTTCCCAATTTTACATCTTATATATTACTTTGCCATGCATCATTCACTATTCTTTGTTATTTTTCTCTTAACTGAATGTGGAATGCTTCAATAACTGATAAAGTTACTGGAAGAAATATGGTTTGCATTTTGCATGCCTCTCTGATTTTCTTTGTTTCCAACCAATGATAATCTTTCAATAATCCTTGAGACCAGATTTGGTCCTAGAGCACTTTGCTAAAGTTCATAACCCAATCCATTATCTCAGAAGGATTCTTTGTATCTCATATGTCACAAATGAGGAAATTCTACAAAGAAGAAATTCCCGAATACTTATTGTGAGGGATAGGATTCTACTGGTTCAGGTGAACCCCTTGTTCTGATGATCAGCTGGCTCCAAAATGGTTCGCTGCAATAAGTATGTGGGCCCTCTCACCCACCCCTGCTCTTTCGTGTGCTTTATTTCCTTTGTTTAGAACACAGCTGATTCACGCAGCAGAGAAGTTTGCTGCTACTCAGTTGTTTGAGTCACAGAGGCTGCAGTTGAAGGGAAGTATGGACTTTTTAAAAATATGGAGCACACACGCGGAGAGAAGTGCACAATCACTGAACCGGTTGTTATACCGGTGGAATCTCACCCATACTTATTGTTTATGTTAAAATATCCAGAGATCTTAGGAGAGATTAAAATTAGAATAGTTACAAAAATGTCATATATTTCTACACTGGAGAAAGCAAGCAAGACTGATGCTTTCTTATTAGAGGTGAACAAGTTAATGCACAAGAACAATATTCACAGAAATAAACTGATGAAATGTCTTCTTTCTTTCACCCTCCCTCCCCTCCTCCCCATTTCAGTCAAGAGATTTGGAAATCATGAAATGGAACAATCAAATTATGGCTTCTAATGTATTTGTCAGGCCTTTGAAGTAAATTCTGGGAATGCTTCTTTAATATTTGTTTGTTTATTTATCTTCAAATGAATCTTAATTCTTGGCAAAATGGTTGGACAAGACCTTGCAATTTTCTTGACAAGACCTCCTAAATGGTTTACTCTTACCTGCACCCCAGAGCTAAGAGAGAGGGACTGGGCCAGCTGACTTTGTGTTTAAGGTGGGACTAGCACTCAAGGTCTCCCATTTTCTAGCTTGATTCTTTACCCATTGCATCAAACTGTCTCTCTCCGCTTTATTAAACATTTTTTTTGTTATGAACTAATAAAACACTTAAATAAAGTTTTATCAAACCTTTAGAAAAAGCAGGGTTCTAATCCTGCACTTCTGATTGGCTGATAATAGCGATATTGGATTGGTCCATTCAGGAGAATCTGATTGGCTGTTAACGAGCCACTCTCATTGGTTCAAGGGGTTAACACTCCACGTTTCTCATTGGTTACTAGATCAGCAGCCTGCCCTATAAAAGGGCTGCTGCTGCCCTAGGATTTTGCTCTGTTCAGAATGATTAATAAAGAGTTGAAGTTCACTGTTCACTGCCTCGTCTCTGTTCCTTGCACCCATGTGCAGAACTTAACACTGGCGACGAGGGTGGGATGAGGAGACAACAGAGCTGACTGAACACTACAGAGCACCAAACAGAGCACATGGCTGAAGGGACATCTATAGCGGAAACCATGTCTGGTGGCGCCATACCACCTGCTCCATTCAACCCGGCACAAGAAGACTGGGACTCGTACATGGACCAGTTCCAGATGTTTCTGGAGACCAACAACTTGAAGGATGCCACTATGGGAAAAAAGTGAGCGGTATTCCTGACTCACTGCGGACCTGCCATTTTTAAGATGGCCAAGGCACTGGCGAAACCAGCTGAGGTGAAATCCATGGACTGGGACATCCTCAAGCCCCTCCTACGGGCCCACTATGCACTTACCGTACCAACGCTTGTCCGAAGACATGAATTTTACGAGAGAGACCAGTGGAAAGGAGAGAGTGTTGCAGATTTCATCACAGATCTCCAGAACCTGGGAGGTCTCTGTGGGTTCGCCGACCTCGAAGAAGCTCTGAGAGACTGAATAGTTCTGGGACTAGATGCACCACATGTGCAAAGTAAGCTGATGGCGAAAGGTGACATCAGCCTTGCAGATACCATCGCTGACACTATTGCAGCAGAAGCAACCAGGAAGTCGGCTGCGTGAATGCGCCGCACCAACACACAGCTCCACCAACTCGCCAGTGAAACCTCACCTCACCTAGAGGGACACACAACAGCAACCCACCACGAGGACCTCGAATTGTCATCAGAAAGTGATGAGGAGGAGGTCAACCGGCTCTGGTCTGAACATGACCAACGCCACCAGCAGACTCAAAGACTACAGCACCAATGCACAGGTTGTGGGGCAAACCACCTGCGATCAGACTGCAAATTCCTCGACGCGCTCTGCCATTTTTGTGGAAAAAGAGGCCACATCGGAAAGGCCTGGAGAAGCAAGCAAGGATCCAGCCCACTTCAGAGGGGGACCAACTACCGCCAAACCACAGGGAATCGTCCTGTGAGTCGGAAACAATTGAACCACCAATGGAACAACCACTCCTACAGAAATAAACTACTGGCCAATTCAACAAAATGAGAAGAGGCACACCAAACCATTACAATTGGTCACGCCTCATCACTAAATGCAAAGAAGATCCGAGTGAAGGTCGCCATCGAAAACCAGCCCTGCGTGATGGAAGTCGATTCAGGATCATCCCTCTCGATGGTTTCCTGGAAGACCCTGAAACAATTAATCCCTGCCATCCGGCGGCAAGACCTCAGAACCCAAAGAATCATACTCAAGGATTATCAGGGAAACCGAATTCCGGTCGTTGGATCCAGTCAAATCCAGGTCTCATTCAAAAATCGTACTGCATCTTTACCATTGACCATCGTCAACCATGATTGGCCTAGCTTGTTAGGCCTTCAATGGTTCGCCCCACTCGGGATCGAGGTAGCCAGCATTCACCAAACCAGAAGCGACGACTGGGAGGAGGCTCTCATCCAGGAATTCCAGAACGTCTTTGCAGACAAACTACGCGAGTACAAGGGGACCCCAATATCATTTAACCTTAACCCTGAAGTAGCCCCCATCTGGCTTAAGCTTCATCGGGTACCTTTTGCCCTTAAACCAAAGATTGACGAGCAGCTCAATAAATTAATAGCCCAGGGTGTTTTAGAACCAACTGACCACGCTCGTTGGGAAACCCCAATCGTAACACCTATCAAACCGGATGGATCGTTAAGGATTTGTGGGGACTACCGAGCCACCCTGAATCATGCCCTTCAACAGAACGCTTACCCGGTGCCAGTAGTACAACACCTTCTCCATTCCCTGGGGGGCGGAAAAGTCTTCGCTGGATTTAGCACAGGCGTACCAACAACTGCCTGTAGATTAAAAAACAGCAGAGGCACAAACGATCGTTATGCACCAAGGCGCCTTTAAGTGCAACCGACTCCAATTCGTAGTTAGCGTAGCCCCAGGGATTTTTCAAAGTTTGATGGAGAGACTCTTGCAGGGGATCAAAGGGGTTGTACCATACTTTGATGATGTTTTAATTGCTGCCCCGAATAGAGAAATACTAGAAGAGCATCTTAAATTGGTTCTCCAGAAATTTAAGGACTCCAGCCTTAAGGTTAAAAAAAATAAATGTCAACTGTGTACAGATAAAGTAGAGTTCCTGGGGTACCTAATCGATAAACAAGGCATTCACCTCACCAATAGCAAACTAAAAAGCAATCAAGAATGCCCCAAGACCCAGAATAGAACTGATCTCCAAGTTTTTCTGGGGCTCATTAATTTTTACAACATCTTCCTGCCCCACAAAGTGACCTTAGCTGAGCCCCAACATTGACTTCTCGACAAAAAAGCAACCTGGGTCTGGGGGCATTGAGAGGAGCACGGGTTCCGACAAGTGAAAAACTTATTAACCTCAGATGCTGTTTTAATGCAGTATAACGAGACTTTGCCTTTAACAATTACATGTGACGCGTCACCGTTTGGAGTAGGAGCCATTTTGAACCATGTGTTACCAAACGGTAGTGAGGCCCATTTTGCCTATTTTTCAAGGACCCTATCAAAGGCTGAACATAACTATAGTCAAATCGATAAAGAGGCTCTTGCTGTTGTATCTGCTGTGAAATGGTTTCATGAATATGTATATGGACGAGTTTTTACCATTGTTACCGACCACAAACCTTTGCTGGGGATTATAGTGGGAGACAAGCCAACCACCTATATATTATCACCTAAAATGACTCACTGGTCGGAGTTTTTGGCTGCGTACAACTATAGACTGCAACACCGCCCGGGGAAAGCCATTCCCCACGCTGACGCACTGAGCCATGCACCACTTCCAGAAACTGTCGACGACCCAGCTCCAACCCTTACGACACTCCAGATTGAAACGCTACATTCACTGCCACTAGCAGCTAGAGACATTGCGATCGAAACAAAACGCGATCCTGTCTTAGCGCGAGTTCTTAGCTGGGTCGAACGGGGATGGCCAGTAGAACAAACCCCTGATGACTTCACCCCTTCAAGAACTGGCAAACAGAACTTTTTTCGCAAAAAGGCTGCATCCTATGGGGGGATAGAGTCGTCGTCCCAGAGCGGTTACAACGAGCAGTATTAAAAACACTGCATGAGGGTCACCCCGGCATCGTGCATATGAAAGTGCTCACACGAAGCTACGCGTGGTGGCCGGGCATCGACAAACAGATTGAAGCCTGGGTAAAGACTTTTTTAAAATGCCAAGAAGTTAGCAGTGCCCCACCTAAAGCAACTCCAACAGAATGGGAAACACCCCGGGGACTGTGGTCCCGCATCCACATTGACTTTGCGGGACCTACTAAGGGACATACGTTCCTCCTAACAGTGGATGCCTATTCCAACTAGCTCGAGATCCACGAAATGAAGAGTACTACAACCGAGTCCGTCATCCGGAAATTGAACAGGCTATTCACGACGCATGGACTGCCAGATGTTCTGGTCTCTGACAACGGACCCCAGTTTACCGCTCTACCCTTTGAACAATACTTAGCGGATCGGGGTATTCGCCATGCGCTAACTTCGCCAGCGCACCCTGCGGCTAACAAAAGAGCCGAGCGCATGGTACAATTTGTTAAAAAAAAACCTCTACAAAATGGACTATGGGGACATTGAAGATAAAATAAACAGAATACTCCTTCTTCAACACATCATTCAACACAGCGTCACCAACAAGACTCCAGCTGAACTATTGATGGGACGCAAACTCCGTTCCCACCTCGACTGGCTTCACCCGTCTTACGAGCCAGAGAAACCCTGTGGATCTAGTGGAAAATGCTGCAAGTTCAAGATAGACAACTTAGTTTTCACCAGAAACCTTTCCGGCGAACCGTTGTGGGTCAAGGCAACCGTAATTCAAGCCACCGGACCCAGGTCGTACCGTGTGAAAACCTGCGACGGAAAAATATGGAAACGCCATATAGATCAGCTTCGCTCAAGGCTACAAACCAGTTTCTGCGACTCTGGTAACTCCCAAACTGAGGGGGGAGGGGATGTCGAAGAAACAGAATTCGAGATGGTGGAAAGCGGGAGCGAAAGAAGTCAGCAATCGGGCATGACAAATGAAGAAGAATCAGGGAGGGGAGTGTCCTCGCCACAGAGGAACACCTCAACAGAAGCAAGCCCGCAAAGATCGGAGGACAACAACGAGAACATTAGCGGCACTGAGTCATCCAATGAGGATATGAAACCACCGGTACCTGACTTGCCCAAAAACGTCCTGTCGAAACCAGATTACAGACAGGAACTGGTGGGACAGCGTAAATCTAATAGACAGTCAAAACAACCTTCATACCTCAGGATTACGTCACCGCACCCCTTTAACGGAACCCGGGGGAAAGGGGTGTTATGAACTAATAAAACGCTTAAATAAAGTTTTATCAAACCTTTAGAAAAAGCAGGGTTCTAATCCTGCACTTCTGATTGGCCGATAATAGCGATATCGGATTGGTCCATTCAGGAGAATCTGATTGGCTGTTAACGAGCCACTCTCATTAGTTCAAGGGGTTAACACTCCACGTTTCTCATTGGTTACTAGATCAGCAGCCTGCCCTATAAAAGGGCTGCTGCTGCCCTAGGGTTTTTGCTCTGTTCAGAATGATTAATAAAGAGTTGAAGTTCACTGTTCACTGCCTCATCTCCGTTCCTTGCGCCCATGCGCAGAACTTAACATTTTTAAAGCCTACATACATTTTGCATGGTTCCATCTTATACTAAACAAAATTAAATTGGAGTTATATTGAGTTTCCTGCACTCCTTCTACTTTCAGATTGTGTAATCTCTTTTCCAAGTCTTTCCCTAATGGCTTCTTTCATCTTTCCTCCCTAAATGGCTCTCTCATATCTTCCCCAAGGTCATATCTATATTCCCTTACAGGATTATCAATTGCTTTTGCCTAGCATTGGCACTAAATGTCAATTAGCTTATAGGCAACATTAGTATATTTGATGATAGTATCATTACAGAAATGCTTATAAGGTACTTTCCTTTGTTGAAATTTTGAAAAACCACTCCCTGCAAGGTACCGCAACACAACTTCCTTGTTTTTAAAAGAGAAAAAAAGGGCCTTTCTTGTATTTGCTGTGTTTTCATCTTTTTTTAATCATGGATGTTTGAAATTGTATGTTGTTCTATGTAAGTTGCCAAGAGTCCTTTTGATGGTAATGGCATAGAAATGAGTATAAGAACTAAATAAATGAAATGCAACCAAAGTGCAGCACAATACACATGCTAATAGGTCTGAATTGATTAATTCTCAATCTTGGCTATTTTAAAATATGTGGAACAACTCCCAAATTCTGCAAGCAACATGCAAGGAGTTGAAATTCACATCTTAATGTATCCAAGGTTGAGAAACTGAAGTTTAATTGTTAGGTGCAATTAAATGCACTGGTACGCACCTCAAGAAAATATATACATAAGTATTGGACTGTCCTTGTTCTGATTTTGGTCACAGATTAATTCTTAATATTATTCTTCTTCTTTGTGAGTTTTCAAAGTTCTAGTAATGATAAATTCTTACCTATAGAAATTTACCTAAACATTTGCTATCTGAAAAAGTCACTTTGCAGGTTTTCCATGTTTCTTTTGCCATTTATTTAACCCTTTTCCCAATCCTACTGAGGAATCTCAACTCTAATGAAACTCTCATATGGAACTGTCTTTTCAAATACAGCTCCCTAGGTATGTTGGTGATAGTAGACTGAGAAGTAGTCTCGTATGACAGCAATAAATTTGGATTTGACTGCTTCAGTGAGCTAGCCTTTTGTAGAATCAGTCTCTAGAGCTTTCTTAAAAGCTGTCACACATGTTCTTGCATCACCATTGTGGGTTGGATGATATGTAGCAGCTGAGATATGCTTTGGAACATTCAACATTTAAAAGCACAAATGGTTTCTAACTGCAGATATACTATAGAAGCATTCACACAGAACTCTGCTCATCCAAAGATCCATATTAGTGGTCTCCGACCTTCTTGGCCAGTGAGCATATTTATGAGTTGATCTTAAAACTAATATTGTAGAATAGGGTTGGGATAATTTTACTCGTTCACAAAAAGACTGTGACACTTTTGAGCTTGTTTTATTTCTGGAGGTGATGTAACTGCTGAGTTTCTGTTCCTTTGTTACATTGCCCTCAGTGCTCATACTTCCCAATCTGAAACAACCCAGCATGAAGAATCCTTTCATTTTCCTTAGGATTTAATTAAAGCAGGGAGATCCAGAAAGGCTACAGATGATATACAATGAAAAATAGAACATTCACACACAGACACAATCATCTCACATCTAAACACAAATCACAAATGTAATCTGAAACAACATCAAAATGGTGAAATGTGTGCTGTGCTATCACAACATAAATTCAACTTTTTATTATTATTTCACAAAGCTACACACTAATATATAAGGCTGAAATCTACTCCATGTTACTGAGATTCATGATTTGTCACCCTTCTGTGGAACCTTCTATCACCCATGAAAATTAAGCCAAAGTCTCTTCTTAACAAAATTATGTACATTATTCAAGTTGAATGAAAATTGCTTGGGGAAAAAAATGAAAAACTTTCACTATTTGACACTAGTTACAATATTTTTAAAGCAGAAACATAATTTTAGACTGGCATTTGTCAACCTTCTTTATTCTCCTGGTATTATTAAATATTTTATTAAAAGAAAAATAAATATAAAACTTTCTTTCCAATTGATATTGAACTACAGAATGCCGTTAGGGGCATGCAAATAGATAAGATCCAATTCAAACATGAGCTTTTAAGATGGCAAGAATCAAACTGATTCAAAGATTAGAAGGTACTTTCAAAATGCTTTGAGATTCAGTTCAGTAAAACTGCAACTATTGGCCACAATGGAGCATCTGAATATCTGAAGTTGCCCTGAATCAATGTATAGTCTAGACCAGGGGTGTCAAACTCAAGTCCTGCGGGATGGATTTGGCCTGCAGGGTGTTTAAATCTGGCCCACGGGGCCACCCCAGGAACAGAGAAGGACAGTCCTGCAGTGCCTCTGCATCTGAAAATGGAACTTATGCAGCCTTCCTGAGCTCCGTTATCAGAGGGCTCTGGCCACCACCTGTGCCCTGGATATGAATGACATTGAACTGGTCATGCCCACCCTGGCCATGCCCCCCCGCCCCCACCAAGTCAAACACAGGCCTGATGTGGCTCTCAATGAAATCAAGTTTGACACCCCCTGGTCTAGGCAGTCACAGTTTCAAAGCTGGTGTCAAATAGATGGAAATTCCTATATCATACTTAACCCTAAACAAACAAGCTATCAAGCAGCTGATCCATGTACAGCAGAGTGACAATACAAACAAATGCTGGAATATCCTGGACCTAATGAGCTGACTTTAGGGAACAAGAGCTGTCCATCAACTCAATTCCAAATATCACAAAAACTGCCTTACTGATTTAAAACTAGTAAAGATAGAAAACATAGATGGATTGAGCCACATTTAGCTTTGTGGACTCCTGATGGTCACCTCTTTCACGCTGAGTCCATAAACAGCACCCTTTATGGTGCTTTTATTCACCATCTTTATTTTGATTGGATGCCTCATGCCTCAATTAAAAAAAAAACACCCTCTCTGTTGACACTGAGGATTGTAGAGAAGGAAATTGTTTGATTATGATGATAATTATAAAAGGTTTTGTAGCACTTTGTCTGCATTTTGCTACTGCTGTTACTGCTCATAAGAATGCTACCTGAAGAAACTTTGCTCCAGTCATTTAGCATAATGGATCCTTCTTTCCCACTGTAGCCTACTGCTAATTCTCAGTCTTTTGCTCATCCCATTATTGTTGACTAGCAGTATAACATACAACAGGACAAGAGGGCAACTTACCTGTATATTCTCTTCCTAGACAATGGCTGCACCTATCTCCTGATGCTATGCTTGTTAAAGTAACTACTCCATCACAACTCACACCAGTGATACAACTCCCTCAGTTCTAGAACCTTAGACAAAAGATTTTCACCTGAAGCCTGAATGGCTTCACAAGGGAATCCCCTAGTTTAAGAGGGCTGTATAAAATCACATCAGAAAAAAAGAAAGTTGAGGAACTAATGAATGAAAAACATGTAGACATTTGAACAAAGGTAGAGGATCACACAAGGTCAAACCAGACCAAAAAAGTTCAACAGAGTAATTGAGAGTGTCTTTTTCAATATCCTTCCCTCATTCTGAAACAAATTCTAGCAGAAGAGAGAAACACTTCTTAAAGGTCTGAGTGACAAGATTTATGGAGATGATAAAACCTATTGGCCTATGGCTCATATCAGCATTCAGACAACCCATAATATGACTCAGCTACTCATCACCTTTGTCCAAATAACGGAGGAAAACTGCAACTGCTTTGCAAGCCTAGACATTCAACTGAATTTCATTGAATCACTGAATTAATTATCTCCAAAGTGATGTGACGATTTGAAGGTCTTTAGTTAGTTCAGAGATTCAATTCAGGCAGGTCTTTTTTTTTTCATCATCCCCCTTTTTTCATCATCCCCTTTGCAAAGCTTTGTGCAACCTTAATGATCATGACTACCAATTAGGAGACTGTTTAAGAGGAACTGGCAAATATATTGGGGATTAGACTACTGATGGCTTTTGATCGCTAAGTGTGTTTGCTTTCCCTAGACTTGCGTGCCACCTGCCTAAAGAACACAGCATGAAATGTGATACTGAATTAGACAGATTTTTGGTCAAGTACTGAATTGGTCAGATTTTTGGTCACTACCTTTATCCTTTTTATTCTTTCTTTTTAAATAAACTCATATCATTCTATGTTTTATTTCACTATTTCTTTGTGATACTTGTTTGGATCATAATTGTCTAATAGTATATCTTTACATTATCAAAATCATTTTACAAACTCTAATATTTTTAATGCCTTTTTAAAGTTATCTATTTAGTTATCTCTTCCAGTTGTTACCATTGCATTCAGATCATTGTAAAATTGATTGTAATTTTATAAACCTCTCCTGGGTTTTAATAACTTTGTAATTTTATATTAACAGTTTTATTTTTACCTTCATTATTCTATCAATATGATTGCTTATTCCTACTTCTGTTTAAAACTGTTTTGTTACTATTTTATGCTGGTCTAAGACTGAAATAAAAATAAAATAAAGTTAAATAATAAATAAAATAAAGCCTTCATTCTTAAAATTTCTATCACAGTAACAAAAGCCAAACTCAACATTTAATGATTACCTCATGAGTTAATGGTTGTAACCAGTCCTGCCCTTGGATTTTATGCTGAGTTATGGTATTCTTTAAATATATTAAATATTATCAATCTTTTTCTTTCCTTATTGATTTCATATTACAAAATAATAAATAAATAAAGAGAAAAAAATAAAAAAGAAGGAAAGCCACAAAGAAAAAAAGAGGACCCATATATATATTTGTGTGTTTGGATGTGTGTGTACACACACCACATTTTCCAATAGCTCTGCTATTTAGTTCTATACTATCACCTATGCCTCCCAACTAAGCCTTGCTATGATTAAGCATTTAAAATTTCTACAATAACTGAAAAGTAACTGAACTTGATGCCATCTGAATTATGTAAGGAATAGCTACAGCAGGTTTGTGATTTGCAACAGCTATTTGCCCACAGGAATTCACCAAGTGAAATTGGCCTTGCTAAATGTGTCATAAATCACAGTAATTGAGCATGATAAGTTTACATGAACATTAAAAATGTTTCATTTTATGATTATAACTAAGGAGAGACATTCAGGAGGACAACACAACGGATCTTTTCCTTAATAGGTTCTTCAATGCACCTTCTTTCTAAATTTGATAAACCACATTTTCTGGCTCTGTTCTGTATGGATTAAACATGCAAGAAAGTTTTATATTAATCTCAATTTTTTTTCAGCAAGTCGGCACCAACATTTTTTTATAGGAACAAAATGCTTGTATTTTTATAATCTTTCTTTCCAACCCCTTTACCAGGCCAGCCAAGTAAATCTCATAAAACAAAATGTTTTTCTGGATCATATCCCAGAGTATGAAAGATACTAGGGGGACACTAATTGGTATTGTGATGCTGTCCAGAAATTAGCACAACTTTCTTATCAGCAATAGTAGATAAAATAGAGGAAGGGCTTTATCGGATGTAGGATATATTAATTTGAAGGTTCCTTTTTTTCTACTCCAATTATATACAAGAGTTATGGGCCAATTATAATTAGCATCCAATGTAATATTCTACAGTTGAAATATGAAAATCATTTAAAGTTCTCTCGTATTTGGAATATTCATATACAGCATGGAATATTTGACATAAAACATTGATTTGCAATATGTGTGAACTTGTTCTACATCCAGAAATCTCTGAATACTTGTGCTAATGAATACTTTTTCTGTTTCTCTCCTAGTCATTACTACCTGGCCATGTTGTCTCCTCTTATCTGGGATAGCATTGAATAATGCTTGATTTTATTTTATTACCAATCTGATGACTTATGAGCACCTGCAGTTAATAGTGTTTGTTGTCCTAGAACATTCACTTTTTTATTTTTATTTATTTCTTTATTAAATTGTTTGCTGTTCATCTTGCCACAAGGTAGCTTACAAGGTTAAAAGCAACTACAGAATTATACATAAGGAATATACATACACTATCTATGTATGCCTCTCTGTGGCATTAAAAATGGGGTGGGAAGGAACAGGGTGTGCAGGGGATGAGGTGAGGTTGATGGATGAGGTGGTCCATCAATCACTTCCAGCATGATACTCCCCCATTGGGTCCCAAGCCAACTGGCAGAGCCATGTCTTCAGGAGGATGGGAGCCAATCTTCACTCTGAGGGGGTGCAACATGTTCCAAAGGGTGGAAGCGGCTTGCCCTATCAGTCTTGGTGGGAACACTGTTTCCTTCTTGGTAGTTCCTTGATTAGGGATGGAAGAAGGAAACAGTACTCCCACCAGCATTGACACGGCAAGCCATTTGTATATAAACAGAGAGAAAAACCCAATCCCTTCTAGCACTGATGATGTTACCTAGTGAGGTAATGAAACAACTGTGAGAAAAGAACCAAGCTTAGAGAGCACCAAGGATTTCATAGATCTATATTTTCTTCCATGTCTTTCATATACTCCCAAGTGCAACCAATATATACAAGGATGAATTTGAGAAGAACAATTCAACATATTCCTATCATTTTCCTGGCAACCATATCTTTAATATAAGATGAGTCTTTAATATAAGATGAGTCATGAGCATGGGAGTTGGGATGAGTGTATACGATCTGATTGTATATTTGTTTATGTCTGAGTCTGTGTGTGTCTGTGAATATGCAGAGGCATATTTCTTGTAAAGGAGTGCAATGAAACCACATTTATATTAAAAGTCAAGATTTCTCATTTATAGTATTGCTGCTGCCTGCACTCAGGCATACTGCATATCTTGAGCTGTGAATCCCCAAAGTATCTGCAGCTAGAAGTAGTGTCTGTTTGCAACGTAATAGCTTTTTGAGCAGTAAATCCAGATTCAAGAGTATTGTATTCAGTTTTTCCTTAAGATGTATAATATTCTCCTTTCTGAATTAGTCAAGGGCTCCATTTTGTTTCACAAGCAGCAAGCGCTGTTTTTTTTTTTTTTTTTAAATGGTGTTAAGTGGTTTAGCTGAATTTGTAACAGAATACTTGGTATGCTTGTTTGTGTTTTTTTCAGTCATCTGAAGTTGCTTTTGCCAAGTGAAATTATGGATTCACTCACTGAATCTTGACTGTCTTCTCTTTCACAGCCCTGTGATTGATCATTTACAGAAATTTGGCCATTTTTTTTTTCTACCTGTTCAAATGTAAAGACCAGGAGATGGACCTGATATATTCTAAAGCTATTTTATTCCATTATTTCTTTGAAAACATCAGTGATGCCATGGTCAAAATTGATTTGTCATGCTGCTGATACCCTATCCACCATTACAGCTTCATTACTATAAATGAACTCCCTTGTTCTCTTCTCTCTCCTGTATTTTCTTCCTTGGTACAAAACTGAGCGACTTTCCATCTTTAGCAACTTGTTTAGATTGATAGCCTTTAATAACAAGAGCATGAGCTGGACCAAGACATTTAAGATAATTCTCTAACTTTATGAAATGCTGTTGTATAAACTATGGAGTTTTCATCTAAACTGGAAGATGCACATATATGACTTGCTATTTAAATGCTGAAGCGAACAGACTATTCTTTCCCTCAATATTTGGAAGGAGTGGAAGATTTTCAGCTAAGACAGTTGAGCTTCAGAATTAACCTAGCCTCTTTGACTGATGCCGTGACCTTTGCTGGGTTGAGGTTGGGGATTCTTCTTCATGATTAGTTTCGCTATAATTGAGAAGCTATACAAAAATTTTACTCTCTCTCCAGCAAGAAGAGATTATATGCAGAATGCTTACTCCATCTAGATACAATTAAATCTGGCGCCGTCTAGTGGCATTGTGATGGCAAGTAATAATGCCATCCATGCACATTATTGAACAGAGAAGGCACCATACAGCTTCTATAAGAGATAAGGAAACTGGTCCTCCAGATTTTGTTAATATGGACAGAAGTCAAAACTGATGAAAGATATTAAGTCATTCAGTAACTGGGAAGCTGTAGATTCAGAGACCAAACTTGAATACATGAAGATGATTGAAAGGAATGAATGAATAAAATGAAATGACTGAAGATGAGAAAAGAGAAAGATTATGGATGGAGAATAGAGGATGAAGACCTCTCTAACCCATTTGGAATGAAAATGTGCTTTCTAGTCAACAATTACTCTTCATTTGTCAAAAATAATAAGATTGGAGAAGCAGCAGCTAGTGAACTTATCCAAACTCTGCTTCTTCATGTGCTCAGCTTACACATAAGAATTCCTATTTTTAATTCATGAACAAACATTAAATTGCTGTACATGGAAGGCAGAATTTCCAAGTGTATACAATTATGTTCATGTATTTTTCTTTAAACAATTGATTGGTTATCCCTACAGGATAAGGGATAGATAGAAATGGAATCGACACAAGATCACAGTTTTTTGGAAAATATTCATTCTTTCATGAAGTTACCTAACAAACCAAAGTAACTCACTAATAATTCTTTTACATTCTGTTCTATCTTAGGTCAGCTTTTATGACCTTTCCCCATTAGAAACCATCTATCTTTCTTACAGTTGTTTTTTAATGATAAAGCAATTACAGATGGCATGTTAAAGCTAAAGACATTTACAAGTCTAAAAAACTAATTAATATGAAACAATCATTTTCTTCTTTAACTTACATTTAGTAGGGATTGAATTATTTATTTTATTTTTGGAGGCCAAGGAATATAACTTCAGCTGCTATCTACTCTTATCCGAGTAGAACTTCATTTGCAAGTGGTAATGGTTTGCATTCTTGCTGGATGGGATATTTGGATATAAGCTTTACAGATACACAATGGATCATGATAGAGGTTTCTAAGGTAGCTTGGTCTATATCAGTTCGAGTACATAAGGTCTAAATGCATATCACCACAGCTCGTATACATTTTCAGTTATATTCCATCCAACTGCTGACAGAGCTGTGAGGAAAAGTCAAACTATTTTTCTTTACAGAGCACATGTACCTATAGAAGAATGTTGACCAAAGTTCGGTATGTAAAAGTGTCACTTAATCCTACTTTATATTTATTGAATACCTTTACAGGAACTGATGACAGGCAAAAGAAAAATGTTTATGCTTCCTGAGGGTCTACTTAGTATTGCTGCCAATTGGAAGAAAGTTGAAATATTAAATATTACATTTTAAAATGTTACCATTCCTTCCCCCTCCCCCCCGACCAAATCCTGAGAACTATTCCTCTGAGGGTCCACACTGAGTTGAACTCCAATTATTCATGGTTAATGGAATTGCCTGAGACATGTTCTTGTGTTATTACTTAGGAGAAGTTTGATCCTAGTAATTCTAAAAAAAATAGATTATATGCAATTATTTCAGTATGGATTCAGGGTCGGACCTAGTATTGAGACAATTTTGGTCATGCTTGTTGATGAACTTTGATAGACTCAGGATGGAATAAGTTCATCCACTCCATCTTGACTTCTCAGGATCCTCTCATACCATTGACCATATTATCCTTCTGGATTGATTCAGGAGTTTGGCAGAGTGGTTCTCCTCCTTCCTCTTAGGCTAGTTGCAGTTGGAGTGGTATGTATGGGAAATCAATCTAGCTCTCAGAGCCTCAGGGCTCTGTCTTCCTCCTATTTTTTCCTTAAAAATTACATGAAACCAGTGGGTGATGTCTAACAAACTATTTATTCTTCAAATGTGAATATAGATTTTTTTAAATTCTCATTTTCAGTGTTACAAATGTGGATTTTGTAAGCCTTTGGGATAGAATTTAGAATTCCTATACTACCATATATACATAGACAGATAGATAGATAGATAGATAGATAGATAGATAGATAGATAGATAGATATAGATATAGATATAGATATAGATATAGATATAGATATAGATATATAGATATAGATATAGATATAGATATAGATATAGATATAGATATAGATATAGATATAGATATAGATATAGATATAGATATAGATATAGATATATAGATATATATTTAATGTTTAGTGATACTGGACTCTGTGTAATTGCTTTAATTGTTATGTATGAATCAACCATTCAATTTTTGATTAATTAATTGATAACATGCCATCAAATCATTGTTGATTGTTAGCAACCTCATATATGGAGTTTTATTCACAATGGTCTGTTGCTAATCTCATCTTTCAGATCGTCTCAATGCCACTGAAACTGAATCTATTCACCTTACTGCTGGTTTTCTTCCTCCTTCCCCTCCCCCTTCTCTCTATTGTTTCAATTAATATATACTTAATGCTACTTTGTTTCTCTAAGCATGAATTGATTTTTTATATGTACTGCACAATTTTTAGAAATTGCAGTGTATCCTACAGTGCCAGGGAGTATAAAACAAATTTCAAGGAAAAATACCTTCTTCTACTTGTAGATCTGGTAGTAACTGGGAAATAGTTTGTAATGGTAATATTGGATAATTCCCTGGATTAACAGATATGAAAATAGGGACATTTCTGCAGAAATAAATATTTCTAGAAGATTTTCAATAGAAAGCCTTTATGCAAACAAAAAGCAACGTACAGTAACTTCTTCTTGAATATCATGACTGAAAAGCACCAAACAAGAGGTCCCAAACCATATAAGGGAAGATTAATAGAATTCCTTCACTTCCTAGAAAATTTGTTTAATTACAGGGTTCCTCTTCAAAAAGGATACTTTAAGGGAAGTGATGTTAGCACATAACAATATATGCTATTCAAAAATGGAAGGTACCAAAGAGTTTCAAAATATTCTTTTTGCTCTTCTCTATATATGAGGAAGGGGAGGGTAATTATGTTTGTAAATTCTTATGAATTGACATGATTTATCTCTTTGAGACAAATGGTCTTGAAAATATTGGACTGGTAACAGTACAAGAACCCCACAGCCCTAGAGTTCAGTGAAAGATTGAATCCAATTGTTGCAAGGTGACAATGTCATGAGTCATGTTTATATCATCTTCACTTCATGAAGCAAAAGTAAAGATATAAATGATACCATGAGGAAGAAAATAAAGAAATTAATCAGGATGATCTTTATATACATTTCCAGAATTCGCAGTGCTGCTTCTTAAAAAAAAATAGATCACAATTTGCTCTATCTGTGCCTGCTGTTATGCCCTTCTTCCCATGGCTACATAAGTTAGAGGAAATGGATGCAGTAGCTAACCATGTCCAATATCATTGATGGTGGCACTAATTGTGGATATGTTTGTCTTCTAAATGTTATACAGTATAATATTATTCTGTTATTTTCTATTTACAAAATGATATTAATCTACTTGCATTTACATGCTTTTTAACTGCTAGGTGGGCAGGACCTAGGACAAGTAATGAGAGTTCACCCCATTGCGTGACACTCAGGCCTCAAACCCTGTGAACTCTTTAGCTGACAAACTCAGCATCTACCACTGAACCATTATGTATAATTATGCTTGCAAATCTATTGAAATTTGATGTTTTGTACAATCATTCACAAAAAAGCAGAATAAATGTACTAATTGTAATCTCTATGCAAAGAAACCATATTAATAGAGGTGTGGGGGGGGGGATCCACACAGAGACATAGACACACACAACTTTCTCTTTTGAAAATTAAAGCTTCTCTCATTCTTGCTTGCTTGCTTTCTATTGTACCTTCTACAGTATTATGTAATGGAGAAACCTTTAAACTAAATAAATAATACTAAAGCCATACTACTGAAAACATGTCTGTTCAGCTGCTGCTAGTTTGTTTAAGCCCTTAAGGTATTTTAAGTATAGTTCCAGGAAGCTTTGCTTCTCGGCAGGTGAAAGCATTGGTGTATAAGATTATAGTCTGCTATCAAGCAAAAGAATAATTTGTAAGTGTATGAATAATTTGTAATAATTTGTAAGTGAAATGGAAATTGTGAGACCTCACTGCACTTCCTATAATAATAATACATCAATGTATTCAGCAACAGTCACAGCAGCCGAGGTGGCAGATTTGTCATCATTCCATAAATATGGATCATTCAGCTTCTGGGGAAAAAAAGGAAAAAAATCCCTGTCATAAATCTTAGCATCTGTGGATGTTATAATGTCCTAAAATGATTATATGGGTGGCTGAGTCTATTGGTAACTAAACAGTTGACTGCAATAGATATTTATAGGAAGTAAAAAACTGGCTGACATTTTTGTCTACTTTCTCTGCTTTTCTTACAAACAAAGCTTTGAAGTGTTTTTCAGTAAATTTATCTTCCCCATTTTCATACATTACTGAACTGCCTTATAACTAGATATTGTAATAGTACCACGCATGCCTCTTAGTGTGATTTCCAACTGATTTCAAAATATCAATATGTCTCTTATCTGGTGGTCCTTAAGAAAAATCATCTGCCCAACAAATCTGTGGTTGTTACTGTTGTTTTTAATCAACCAAGATCTATAATAATCTAATAAGACCCAAGGATTGAATTTTCAGCCTATCCCTCCCCCGCCCACCACCACTCTCTCTCTTTCTCTTCCTCCACTTTCCCCTGCATTTTGGAGCATTGAATATGCTCTTTCCTGAAATTATATTAAGCCTTCCAGAAGCTTAATGTACTCATTTGATCTAATTTCCCATAAAAAATTGGCAGAGAAATAAAATAAAAATGGTGGGTTGAGAGGAAAAACAGGGGCTATAAAGCTATAATTATCAGTCTTGGAACCTTCAGGATGACCATCCTTAAAGAGGAGAAAGGGAAAGGATTCTGTTGTCATACCATACAAATCACTGAAGACTTATAGCTTAACTGATCTCCCTGGAATTCACAGCAGAATTCTGCTAAATTTTGGACAACAGTATTTAAAGTTCTTTGGAGTATGTCAAATATTTCATTTTTGGGATCCTAACTCTGATGAGGAACATGAGAACCAAAATGAAGATTTTTTTAAAAAAAATCTTACTACAAAAGCATTAGTGTTGTAATTATATCACTCTGCTAAGTCATGTCCAACTCTTTGTGACCTCATGGATCATAGCACACCATGTCTCCCCTTGTCCTCCACTGTCTCCTGGAGTTTGTCCAAATTCATATCATTGCATCAGTGACACTATCAAACCACCTCACCCTCTGCCATTCTGCTCTCCTTTTGCCTTCAATATATCACCAGTGTTTCTCAAAGTTGGCAAATTTAATATGTGTAGACTCCAGCTCCCAGAAGCCCTCGGTAAACATGCTGGCTGGTGGCTTCTGGGAATTGAAGTCTATACATCTTAAAGTTGCCAAGTTGGAGAAATACTAATCTAGACTATTGGCTGTGGTATCTAGCTATAGTTTTTAATGAAACGTGAAGGAAGAATTAGAGCTTTTTAAACAAGTTTTTTTAACTGGATTTGCCAGAGAAAGTAGGACCTATTGCTGATCCTTCTTTAAAGATCATATCCTTTTGTGAAGAATGTTTAACTTTCAGAAAAACTGAACTGAATCTAAAGTAATCATGAATGTGAGAATGTATCTGTATACAACTACAATTTCATGTTTTAACTATTTCACCAATTCAGGTTTACATTTTTATAAATAAACCAGGAGGTTTATTATTGCTGTTGTTCTAATTGTAATGCTTTGCATATACATAGAACAATGGATGGAGCCCCTCAAATTGATAGTAAGGTTCTGAAAGGGTATCTCAACACCATCAAGGTCAATGACATTAGTTGAAAATGTATAGTTCTTGTTAAGCCTGGTTTCCCCAACCAGGGTTAGGGAGACAAGCTAAACAGAATGTGCAGCGTTAGTCAGATAGGCACACAGATAAATGAGTGAGCTAAGCTTGTATGTTTATTAACATACAGTAAAAATGACAGATACGCTTGTGCTATCAAATATATAGTTTATTCCATTATGAGTTCATAGCATAGTCAAAATAACAGTCCAATAGTCATGTATCATTTAGTCAGTCCATTCAGGGATATTCAGTTAGCAAAGTCCGTGTTAGAATATTCTATGTCAATTCACTTACAAGTCAGTTCATTTGTTTTCTCTCCCGTTCGAGCAATGCAGACTTGTTTCCTTGCAGTAATCAGGGATCATCAAAGCCAGAGAGAGAGAGCAAGCTGCAGCCTTGCTTCTTTTAAAGTGCTTTCACAACCACTCCCTTAATTACTATCCCACAGTTAAAGTTGCAGACACTTTAACTTACAAACTATGATTACATATTATTATTTACCTAAACCAGTTAGGGTAAAACAATGTTATCCCGAACATTCTCCCCTTTTAGGAAATAATAATAAATATAACTATTTACATCTTTAAATCATATTTGTTACAACTCTCTTTAAACTTAATTACTCCTTGAGCTTTTGTAAATTGGTCTGCAATGTTTTCTTCTGTCATGCAGTATTCCAATTTTATTAGCCCATTCTTTACAGATTCTCTAACATTTAAATATCTTAAATCAGTATGCTTTGATCTAGTTTTTACAGCAATACTAGTAGCTAATTTTATAGTTGCTTGGTTGTCCTCATACACAATAATGGAATCTTTAACAGTTATACCCATGTCTAATAATAACTGTTTGTACAAAATCAAGTCAGTGCATAGTAATGACAGACATGAAAATTCCGCTTCCATCGTTGACAAGCTAATATGCTGTTGTCTGATTGACCTCCACCCTATTAGTGTTTTACCAAATAATATAGCCATCCCAGATGTTGATTTTCTTGTGTTTATATCAGTTGCAAAAACTTGCATCTGCATAGGCACTAAGAATCAAATCACCCTTTGGTTCTATATACAATGCATGGTTCATTGTTCCTTTAAGATATCTTAAAATTCTCTTCAATGATTGCCAATGACATTGAAGTGGATCTGAATTAAAACGTGCCAGCTGATTTACACTATAAGCTATATCAGGCCTTGACCAATTGCTGATATATGATAAGCTACCAATCAAAGATTGATATATAGACTTATCAAATTTGGGACTTTGATCATCAGTTTGGCAAATTTCCTGACTCATTGGAGTCTTTGCCGGTTTACAAAGTTCCATTTTAAACGTTTTAATTAATTGGCAAATTTTATCTTCTTGAGATATCTTAAAACCATTTTTTGTTTTGTTAATTGTCAATCCTAGATACTTTTTAATTTCACCTAAATGCTTTAATTTTATCTTTTTGGCTAATAATGATATAATCTCATTAGCTTCATTATTAGTCTTAGTTATCAAAGCAATATCATCTGTAAATAATAATAATAATGACACCGTTCCATTATTTTCTCTTTTAAATACACATGGATCTGCTAAACCAGATTTAAAACCTATATTGTTTAACTCTTTCACAATATATTGGTTCCACTCAAACCCAGATTGTTTCAACCCGTAAAGACTCTTTTTGAGTTTCCAACAATCATTACTATTTACTTTATTGTCTTTTATACCTACTGGTTTTCTTAAATATATAGTGTGCTGCAATGGTGCATGTAGATAAGCAGTTTCTACATCTAAATGGTTAATGACATAGTTTTTCTTAGCTGCCCACATTAATGCTGCTCTTAAAGATGTTGCTTTAAGACTTGGTGCAAAAACTTCATCGTAATCAGATGCAGTTTGATTAAATCCTTGAGCTACTAACCTAGCCTTATGGGTAACAGTCCCATCATTTCCAGTTTTTACTTTAAATATCCATTTGCACCCAATGGATTTTTTCCTGGAGGTAATTTAGCATCTTCATAAACTTTCATTACCTTTAATGAATTTAGTTCTTTTTTCATTGCCTTTTGCCAATTCTCCTGATCCTTAGCAGGATACATCTTAAGTTCATCTACACTAGTTGGAACTTTAGTTACTTGGCAGACTATACTTGCTTGATATCTATCAGGTGGTCTAGTTACACGTGTAGTACGTCTAGGTATTACAGGACTTACAGGTGGACTTTCATTTATTAACTCTTCTTGATTATCTAACTCTTCCTGATTAACTGTTTCCTCTTGTTCTGGTCCTATTTGCTCTTCGTGGACTTCTTCTTTAATTGGACTCTTCTTATAACTAATCTGATCTTTCTGCCTTTTGTAGGGTTCAATAATTACTTCATTATTTAAATCTTGCTCTAATCTATTCCATCCTACATGTTCTAGGAATTTAGCACTAGCACTGGTGTAAACTCTAGATGTACCTTGTTCCCAGAATCTATAAGATCTATGATTAGATGTATATCCTACAAAATATAATCTTTTAGCTCTATGTTGTCCTTTGTGTCTAAGTTGTGTAGGGATATGCACCCATGCTGGTGCTCCAAATGTGTGCATGTAACTTAAATCAGGTTTTGTACCATGCCACAGTGTGAATGGTAATTCACCTGTTGTTGAATTAACAACATTATTTAATATATGATTACCACACATTATTGCTTCTCCCCATAAATTGTCAGGTAATCCTGAATCAGACATCATAGTTCGTGTCATTGATTGTAATGTTTGGCCTCTTCTCTCTATAAAGGCATTATGTTGTGGCCTATATGGTGCAGACATTTTATGTTGAATTCCTAACATTCTTAGTCTGTTCTGGAATTTATTATTTGTAAATTCCGTACCATTATCTGTTATAAGAGTTACTAATTTCTTTTTAGTTTTCCTTTCAGCAAATTTAATCCAATTAAAGAGATTTTGATACGTTTCAGTTTTTCTCTTCATTAAATAGCAAAACCCATATCTAGAATAGTGGTCCATTATACTTAGTATGTAACGAGCTCCTCCTACACTTGGTTTTTTAGGACCTATTAAATCTGCAAATACTACCTCTAAAGGTTCTTTGGTAGTAAATCCATCAACTCTATTAGCTGGTGTGACCCCGGCTTTGCTTTGATTGCAGATATTACATTGCAAATACTTATTACAAGGTTTCAAACTTATTCCCTTAGATAATTCAACAGTTTTCTTAAGCATTTTAAAATTTAAATGCCCTAGCCTTCGATGCAACAAGTGAATACATTCATCATGAGGTTTCTTATTTTCATAAACTGTGTTAGCCACCTTTAAACCATCATCATTTAACACATATAATTCACCTCTTAAAGATGCAGTAATTCTCTTATCTTCTTTCTCAATTATGCAGTTATCTCCTTTAAAAGTAACTACATATCCTAGTTTAACCAAAATTCTTACTGAAATTAAATTAAACTTAAGTTGTGGTACATATAACATTTTTACATTCTCTTTTATAAAAGAACAATATGCTATACCTTGACCTTTAGCTTTCAGTTTCCAGCCATTGGCTAACGATATCTGCTGTGTACTCTTGGACATTTTAATAAAATTTTTCTTATCATTTGTTATACAATGTGATGCTCCACTGTCAACCACCCATAAATTATTTTTTACAGCTCCGTTAGTATACATGGCTAACTCTAAATTTTTATTTATCTTTTGATGACTTTTTGTATTCTTGCCAGCATTCTGGCGCTTTGCTTTTTTACAAAATCTTGCCAAATGTCCTCTTCCTCCACAATTAAAACACTTTTTAATTGCGTATGCAGTAGGAGTTTCATTATCTTCTTTTTGAGGTTGCTGCCTCCTTAATTCATCTCTTTCAAGCCTTCTTCTGGCCTCTTCAATCAATCTGCCAGTTATATCAGTTAAAATTAGGCTTTCCTTTGGCAATATTTCAAGGGAAGTTACGTAGTTATCATAGCTTTCATCAAGGGAAGATAGAATTATGTAGACTTGGTGTAGTTCAGAGAAAATAAGCTCTTTCTCGTGCAGTTCTTGAAAAATGCTTTGCATAGTTTTCAAATGACTCAGCATATCACCATTCTTATGGAGATGTGTACTGAAAAGTTTCCGTGTTAGATTTATGTGAGCACCAACATTATCTCGAACATAAATCCTCTTCAGCTTCTGCCAACACCCAACAGCTAATTTCTCTCCGTGGATATAAACAAGTTGCATATCAGTTAAGGTTAAAGCAATAATGCAAATAGCTTGTTGATTTTTATGCATAAATTCTTCTATCTTTAATCTGTCTTCCTCATCCTCTGGATCCCATTCTTCTACGTTTGGTGGATTTTCAATTATGTTCCACAAACCTTCTCTTCGTAGAAGCAGACTACATTTCATAGACCATGATACATAGTTTGTTCCATCCAGCTTGGATATCAGGGACAAACTTTGTAGATTGACTTGTGCCATGTTTTCTTATATGGATATAAAACTATAATTAATAAAACACAGCTGTCTGTTTACTGTAATGAATAACAACACAAACTCTCACTTTTACATAAATCTGTTTTATCCTAGTTAAACTGACTTTGCAGCCTCTGGGCCCATAACCAGTGTTAAGCCTGGTTTCCCCAACCAGGGTTAGGGAGACAAGCTAAACAGAATGTGCAGCGTTAGTCAGATAGGCACACAGATAAATGAGTGAGCTAAGCTTGTATGTTTATTAACATACAGTAAAAATGACAGATACGCTTGTGCTATCAAATATATAGTTTATTCCATTATGAGTTCATAGCATAGTCAAAATAACAGTCCAATAGTCATGTATCATTTAGTCAGTCCATTCAGGGATATTCAGTTAGCAAAGTCCGTGTTAGAATATCCTATGTCAATTCACTTACAAGTCAGTTCATTTGTTTTCTCTCCCGTTCGAGCAATGCAGACTTGTTTCCTTGCAGTAATCAGGGATCATCAAAGCCAGAGAGAGAGAGCAAGCTGCAGCCTTGCTTCTTTTAAAGTGCTTTCACAACCACTCCCTTAATTACTATCCCACAGTTAAAGTTGCAGACACTTTAACTTACAAACTATGATTACATATTATTATTTACCTAAACCAGTTAGGGTAAAACAATGTTATCCCTAACAGTTCTGTTAAACTGTTGGAGTTTATAATCTTGATTAATATTAGGCATTCATAGGTATTCAGGACAAAATATGGCATAAATTCCTGAAAGAAAGAATAAATTCCAAGCTAATTTTTACACAACAATACCATTTATTTTTTTCAATATATGAGCCCAGCAGGGTTCAGCTTTAGTTACTGAGACTAATTTCACTTCAAAACAGATTTGATTAAAATAAATACCAGGGCTTATTTTTATATAATATATGTGTCATGCTCTTGCTGATTTAAACAACACTCTTGGGGAAAAAAAAACCCACAATTAACCTCATCATAGAAATCAGAAGTCAAATAGAATAAAATAAGTATATGTGTACTATAAGTATACACATGTATGTACATATAAAAGAAAAGCACACAGTATTATTGGAAATCTTCAGTCACAGTGAAAGATGGATATACTTATAGAGGCACAAAATTGAATAATCTTAGAGGATACCTGGTCATAGAGATTGTTTGACAAATAGAAGTTATGCTTTCTACCTGGGAAACTCATCAGGTTGCCATGGATGAACATCTCCTGGGATTTCCTGTAAAGAGAGCAGAAGAGAAGCATATGGCTCAAAGAGTCTTCTGAGCCAACCTCACAAAGACTTATAACTTGATATGAAGAGGATGTAACATTCCAAGAAAAGCAGAGGGCAATGAATCCCACCTGGTCAGAGTAAAGGTCTTAAGCTGCAAACAATAATAATAATAAGGGAGGAACTGGTGTATATAAATGGGGGGGGGGGGGAATCCCATGAACTGTAAAGGACCAAGCTTCAGTTCATTTGGAAATCAGTATTCCAGATATGCTGCTTCAGAAAATGTCTGGCACTTTCAAACCCTAGTAGGTAAAGTCTCCTAATGAGAATTTTATTCATTCATTTATTTATTTGTCAAGCAAGTATAAGATAACAGGTATAAGTATAAACATAGATATGAATACAAGAACTGGATACATATAAGAAAGATAAAAATAAACAATAGGACAGGGACGGTAGGCATGTTGGTGCGCTTATGCACACCCCTTACATTAATCATTAGTTAATTAGAATTTAATTGATTAATTAAATTAATTAATTAATTAGGGTTTGTTAACAGATTTTTTTAAAGCCGTATTGACTTAAAATGCTCTTGAAACACCAAGAGGACCAAATTCAGAGGGAAGAAGATTAGCTTTAAGCAGAAGTTAAGAAAACAACACCAAATCCTAACATCTTTGGAGACCATGTCCATCTCACAATGTAGAACAACCTTGGGCAACATGCCTCAGGCACTGACTACGTGGGCTTCAACAGTTTGATTATTTCACTTTTTTCTGCATGTTATGCTCAAAACCTTGTTCTCTCAAGGACAACCATGAGGAATAATTATTTGCAAAAGGAGTATTTTTTTGAAACACTAAGTAGCCCGGAAGGAAAAAAAACTCAGTAAACAATTTTCTAGTCCATCATGGAAAACTCAAATATGATTTGAAAAGCAATAAGCTAAGGCTTCACTTTGAGCCACTTGATTTATTTACAAAGAATGAGCAAACTTTGGTGGGGTAACTTCTTTTATACCTGAGGAAGTTTTATGATGAACAAAAATGCCACTATTCATCTCCACAATGAGGTAAGAGTATTTAAATTGAACACTATTATTAACTTTTATGGTTGCATTATCTTAAAATTCTTCAGCCCTCTTTTTCAAAACTGCTAATCAATTTTCCCAATCACTTGAGCTTCAATTCAATATTCTTTTTGCAATCCCCCCTCAAAATAACTTTTTAATACTCCTGGTTCTTACTTAGAAAATATGTACTTACTTTAAAAGTGATATGATTGCTTCCTCTGTTAGAAAACATTCTTTAGCCATGAGTTCAGTTCAGCTATCCCAGTGAAACAGTCTCTCCTAGTTGTGTCTCTATATATTTTTGTCTCCTTTGAAAAGCAGGGAGAAATGAAGGAATTTGAAAGGAAACTGAGAAGAAATGACTTCTCTGTTCTGTACACTCATTTGCATTCTTGAAACCCCGCGCTTTGATTGGCCAAGGCGCGGGGCGATCTGATTGGTTTGGCGAGCCACGCTGATTGGCCCGCTAGGGATCTCCCGCGATTGGTGGAAACGAATCGTGGGAGATTCAAAGTGGAGCCATTGGCCGCGGCCGCCATGGCTTGAGAATAAAAAGCCGCTGTTTTTCCCTCGGAGCCAGATTGGTTCCGGGGACCAAATAAAGAGCTGAAACATAGTCACTGCCTCCTGGTCTCCTTGCCGACAGACACGACACTGGCGACGAAGGTGGGATCCCAAGCCTGAACCCCATAAAGCACGTGTCCGACGGGAGCAAGACCGACGAGATGGCCAGCATTGCTCTGCCCATGCCCTTTAATCCTGCTAACAAGGACTGGGAATCCTACATGGATAGATTCTGCATATTCCTCGAATGCAGCGACATGAAGGATGCCACCGGGCTGAAAAAATGAGCCATCTTCGTGACACACTGCGGGGCGCAGTGTTCAAGATGGCGAAAGCCCTAGCGAAACCCTCTGACATCACAGGGATGGACTGGGCCGACCTCGAACCTTTACTCTGCAAACACTACGCCCCTGCCATGCCCACCCTCATCAGGTGGCATGAATTCTATCGGTGGGACCAGAGACCGGGCGAAAGCCTCAGCGACTTTGTTGCAGAGCTGCAGAACCTAGGAGGCCTGTGCGGATTCTCCGACATGGACAAGGCTCTATGGGATCGAGTCGTGCTTGGACTTCGGGATCCAGTCCTGCAGAGTTGGCTGATGGCCAAAGGCGACATCGCCCTCGCCGACACCATTGGTGAAGCCACCACAGCTGAGGCCACCCGGCAGTCAGCGAACCGCATGCGGAGACCGGACACAGGGGACCGCACCGTGACCACCAACCCTGGATGGGCGACCGAGGCCCAACCGGAAGCAAGTCACTGCGAGACCACCACTCACCACGGCGAATTCCACTCCGCCTCTGACACTTCGGATGAGGAGGAGGAAATCCACCGGCTCCAGGCAGGACGCGACCAGTGCAGTCGGCGGGGTCGTAAGTCGGGGACCGCGTGTGCCGGTTGCAGGAGTAACCACCCTAGATCTGAGTGCCGTTTCTTTGATGCAGTCTGCCGGCATTGCAACAAAAAGGGCCATATCACCCGCGTCTGCCAATTAAAGAAAGCCTACAGCCCCAGACGGCGGGACCACAGCGAGTGGAGATGGGACAGTACACCCCCCAGAACCAGAGATCGCCCAGCCGAAAGCTGATGGGACCGGAGCAGGCAAACCAGACAAGGTGGCGAGACCCAGCGAAAGGAGGAAACCCACCAGACAGTCATCATCGGCCATGCATCAACCACCGACACCCGAAAAGTCTACGTGGAGGTAGGCATCGAAGGTGAGCCATGCAAAATGGAGGTGGACTCTGGGTCCTACCTCTCCATGGTCGCCTGGCAAGAAATCAAACGCCTACCATGGTGCCTACCATCCAAAAGAAGGGACTGGAGAACCAGAGACTAATCATTAAAGACTACCAGGAAAACCACATCCCGGTAGTCGGAACTGGACAATTCAAAGTGACATTTAAGGGCCGCACGGCAAAGCTTCTCCTGACGATCGTGGACCGAGACCAACCCAGCCTGTTGGGACTGCAATGGTTCGTACCGCTCGGCATCGAAGTCACGGGCATCAACCACATCGCCAAGACCGATTGGGAGCAACAACTGGCATGGGACTTCCAGGAAGTGTTCGACGGCACACTAGGCAAGTACCGAGGGCCCCCCATATCCTTCAGACTAGACCATAACATTCCCCCGAGATGCCTAAAACCAAGGCGGGTACCTTTTGCACTCCGGCCAAAAATTGACAAGCAGATTGACAAGCTCGTCAAGCAAGGGGTCCTACAACCAATTGACCATGCCCAGTGGGAGACCCCAATAGTCACCCCAGTCAAGCCCGATGGGTCGGTGAGAATCTGCAGGGACTATAAGGCCACTCTAAATTGCGCCTTATAACGAAGCGCCTACCCCGTCCCAGTAGTGCAGCATCTTCTACACTCACTGGAGGGAGGCAAGGTTTTTGTGAAACTCGACCTGGCCCAAGCATACCAACAGCTGCCGGTCGACGAAGAAACCGTGGAGGCGCAAACCATAGTCACCCACCGGGGAGCTTTCTGATGTAACCGACTCCAGTTCGGAGTCAGCGTGGCGCCTGGAATTTTCCAGAGCCTCATGGAGAGACTCTTGCAAGGCATCAAGGGGGTGGTGCTCTACTTCAATGATGTGCTGGTGTCAGCAACCAACCAGCGAGAACTAGAGAGTCGGCTAAGGGAGGTGCTAACCAAATTCAAGGAAACCGGGCTAAAGGTGAAGAGGGAAAAGTGCCAACTTTACACAGAGCGGGTCAAGTTCCTGGGGTACCTCCTAGACCGGGTCAAGTTCTGGGGTACCTACATCCACCCAACCACAACCAAAATCAGAGCCATTAAGGAGGCCCCCACACCCAGGACTAAAATGGAACTGCAGGCGTTTCTGGGACTGCTTAATTTCTACAATGTTTTCCTGCCCCAAAAGGCTACCGCGGCGGAGCCTTTGCATAGGCTCTTGGACAAGGCGGCTACCTGGACTTAGGGGAAACGCGAGGAAGCCGACTTCAGGAAAACCAAGGACCTGCTCACCTCGGACGCCGTCCTCATCCAATACAACGAGACCCTACCACTCGCCGTCACATGCGATGCCTCACCCTTCGGCGTCAGCACCGTCCTCAGCAACACCATCCCAGATGGAAGAGAAGCACTCATCGCGTTCTTCTCCAGGACACTCACCAAACCGGAGCGGAACTACAGCCAGCTGGAGAAGGAGGCCCTAGCCATCGTTGCAGCAGTGAAGAGGTTCCACGAGTACCTCTACGGCCGCATGTTCACGATCATCACAGACGACAAGCCATTGCTGGGCATCCTGGCAGGGAACCGGGCCACCCCAAACATTTTATCTCCCAGGATGACAAGGTGGTCCGAATTCCTTGTTGCCTACAGCTACCGGCTCACACACCGACCCGGTAAGACCATCACACATGCAGATGCTTTGAGCCACTCGCCACTACCCGATCTAGACACCGACCCAGCACCCACGACGAGCGCCCTCAGCATAGAGACTCTGCCCAATCTACCCATAACCGCATCAGACATTGCCCGAGAAACCAATAAAGACAAACGTCTGGCGCGGGTGTTACATTGGGTAGAGAAAAAGTGGCCAGAAAAGGACAACGATGAAACATTCAAAACATTCCGGAACCGGCAAACGGAACTCTCATTACAAAAAGAGTGTGTACTGTGGGGGGATAGTGTGGTTATCCCGGAAAAACTGCAAGGGAAGGTATTGGAATTGTTACACGAGGGGCACCTGGGCATAGTTAGAATGAAAGCCCTGGCCAGAAGTTACGCTTGGTGGCCAGGGATGGATAAACAAATCGAGGCCTGGGTGGCAAGGTGTCAACGCTGCCAAGAAACCAGATCAAGCCCTCCCACAGCACCGATCCTGGAATGGGAAACTCCCAGGGGACCTTGGTCTAGGGTCCACATAGACTTTGCCAAGCCCACGAAGGGACATATATTCCTAATAACAGTAGATGCTTACTCCAACTGGTTGGAGGTAAGCAACATGAAATCCACCACCACAAAGGCCGTGACCAAGGAACTATGCAAACTATTCGCAACACACGGCCTCCCGAATGTCATCGTGTCGGACAACAGGCCCCAATTCACCTCACTGGAATTTGAAAAATTCCTAGCGGAACAGGGCATACGACACGCACTGACAGCCCCGGTGCATCCAGCGGCGAACGGAAGGGCGGAACGGATGGTTCAATTTATGAAAAAAACCATCCAGAAAATCAAACACGGGGAAAACCAAGACAAAATAAATAAAATGTTTTTTATACAACATATAACCCCGAACACGACAACAAACAAAAGCCCGGCAGAGCTACTAATGGGGAGGAAAATAAGGTCCCCACTCGATAGACTGCACCCCACATACAACCCAGAAAAAACCCCAAACTCCTCCAGCAAGCACCGATCCTTTGCACTAGGCGACGACCTCTACGCAAAAAACCTAACCGGAGACCCACTATGGGTACCAGCAACCATAACCCAACTGACAGGTCCCCACTCGTACCGGCTGCAAACAACCGACAGATGAGCGTGGAAACGCCACATCGATCAAATAAGATCGAGAACAGCCACAAGAAACACAACCGACATGCAACCAGACATAAGCAATCCCCTTAACACAAGCCAAGAGGGGAAGGAATACCCCGGGAACCAAAACCCAGAAGAAAGGAACCAGCCATACTCACCAGCAAGCAGCCAGCTCGGAACCTCACCAGGGAGAAGCAGCCAGGCCAGCTCGACCAGCCCGGAAAGACCAGGCAGGAGCGGTGAAAATTACAGCTCAACCAGCCCAGGTAGACCGGGAGGGAGCTGCAATGAGCGGCCCAGCAAGGCATACCAGGCGGTCCCATCGACAGGGACGAGAGACACAGAGAACCCGACCGAACCGGCCGGGAGCCAACCAACGACTGACCTGCAAAGGTCCAGTAGGCAAGTGCGGAGCCCCGCCTACTTACGGAACTACATTATGTAGGACCAAACCAAGAGGGGAGGGGTGTTCTGTACACTCATTTGCATTCTTGAAACCCCGCGCTTTGATTGGCCAAGGTGCGGGGCGATCTGATTGGTTTGGCGAGCCGTGCTGATTGGCCCACTAGGGATCTCCCGCGATTGGTGGAAACGAATCGCGGGAGATTCAAAGCGGTGCTTTTGGGCGCAGCCGCCGCGGCTTGAGAATAAAAAGCCACTGTTTTTCCCTCGGAGCCAGATCAGTTCCGGGGACCAAATAAAGAGCTGAAACCTAGTCACCATCTCCTGGTCTGCTTGCCGACAGACACGACATTCTCAATTAAATTTATTTATGTATTTATTTATATGGCTGTGTTAAGGATGACTCTGGGCAGGTAACATTTGGAACACAGTAAAAATGTACAAAGCAATCAAAATTAAAAGCAATAGAAATAATGCAACATTAACACAGCAGCTGAGAAAATGCATTTAGCACAACCATGATGAAGAAATGGGCTCACCCACACCATCTGAGCCTCAGACTTAACACCAAGTTTTCAACTAGAACTTCTTTGAGTTCTCAAATAATGGCTGTTTTTCCATTTTCCAAGTGACTCATATCTATTTGAAACAAGATATGATATACTAGCAGTTTCTTTGCAGAATAGGAGATTTGATTGAAGTTTTTTTTATTGTTTGGCTGACTTAGATGGAGGTTGTCCCAGAACTAGCTCTGCATCATTTCTTTCTTTTGTCTGCTTTTCTCAGGCAATTTCCCTTTCACGGCCTCCAGTTTCTTCTCAGTCATTCCCTTTTCTTTCTCTTCTATTAGCTAACAGCTGTATAAATGTATAGCTGTACAGCTTTATATAGAACATCTCAAAGAATCATGGAGGCAAGTAAGTAGGAGCTCAGGAAAATTGATGTTAACTTTCATTCACCCTCATTGTTTTCTTTCAGTTTGTGAAATATACAGTTACTGCCATGATTGAGATAGCCTATTCATCTTTGCGAAATGCAACAAGCTGGAGAATACCATCTAAGACAAAAGGGATTTCTGGAGCTGTAGAATATATGGTTTCTCTTATTTGCTTGAGTCATCTAAAATTATCTATATTAGTTCAGACCATACCCAGAATAGCCCTATGTGTATCAATTCTCCCCCACAACATCAACATCTTCCATTTATTATCTTCCTTTCAAGATTTATAGCAGGATTTTTTTTCAAACTTTGTAATCCCACAATGCTAAGAACTAATATTTGCAATCCTATGACTCAGTGAATAAAATAAATAGTTCATTGATTTGACTGAGGTTAGGTTAGATAAGAAATATGTATTATTTTTAATAAATAAATCAATGAAAGCAATTTATAGCTTCATTAAATAAATTTGTCATTAGAAATAAGATGTGGGAGTAACCACCCATCGTATTTCTAATGAGAAGGATTAAATTGTTTACTCTTAAACAATTCCTGAAATCTCAGTTTCATTTTAAAGACAGCTTTCTTTAGCAGATCAAAGAGAGAAAAGGAAGGAAGGATAAACTTCTTTCCTTGTCTTAAATCTTTTTAATATGGTTTTTGTCTTGTAAACTCAAGCCTGCAACTTGAGACATTACATTTCACATGGTGAAAGCTAATTACTTTTTTTTATCAGAAGCAACAGATAGCAAATGGTGATGGCAAATGGTTCTCTCCTCATTTACAATGCACACAGCATATCAAGGGTGGGGAGTGGTGAAATACACTAGTGTTGTTTCCCCACAAAACATTCCCTACCAGCAGGGAAGCATCCAATAATAACTTTTCTTATTGAGAGCTAGGGTTGGGAAAAAGTATATTTTAACAGATGATCAGAACAGATCATTGATTGGGAACTAGCTAGTGTTGGGTTGGTTATAAGATGGGCAGCTACATAAATATTATGGATGGATGGATGGATGGATGAATGTTCTATCAAAACTTGTTCTAATTTTAACGAAGTATTTTTTGGACATGTGCATTGGCTGGGAATCCCATCCTTGGCTGATTTGCACTGATAATTAATGTCTTTATTTTTCATGAATGTAGTGCTGATTCAAAAGTGGGCCATTCAGTAGCTGACAGGCACCAGAAGAGTTGTACCATGATGCAACAGGGGAGAACTGATTGTCCTTCCCCCCTTCATTGTGCAATCTGTCCCCTACCACTACCACAAGTCAACTATGGTTCAAATCAGTGCAACACTTTGAACTGGGGATCAGCAAAAAGATCTGGCAGAGAAGATTTGGATCAGGAAAAGACCCTGATATGAAAGTACCAGACTATCTCACTGCCCAAAATCAAAGGGCTCTGGAGGAGATTGGCCAGGACCTAATCTCCATCTGGCACAGAGATATGGAACATGACCCTCAAGGCTTACTTTGAGTGATTGTGATACTGATAGAATGGTCAATAAAAGTGCATCAGATTGTGCATGGCAACACCTTCTTAAAATGAGGAAGGTTGGGGGGAAATGTTGCCATTTTTACATGTGCATGTCTTAAGACTATTTCAATATAGGGTGGAATCAGATCATTTTCCTCACAGGAAAATGATGTTAAGGCATGTTTGACCCACATTTAAATGGAAGTGAGAAAAAACACCTGGTGTCATAAGCGAAGACGCAAACCAGTCTGTGCATTAGTAGTAGGTATAGGCAACTTTGAACCACATTCTTTATCCCTCTGGGCCATTTCTAGAATATACCTCAAATAATGAAGAAGCTTAGTTTATCTGGAGTGATGCCCACCCCCAGGGAGCAATTTCTTTAAACCTGAGCAGGAAGATTTCTTTCAGCTCCTCAGACATAGAATTGCCTCCACATTACTTAATTTCTACAGGGATTGCTTTCTGCAATCCCTGCATAGAAAAGTTGAGTAATTAGAGCATTTTATCACATCTTCCAGGAAAATAGACCTTCAATTGTAAGTACATTTCCTCAATCAGATATATCTATGTAAATACATGCAACAATGAAACATCATTTGAGACTGGTTGATATGCAATTGATCAGATTTATCATAACTATGATCAATGACCATATTCCCATTGCATTTGTGTTATCTCCTTTCATTTCTATTTCCTGTAATTTATCTCTGTTTTGTTGTTATATCTTTGTTGCTGCCAATCAGTCTGACAATAAAGTACATGGAGGAATTAAAGAACTCAAGAGTTATAAGGGCATCCATTGAGCTGATAACTGGAGAAGAAGAGGTTATATCTTTTGCAATAATTCACAGTTTTACTGACAACATAATTCAGTGTGCTTTCCTGAGTTCTAAGCTTGGAGAGATACAATAATATGTTGCTTAAATATGCTGAAAGGAAAAAATACCAAACAAAAATAGAGAAAATATTCTGAAAGGACAAAAGGAAGATAAAAGATTGTTGATAAGGGAGAACTGCAAAAAAAGAACATTTGGGGTACCCCTAAAATAGGATATATTTCAAGTTTTCTCTCCATAAATTTCTAGGGATATCAAGGTTCCAATATTAACTTCATTGCATAATAATATTCCTGAGGAAATTGTAGAGCTTAATGGGATAGCTCTTGATTTCTCACAATCAGAAAGATGGAGAAAGGGTGATAGCTCCAAAAACTGAAATGCTAGAAGCCCCAAATCAAATCAATCAAATCAAATCATTCTTTTCACTCCAGTCACTCAGCTATCTTTCTACCTATATCTCCATCTCTTTCTGAAGAGTTAAGCATGGCCCACAACAATGTGTTATTTTTCTTCAACCTTTTGTACATAGTAGGTTAAATTAAGCTATATTGGCTTCACAAGTCCACTCATGTAATTTTACATCCAAATTGTTAATATTAGGAGGATTCAACTCTGTAGTCCTCAGTTTTTAGACTTTACTAATCAGCTGTCTATGCTTCAATCTATGGGTGCCATTTATGTAAAGGTCACTTGCTTGCCTAGACTCATTTTGATGAACTCCTCCAATAAACATCCCAAATACATCTGGAGAATACCAAATTGGAGAAGTTATTGTGCCATTCTTGAATAGCAATTTATTATATTTTAATTACTGTTTTCCCCATGCAAAATTATGCAGCTCATTGAAAAGTAAACATCAGTTGCATAACTGAGGCCAAGTCTCCTGTTTTCCCTCTCATCCCATAATCATTTTCCTCATCTATCATCATTCATTCTTCATTTTGTTATAAGTTAGCATTAATGTACTTGGCACTTTTTAAATGAAAAAAGAATGTTGCTGAAAAAGTACACCTGTAGATTATGATAATTGATTTGGAGACATTTTAGGCAGTCCAATATAGAAGGTAATGTTCTCCACTTATTGATATATTTCTGCATTTAAATTTGTCATTAAGAATGGAAATGCACCAGTTTGGAAGCAGAGGTATAAAAATATATGCTTTCTCCAAAGATTGTAAGTGGGAAGAGAAAATTAGATTAAGTATAAAACTCTGAGCTTTATTTCAATGTGTTTTATACCAATTGATCCTGGCTTTAAAACATTATGCAGCCTGTGTTTTTCTTTTATTATTCACTGATTTCCATTTGTTTATGAAATGAAGACTAAATTCCTTGGCTCTTAAATGCTAAATTTAAAAGAGTACAAATCAGTAGCCTAACTTCTGCCATAGGAAATAAATTATGCAACTTAGACACATTTGCACATGAATTTTATTTGCAAAATTAGCATTGGATCGGATGAGATGGATTGTGAGAACATACAATATAATCTAAATTTTAATTTCTACTTGGAAATAGGTTTCATAATGTTTGGAAAATAGCTTCCCCAAGCTAGGCTGCTGACGTTAGTAAAAGATTGGGACATAGATGAACGCAAACTTTGTGATGCAAATAATTGACTAAAAGGCAAACTTAATGTTGTTTTGTTGAAAGCAGAATCATATAGCCGGGAGCTTAAGGGATTTATTAGCCCCCCCCAAACCTTATTTATAACTACCAGAACATCTAGAATATGGTATAGAACTTTAAGTGATTTTTTTTTTAAAATGTTCTTTTATCTCCTTCAATGTGTACTTTTAGCTTATCATACATGGACGAGGGATAGTCCCCAGCTTAAGAACATTGCAAATTCCTATTCTAGCCCACAAGCAGAAAAGATGTATATGAATGAATACTTTTTCTCTCATTCATGAGTGTGACTAAGATTCTTGTACAACAGAAGCTACAATGTTCTATCGGTATTAAATAATGGGTGAAAGGCGGAATATTTGGCTCACCAATTAAAACTAAGATGAATGAGGATCTATCAGAATTCTCAGTCCAATTTTGCTGTTTTTAATCTGGCTAAGTAGGAAAAATGGGGATGTATAAGAATACTCTTAAAATACTCATGAAAGGGATTGATATTTCAATTTGGTTAAGGTCTATCCAGTGGAAGGGCTAATAAAAATGTAAATCACATTTTATTATATTATCCATTTTATGGTGATATACACTTATAGCATTGATAACCCCACACTTACAATATATAAATTTGTAACTATGATTGTGTCATATTAAACGTAGCCAAATTTTGTTATGCTATATATAAGAGGACATGGCCACATGGTTAAAATGCATACTTAGCTTTATGATTAACATTTCCTGCACTTACATATGGAGTCTTTTTATAGCACCGTTATTTTTATTATGGTCATTGGACCATAAAGATTTCATTCCCCTTAGATATGCACCTTCAGAATGTTTAGATGTAGTTTGCTGTTCAAAAAATTGCTTACAATAAAGAAAAATATCCACATCCACACTTTTTTTTTCCTATGATAAACATGGAAAAAAGTGCATTTGGGAAAGAAAGCATACAGAAATATATCCATCATGAGATGTACATATGGCCAAGTATGAATACCTAAACAGCACATTAATTGTTTGGGAAAACTAGAAACTCTGTGCAAATGAAATTGGCAAATTACTTGTCCATGTCCCTAAGATTTAAAACTTAGAGAGGGAAATTAAAATCCACATCTTTTTTTGAAGTATCATAGCTACCAAGCTGAAATCTGGATAAAATGAGAATAAAGGGTATCTTTGTTATCTGTTGCATTTATGGTATGGCCAATGAAGTGTAACCAGTCCATGGTGTCTAATTTAGAGGGCACATTTCATATTTATATTAGTGAGTGGTGTGGTGGCCTAGAGATGGAGCTCTTGCCTTACAATCAGGAGGTTGTGAGTTCAATCCTAGATAGAGGCAGATATTTCTCTCTGGGCTTGATGTTGCATTGGTGAGAGGAAGGGTATCCAGCCAGTAGACACTCAACTCCATTCAGTTGCCCGGACTCCACCCTGCAAGGGATTATGGGGTCATTAAAAGAAGATGATGATTTCATATTTATATTAGTCATCCTCAAGCATAATAGAATGTACAAATAAACAAATCACAAAAGTTCTATGTTTAATGTATATTCATTTTGTCAGCAGTTGAATGGTCTGAAAAGAGTAGATTAAAATTTAAAAGATAATGAGATCAGTTCAGAAACTGTGATGAGATCCACAGATCACAGCCAGGAGGGAAATTTAATTGGTTTTATATTAAAGGTATAAAGATTCTGTTTTAGATTTCTTTTTATAAGGGATTTTGGCAACTAGGCAGGAGATCAAGCTTTTATTTCAAAAAAAGTTTTACTGGCCAAATATATAGGTATTTCAGATATACTAGAAGTTCACGTGCTAAAAAGAAGTTCCCATTTTGCATTATTTAACATTTGTATCCAGCTTAACTTAATTTAACTTAACTTGCATTATTTAATATTTGTATCCAACTGAACTGAACTGAATTTGCATTACTTAATATTTGTTTCCCTCTTAACTCTAAGGATTTGATGCTATCTTAAGGATCCTCAGATCACTCTCTGAGTTTGGTTGTTTTCTTGCAGAAATTTTATTACCCAAACTAGTCAACATCATCAATGCTGCTAAGGAGTAGGGTTTACTCTCAGTTTATATTATTGTAGCTTATCCTGTCAGTGCTGGTGGGATCTTGGAGTTTTTTTTTGGAGGGGCTGTTTGCTGTTAGCTTATTTGGCAGTTCCTTAATTGGAATATTGTTTACTTTTTGATTGTTGGTCTAAATGTTAATCTTGGAGTTAATATATGCTCATCTGGATATTGACTGCTGGTATGGAGGTGTTTTGGTCTTTTTGTTCCCCTTTTGATTGTTGATTGTCTTTGTTGCACAGTATGTAGAAATTGTTTGTGTCTGTTTCTACTGATGGCTGATTTGTCAGAGTGTCAGGATTCCAAGTCACAGTTTCCCAGCTGAAACTATGATTAAGTCTGTCCACATGTTGTAAAATTAAATAATTGTTATCATGATCGCTTCTGACTGCTAGCTGTGGTTCATGCAAGCCAGTAAAATATAAATTGAGAGCAAATTTTACTCCTTACTAGCATTGATAATGTTACCCAGTTTAGGTAAAGAAATGTCGGCAAGAAACAACCAAGTTCAGAGAGCACCAAGGACCCTTCAATTCAATCCTGAACTACAAATACTCTCCTTTATTGGTTTATATTTTACTCTAACTTGATTCTTTAATCCACCCCCTCCCTCCGTTTCTCACTGAGCTCCACAAATTTTAGAGAACTTCTAGTAAATGCCCACCTTGCCAAAATCAGTTTTGTTGCTCTATGCTAACTTATCATTTCCTCCATCTGAAGACTTGTTTTTTGAGTACATCAAGAAGATGGTAACTGCAAAAGAAAACCACTTCCAAAATTGTAATGAGAGGTCAGGACATGAGTTTGCGCAGCAGGTTCAAGAAACATTGTCTAACTCATAGCCTGTGACAAACTGCATTTGGGACCAGTGGTCTGGTATCTCTGAAATTCAGATCAAAGCAGGGATTAGAAATGGTCCCTGGTTGTTAAAGGAAGGCAAGATTGTCTTTTGAAAAAAATGGAACTTTGAAGTCGGGAGCTGAACTAACAATAGTAGTAGCAGTGAAGCAGACTCAACAATATCAGTGTTTTGATGATTAGAAAGCAAACACTGACCTTGTTCTAACAATTATATCTGTTCATTTAATGTAGCACTGTGATCTTAAGCTGCAGTAAAACATATTCTTTGGCTATTCTGTAAGAATTTACCCCATCTCCTTCAAGCACTGTGCATTTGTTCCTAAAATAGCTGTATTTCATTTATTCTGCACCTTTGCTGGCTCTCCAAAATCTCAGCATAATAACTTATCCAGAACCAGGCTGCCTTTCAAATTATTTTTTCCCATAATTTTTGATAGCTCTTTGTTGCATTTCTATTGTTTTTATTGTCTGGCTTAACAGCCAAAAGTTTTATTGTTAACTCTTTTATTGAATATTTGGGAGGATGAAGATTATTGCCCAGTTTCTGTGCATCACTCTGAATTTCTCTTTAAAAAAAGAGCAGGATAAAACTATAATAAAGAGATGATCCCTTCTACCCTCTATTAAATATTTTATTAATTCACAAAAAAAATTGTTTCATTGCAACATTGCAAATACAATTACTGAGATAACAGTCTTGGTTATGACTTCTCAGTCTGTCACATGTGAAAAAGCTTCTACTTCTGGAAACTCTGTTTTTTCCTGTCATTTTTCTTGTTCATTAATAAGAAATGTCAGCTTGTTTGTAAAATCTATGGATTATATCCACTTAAATTATATCAACCTGAGCAGTTCACTTATTTTTATTTTTCAAAATAGCTTCTAAACTAATCTTTGTTGCAGGCAAAGTTTCAACATTAATGTAAATTATTTTATCAATTTCTCAAATCTAATTAAATCAGACTATTAACACAACCAACAACTGTGACTTACTACAGTTAAATGATATGTGTCCATGTTTCATTTTATTCCAGGTAAGATGCCCCTGAAATTGGACCTTAAGAAATGCTTGCTAAATACTTGACATAATTGTATTTGTTAACATAGTAAATCTCACTCAGTCTTAACAATTAATGGGATTAAATCTTATTATCTGTCAGTAATACTGTCTATCCATATATACATCATAATGTGCTTTTCAACAGTGGAACTTTGGCTTCAGGAACTTGCTTATTTCTCTCTCTCTGTCTCTCTCTCTCTCATCTCCCATCTATTATCTTTTCTTTTTCTTCATTCAATTGCATTCAATTCTCAGAAATGCACTGGACAAATTGCTGCAGTTTTCTTGGCAAGGGTTTTTTAGAAATGACTTGCCACTGCCTGCTTTCCAGGGCTGCAAGAGAGTGGCTGGCTCAAAGTCACCTATCTGGCTTTGTGCCTAAAGTGGGCCTAAAACTCATAGTCTCCTGGTTTCTGGACTGATGCCTTCACCACTATACCAAACTGATTCTTATCATCACACTCCAATCCAACTGTAACACAAATCAAAACATTTCATTGATACCATTGGAAGAATTATGATTTTTCCCCATCATGCTTTCTATGAAAACTAATTACCTTATTTTCCTCCTGTGACTGTTTCTGCTGGACTTTTGTGTAGTATATTTTTCATATTTAAATTGTTTTGTTTGGATTTTTTTAAATATATCCACAAGCTATATCCAATATTGTAATTCCTCAAGTACAATGGGTTGTAACATGAACGTTGAAGTAGTCTGAATAAATATATGTTTGGATTTTGCTGCAACTTTGGAATGGAGATTTTTAGTCTACCTTTTGTTTATTTTTTTTTTCACAATATTTGGAGACAAATATTTTCCCATTTTACACCTGTAGTTTTAACTCCCTGAGAAAGAATATTTTTGGTTGTTGTTATTGTTGCTGTTGTTGTAATTCCCTCCTATCTCAACTTCCCATCATATCAACATTTTTCTCTGCCTATTGTCACATCTGTTGACACAGCTTTTCTGCTGTTATTCTCAGTTTATTTATCTAATGTTAGCCTTATTATCCACTGTTTTGTGTACTTCTATCATGCTTCCCAACTTTGCTTCAGCCATTTTAAAATATCCAGCAAATACTTTTTTCTTGCATTCAGTGTGAATTCTTTTACAAGGGACTATATAGTAAGTTGTCCTAGCAAAGACATATCATTATGCTTTGTTATACAAGCAAAATCAATTACTCAGACTCTGGAGTAAACCTGTCTTAATTTATTAATTAAGTTTTCTTTGGTCCTCTTATGAAGACTGAAATTGGGAATACAGGCTTCCTTTCCTCTAAGGGGAAGATAACTTATTTTGGAGTGTAATTAAATGGGGGGGGGGGCATGGAATTATTGTGTAAGTCATTTTTGGCCCTTGAAGGCTTTCTGTGAGGATTGCTCCAATGTTTGGAAAGCATAATGGAAAAAAAATTATAACCAGAAAGATAATATATAAATGCTTTCCATCTCTTATTCTCCTATACCATATAATTTTGTGTCATCTTACCTGTGAGACTTCCAAGTCAAGATGTCTTTCAGAAACACTCACACTATCACATCTCAGCTGGTTTCTCTAAGAATGGTGCTTATTAGTTCACCAGTTTTTCCTTTTAATTTTAAAGCTTTTCATATCATTTGCAATTTTATTACACTTTGTTTGCTTCTGGCTCTGTCAAGGAATTTCCCTCCCCCAAATAAAATACAGTCTAATTCCATTTAAGAACTTGTGGGGTCAGTATTAATGCTGTTTGCCAGAAGCAGGACCTTTTTAAAGTTTATTTAATTATAAAATTAGTTTGCCACCCATCTTGCCACAAGAGAAATACTTTCACTTTCACAAACAAGGAACTATCTCTTATCAGAAGATGGTTGCTGAAATAAAATAAGTATTTTTTTTTTTAATCTCCGCCAGTATTGCTTTAAAGCTTTACTTTCTGGGGGTAGATGAACTGGATTAAGTCAAAACTATACAATGAACTATGTCAGATCTGCATTAATTGTCACTATTCTAAGAGATAGACAACTTTTTCAAGGGTTGTTGTCCCAGGTTATTTCTCACACCCAACACCCAATTTTTATTTTTTTTATCCCTGAGGGTCACACCTAGATCCAGAGGTCTCTCATCTTGGCAACAATGTGGAATATTTTGTCAAGGGATGATATATAGAAAGTATTCAGTCTTGTGAGGTATTCCAAAGGAAAAGATATATTATGAAGACTTGAAATTTTGTTTATTTAACTGAATGTTAAATCAATGGACAAAAATGAAAAAAATAAAGACTACTAAACCATTTGTGGCAGTCTTATATTTCTGGCCTTTATAAAGGACACATAATATAGTTCAGTAACAGCTCTTAAAATATAGAGTTATCAAGCAGTGTGCTTTGATTCCCATCACTGACATTTAAAAACAACAACACTAAGGTTGTTTCATGGTTAGGATTTCTACCTGGACCAGAAAAGCTAAGGTTCAAGTCTCTATTCAATCACAGCCAATAGTAGTAGCAACTCACAGTGCTGTTGTTGTATAAATCAAAATTAAAGGACATTCTCATGAATGAAACCTGGAGCTCCTGGTTAAAAAAAATGGATATAAATACAGTGAATGGATTATCAAATAAATAAATAAGCTCTTTAATCAGAGAATAATTATTTAACATAGCTGTGGTTTTAAAAAGCCCAAACCCTACAACTGACTTATCATTTTGTTATGTTCTGAGCATGGGTGCAAGGATGGAGACGAGCCAGTGAAACAGTAAACTTCAACTCTTTATTTACATGTGAAAACAGCTCATCCCGATGGTGACAATGGGCCCCTTTATATAGGCAACTCTTAACTTATTTAACCAATGAAACACAGGGAGCGCTAGCTCCATTAACCAATGGGAGAGGCTCGTTAATAGCCAATCAGATTCTCTTGAACGGACCAATCTGATGTCGCTATCATTGGCCAATCAGAAGTGCAGGGCCTGAACCCTGCACTTTACTTCAAGCTCTTAATGATCTTTATTAAGCATTTATTGATTCACAACACATTTAGCATCTTTTTTCTGCCAAATAGAAATAAAAACCAGCCACTATTCATGCTTTACACACTGTCTGTTTCATTTCACCAATTTATTCTTTTGAATAGAAATAGTTGACATTTATCCCAACCTTTCACTAAATAAAGGAGATTAAAACATTGTTCTGAGTATTGCAGTTCATACTGAAAAAAATATCTTTGCATTTTGGAAAGATGGATTTCAAAGGACATCTTAGTAGAAAACTGAAGAGACCTATACATATCACATATCTTTGGAAATTGTTTATAATGAGCTTCTTTACTTGCCATAAATTCATCTTATAATGAACAACCACCTAAGTTATAAGAAGCTCTTGAGATAATATGAGTACCCCTAGCAAGGCTTATGATCCTAAACTTTGATTTGTTTAATACATGAGACAAAGGGAAGAATCTTGAGATTAGATTGTATATGTTTGTGTGTTCCTCTCTCTGTGTGTGCATTCATTATTTCAATACAATGAATATATATTTCAATATGAAACATATTGGCATGATGATTAAATATAACTTATGGATCTTGCTAACTATAACATAGAAATATAAAGATAAGCCTGTAACATACAAGCTATATCCATTGTATTTATAACTGTTCTGCAGAGGGAATTCTGAACTTCTTCTTATTGCTTGTGCCCCACAAAGTCTCCTAAAATTTGGGAATATTCAGGAAAAGCTTGGGAAATAAGATAGGTGCACCTAGAAGTAGGAGAGAAAATCAGAACATATTGACACAAGGAAATCCATACAAGAAGTACCTCCTTGTTTTACTTCATCTACCATGCAATCTAGTTTTGGCATCATGCAATTTCCAGGTTTTCACACAATTGAAGGAATATCTTCATAGGTTTGGTTGATGAAGAGGTGAAAATGATTGTCAGGACTTGGTTGAAGGAACAAAGTATGGATTTCGTGTTATAGTTTTAGGAAGCTTGTATAATATTGGGAGAAGCAGGTAACAAACAGTATGTGGAAAAATAATTAGAAGTGAAAACAGAACATGTTCCAAGAACTGGTTTCTTTTTTAGTTTATTAAAGTAGTCCTATTTAAATTAAAGTCATGGAGGTGGAGACATTACTTTTTATTCAACCCTTATACATTACTCAATTTCCTGGCAGTTCATGTTTTTCAGAAAATAAGAGCATAATTACAAGGAACAACACCATTATTTTGCATACAACTTTAAAAATACTTCCCAATGAGATATAAACTAATGTTGTCTTTCCCTCACAATTTTCCACAGATCAGCTTCATTAGAAATTGTAATATCTATCCAGGTGAAATCACATAGGTTTTGATTTTGTTTTGTTGAATTGATGCTTAAATTGTTTTACTCTGTGGTTTCATGCATATTTGTGTATGTGCACATATTTTTATACTCTCACACCCTACATTTTAACTTTATTATGTCTAGTTCTGAGAATAAAATTTAAAAAGTGCCTAAAAAATAATTGTTTCCATGCAGTGAGTACTTTTAAAGTATGTTTTCTGCTTGGAAAGTAGGACATTACACAAGAACAGTTACAGAAGAAAAGTGAATTTATTTCATTGCACTATAGCCTCAAATGATCCCAGATTTCAAGATGGAGGAGTTATACCCATGTCATTGCATCCATATGAAAAAGGGTAATTTCAGTCAATTTACTGAAGCACTTGAGAAACAGAGGGTAAAGGGCTATAAACAGAAGCGAGGGGGGGGGGGAAGCACTCCAAAATATGGAAACTTATCTAATACTAGAATTGAAATTTGGTTGTAATTATATTGGTATCAGGCATGAGTAGAAACATTCAGTCTATTAAATTTCATAGGATTACATCAGTTCAAGGGCCATATTACATATTAATGTAAATATATAGTTAGTATCTTTGTCCTCTTTTTTTCTTTTCATACATCTTAGAACAATTAATGGTAACTTTTCTGTGTTAAAGGCCATATTCCTCACATTTGGAGTCCAAATGGCATGCATGGGTAAAGCAAGCATTAGCCAATAAAGTATTTAAATGGGTGTGGTACCAGTCTCTGACAATCACCTCCCCCCCTTCATTCTCTTTTGGGCCCTTTCCATTGTTTTTAAGGGCAGAGATCTGAACTGAACTTTTGCTGAGGTTTTTGAAGATCATGGGTAGAGCCAACCTATAAGAATCTACTTTTCTTCTACAACAAAGCTCTAATGTAATGAGTGTCAGATTTCAATTGAACAAGGAGACAACCAACCTAAGGCTAAGGAGAAATTTCCTGACAATCAGAACAATTAATCAGTGAAACAACTTACCTCCAAAAGTTGTGGATGCTCCAACACTGGAGATTTTAAATAAGAGATTGAAAACCTATTTGTCTGAAATGGAATAGGGTTTCCTGCTTAAGCAGGGGTTTGGACTAGTAGATCTCCAAGGTCCCTGCCAAATCTATGATTCTGTTAACTTTTCCACACTGTATTCCTGATCCAGACTAAGCCTCACACAGTTACATACATTGACTCAAACTGATGTCTACCCCTGACAAAGTACCAGGTGGTCTGATCAATATCATTCTGGGTAATTTACTACATGATTTCTATACATCTAAGTGGAAATCAGCTATAACAGTTGGCAGTACCTCCTAAACTAAACAGGGTTGAATTAGTACTCAGATTAAGGATCATCCAGGAATTTCCGGTTATTAGCCAGACTGAATAGTCAAAAAAGATCCTAGGTCTTGGGAGAATCAAGGAAGTTCTGTTTATATCTGAAATACCATATAGTGTCCTATCTGTAATTAAACTAAGCAAAGGTACCAAAATCGAGGTGTTATTTAAGGATGGCAATGTCCATCTTACCAATGATGGCAAGGAGGTAGGGGATGTTATAGTGACCAGTGGGTTATCTTATTTTATATCCATGATAAATACCATCGCACAAATCATAGCCAATTTATCAAATGATGGTGTTAAGAATGGGAAGGAAGAGAGGGAAAAAGATGATAATGCCAACAGTGACACAAGTGATGGGGAAATAGAAAGGGAAAGTGATAATGATATTAATGATATAAGTATTGAAAATGTAATTGAAACAAATGACTCAAAGCATATTTCAATTGGTAAACCTTTACATGATAATTGTGCCCATATTTTGCATAGAAAGTTGGGGCATATTGGTTTTTTCATTGTTGAAAAGATGTTTAATTGTTCTGAGGGACTCAAAGTAAACAATTGTGAAAATTATTTAGAGTGTTCCATTTGTAAGAGTTCAAAGTCAAAAGAAAAATAGCGACCCAAAAAATCAAAAAGGAAAACCACGCACATTTTTCAGTTGGTACACATGGATTTAGTAGGCCCCTTGAAGCCCTCTATTGGCCACAAAAAACATTTTCTCACAATTGTCGATAACCATAGTAGATACGGTTTCATATATACCCTCAAACACAAGGGGGAAACATTCACCAAGAATTCTATAAGAGGGTAGAAATCCAACATAACATTAAAATCAAACAGATCATGACAGACTGCGGTTCTGAATTTCTTTCCAAAGAATTCAGTGACTGGATTAATAAACATGGTTTAATACATTTTACAACTTCATCATTTTCTGCTTTTCAAAATGGTGTGGCAGAACGCAGGAATGGTGTATTACAGACTATGATTAGATGCATATTAGAAGATGCCAAATTAAACTTTTCATATTGGGGAGAGGCTGTCTTATATTCAAACTATACTCTTAATAGAATATGGTCAAGTGTGATACAGAAAACCCCATACGAAATAATGTATAATCAGAAGCCCACACTAGTACATCTCCATGTTTTTAGGGTAACTGCTGATGTACACATACCCAAGCAACTCAGATGAAAAGGAGATAAAGTGTAAAAAAAACTCAAATTTGTTGGTTATGAACCAAAAACCAAAGCTTACAGATTCATGGATAGCAATCACAAGATAATCATATCGAGATCAGCAAATTTCCATGAAAACACAAACTGGAGTAAGATCCATTCAAATGAAATAATAATTGGCAAAGACACATTCAAAATTGATCAGAAACAAACACAACTTCACACACACACTACAAAAATAAAACCCAACAGAAATAGCATTAAGGTTAGGGAATGGAAGGAAGGTCACCACATACTCAAAACCAAAGGTATATATGAGTACAGTTCAGATGACTCATTGAAAAAAAAATATCCCAACCGAAAACATACCCAGGAGATCACTAAGAGCAAATAAGAGCAAAATTCCAAATACCTTAAGGGACTATGTGATATCTATTGATACCACCATAACTACACTCAAAAATTATAATGACATACACGCACTCCCACCAAATGAACAGCTAAAATGGAAAGAGGCCATGCAGAGGGAGATGGAAAGTATTAAAAAAACTAGAAGTTTATACTCCCTCAAAGGTTCCAGAGAACAAAAAAATTATCGGTACCAGGTGGGTATACAAAATAAAACCCTTAGAGGATAACAAAAATCTATACAAAGCAAGACTGGTGGCACAAGGTTTGTCATAAAAGTTTCCTGATGATTACATTCACCTACAGTGAGGGCAGAGAGTGTTAAGACAGCCTTAGTCATTGCCTCAATTCTAAATGAACACGTGTATCAATTCGATGTACAAACAGCATTCCTACATGCACCATTAGATAAGGAATTATATGTCAGAGCACCACCAGGAATTGACTGTAATGAAGGAAAAACCTGGCTACTCAATAAAAGTCTCTATGGTCTGCAACAATCAGGTAAGAGATGGTACAATTGTTTTTTCAAAACTTTAAGATTAATAGGTTTCACTGCCACATCAGCTGACAAATGTGTATTTATTAAAAGGGAACAAGGTATATGTGAAAAAGTACTTGTCTATGTCGATGATATATTGTACATATGTAAAAGTAAATTTAAATGTGATCAATTCACCAAAAAACTTCAAAAACATTTTTCATTGAAATCTTTGGGAAAAATTGACAAATATTTAGGAGTTCAGATTACCGAATCACATAGTGGTTTCATACTATCACAAAATGAAAAGATATTAGAATTACTGGAGAAATGCAATATGTCTGAGGTTAAAACATCATATACCCCCATATAGACTGACTTCCTAAAGAACATGTTTAATGATGATGAGGTATTTAAGAACAATACAGTTTATCGATGTACAATTGGTTCTTTACTTTATATAGCCAATTGGACAAGACCGGACATAGCACTATCAGTCAACTTACTCTCAAGACACGTAAATAATCCAAAAATGTACCACTGGAATGCGATCAAAAGATTATTAAGATATTTGAAACACACCGCTGATGCAGTTTTGTCGCTTAATCCAAATACATTGAGCACACCTAGACTTTCATGTTACACAGATGCCGATTGGGCTGGAGATGTCAAAACACAAAAAAGTACTTCAGGGTATGTTATTTTTCTGAATGATAGATCTATCCACTGGTATACCGGAAAACAAAAACTTGTATCAACCTCAACTACAGAAGCTGAATTTGTTTGTTTATCAAATGCCACAAATAACTTAATTTGGTTCGACAATTTATTGATGGACATTTGGAAAGAATCTTCATACCCCATAATCATTCAGGAGGATAATAAAGCAGCAATAGATATATCCAAAGTCGATGCTGTAGGCCACAGATCAAGGCACATTGACATTAAGTACAAGCATGTGAGACAGTTGTCAGAAATAGGATTCATAAAAGCTGTACATTGTGAAACTAAGGAACAAACTGCAGATATTTTGACCAAACCTCTTCCCTCAAAACAACATTCATACCTTACAAATAAACTGTGTATAATTATATAAATGGTGTATGATAATATCTATGTTAATGTTCCCTCAATGATAAATCAGTTCGACCTTAGAAGGGGAATTGTTAAGATAAAATGTCAAACTGCTTTATTACATAAGAAAACATTGATATTGCCATCCCTCATGTTAAGCATACAAGTTCCATGATGCATCACTGCACATTTCCCTCCCATCAGGTATAAAAAGTTTTGGCTTTGACTTTTGGCTTTGAACCCCTCTCTTGTCTTCCCCCTGGAAGAATGATGTACCTAAGGGAGAACATAGACATAATGTAAGTTTATATTTCTACAATAAAAGAATTACTCTGACCATAAATATTTTTTAAAGTTAATTTTGGCTAGATCCATTAAAGGTTATTAACAATGTTTATATTTCATGGCAGTAACAAGGGTTTTTTTATAGTTAAAAAGAAGAAATGTGCATCAGACTTCACAATGGTGATGATTAAACCAAAATGTGGATTTAAAATGCAAAGCTGAATATGTTGCTGTTTTTTTTAAAAAAATAAAACATCCTTCTTTTATACAGTGTACATTTCTACATTTTTTGCCTTAGAATAGGCTAAGGGTATGAAACACTGCTGATGACAAAACTCATGTAGGGCTAAATTATAATACAGTTAACACAAGGAGGAAACAGTTGGATGTGACCTTTCCTTTCTTTCTCCTGTGAAAAAGACCTTTGGGCAAATACACCTCCACTGATTTATTTATATTTTATTGCATCTGGAAGAAAAGTGTCTTCTGAGTTCTGATCATTTTTTTTAGTTCAGATAGAAGTCTGAATTTGATTCCACAGCATTACATTTGCAAGGAAGTTTCATCCTGGGATAGGTGAGAAAAGGTCAGCATGTGGTGATGATTTATTGTCATACAGTTATTGTATCAAATTGCCCTTTAAACTCAACAACATCTTGATATAAATAACACAAAACCCTGGGCAAAAATAAACAAAACTACTCTGTAGTGCAATATAACTAATCAAGAAAATTAAAACACCCTACTAAATGCCTAAAAAGATATGAGCAGAGGGGAGGAAAAGGGAGAAAAAAAAACATCTGAAACATAATTATATTCTTAACTAATTAAGAGTAATCAGGTTCTGCATATACCACATTTTGTTGCTTAATTGTGGTCACAGAGGAATAAAAGGCCTTTTCTGCAAAATAGCTATGGTTCAGAAAAATAGAAATAAGTGTTGAAACACATACAATTTTGAATCAAAATGTACCTATTAGCTGTCCAGTCTAGCCCATATAAAATTTAGGAATTCAATATTTTAACTATTAATCATGGATCCTAAAAGAAGAATGAAAAAAATCTAGATTACTTATATATTTCTTTTTGTTTATTCAGAAACTTTTAAAAAGTACTTCTCTGAAGCAATTTAATTAAAAGTAATGTATCACTTGCATGAATCATGGCTACAAAAATATTTAATATTTTATTTATTATTATTACATTTGTTTGATGTCCACCTCGCTCCAATATTCATTAATCTTAAATTTTTATGTCCTGAGATGCAGGATTGGAGAGGTAGAAATGCTTTAATAATGTGATGGCGGTGTTAAAGGTAAAGGATTTTGCAGAAAGAAGAAAGGAAATGAAATTTGACTTTATGAAGTTATGAATGAAGTCTGGGTAATCATTTGTGATAAACACATACATGATAGTACATATAACACATATAACCTAGTTTTCCTATAATACATAAAACGTAGCAACTAAAAACTAAACAGAACCAGCCTCCTGGTTCAGATTTTAGGCAATACCATTCATTTATGTTAAAATTGTCTTTTCATTTTCCAAAGTTTGCTCTGCTGCAATCATAGTATTGATGATACACTGATAAATCCTTCATTGGTCTAATCATGATTTAAATTTGGGCTTAGCAAGAATATACCAAGGCAAGGCAAGGCAAATGGGGAATGAGGAATGAGGAGGAAAGGGAAGGGAAGGGAAGGGAAGAAAAGGAAAGGAAAGGAAAGGAGAAAGAGAAAGACTTTCAAGTAAAAATCACTTAGTAATGCCCAGTCTTCTATTTGCCCTTGGGTGGATGTCATGTCCTTTTAAAAATGCCTTAGTAAGCCCTTACAATAATAGGACATAAACATGTGTGCCAAAGTTGAAAAAAATCGATGTTAAAATATTGGATGTGTTTTTTTCCTCTTAGTTCAAAGCTATAAAAAGTGATATAATGGCATTTTGTCAAAAATACTGCTTAAATGAAGTCAGGGATAGATAGATATTTCCCAGTTACATTAAGCCATCATACTTTATTACTTATACAATTTCTGTTACATGTTCTAGTGATGGTAAATCACCCAGTTAATGTTTTAAAAATCCAAGACTTTCCCCTCAAAATCTGATGGTCTCCAATAGTTTCTGTCTCTTCCATGCAATCAGACAGAGTTCAAGGTTCCACCAACTAAACAATATTGTTATGGTTCACTGCACAGCTGGCCAGATGTTGGGACCGGGCTTGGTAGTTTTGGCCATTGATTTAGTCTTTCTCAAGGATCTGGAATAGGCAGATGTTGTCTTGGTATTTTTTTGGTATCATCGCAGGATGTAAGCTATTCCAACCAACTGAATTACACTGATTTGTTAATGACAATGGTGTCCAGGTGGTGCTCCAGTTCAGCCAAGGCACCTTTTACTATTGGTATCTCTTGGCTTTATTTGGTCACATCCATTCTATTTCTATTTGCAGATCTTTTTATTTACACATTATATACACAATAATGTGGAATGAGTGGTTCAGTGGCCTAGAGGTAGAGCTCTCACCTCATAATCAGGAGGTTGTGAGTTGGATCCTAGGTAGCGGCAGGTATTTTTCTCTTTGGACACAATGAGTAAATATCAGCTGTGAACTTTGCATTGGCAACAGGAAGGGCATCTGGCCAATAAACACTAAGTTCCATTCAGTTGCCCCAACTCCACTCCAATGCAAGGGATTATGGATTCATTAAAAGACAAAAAAAGTACACAATAATGTGGAATTACACATTATGCTGCTAATTGTTTAAGTCAGGGGTGTCCAACCTTGGTAACTTTAAGACTTGTGGACATCAACTCCCAGAATTCTGGGAGTTGAAGTCCACAAGTCTTAAAGTTGACAAGGTTGGACACCCCTGGTTTAAGTTGTTGGCTTTCATACACATCAAGTTTTTCCCAAGAACCTAGAATGTCATAATGTATTAGCATAGCATATGTGCAGATCCAAATGGTGTGGTCTTTTACAATTGACAGGTGGGAATTGTCAATGGGCATATTTTCTAAGTGCTATCCATGAATTTTTGATATGGCATCCAGTGTGTCAATAATCACTGGGACCACCATGGCTGGTTTATGCCATAATATTTGAATTTTTATTTTCAGATATTTTGTGATCTTTGGTTCTTTGTCTGCTATTCTACCATCACCTAGTATTGCCACATCAATTATTAACACTTTTTTTTAACCCCTGTTATATCTGGTGGGTTATGAACCAAGACTTCATCAGTTTGTATTCTAAAACCCCACAGTATTTAAACCTTCTCATTTTTAAGTGTAATATCTTTGTTGCATTATGAAGACCTTCCTTTAAATATCAGTTCACCCTATGCATTAGGACAGCCCAAATTAAATTTCCACTGAGCCATTAATTTCAATAGTTGACCTAGAACTATCCAACTAAACTACTTCACAGCACAGTGTGAATGATGATATGAATTGGGAAGGGGGATGAGAAGAACTTGAATAAATAAACAAATAATGACATATTTGGGGATCTACTCTAGGAATATAATTATTGTTCTAGACTTAAACTATTAATTATATAACTTATAGTTGCATACGCTTAACCAACCAAGTAACTTCATATGCTAAAGTGTTTTCTTTGTTCTGAAAGTTACTTTGCTGAGAATGCTGATAGTGGCTCAGAAGTTACCCAATCAGAGAAAAATTTGGGCTGCTGAAATTCATCACAGAATCATATTTACAAATTGATTAGAATAAACTAGTCAGCATTTTCCCTCTTGATTAGGAATTGCTTTTAATCAGCAGCACCATATTCCACAATTGTGTTGCATACGAGAGTAAAAGGATTGGTGTAGATCAAACTTCAGAAGTATGGCCAGTTGTGTGTGTGTGTGTGTGTGTGTGTGTGAAAGTTACCTTTTGCTTCAGTAAAATATGTAAGCAAGCAAGCAAGAGTAAAGTGGATGCAATTTGTGTGGCATTTTTGTATGAATCAGTAAATCATAGTCCTGTCTTCATAATAGCTTAGAAATATTCTGTTCAAATACAGTACATGGCTAATGTTCAAGAGATAAGTGATACACAACATCTTCCTTTTGAGAAACTTTATTCAATAAGGAATCCTGTCTTGTATATTTTGTGAAGTGGGATCACTACAACATAACTTCCGTCTATACTTCAAGTGATAAAAGAAGCCCCAGCTCACATGAGAATAATATTAGCATATTGTCTTCTTATATGATGATGCATGGCTGTTCTTATATTTGATAAGGAGCTGTATTTCAGTTGCTTCCAGCACTGAAAAAAAGTAGACTCAAAGAACTGCTGCTCAGTTGTACCTGGAACAGACCATTCCCCACCCCACAAAAACAAAAAAATCAAACATGCTGTATTTGTGTATATGTGTGTTGACTCCAGCCGTCTGCTTGGAATACAGGTAGTCCCTGCAGTTTTCCTGGCAAGAAGTAGATTATCCTTGAGTACTTCCCAGAGAGAGTGACTGGCCCACAGTGACTTAATTGGCTTCTAGTTCTTGCCTAAAGTAGTATTAGAACTCATGGTCCCCCAGTTTCTAGTCTGTTGATTAACCACTATACCAAACTGACTCTTAAGATGCCTTATGTTGCCACTGAATTGTGCTAAAGTGCTCATCAGATGCAGCTGAACTGGCCTATGGACTATGACAACAAACTGGAAAATATAACTGTAAACATTTAACAAGCTGCCTATACCTTTATCCTTAGTGATTATTCATCCATCTGTCTGTCTGTCTGTCTGTCTGTCTGTCTGTCTGTGTCTGTCTGTCTGTCTATCTATCTATCTATCTATCTATCTATCTATCTATCTATCATCTATCATCTATATTTATATCATTTCAATTTATATGATGGACCATCTTGGCTTCATGATTCTGGCTAACAATATGAAACACATAACAGTAAAACATTCACAAAAATAATTAGTAACCATTGCGAGCAAGATCCCAAACTTGGTGACAAAACCATCTCTTTAAAGCCTCTCCTCTTGGACCTAATGAGATAGGAGTTAATTATGGAGGCACAGACCCTCAAATAATTCAGCTCCAATGACGTTTAGCATGAAGGATGGAAGTTAGAACTGAAAGGGTTACCTTGTCTTCAAGACATTTTCAAAAATCCCAGGGCAGATGAAGCACTGTAAAAATAACAAAAGTAGAACAAGTGGATTAAAGTGAATTCAGAAGGTAGTTGTGTGCATGCGTGTGTGTGTGTGTGTGTGTGTGTATGAGAGAGAGAGAGAGAGAGAGAGAGAGAGAGAGAGAGAGAGAGAGAGAGAGGTGAGTAGGTCAGCAATATAAATGGCAACACAAAATAACTTGAGGAGAATTTTTTTTTTATGAAACATGGACAACTTGAATTTCAGGCTTCATTTCTTTGCTGCTGCCTCAGGCATGCTCATTTGTTGCACAGAGTTTTGCTAGGACTGGAAGGCATACCAGAAACCTAGTAGGAAAAAAAAATGAATTTCTACCTATCTACCTATTTTCTGCCCAGGCAGGCCTGGTCTAATTTGTAAAAGGCCTGGCCTAATCCTACCTGTCACCCACTCTCCCTTCACCTGTTTTCCTTCTTTCAGAGGCCCCAGACCTTAATATCCTTGTTTCCTCCCCCACGACTGCCACTTTCATTGTCCCATGGCCGTGACTTTACAAGGAAGGCAAGACAGGGCTGAGCCATTGTTGTCACTGCTCTCCCTACCAACCCACATCTCACCCTTGTCATGAGATACCTGCAGCCATACCAAAAAAAAAAAAAAAAAGATGCAGCAGCTGTAGGTTTCTTGCACCAGAAATTACCAACCTCCAGCTTTGCTCCGCTTCTCCAATACACCGCTGCGGCGGCATTCTAGGCACCGGCCATGCAAGTCCACCCCATTGAGCCCGCTGCACTGGAGGGACTTGCCCAAGCAAGTTGGAGGTTGGTAATTTTTGCTGCAAGCAGCCTACAGCCTCCAACTTCTGGCTTTGCTCTGCTTCTCCAATGCACCCACCACTGCTGCATTCTAGGTGTTGGCCATGTAGGCTCACCCCATTGTCTGATGCACCGTTCCTCTTGGACTTGCTTGGGTAAGTCCCTCCGGTGCAGCAGGCTCAATGGGGTTGACCTACATGGCCGGTGCCTAGAATGCGGCTGGGGCGGTGTGTTGGAGAAGTGGAGCAAAGCTGGAGGTTGGTAATTTTTGCTGCAAGAAGCCGACAGCTGCATCTTTTTGCCACTTCATTGCTGACCAGAACTGAGCTGGGAGTGGTGGCTGGAGGATTCTCCTGCCAGCCAAGAGGGGCAGCTGGATACTGCTTGGCAGGGGGACGGTGACATGGTGAGACTTGGCCAGGAGTCAGAAGGCAGATCCTGCGCCCTGCCTGTCCCTTTTTGGTCCCTCCCTCCACATCGAAGTACCTTAAACAGACAGGCTGGGGTGGCTGTCATCTGAGCTGCACCGGAGCAAAGTGAAGGGAAGCAGAAAAGTTCACCCAAGTCTTCTCCTCCTTCTTGGGCTTACACAGAGCATGTGCAATGCATCTCACGGTGTCACAGGAACTCACCCACATGCTGTCTGCTCGCAGAAAGTCCTGGCCTCATATGTGCACAGGGAGATGGCACGTGGGCTACCGGCTCAGTTCCGGCTGGCAAAGAAGAAGCAGCTGGGACTTGCTAGAGTGGAGGTACTTGCCCAGGCAAGTCCCTCCGGCACAGCAGGCAATAAGGTGCATATGCATGGCCAGTGCGAAGAACAGGCCAATGATGCTCTTTTTGGGCATGTTCGAAAAGTGGAGGCTGGTCATTTTCAATGCAAGAAGCCTCCAGCCAGCTGACTCGGTTCCAGCTGGCAAAAAGGCATCATCTGGGAGGCTTCTCACACCAAAAAATAGAGGCAGCGGCTGCAGGCATCTCACGACAAGGGGAGCAAGATGCGGGCTGGTGGGGAGCCCAGTAGCTCTCAGCCCTGGCTTGCCTTTTCTGGCAGCCAGCTGTGAGAGGAATGGCCACAGATGATGAAAGAGGCAGTTGTAGGGGAGGAAGTGAGGAGATTAAGGGCCCGGGCCTCTGAAGGAGGGGAAAATGAGCAATGCATCAGGCTTAAGGGAGAGTGAGTGGCAACTCTGGGGCAAGGCCAGAGCCAGGGAATCAAGCATTCTCCCACCCAGCTGGTGGCTCCAGGGCCTTGGGGCCCTGGCCCCCAACCAGCGGGTGGCACGCATTGCTTACCTTTGGTGAGCTGAGCTGACTGGGCATCAGCAAAGCAACTAGTGAGGTGATTAGCTGGACCATATGGTGCAGCAACATACATAGGGTGGTGGGCGGGGCGAGCATTGAGCAGCCAGAAAAGGTGAGCAAACATCAAGCAGCCGGAAGGAGTGAGTGAGCAGCAACCAGGAGACCAGGTCGGGGGCATGGCCAGCCAGAAGTCATTGCTGGTTTGGTGACCCAGCCAAATTGTTGCTACCGGTTCTCTTGAACCAGTGTGAACCAGCTGAATATCACCATTGAAGCACACTTAACTGACAGTACCAATGCATTCTGCATTGTCTGAAGCTTCTGGATACTACATGTAGTGTGCATTATAAGAGTGGGTGACTAGAGTGCAAGTGATGATGAGCAGAGTCTCCCACTCTTGGAGCAGGCACAACTGGTGCACCACAGGAAGTGATTCAAAGGCCCTTCTAGCAACAAGTGCCACCTGCTCTTTGCAGGAGTTGTGTGTCCAAAGAGACCCCCAATTCAACCCCATCCAGCACCAATGATAGCAAAGTCCTAGAAGCATGGGATCCCCAAACCCAAACCCACTCAGCCTTGTCAGGTTTCAGCTGAAGTCTGTTGTTCTCCATCCAGACCTTTATTAGCCACAACTGAGATGCATTAGAATACTTAGGATATCCCATCGTGATGGATGAGTTTACCCAGTGGCCTCATGCAGATTTTGCTTCCTTGATTATTACCTTTATTTATACATACTATTACTCAGATTTTCCTGCCCCAAAGACTGGCCAACTGCTAGATGGAGATGACATAATCCTATCATAATATTTTAATTATCACAATCATGAGACCCTTGCAAAAATCCTTAGGTAAAATAATGTAAATGTACACAAGAATGAAAATAGGACCTCATTAAAGGAAAATATTTGTAACTCGGGGTTGAAATGAGGGGTCCTTAGTGCTCTCTGAGCTTAATGGTTTATTTGCAGACATGTCATTAGTCATTAGCACTGATGATGTTGCCTAGTTTGGATAATGAAATGCCTGCAAGAAAACCAGAGAGCACCAATGACCCCTCATAGGACCATCATGTTTTGCAGGGTGGAGCTAAAGTCCATGAAACAAGAATAAAGTGAAATAAAATTGTTGTGTTGACTGAGAACAGTTCTTTTTTTAAAGCCAATTTCTGTCCTCTTAAAGTCAACCACCAGCTTTCTTTTAAGAGATTAAGTGGCCTACACACAGAGAACAAGATGCATTTTGTGACAACAAATAAATAGCAAAGCACCTGATGACATGAAGTGTTTAGGCTGCCAGGCCTGGGAGGGAAGAAGGAGAATTTGTTTACTTGGGAAAGAAATCAGGTGCAATGCTCATCTAAGGATGGAAATACTTGTTACATTAACAAGATTTACTGACAGACTCCATCTGTGTCTTTCCACTAAACAAGGTCACTCTGTCAGAACCTTAGAAGCCTAATGAGCAAAGTGCCAGCTCTCTGGAGCGATAATGGAGGTTTGCTCTCACTAATGCCTCAGGCTGCAGCAATTTTTTAGTGTGGGGAAAACAAATAAAATATAAGGGAGGTCATAATTTTTATGTCATTGCTTCACCTTGAGCAATATTGAGGTCTGGGCATGCTCGCCTGGAATTTGTTATGTTGGAGACTTCTGGCTGATTTCCCCTCCCTCCCTTTCTTTCAAGCGGTCCTATATATTATAGTAAATAAAAATACATATCAGATTAACAACAAAGTGGGACATTTCCAAGGGCACACATTGCTTATTTTTCAAAATACTGCTGTCAATTTGAGACATTTTTGGAGGCTTTTGGAAATTATTAAGCTATAGATTTCACATTTGTAAAACCATGGAACATAAGAGGCCTATTACCTGCTTTCAATCTATATTAAGAATTTTTAAGCTGGTGGCACCTAAAATAGTAGGTGAGATCAGATGTTGAAAGTTCCAGCCATTTTTGATTTATATATAACTAATATGTATTGATAGAAGAGAATATTTGTAGTTAGGATTGAACTGTGAGGTTCTTGGGGCTCTAAGCTTGATGGTTCTTTTACAGATGTTTCATTACCAAACTAGGTAACGTTATCAGATGTCTGCAAGAAAATTACCAAGCTCAGAGAGCACCAAGGCCCCCATCATAATTCATATGTTGCAATTAATTTCCTTTTTGAGTTGGGAGAATAAATCTTGCTATAATAAATAGTAATTTGAAGAAATTCATCTGTATGTGATTTCATACTGGACTAATTAACACTAGTCAAGCAAAACACTAATTTTAGCACATTTCAATAATCTTCCCACAGCAGTTTTGGAGGGCTGAAACAAGTCTATTATGAACTGAGGCTGTGACAAGGGGCAGTTGAAATTACCACATGTCCTGTGGTATCATATCCTCTTTTAAAGACTCAGAGATCTGTGTTATGACTACTTAACACAGTAAAATATTTGGGAAATTCTGATTGTTTTTAAGTGCAGAAGTTATTGTCAGATTGGCATGATTCAGTCTTCTTGGATCAGTAGTTGAATTTTGTTATACTGCCTGAAAAATTAAGCAGACTTTTATTTCCCACTAACAAATCCACCAACTGTCTTGTTTTGTTTTTACTTTATTTTTATTTTTAATGTGTTTTGTTTACAATTCTCATCAGTGACCATGCTAAAAATATTTATAGTCATCTCTTTTTGTCAAGCTTCTAATTGTTTCTCTATTTAATAATGTATATCATGCCTTTCTGTTTATCTCATCACCCAAGGTTGATTTAATTATACTATTTAAAATGTGCCATATTAAAACAGAACACAATCCATACAATTAAAATCAATCATTAAAGTGGGTGAGTTATATTTTCATAAGGTGTTGCTTTTGTTTTGATTGTTGTAAGGTGTCTTGCATGATGGTATAAAGGGAAGGGTATCTTGTAAATTATACAATAGATAAAATATTGCACTTTTACCATGGTAATAATTTAATATAAATAAAATAAAATAAATTATAAAAACAAAAGAGTAAAGCCACTTCTTCCAGCTTCCTCTCTTTACATGTAGAACTTTCAAAGTAGCTCAGAAGACATGATTTGTTCTTTACACCTGATTACCCATCTAGAATTCTTACTGTTCTTCCAGTCCCAAAGCATCAGGGCTGCCCTTGGTGATCATGACTGATTCCAAAATGGTAGATATAATCAGGTAACAAAATCCCACCTCTTTTTACAAGCGTATAAAAATGCAGTTTAAGAAAAGCCCTATCTTCATTGACCTAGCCACTTTTGCAAAGTTTTTTTTTTTTTGCTTATTTAATCATTGAATAATCCTGTTAAATAAAAATCCAACCTCCATTAACAGAATTCTTCATGGCAGATGAGTTATTCAACTTTTCATTCTGCAACTAAGAGTAGTGTTTTTACTGGTCACAGTTGATGTTTATAGTTAGCCATTGGCAAACATTAATTCCTGTTAAAGTCACCAACCAATTAGCTGTTGATGCTGTCAATCAATCAATAAGTTAATTAATTAAAATACTAAAGTATGTTCATAAGATTTTTATTTGAGGAAATTTAATTAACAGAAGTGTTTCTCTCAAATAAATAAAGATTTACTATGTGAACAACTCATCTTAATATGTTATTAAAAGTCAGGGTTTTGTTTACAACAGTACAGTTAGTGACAATTGATTATCCTAAAAATGACAAACAGTCCTAATTTCCTCATGTTGGCCTAGATCAGGGGTGTCAAATTCATGTCATCATGGTGGCACCGGGACTTTTTTTCCCCTTTGCTAAACCGGGCGTGGGCATGGCCATCACGTGACACATCTAGCCCATGTACTGGGAGTTTGACAGCCCTGGCCTAGATCAACTTAAGTCACCACACCAGCTGCACTCTTGTAAGCAAGCAATTTTCCTATAAATAAAATCCCAACTAATCAATATAAATTGCTACTTCCTGCTTTGTGGTGTTTTAGGTTCTGTCCCCCCCCCCCTTAAAGCACAAGACCAAGTTGCTTAACACTAAACTGTATTTTCTGAAATCATTGTTTGTTTTCCTTTTAATTGTCTTTATTTTTCCCTTACATTTCTGCCACTGTCATGGTGGTATAACACATTAAAAAAAAAACCCTCAAGACCTGTGTTACCATAGGGAGCTGACAAGTTCAGTCCCCATGTCACAGACATATAATACAGGATTGGTTCTGGAATCAGACACTGAAGAAGAAGGAGATATGCTGCCACAGTAGATCTCCAACCAATCCCACAAGCTATCTGCAACCTTACCTGAAAATGTATGATGGTCCTGTGAAGTGCATGGACTACATTTGATGCAGAGCTTTATAGCAAAGGGAAATGCATGCAAACCTTGGCTTGGTTTTAATGTTTTTCATTCATTTGCCACCTCAATGTACCGCCCTTATTTTGTGAGAAGGCTTCTGAGAGCCTTTTTAAATGGACAAACTCTATCACTGTTCTGCTGTGGGGGGTGAGGAGCACTGTAGTACTTACAGACCAGCTTTTGTGGGGCTCTTGGACCGAGGCTGTAATTCAAATGAAATTTGCTTTTGATGATGCATATAGCCCAATGATTCAGTTAGCACCTTTTCCATGTCACTTTTACATATATCTATGAATAAGCCCATTCAATTCTATTTTTGACTTCTCAGAGTTTTTTTATTATATTCGTGTCCCAGTTTTATTGCTTTTACAAATAACTGAAGGCAGTGAATATATCCAAAACACTTTCTTCCTCCTATTTTCCCTGCAATGTCAGCCCTGTGAGGTGAATTGAACTGAGAGAGAGAGAGAGAGAGAAAGAGAGAGAGAGAGAGAGAGCAGCACTTTCTTAAATCAACAAAGAGCACATACTCAAGCACACACAAGTTGGGTGAATGTTTAGCTCCCTATAGTGTTACCATATCTGAGGGGATATTCCCATATCTCATTTGGCCAAATGAAAAACACAAAAAGATATTTAGGTAGATGTTGCTGACATATGAAAACTCACAAGAGATGGTTCCAAAGACACTTGTTCATAAATAGAGCATGAGTCGTACCGACTAAGAGATTATTGTGCCATCAGATCTGACAGGGCAACATCAAAATACTGAAAACTATTGTAAGGGTCATGGAGAGAGACAAAGATGAAGTTCTGAGAAGAATTCATCCAGAAAGATATAAAGCAGTGCATTTTAATTATAAAATTCTCTTTAGAGCCAGAAAAAAATCTTCCAACCTTTCTTTTGCCTCTCTACCTTGACTTGCAATAACTGATTGTACCTCTGACAATTAAATAAAATTCTACAGAAATGATTCTGTCCACAATTTAATTACAGTATTTTATAGCATGAATAACAATTAGATGTACTGTAGTTTGTGTAATTCCCTTTATGTTCCCTTACACATAAAGAATGAAGTACACATTTACCAAGTCCATATTTTTATGAGATTTCACTTGTATTGCCAACTAAGCTTAGAAAACCCTGGGTAACACATTAACAATAAAAAGGCAAATAAAATAAAAACATATATTTCATTTTCTGAAGAAAACGGCTATTGCTGATTATCTTCAGCTTTCTAGATTTTCATGGTGATGAGTAACTTCAAATCTTTTTACAGTGCTTTTAGCCTGATGAATTTGCATCATGGATTTTTAACACCAGCTGTTTCTGACATGATTCAAGGTTAACTTTTTGGTTTGAAATAGGATGCAGGAATTTTATAGTGCGCTGGTAAGATAACCTTTAAGATAACCTTAAAGTAATTAATTTATATTATGAAAGGAGAAATAATGGTCCCTTGAACACATTCTAACAAGGCATTTTCCGGGATGAGGAAATAAAAGGAAATTGTGAGTTTGTATGTAAAAGAGAGGGGTGGGATGGAGAAAGAGAGAGAGATTGGGAGGGAGGGAAAGAGAGAGAGTTGTTGAATTACAACCCACAATGAAATTCAAGGAGTTTAAGTCTGTGTTTTACAGTTCCATTGCATTGAATCCAGATTTAGTCAGGGTTGGATTAGGTCCAGTCTAATCAATAGCATTAATTTAGTCTGGATTTACTTGTAGGTGCCTATTATATATCAGTATTTTAAGTGTTATTAAGTAACAGCCCATAGTAATTAGTCCATACTAATGCCATGTTACATATTCTAAGTAGTAGGTGCTCAAAGTTTCAGAAAAGAGCTTTTCCCAACCTTACAGTATCTTGTGAACATCAAATAATGAAACTGAGACATTTTGCATGCCAAGCAAGTTCTCTTATATCACTGAACTGAGAAATATTCTACTTAAATCAAATATCAGAGGAATTCTATTGCAAGCTGCAGCAGCAGTTCTGCAAATGTTAATCTGGAATAAATCCAACTGAGATTGGTGGGAATTACTTTCCAATAAATACAGAAAGGATTGAATTAGAATAGTGACTTCCTAAAAAGATCTTCTCCACATTGTCCATTTGTATCCAGTTTCTGGAAAAATTCTGGGGAAAAACTCTTATTTTCAGGATGCATCAGGAAAATTTTAAAATGTTGCACTCAGACTATATTTTTTGAGGGATTTGGTTCATATATGGTGCCAAAGCTATGTGCCCAGAAGTAAAACATTTATTATCAAACACTTGAGTTCTTGCTCTTACGTGCAGAACATAGTGTTGTCTTGCCCTCTATTTCATTCGTGATATTGTTATTATTTTACTGGAATGGGAATTATTATCACTTTACCTGTCTTAAAATCAAAACTGTGACATAAACCTCTGATTCCCTGGTCAGTAGTCATATTTCTTCCCTATTTATATACCAAGAGAGATAATACTAGGATAGCTATAACTGAATGGCTGTTAAAATGCCAGTTCTATCTTCCCTTCTAAAACAGAAATGCTACAGAAAGAGAGGGAAAAAGAACTTGCTGGAAAGGGGAGTTAAATTGACTACTTGATCATTCAGTCAGTCATTGTTGGTAACTATCTAACTTTAATAAAGACTAAAGATGAACTCCACTGTTACATGGTTTTTTACCTGATTCTGGAAGAAACTCCATTTCTCCTTTGGAAATGCAGGAGCAACTATACAAAAGTAAACACATCTTCAAGTTATGCTGTTTCCTCATGCCTAGAGGAAAGAATCCTGAAGTGGCCTTGGCCTTATTTTTAATGTGGTCTGATGTTTGCATTATTGTTAAATGCTCAGCCTAGACCAGTGTTTCTCAACATTAGCAATTTAAGATAGGTAACTGCAACTCCAAGAATACCAGGCCAGCATGCTCACATACCTTAAAGATGCCAAGATAACTAAGGAATTCTGAAATTTGAAGTCCACTCACCTTAAAGCAGCCAAGGTTCAGAAACACTGATCTAGACTAAAGTCCTGGGGTTTCCTGGTAACCTCCCATCGTAGAACTAAGCAGGCCGATTTTGCTTAACTTTTTTTTTTTTAAGGTCAGCCAGTCAGATAGATGCTGCCACCTCACATCAGGTTTTTAAAAGTTATGTACAATATAACCACTGAACAAAAAATAAAGCCTCCTTTCATAAACCTCTTTTCAGCTATGCAACTAGAGTTAGTTCTCAGTACCTACCAATATGCTTATCAATTTCATCTATTTATTTTATTATTTATTTTATTTATTTGTCAAAAGCTTACAATATAACAGAAATAAAAATAAACATAAGTTTAAATACAAGAAATAGAATCTAATAATTGGGGACAATAGGACAGGGACAGTAAGCACAATTGTACACTTATGCACACCCCTTACAGACCTCTTAGGAATGGGGTGAGGTCAATCGAGGTTAGTTTGAGAGTAAAGGAGTGAGGGTTTGAGCAGGTGACAACAGAATCAGGTAGTGAGTTCCAGACACTCTGTTGCTGAAATTGTACTTCCTGCAATCGAGCTTGGAGTGGTTTACATTTAGTTTATATCTGTTGTGTGCTCTTGTGTTGTTGTTGTTAAAGCTGAAATATTCATTAACTGGTAAGACATTGTAACATATGTACAACATACATTGTAATATACTACTGGCAAAATTGTAGTACAGACTAATCTAGACAATGAGATATCAGTCTGCCATGCTGAATCCAAGCAATTATTCATCAAATAAATTGAAACATATGTAATGTTTTCTGTACACACCACTAATAAGGATTATACTCACTTGTCTTCCTTTTTGTTATAAAGAGTGGTTGCATACTCTAAGGTCCAGATTACACATTATGCAGCAAAATCAATAGTTTTATCTGTTTCCTGATTTCTAAAAATTAAAGGCCTTCAAATGCAGCTATCCTAGATGTTATTTCTTTACTTTTTTAGCAGCACCATCCCTTACTAAGAAACATTGAACCTTTTCTGTATATGCAATTTTGACAATGAAAACTCTGTCTTCCAGGATGCTTGTATCTTGCTTTCTATGGTTAGCTTTGGAAAAGGCAAGGTCAGGCAAAGCAAGATAATTTCATCAGAGATCACACTATATTGTGTGCTCTTTGGGCGTTTTCTATACAACACAACTGAAAAGTTTGTTCAGCAATTGGATGAGTGGTATTTGTTTATATAACTTATATACTACTTCATTTTGACAGAGCTTTAAATGATATATATGCTGAATGTTCATTGGCTACTTTATAATCTCTCTTTAGTTCTTAAACGAGCAGTTGAATGTAACCAGAATGTTATTAAATGAACAATATATTTTATATGGATCCTACTCTTGATTTAGCCAAAATACCTGTGGTGGGGGGAGAGAGAAATATTTTCAAGTCCCAGAATTCCTCATGTAGCTTGGCATCTTTAAGATATGTGTTCATGCTGGCTGAGATATTCTTGCAATTGGGAATTCACACATTATGCTAGACCAGATACAGATAACATATATCTTGCAAGTTGTGAACCACATCCCAGATACCTCCAATTTATATTCTTGAAATGCAGCTGAAAAATTGCACATTTTCATCACCATATCAGGTTTTCCGGATTGTAGTGTACAGTTCCTATATTTGAATTAAATCGTTTGCAAACTTCTGTATTTCCATTTTCACTCAGCATAAGTATTCTCAACACAATAGAAGAATCTTTGAGACATTGTTTTGATTTGATTTGATTTCTCAGTCGCTTACAAAATAATAGGTATAAGTATATACATAGTTATGAATACATGAAATGGGTACATATAAGAAAAATAAAAGAAACAATAGGACAGGGATGGTAGGCACATTGGTGTGCTTATGCACGCCCCCTACAGACTTCTTAGGAAAGGGGTGAGGTCAATAGTAGACAGTCTAAAGTTAAAGTTTTTGGGGTTTGGGAAAGAAACCACAGAGTCAGGTAGAGTATTCCAGACATTGACCATTCTGTTGCTGAAGTTGCATTTCCTAAAATCAAGTTTGGTGCAGTTAACCTTGAGTTTGTATCTATTGTGTGCTTTTGTGTTGTTATGGTTGAAGCTGAAGTATTCATTGACAGGTAAGTCATTGCAATGTATGATTTCATATACCATACTTAGATCAGACTGAAGATGGCGTAATTCAAGGTTTTCTAGGTCTAGAATTTCAAGTCTGGTGACATAAGGTATTCTACAACGAGTAGAGGAGTGGAGAACTCTTCTTGTGAAATATTTCTGGACTTTCTCAACTATGCTAATATCAGATACATAATGTGGGTTCCAGACTGATGAGCTGTATTCGAGTATTGGTTTAGCAAATGTTTTGTATGCTCTAGTTAGTAGTGTGATATTACCAGAGAAAAAGCTACATAGGATTAGGTTAACATCTCTTAATGCCTTTTTGGCTATGTAGTAATAGTGGGCTCTAGCACTTAGATCATTAGAGATGAGTATTCCAAGGTCTTTGACAGAGTTTGGATCATCAACAGGATCTTGACTATTCAGCTTGTATTTTATTTTCTGATTTATTTTTTTTTGCCAATATGTAAGACAGAGCATTTATTTGTTGAAATTTGAAGTTGCCATTTGTTTGACCATTCTGATACATAGTCAAGATCTTTTTGAAGGATAGCAATATTGTCTGTGGTATTGAAAAGCTTTACATCATCTGGAGAAATTTTTTTGGTGGGGAATGTCCACATGTGGGGTGATTAATTTCAAAAGTAATACTAATATTGCTCTTTTTTAATAAATAGAAAATTGCACTTACATAATCATCTACAAAGAAAGGATATTGGGACCACATTCATCCTAAAAGCCACAAATTGCCCATCCATAAAGAGAAAATTGTTCAAAGACCAGTCCAAAATTTCACAGGTGTGGTAGATATAACAGTGATGGATCATTGACTTGGTTTGAAGAAAATCAGTCATGACTAGCCTTGATTTACCATACAGAGTTGTCATTGCAGCCAATGGAACCTTTCAATAATCATTCCAAGGATTTGGACACCATTAGCTGTCAATGGAATTTAGTCAGGAATAAATTTTTGTTGGACTGATGTGCCTCTCTACTGAAGGAACAGGCAGCAAGATTAAATTGTACATATAACTCTACTTACATCTGTCAGAATTTCATGCAACTTGTGATCTATTTTCTAACTTTCCTCTGTCAGTTAGTGCCATTTGGAAGATGTTTTCCCCTCAATCCCAAACTCCTTCGCTTGCAGTAAAATGGGTGCAGCTCCATTTATGTCAAATAATTATTTGGAGGAGTGAAAAGAACATTGAAATGATTGCTAGGCATTTATTTTTCTGGCTCAGAAATATTTAAAATAACTGACAGTATACTTTCCTGTCTAAGATACTGCAGTTGTTAGGGGGGTGGAATGAGAGATATCAAATACTCACTGAAAATATCTTATCAGTGAAGGAAAAGTGGTGGTGAGGAATTACATATACTTTGGCACCAGGTAGTCAAGCCTAGGGGAATGTAAAATTTTGCAAAGTGTAAGAAATTGAGGATTTTTTTTTTTTGCAAAGTTTGCATGAGTGTTTTTTAAACAATTCTTTCCCAATTAATTGACTTCTTTTTCTTTGCAAAAGAAATTGTTGTTCCACAGTTGTTGTTATTGAACTGGGTAATGAAATATCTGCATTCCTATTTTCAGGTATGAAAGACCAGGTCCACAAGTGAAGTTTCAGTTTAATTGATTTATTGCTAAAGCCTATGCAAATGAATCTTCTCAACTAATAGTCAACACCTGTTACTGTTAGACAAGGGTGGGATTCAAATTTTTTAACAACTGGTTCTGTGGGTGTGACTTAGTTGGTGGGCGTGGCTTGGTGGTCATGTTATTGACTGGGCATGGCCAACTCAACATCACTCACATTGAGGCACGCATTTCCTCATCTGGCCTCTCATGACTGTGGGGATGCAACAGTTGTAGGTGTGAAAAATGGTGATAAGTCACTTTTTTCAGTGGCATTGTAACTTTGAATGGTCACTCCACACAAGCAAAGTACTAGCAAAGGAGGAAAAAAAAACTCCAGAGAAGTTCCAGAGGCAGGAAGTCTAGTCCTGCCAAGAATATAATAAGAGTTTATGGAGAGGAGAAGGCAGAGCTTCGTTTCGGCGATACAGCTGCGATCTCGGGGCTCTGAGATCGCAGCCGATATTTTCTCCCCTGGTCGGTCCTAATGGACCTAAACTGTCCTGTAGAGACAGGGATTGTGAAGGGCACTGTCCCAGGATTCCAGGATATCGCAAAATCTCTGGTTTGATCCAGGAGAAGCCCTTTTGCTGGCGGCGGAGAGGGAGCCTCCATAGCTGCTGAAGTCGGGACAGCTCCGGAAAGAAAGTGGCTGGAAGTGAAAGTGTGTTGGCTGGGTGAGAAACTTCTTTTGTTTTGTAAATTCACTGAGACTTGAAAGGGCACCTTGAATAGAGAAGAAACCTGTGAGATCTTTTTTTGACAAAAACTGTATGAGCGGCGTTTTTTAAAGTGATGTCAAATTGAGGCTTGGATTTTTTTTTCTTTTTCTTATTTTTTTGGGTGGAATTTAGTGTGACTTTGTAGGTAACCAGATTGAATTTTCTCTAACATATATTTTTATGCTCCTTTTGATTTTTTAACTTTTTTAGGATAGAGGCTCCCTTTGGCTATTTTTTTTTTTTTTGCATAAATTATCCTTTTTTTCTGGCTGGGGGGGAAAGAGCATTAAGAAACTTTGTAACACTGCCAAATAGAGGCTTGAAAATATTTTATTTGAATTGGAGAGAACTGTAAGAAGACTCCTTCTCAAGGACATCTTAATGTGATAAGATAGAGGGAGAGCACAGCAAAATATTATTACAGGTGTTTTCCTGGACTCTTATCACTATTTCAACACTTGAGGCTTGGCTTTGAATTTGCTGGAGAAGAGAGTCATAATAAGAGCCTTGGATAACTAAATAAAGTGCAGTGTGCTTATATATATATATATATATGTATATATATATATATATACATGTCTGGCATTCAGCTTTGTTCGGGTATTTTCCCACGTGGTGCTTTTAAAGTTGTAGCAACGTTTCAGCAGAATCTCATCTGCCATCATCAGACTTCTGTATGGTGTTTGTCTGTGAGTCAGACTTTTACAGTGGTTTCAGATTTAAATTTGGGGCAGCCTATTGCTGTGTCAGAATGATTTTTTCTTCCTCCTGATTGGTTGAGAGTCTTGGTCTGTGTTTATTGATCTTGGAGTTTGCTGTGTTCTGCTACTAGTATCTTCTGTCTGTTTTATTTTTGGGGGGGCTCTTTTTGTATCTTGATTGGCTGGCAACATTGTGTTACTTTATTGGAGGCCTTTAGTGCAGCTTGGCTTCGGGTAAATGGATGGCTATCATTCGTTAGGAAGCTGGGTTTCATCTGGGTGCCTGGTTGGGGTGTGTTTGAGCTGGAAGTATCAGGGGGGATCTGTTTGTGCCCAGGTGTTTGCCTGGCTTGTGGTGTGGAGATTTTTTTTTGTTTGTGAGTGCAGGCTTCCAAATGATTGACAGCCTGGTGGAATCATCTCTTCTGTTCATGCTTTCTGGTCTTTTTTCAATCTCTATGGCTTCTCTGATGATTCTGTGGCTGGGATTTTCTATGGTGGCTAGGGTTTTGGTGCCATTGAAGTTGATGTTATGATCTGTGGCTTCCATGTGTTGGACAAGTGAGGAAGTGTGTTCCAGCTTTTTGACTGCATTTTTGTGTTCATCCAGGCGGGTGCTTATTCTTCTATTGGTCTGTCCAATGTATGTGGCCGGGCATGATGCACAGGGGACTTCATATATGCTTTGGTTTTCCAGGTCAATTTTGTCTTTGGGGTTCCTGAGGATGGCTGCTATTTTTCTGTCTGTTTTGAAGGCAGTCTTGATGTGGTGTCTGTATAGAATCTTACTAATTTTGTCTGTAGTGCCTCTTATGTAGGGCAGGACAGCTGTTCCATGGGTCTGTTCATTTTCTGGGTCTCATCAAAGCACAGCAGCCACTAAACGTATCCTGAAAAGAACTGAAATGGCTCTACTAAGGAACGAGCTCCACAGTAAGAGATTCCAATTAGATCAGTTAAACAAAGATTTGCTAGCACTACACCTGGAATTGAGCAGCAAAATCCACCCTCTACTTTGGGACAAGATAAAACAACTTACAACTTGGAGAGCTGAATCTGCAAACATTTACAAACAGGAAAAGCTCTTGAAAAAATTAAAGAAATTAGAACATGACAAGAAAACCCCCAACAACTCACAACAACACCTGAAACAATTAGTGTACAATGTTTCCAACAGAGAACTCACCAAAACAGAAACAGAAGTCCTAACCAAAGGATTCAATTATGCTATAGCACCCCAAAAAATCCCCACAGAATCCATCATATGTGCAGTAGAATCCAGCCTAACTAAATTAAATACAGATGAAGCTGATAAAATAAGACACCAAGTTACCAACATTCTATGCACAAGCAAACCACCCAAAAGCAACTTACAGCAAAATGAAATTAAAGCGCTACAAACCCTGAAAAGAGACAGCAGCATAATCATCCTCCCAGCAGATAAAGGGAATGCCACTGTAGTAATGGACAGAAAAGACTATGAAACTAAATTGACAGACCTACTCCAAGACTCCACATACAAACCCATAAACACAGACCCAACCACATATCTGGAAAAATTAACCAAGAAGAAAATTATAACCAGCCACATAAGCAAAGAGATCCAACACACGATCATACCCAGAGAGAAATCTTCCAGATGCCCCAAACTATACGGCCTCCCAAAAATACACAAAGAAGGCATACCTCTCAGACCCATAGTCAGCTCCAGAGGAGCACCACTACAAAACCTGGCTAAACACCTAGCAAAAGAGCTACAGCCCCATGCTGAAACAGCAGCTTCTCATGTACAAAACTCATACCACTTCTTGGAAATGATCAAAGATCTACACATGGAGCAAGAAGTGGTTTCACTATTCACTCAAGTCCCGATAAAAGAGACCCTCGAAATCATCAAAAATAAATACCAACCAGCTAAACACCTCATGGAACTAACAGAACACTGCTTAACCAACACATATTTCATATACAAAGGACAAAGATACAAACAAATTGAAGGAGCCCCCATGGGATCACCACTGTCACCTGTCATTGCAAACCTGTTCATGGAAGAATTCGAATCCAGAGCCCTGGCTAATGCCATACTCAAACCCAAACTATGGTTAAGATATATCGATGACACATTCGTGATTTGGCCCCATGGACAAGAAAACCTAAACAACTTCCTAACACACCTAAACAGCGCACACCCCAAAATCAAGTTCACCATGGAAACAGAAACAAACAAACAACTACCATTCCTAGATGTACTAATCTACAAGAAAACAGATGGCACACTAGGACACACCATATACCAGAAGAAAACACACACCAACCGCTACCTCAACGCCCAATCCCACCACCACCCAGCACAGATAAACTCCGTGGCTAAAACACTAATTACTAGAACCAAACGCCTGGCAGACAAGACACACATTAAGACTGAACTATGCACCCTGACTAAAATATTGACAGCCAATGGCTTCCACAAAAGCAAAATCACCAACTTGATCCACAAAAACACACTGAGACATAATAGAGACCCAGAAGATGAACAGACCTATGGAACAGCTGTCCTGCCCTACATAAGAGGCACTACAGACAAAATTAGTAAGATTCTATACAGACACCACATCAAGACTGCCTTCAAAACAGACAGAAAAATAGCAGCCATCCTCAGGAACCCCAAAGACAAAATTGATCTGGAAAACCAAGGCATATATGAAGTCCCCTGTGCATCATGCCCGGCCACATACATTGGACAGACCAATAGAAGAATAAGCACCCGCCTGGATGAACACAAAAATGCAGTCAAAAAGCTGGAACACACTTCCTCACTCGTCCAACACATGGAAGCCACAGGTCATAACATCAACTTCAATGGCACCAAAACCCTAGCCACCATAGAAAATCCCAGCCACAGAATCATCAGAGAAGCCATAGAGATTGAAAAAAGACCAGAAAGCATGAACAGAAGAGATGATTCCACCAGGCTGTCAATCATTTGGAAGCCTGCACTCACAAACAAAAAAATCTCCACACCACAAGCCAGGCAAACACCTGGGCACAAACAGATCCCCCCTGATACCTCCAGCTCAAACACACCCCAACCAGGCACCCAGATGAAACCCAGCTTCCTAACTAATGATAGCCATCCATTTACCCGAAGCCAAGCTGTACTAAAGGCCTCCAATAAAGTAACACAATGTTGCCAGCCAATCAAGATACAAAAAGAGCCCCCCCCCAAAAAAAGACAGAAGATATTAGTAGCAGAACACAGCAAACTCCAAGACCAATAAAAACAGACCAAGACTCTCAACCAATCAGGAGGAAGAAAAAACCATTCTGACACAGCAATAGGCTGCCCAAATTTAAATCTGAAACCACTGTAAAAGTTGGACTCACAGACAAACACCATACAGAAGCCTGATGATGGCAGATGAGATTCTGCTGAAACGTTGCTACAACTTTAAAAGCACCACTATTATGACGTGGGAAAATACCCGAACAAAGCTGAATGCCAGACATACATACATACATACATACATACATACATACATACATACATACATATATATATACATATATACATATATACATATATACATATATACATATATACATATATACATATATACATATATACACATATACACATATACACATATACACATATACACATATACACACACACACACACACATATATATATATATTTGTTTTCTGAGGTTCTCGCGGGTATTTGTTTGTGGATCTTTGGTTATTCGGGTTTTCTCCCGCGTAAGATTGGAAGTATCTAGGCAACGTTTCGATGAAGTCTCATTCATCATCTTCAGGCTTGGTCTTCAGCTCTGCGCTTCTCAGAGTGATGTGAGCTTGCAGCTGCTTCTTCCTTTTAACTGCTAGTGGGGGTGTGACTTGATTGGCTGGGGGCTTGGCTGTGTTCTGATTGGGTGGGGGTGTGTTCTCATTGGTTGGGGGTTTGGCTGTTTTCTGATTGGTTGGGGGGTTGGCTGTGTTCTGATTGGCTGGAGGTGTGTTCTGTTCAGGTGGGGGCTTGGTTGTGCTCAGGTTGGTCTTAGTTGCTGGGGGATTTGAGCTCAACCAGCTCAAATATATATATATGTCTGGCATTCAGCTTTGTTCGGGTGTTTTCCCACGTCATAATAGTGGTGCTTTTAAAGTTGTAGAAACATTTCAGCAGAATCTCATCTGCCATCATCAGGCTTCTGTATGGTGTTTATCAGATAAACACCATATAGAAGCCTGATGATGGCAGATGAGATTCTGCTGAAATGTTGCTACAACATTAAAAGTACCACTATTATGACGTGGGAAAATACCCAAACAAAGCTGAATGCCAGACATGTAAGTACCCGCGAAAACTTAAGAAATCATATATATATATTTAGGATACCCCTACTCAACAGCCTTTTTGTAAATTTCAATTCTAGTAATATTCTTATTTTTGCTTTTTATTTTAAAGGGAAAGCCTCAGAGCTTTTTCTTTATTTTTCTTTTTTTCTCCTTACATTTATTGGGACCCTTTTGTTTTTTCTATCCATGTTTTTGGACCACTATGTTTTTCTTTTTTGATTATTGAGACTTCTCAACTGGATCAAGGTGTGAAGAACCTGAAGGAATTTCTTCTTTCCTTTTTTTTTTTTCTCTTAATCAATATTATTATTTTTCGGGTTTTTTTCTCTCTCTATTTTTCATTTTTGATGGGGGACTGCTTCGTAATTGGATTAGGGTTTAGAAGAACCTGAAGATCTTTCTTCTTCCTTTTTTTCTTTTTCTTCTTTGGTTTTGGGCCTTTTACTATTGGATTTTTCCATTTTGGATTATAATTGGCTGTTTCACCAGTTGGATTAAAAGTTAAAAAGAATTGGAAGATTTGGAAGCATTAAAATGAGCAGGAAACTAATATCATCTGGCGTTTCTACTTCTACTTCTGCATCCCCACTGGCTGGAGGACAACGTTTAATTCAGATAATGTTGAAGCAAGATAAAGAATAAGAAAAAGTAACTTTACAGATGATTATGGAAGGAATTCAAGATCTCAAGATAAAATCAGACACCATTGAACAAAGAATAGAGAACATTGAACAAAGAATGGAGAAGACTGATGAAAAAGTGGAAAATATTAAACAAATGATGGTGAAGTATGAGGAGAGATTCCAAAAAATTGAGGAAGAAGGTAAACAAAGAGAGGAGAAGATTGGAAATATTGACAGTAGATTAACAGTGGTTGAACAAGAAAAAAGTGGGATGTTGAGGTGGGAGATGGAAAGGTCAGAATTTTATCTCAGATTTCAAAATATAGAAGAGGAAAAAGGAGAAAATTTCGCTGTGATAATGATAGAAATTTTGGCAGATGCTTTGGAAATTACAGAGGAAAAGATGATGGATGGAGTAGATGAGGTATATCGAGTTTATACAAGATATGCGATGAGAAATAAACTACCAAAGGAAGTCCATATTAGATTTACCAAAAAATCCATTAAAACACAAATACTACAAGTGGTAAGAGAGAAAACATTGAAATACAAAGGCAAAGAGATTGTGGTTTTAAAACAAATACCCAGAAAAGTGAGAGAGATGAGAAGAGAATATCGATTTCTGACCAAAATGCTACTGGAAAACGAAGTGAATTATAGATGACTGATTCCAGAAGGATTAATGTTTACGTGGCAATAGCAGAGACATAGAATTGATTCAATTGAGAAAGCAGAACTTTTCCATGCAGAATTTTTTGGAAGAAGAGAAGAGGAGGCAGAGAAAGAGGTCTCATTAATTGAGTTTCAAGAGGAACAACTGGAGACTGAAAAAGAGAAAGGTGCAGTAGGTGGACAGGCGGATAGTAGAGAACGGTGTGAAGTGAGATCCACGAGAGCTGTTAGACCTAAATAAAAGAAAAAAAAATGATTACAATGAATACAAATGGACTCAATTCAGCTGTTAAAAGAATGAAAACCTTTCATAAATTAGAGAAATTAAAATTCGATATAATTTGTCTACAAGAAGTTCATATTAAAAAACAACATGAACAATTGTTAGTACAGCCAAAATTGGGGAAAATATTTACTTCTTTGACTCAATGTAAGAAAAGAGGAGTGGTTATATACATTAAAGAGGCTATCCTAGCAAAACTGATCTACCCGGATAAAGACGGAAGAATATTAATGGTAGAAATAACGGACAATAATATAAAAATACTCTTGATTGCAATTTATGCTCCGAATGATAAACAAGAAGAGTTTTATAAAAAACTACACATGAAAATAATTGGACTGGACTATGTTAATATAATTATGATGGGAGACTTTAATGCAATTGTGGACAATAAACTGGACTATATGGCAACAACAACAAAGCAAAATAGAAAGACTCTCCCTAAATCTTTTTTTAAAATGACAGACGAACTAACTTTAAAAGATATTTGGAGAGAAAGAAATGTTAAAGCTAAACAATATACTTTTTATTCAAATAGACATTTATCATGGTCCAGATTAGATATGATTTGGATCTCAACAGAATTAATATCCAATATTCAAGAAACAAATATCGAAACAAATACTTGGGCAGATCATAGCCCAATGACAATTAAATGGAAGGGACGAAAAAAAAAGATTGAGATGGGCATTAAATAATACTATCTTAAAGGAAAAATATTTTATACAACGGATGGAGAAGGAATTGACTTTTTTCTTTAGAGAAAATAAAAAAGAAGATACTTCAACGCAGAATGTTTGGGATACAATGAAAGCATATGCTAGAGGTTTGATAATAGATTATACAAGAAAAAAAGAATATTAGGAAAAGGCAAGCTTCTAAGGCCTTGGAAGATGAGTATAAAAGACTTGAAAAAGAATTACAGAAAATGCCACAGAAAAAATATATTAAATTGAAGCTGAATGTAATTAAACATAAAATGGAATTAATAGAGAAAGAAGAACTGGCACAGAAAATTAGAAATTCTAAACAGAATTACTTTGAAGATGCAAATAAACCAGGTAGATGGCTAGCATATAAATTGAGAAAGGAGAAGGAATCAAGAAAAATATTGAAGCTAATAGATGATCAAGGCCAAGTTCGTTATGGTAATAAGGAGAAAAAGGAAATTATTCGAGAATTTTATGGGCAACTATATAAACAAGAGAATATTGATGAGGAAAAAGTCAAACAGTATCTACAGAATGCTAACTTACCGAAGATACCTAAAGAGGCTGAAGAAATATTAGAAAGCAATATAAATGATGGAATTAAATGAAGCACTTAAGAAACAAAATAATGGGAAAGAACCAGGTCCAGATGGCCTTCCGGCAAAATTCTATAAAACATTTCAAGAATCATTGAACATCCCACTGTTAGAAGTTATGAATGAAGTTATGTCAAAGAAGATGATACCCAAAACATGGTCAGAGGCTTATATTACACTTATTCCAAAAGAAGAGGCTGACCTACTGCAAATTAAGAACTATAGACCTATTTCTTTATTGAATGCAGACTATAAAATTTTTGCTTCAATTTTAGCAGAAAGACTTAAAAAATATTTAAATGATTTTATCCATCCAGATCAAAATGGATTTCTGCCAAAGAGACAAATCAGAGACAATTTGAGAGTAATCTTTGGAATACTATGAGGCTCATCCTGAAAAGCAAATGACTTTGATATTCCTAGATGCTCAAAAGGCATTTGATAATGTGAACTGGAGATTTATGTTATCACTATTGGAACAGATGGGTTTTGCCAGAAAATTTATTCAAGCAATAGAAGCCATATACAATAAACAGACAGCAAAGGTAATGATGGAGGGAGAACTTACAGATTTTATTAATATAAGAAAAGGCACAAGACAAGGGTGTCCCCTATCTTCTTTGCTAGTTGTGTTGACTTTGGAAGTGTTGAATAGAAATATTAGGGATGATAAAAGCATAAAAGGAATGAAAATTAAGAAGGAAGAATTTAAGCTACAAGCTTTTGCTGATGACTTAGCTTTTATTCTGGAAGACCCGTCAGAAACAGCTCCAAAGTTATTGGAAAAGATAGAGACATATGGTGAGATGGCTGGTTTGAAAATAAAGATAAAACAAAGATTTTGACAAAGAACATGCTACTGAGACAAAGAGAAAAACTGGCAGACCTTTTGAAAATCCAAGTTACAAATAAGGTTAAGTATCTGGGGATATATTTGACAGCAAGATGTAGCACATTAAAAGAGAATAATTATATTAAACTCAAACAACAGATAGCTACAGATTTGAAGAAATGGGAAAACTTGCAATTGTCATTAATAGGGAGAATTTCAACAATCAAGATGAATATTTTACCCAGAATTCTATTTCTGTACCAAACAATACCAATTTGGCTTGGAAAAGACTATTTTGAAGATTTAAATAAAATCATGTTGAAGTTTATATGGCAAGGTAAAAAAGCAAGAATAAAGCTAAAGCTTTTGCAAGACGCTAGAATTAGAGGAGGTTTTGGCCTGCCTAATTGGGAATTGTATTATCAAGCTGCAAGTCTGATGTGGGTCAAAGAATGGATAACATTAAGAAAGCATAGACTGTTGACATTAGAAGGGCATGATTTGCTGTTGGGCTGGCATGCTTTTTTATGGTATAAGGGAACTAAAACACAGGGTTATTTTAGAAGACATTATATATGGGAGTCTTTGTGGTTAAACTGGGAGAAGATAAAAAGACAATGTTATTTGAAAATTCCAGTTTGGTTATCGACTATTGAAGCATTTTCCTATCCTATAATTTATAAGAAGGAACAAACAGTTAGATATGGGGAACTGTTGGATGAAAAGGGTGAACTTAAATCGATCCAAAACTTAGAGGAACAAGGTATAAGGATGAATTGGTTTTCATATGCGCAAATACATTCAAGGTATGATGAAGATTTTAAAACGGAGGGATTCTATGATAAACAGACTGATATAGATAAGATCTTGATGGGTACTGATGAGAAGGTGATTAAAAAATTATATGGTTATTTACTGGGAATTAAATTAGAGGAAGAACAAGTTAAAGAAACTATGATTGTTTGGGGGAAGAATTTTGGATATGGGATTGATTTAGAGAAATGGCAAAAATTGTGGTCTCAAAATTATAAAATGACAATGTCAACAGCATATAAAGAAAACTTGTATAAGATGTTTTACAGGTGGCACTTTCCCCCGACAAGAATAGCAAGAATGTTTAAGAACAAATCTGAAAAATGCTGGAAATGTCATCAGATACCTGGCTCATATTACCATATGTGGTGGACTTGTGAGGACGGCAGAAAATATTGGACTAAAATTCGCATGTGGTTGGAAAAAATGACAAAGAAACACATAGACTTGAAACCAGAGATGATCTTATTGGGAATTTTACCTGATACATATAGTAAAGATTTGAAATACCTGATTGTAAATGTATTAACAGCGGCTAGGATTGTATTTGCTAAAAATTGGAAGAATGAGAAATTACCATTACAGGAAGAAATTATTAAGAAAATATTGGAATGTGATGAGATGAGTAGATTGACATTTGAAATTAGAGAGCAAGAGGATAAACAATTTTATGAAATTTGGGATCTTTTTTATCAATGGCTAGATGATAAAATACGATAATAGAATATTTAGAATGTTAGACAGTAAGGAATATCTTTATTTTTTTTCTTGCCTTTGTTATTTGACACTATATTTATAAAGTGTTTTTAGGATTATTTGGTATGATTATATGATTTGTTATAGAATAAACTGTTTAAAGTATTGTTATCTCATAAAGCATGAATGATTAAAAGTATAGTCAAAAATTTCTTTTTTTTTTTTTTAGTGATATTAGGATATATAAGTTTGGATTGACAATATGAGTTGTTATGTGACATAATTGTAATTGAGACTACAAAATGAATGCACAAAACTGATGAACCAACCGACACACTGGATGTACATATGAGAGTTGAAGTTTTTATGTCTTGTTTGTCTTGTTTGTTTGTAGAAAATTAATAAAATTCTTTTCAAAAAAAAAAAAAAGAGTTTACGGAGAGGCAGTTTCTGCAAGCAACACCAGAATGTTTCCTTCCTGCCTTCCTTACAGGATTAGGCCAGTAATTTCTTCTAACAACCGGTTCTCTGAACTGCTTAGAATGTTAACAACCAGTTCTAGTTCCACCGCTGATGTTAGATAAGGACCAACAACTATCAAGGCAGGTCTTAGTTCTGTTTGTGGCTATGTAACGATTTCAGGATGATCCCTCTTTTGCTCTTTTGCTTGGTTCTACTTCTACCTTTTGGAATTAAAAGCAACTTCCTTTTTGATAGCTACTTTACATTCTAACTACTTCCATTTCCTTGTGAAATAATGAAAGGGGAAGTACATTTCAGGAGAAATAGTTCAGGGGTGGGATTCGACCGGTGATATTATGTTTTGGTGACTATGTTTTGCAATTATCTACATCATTTTCTGATGAACAAAATTGTACATTTTCAATCTTACATACAGCTTGCTGGAAAACATGTCTTTTAAAAAAACCTCCTACTCTATAAAAGTATTGTTATTTTTTTGTGTGCAGGTTCAGAGATAGACAAGATCATAATTTTGATTTGTATTTTTAGATTCTTTTTTAGGTGTTTTTATGTATTAACATTAATACTATATACTTTAACTGAGTGAAGAAAATAACTAGTAGAAGAAAACCCAACAGAATTGGATATTTTACTTCTAGATTAGGTACAAGATTGATTGTAATTTAACATTTTCATCTTAGTAAAATCTTAGTAAAGGAATTTGAGCTAGAGTTATTTTAGGTAAATCTTCTGACAACTCAACTTTCCCCCACAATCCTGTTCATTTAAAACTGCTATCTTCATTTATTATAAGTTTGTTTTGGTTTATAATTGCTTTTGCTTTATATTTTAGTTGCCATACTACAGTAATGTCTGCAATTCTATGCCCATATTAATAGAAGTAAGACCTACCTAAATACAGTGGATGTTTGGAAAAAATGTTGGTATAGCACTGTATTTTAACTTTATAAGGATTTAATTATACTCTTTTAATATCTCAATGGGATGCTAAAAGAAATTCAACTTTTATGTCACCCCCTCTCTCTCTTTCTATTTCTCCTGCACCCCCCCACCCCCCCTCCAAAAAATCTGGTCTCAGTCAAAGCTAATATATATTTATAATATTTCTAATCAAATGAATTTATATTCAGAATGACAGCTGATCTTTGCAAGGGAAGCCACTAGGCCATTTTTTCCATCAAAACCTGATTTAAAACTGTCTTGTCCATATGTTAAATTAACCTGTCTGATTGTGAGAATTCTGTTAGGCAAATTAAAATTTTGCAATGGTTCTATGAAGAATATTTGTATAAATAAATGCTTTAACTTTCCTGGTTGTTTTTTTTTTAGAAATCCTTTGGAAAATGTTTGATTATATGGCTACTTGTTCTTCAAAAGCACATTTTGTATTTTACAGCTGTATCTACAAGGAACTGACTTTCTTCTCCTCAAACTTGCCATTTTCCCTTTGTTTTGGTATTTTAGCAATGAATAGTTACAATTTTAGTAGTCTTGTTATTATTTTAAATACTCTCCTCTTCTGAATAAAATCATTGCTTATTAAAATAAAGTTTGATTGGCTATCATGTCAGTGAGGGTAAATGAAGCCTTTACATGAGAAAAATGGTAAAATAGCATATCTGTCATCAATCCAGTATTAACATAATACTGTATATCAGAAAATAAGTTTTTAAAAATGGGGAAACTAGAAAACAATATCTATGGAGTAATAGAAAGACATTTTTCAGAATTACAATGTGCAAAAAAAGTTTAGTCAATGAATTGCCAGCAGTATATGTGTGTATATGTATGTATGACTCACAAATTTTAAGCTAAAAAGAATGGAAGGGCAGCTGAAGGACATGACTGGTTCAGAACTTAGATACATGATACAACATACATTTTAAACTGAGGCTGAGTATCGTCACTGTTTCTTGTTTGTTAAATGTTTCTCAGTTTTTCCCTTGGAAATTGCCTAGGAAATGTAACAATATTACTTTTGCTAGAGGTCAATCAGTCAAGAATTTAGGTTGTCAAAGTTTGACTTTGGAGGTCAATGTGTACAATTAATGAGAATCACTGACTGCACCAGGCCCAAGAATGCAATAAAAATGTGCCATCTGAATGTAATTTTTCTCTATCCTCTTGTGGCACATGTTTCTTTTTTTTCCAAATCAGCTCTGATAAGTAGAGGTTAGAAAACAATGTCCACTTTCCACACATTTCAAGAGAAAGCACATGACTCTGAGCCAAAAGTGACATAGTTGACTAATATTCTGCCAGCTGATGTCAATGCTAAATAGGGTCTGGATATTTTAAGTTAGAGAAGCACAAATTACAGTGAGCAATGAGCAGGGAAAGATTTATAGATCACAGCTATGATGTTATCTTCTCATCTAGGAGGACAGCAAAGTCCATTCATGATGCTACTTGAATTAATGTCAAGTACCTTGACTAGGTAATATATTATCAAACCTTGTTAGTTAAGTTTGTCAGGAAATAAAATGGCTTTCATGCATCTCATTTTATTATCAAATAGGAAGGGCAAAGATTTGTAGAATTTTTCAAAAGACTTGAGAAACTATACCTGTGTGTTTGTGTGTGTGTGTGTGTGTGTGTGTGTGTGTGTGTGTATGAAACAAAAGTAGAATAAATTCCCTTTAATCCCTCCAACTTGAACCTCAATGTCCAATTACCCTTGACTTGATATCAAACTCTTCCAAAAACAGTCTACAAAGAGAGTAAATGCAGTCCGGAGCAAAAGTAAAAATAATTAGAAATTTTAAAAAACCAACACAAACCACACTGGAGTCATTAACACAGCAGGCCAGAATGATAAATTGCAGACTTCCACAAAATAACACAGCAACCACAGTTAGAAAGATGCCAAAACCCAGATAAGCCTCGACTAAGATAAAGCACACTTTGCTTCCAGCAAAGAGCTATTTAAAATTCCCCAGTTATATCCTGTTCTCACAGCTGCAACTAATGAAAGGGATCAGGGCCTTTTCCTCTCCACTAAGACATGTTGCTCCCTTCTCTTTTCCTGCATGTCCTAGGATGAAGAGGGGATGGCCCTGGGTCTTCCTCTGAATGCCCAGCTGGACTGTGCTCTTCCCTTTTTTCTTCCACAGCCACCAGAGCCACACTCCCACTCCCTTTCAGCTCCTCAGTCTCCCCCTCAGAATCAGACTCCAACAAGGGCATGACATATACTATCTGTCTATACATATAGACTATCTATTCAAGGGTCTTCAAACTTGGCAAGTTTAAGACTTGTGGACTTCATCTCCCAGAATTCCTCCTCCAGTCATGTTAACTCAGGAATTATGGGAGTTGAATCCTCAAGTCTTAAACTTGGCAAGTTTGAAGACCCTTGAATTATCATCTATATGTATAGACAGATAGTCTATCTATATATAGTCTCTCTCTCTCTCTCACACACACACACACATACACACACATGTGTGTTTATATATGTTAAATGTTTTAGCATGTCTGAAGTGACATAGTGTTAGAAAAGCTAAGGTAAAATGGTACCACTTTGGACCCATTAATTACTTAATTAAAGTCATAAAGTGTGACATGTTTATTAAAACAACAACAGATGCTATTCATCAACACAGTAATGGCTGAAATTTATTACTTGGAGTGAGTTGCTTCATAGGAAATGCAGTTCAACAAAAGAACAGAGTTCCACTGGTTTGTACCGTCTAATAATATTAAGTCAATGACTCTCCTGCAGCAATAGCTGCACTCAGAATAATATGAAGAGATGATATATTGAACTTCAAAAATGGTCTCTTATCTTTGTTTGGCTGTGCAGAACTAAAAGTATAATAAGATCTCTTGAGGGAACTATGGCCCATAGCTTAGAATGGGGAAGGAAATGGAGAATTGTGTAGAGTAGGAAAGGAAATGCCATCAACAACATACTCAGTGCTGCAGCAAACTGAGGAAGAAAATATAGCATATGGTACACTGTGGTCTGTCTTGGACATCATGGACACATTTATTACTATTCAAGGGACATTTTGACATATTTTATCTGCTGTAGACTCAGGCTAGAATTTGTAAGGATAAATACTTTATATCCTCAGTGGCACAGTCCCTAGCCTATAATTTCCTGTTAAGTAATGATATATGTGATACTAAAATATAAGTCAGTTCAGATGTTAAAGTTTTCTTAACAGCTGACTCAGGTTGATAGGTCCCAGGCTGAATTTGCTCACAGGATGTCATTAATGACATGACACAGAGATCTTCCAAATGAATGATAGCATCACCTATCCATTATCATGGCTATAAATTATTAATGTACATAGACTTTATATTTCCATAGTGAGGTTGAGGAGGCCATGGATTTCTAGTTTACAATACCTCTTGATCTGACCAATTTCCATACTTTTGAAATCTGAACAAAATTATCTAAAATAACCTGGGCATATGGAGGAACATTTGGAACTACCTCAGCATGGTGAGGAGAGAACATAAAGCTAATATTTTGAGATGTGTATCAATGTACATAGAATTTTCTGAGTTTTGCATAAAATAAGTAATCTTTTTGTGAATAAAAATATCTGAAGTTTAGTCAGGTATGTATCTACATTTGCCTGGAAGATTTCCTAAAACATTGATTTCCTAGAAATTCATTATTTAATTGCCTGGCTCAGACATGAAAGAGGCCAACTGTGAAGTCAGACAAGTAGTGATGGTTGCTTTCCTCATTTGTCTCCAGAGGGTTCTGCTCTGAAGTGTTGAGTTCAGCTCATTAAATGATATTCTGCCAAACATCCACTCTGAATTTTAAGATCTGAGTGACAGCTTCAATGGCAAAACTGAAGGAAAAAGTTTTGATGCAACCTCTGCTGCTATTTAAAACAAATCCATGGTATGTAAAAATAAAGAATAAGATCATTAAATAAGTCCTTGTACTGAGTCAGTCTCCCTCCCTCCCTCCCTCCTCCCTCTGTGTACACATATTAACACATGAATAAATATCCCAAAATAATATTTTGCATGTGTCTTCCTGTGTATTTATTTATTTTATTTGTTAAATTTATATGCCGCTCGTCCCATTAACCAAAGCAACTCTGATACAATAGAATCATAAATATAAAAACATTAAAATTATCAAGATTCAGTTGAAGAATTACAACCAAATGGATGGAACCATTTGTCAGAGGACAGCCTTCAATTAAAGCAGGAGGACAGCCTTCAATTAAAACTTTTGATGTTTTTCACAAAAGTAATTGGTGTTATGAGGTAGCATGAAAACAGTTACATAATAGATGATGAGACTTAGCAAGCAACAGCTTATCTGCAGTGGAGGAGAGTGAGAATCCATGGTTCAGAAGAGGACAACTGACAGATTTTGGTGGCCTAGGTCAGTATTTATAGGACTGCAACGTAAGGTTTAGTTATTTGAATTAAAAAAGTTTAAGTGTCTCAGTCACATTTGTGGGGGGAAAGAGCCATGAATTTGATAAGAAAAAAAATTGTTTTGAGGTCCTGTTTTTATTTCTGCAATTAATACCTACTAAAATACTTTATGTATAAACTCTAAAAGATTGATTGACTATGACAATAAATGGATGAAAAATATATACAGATGAAAGGTTAATCAGTGCAATCATTATAATAAAGAAATTAATTGCAAAAATACAATAATATTCCTATAAAAGTCCTTAAATATTATCTTCATTATCTTGCAGAGAGAAACATTTGAGAATATGGCATAATTGATGCTTAAAGCCTCAAACTGAAGAGCAGCCTTGTCCCTGATGAACTTGTCTGGATACCGAGATGTTCAAGGCCTTTCTTAGCAGATTTGTGGGTTTTCCTCAGTGAAGCAACAATGATGAAGAATGGAAAGAGTTTCTGCTGAGGGATGGCAAATTGAGATTCCACAGTTCGAGAAAGGTATTTACAGTCCAAAAGGCAGCTGGATTCAAGATACAGACCACAAACAATTTATTTGGGGAAAGGACAGTCTTGAGATCACGCATGCAAACTCATTTTTTTATGTGAGTAAATGGTAGGAACATATGTTTTTGTAGTGTCTTGTAGACACAAGTTTGTGGTCTCTGGGGGACACAAAATTTTGCTGAGCTCTGAGCCATTAGCGTCTCAGAATTTAGGTTCAAGTCACCTTTTAAGTTATTTTGAATTTTACTTTTCTTTTTCTTCTTTTTTCTGAATTTTAAAATTGGGAACTTTCAGTTTTATTCACAAGGTGAATTTTCATTTACTCCTTTAAGAAAATTACAAGTTTTAAGTTTTGCAAGATTTTTTTAAAAATGTACAGCAGAAAGGTGATTACAGTATTGATTTAAAAAAAAACTACAAGACTTGAATTAAGTGAAGACTTTGAGGTTGATTAAAAGAATCCTTCATATTGGAATTATCTATGTTTATAGTTGGAAACAGCTGATAAGATGACTTTTGTTCTGTCCTTAATTAACATACTCGAGATCCCCGCGCTTTGATTGGCCAAAGTGCGGGGCTCTCCAATTGGTCAGGTGAGCCGCGCCGATTGGCTCGCTAGGAATCTCCCGCGATTGGTCCATTCGGATCGCGGGAGATTCAAAGCGGTGCCATTGGCCGCGGCCACCGCGGCGAAAGGAATAAAAGCCGCGGGCTTTTTTTCCTTTCGCCAGTTCGGTTCCAACTTACGAATAAAGAACTTGCACTAAAGTCACCGACTCCTGGCATCATTTCGCGGACACAACTTTGACTTATCTTAGAATCATTAGGTAGAAATAAATGTGTTAATGGCCACTTTAAGAGAGATTTATGATGAATGGGTAAAATCAAAGTTATCTTCTATTATATATGTTAATACAGATGGAAGATATTATGAACACAAACTACAAAAGAATACAAAATTGGTTTATTTGATCAATATGTAAATGAATTGTGCTATATTTATGTTTAGTGGATTTTTGCTAATTAGGATTCTGTGACAATGTTTTGAAGGTTTGGCTAACTTGTAGAGAAGAACTAGGGGGAGGTATATTTCTAAACAGAAACTAAGATATAAATATAAAAGAAAAGATTCAAAGTGGTTTGAATAGATGTAGTTGGTAATAGTTGTGTTATTTCTGATAACCCTTAATGGACTTTTGCTGACTAAGATGGAGAGGTGATATTTTAAAGGTTAGTTGATAGAGAATGAAATGACGCTATCGGATGAAGAGATGTTGATTTTGCTTTAAGAGTTACTGATAAGTTGCAAGTATTGATTATGTTTTCTGGAGATAGTTTCTTCTTTCTTTTTTTCCCCTGCACTTTTTTATCTTTATTCCCCTTTTTCTTTTTAATGTGTATTATTATATTAAGCATAATATATTAGTTTTATTTCTATAATATAATCTTCAGTAAAATTATTAAATTAACAATGGGGAAAGAAATCATTTGTTTTCCCAGATCCAAAAACTTTCTGGAAGATCTAATTGAATTTATTTATATGTTAATTTGAAAACCCCAATCCTGTTTTATCAAAAAGGAAACTTATTCTGAAGCATTTGGAACCATATGTAATCTGCTGCAATCTAAGAATTAGTCTTTTATAAAGCACCCAAAACTACTGTCATTCCATTCCTGCCAAGTAGTTCATTTCCAAATCTTGAAGTTCAAAAATTGTCCCCAATGCCATATTCCATGTAGCAGCTTCATCTGAACAGAGTTGGCATAGAGCAAGTGGCCCTCAGACAAACTTCTATTCCCCTGGTGTCTCTTTTCTGGCCCTCACTCTGCTTTTCACCCGTGCCTTTTTTCTATTTGTTTTCTGTCATTTCTAATAAGGGATGGTCCTTGTTCTGTTTAAGTACCATGAAACTCACCTTGGGGGTTTTTCAAGTTGGGAGAGTTTATATCTACCTTGTTCCTCACATCACCACTGAGACCAAAGCATCTCTAAGGACTTCTTGAATCTCAGGTTTTGTGGGGAAAGCTTTCTCTGAATGAGGAATCATGAAGAAAGTCCTGATTACATCTGGCTTTTTATGTCCTTTGTTTACTTTCTGAATGCCCAACTGCCCAACTTGAACTTTTCAGTAGAATTGTAACAAGGTTGAGGAACTATATTAACCCTAAATATAACTAAAATATATAAAATTTCCCCATAGGATATCCTAAAGACAGCTTCTTAAAGGTAGTCTCATCATATATAAGTGACATCCCAAAGTGCAGGATTTTTCACAGCAGTTGCTGGACACTCATATTGAAAAGAACATCTTTTATGACAAGCAATTGATGTATGAAATGAAGTGAAAAACTGCATTAATAATCTGAATGAGGAGGCTAAGAGAGGGAGGGTATTTTTGCCAGACATAAATATGTAAGTAATTATATTCTGGGAAATTCTGACATTTCAAACTGCAAATAAGATGACCCAAGGAAAAAGAAACAGTTTTTTGAGGTTAATAAGAAATGTCTAAAATTAGTTTGATTTTTTTTAAAAATTAATTTCCCTAGACCAATTATTTTCTATATACCCTTTGCCATATGAGAAGAAAAGGGAGTGGAAGAAAATGATCTTCTTCACAATTCCAGTTGGCAGTTACGCTAGGAAATGCAAACTAATAAGGATGCAGGTATTTCCTTTAGCTTGTTTTGCTGTCTTTGGGGCTCAATACATGAAGCTATTTCCAAGTAAAATAATACTGTGTTAAGCAAGTTACCTCTTTAGGTAGGCTTAATACTTCTGACAATAACAATGAACACCAACATTTCCTTGGTTTGGTCATTTGCTATTCCAATATATCTCAGTCTGAATTGTATATACATGCCAAGATCACAAAGCAAAATTAAGCTTACCAAAGTTTTTAACCAGAATTAACTAGCCATGAGTGGGTCAAATTAGAAAGCTTGTGGACCACAAATAGCTGAGTAGAAATCTCCCCCAAGCTTTCAGGCACATAGTATTTTTATTTGATGCCTATAGCCTTCATAAGCATTTACTTCATAAGCATTTACATGCCTTGCATTCATAAGCATTTACTTCCCCAAACCATTTTTGTTTTGCAGTTTCCAGGAAGTCTTCCTGATAAACCCAAAGCAAACAACAGCATCTTCACAAGATCCTAAAAATGCTGGTAATCTTTCCTTTTGGGAAACCAATACACAGAGAGCCTGTTTGGTGTTATAGCTAGTGTTAAGTACTTGGACATGGATCGGAGTAAATGGAGACAGCCTCTGAATGTGAACTTTCAGCTCTTTGTGAACTCTGCCTTATATAGGCAACCCTTGTGAGAATTGTCCAATAGTGAGCTATGAACGCTAGCTCTTTTAACCAATAATAATCCTCTGTTAAGGGCCAATCGGATTCCTAAGAACTAACCAATGTGATCTGGCTGCCTAACAGCCAATCAGAAGTGCAGGGCCAGAACCCTGCACTTTACCTCAAGCTCATACTTTATTAACTATGGTACATACACAACACTCCTTCCCCCTGGCTTCTTGATTACGGTGTAGTTATATAGTCCTTTAAATAGGACGGTTGTCTTTTAAGTCTTTCGGATTTTCGTTGGACTGGTTGATTGCAATCCTGTTGAGGTAGATTGTTGTTTGGCAGGGGATCTGCTTCTTGCTCAGGTGCAATTTCTTGCGGTGCAAACAATTCTCCTTCCTGCTCCATTTCCTGAGTCTCACTTAATTCGTCACTCCCTTCGAGCAGGTTCCCTGGAATGTCATCTTCTTCTGTACCTCCCCCCCCTCAGTTTGGTCATGGGAAAGTTGTTGACTGGCCGTTGTGAGTCGTGACCTTAATTGGTCGATATGCCGTTTCCACAGTCCATTGTCACAGCATTTCATGAGGTAGGATTTGGGGCTGGTCACTCGTACTACCGTTGCCTCTATCCATAACGGATTGCCTGATAAGTTTCGTGCGTAAACGTGGTCTCCTACCTGGAAGGTGCGATAGCGACCACTGGATCCTATTGGCTTTTCTGGTTTGTAAGCAGGGTGCAACCGGTCGAGGTGGAAATGGAGTCTTCGTCCCATCAGTAGTTCTGTGGGAGTTCTGCCGGTAACGCTATGTGGAGTTATGTGTTGCAAAAAGAGAATTAGGTTGACCTTGTCATCAATATTTTTCATAGTCCATTTTTTGCAAAATCTTTTTAACAAATTGGACCATGTGTTCTGCTCGGCCATTGGTTGCAGGGTGCGCAGGCGAGGTGAGCGCATGGCAGATGCCGCGGTCAGCGAGGTATTGCTCAAACATTAATGCCGTAAACTGTGGCCCGTTATCGGACACCAGGACGTCAGGCAATCCGTGGGTTGCAAAGAGTCTATTTAGGATCTTGATCACTGCCTCGGAAGTTCTAGCCGTCATACGATGAATTTCTAACCAATTGGAGTATGCGTCGACTGTCAGCAGGAAGGTATATCCTTTGGTTGGCCCTGCGAAATCCAGGTGGATTCTGGACCAGGGTCCACATGGCGTCTCCCATTCAGAAGGCATGGCTTTTGGTGGGGCGTTGCTGGCTTGTTGGCAATTGGTACACACTTTGACCCATTGCTCGATTTGCTGGTCCATGTGTAGCTTCGTGCAAGCGCTTTCATCCGCACGATGCCGGGGTGGCCCTCATGCAGGATTTGTAGCAGCGTCTTCCGGAGTCGTTCTGGGACAACGACTCTATCGCCCCAGATAATACAGCCTTTTTGGGAAAAAAGCGATTTGAATGGCACGAAGTCATCTGGTACTTGGTCCAATGGCCATCCACGTTCTACCCAGCCTAGGACTCGAGCTAGGGTATGGTCTCATTTGGTTTCTCTCGCGATGTCTCGGGCGGTCATAGGCGGCGAGTTGAGTGTTTCGATCTGCAACGTGGTTGCCGTTGGTGCCGGATCGTCGAGAGTCTCTGGAAGCAGTGCTCGGCTTAATGCGTCGGCGTGGGGAATGGCTTTCCCCGGGCGATATTGCAGGCGATAATTATAAGCAGCTAGGAATTCTGACCATCGGGTCATTCTAGGGGATAATATGTAGGGGGTTGGCTTGTCCCCGGCTATTATCCCTAGCAACGGTTTGTAGTCAGTTATAATGGTAAATGTCCTTCCATACACATATTCATGAAATTTCTTTACAGCTGAAACAATTGTGAGAGCTTCTTTATCAATTTGTCCAAAGTTCCGCTCTGCTTGTGAAAGAGTCTTCGAAAAGTAAGCAACAGGGGCTTCGTTCCCATTAGGCAGTACATGACTCAAAATGGCACCCACCCCGAAGGGCGATGCATCGCAGGTTATAACTAATGGTAAAGTCTCATTATACTGCATAAGTACAGAGTCAGATGTGAGCAGTTTTTTAACATTCCAGAACGCTTGTTCTTCCTGGTAACCCCATACCCATAATGCTTTTTTATCTAATAACCGGTGTAACGGTTCAGCAACAGTCACCTTGTGTGGTAAAAATACATTATAGAAATTAATGAGGCCTAAGAACGCCTGGAGATCGGTCTTGTTTCATGGCCTGGGAGCGTTTTTTATAGCCTTTAATTTGCTTTCGGTAGGATGAATGCCCTGGCTATCAATCCTATACCCTAGAAACTCAACACTGTCAGTATATAAGTGACATTTATTTTTTTTCACCTTAAGTCCTGCCTCTTGAAATTTTTTAAGAACACATTTCAAACGATCCTGCAAGATTTTTTTGGTCAGGGCTGCAATTAATATGTCATCGAAATACAGAACCATGCCCTTGATTCCCTGTAACAACCTTTCCATGAGGCTTTGGAATATCCCCGGGGCTATACTAACCCCAAATTGCAATCGGGTACATTTAAAGGCACCTCTGTGCGTTACAATTGTTTGGGCTTGGGCCATCTTTTCATCCACTGGTAGTTGTTGATAAGCTTGAGCAAAATCTAATTTAGTGAAAACCTTTCCGCCCCCCAAGGAATGAAGGAGGTGCTGCACCACCGGAACTGGATACGCATTCTGCTGTAGGGCGTGTTTTAAAGTGGCCCGGTAGTCCCCACAAATTCGGATTGACCCGTCTGGCTTAATGGGTGTTACAATAGGGGTTTCCCATGAAGAGTGATCGATGGGCTTCAACACCCCTTGAGCAATTAGCTTTTCGAGTTGTTCGTCGATCTTTGCTTTAAGAGCGAATGGAACTCGATGGGGCTTCAAGCGAATCGAGGCTACTTTTTGATCTAGACTAAATGAGATTGGGGTCCCCTTATACTTGCCTAAATGGTCCGCGAAGATGTCGCTGAACTCAGAAATAAGGTCTTCCTCCCACTCACAACCACCGACTCAGTTCACGCCGGCCACTTCGATGCCGAGTGGCGTGAACCATTGGAGGCCTAATAGACTAGGCCTATCTCCTATCGATGATCGTTAGAGGTAAGTACGCTGTATGCTTTTTGAAGGAGACTCGGACTTGGCAGGACCCGACAACGGGGATTCGATTTCCTTGGTAGGCCTTGAGGATGAGGCATTGAAATTGGAGGTCTTGGCATTGGATTGTGGGGATTAGTTGCTTGAGTGTCTTCCAAGACACCATCGAGAGGGGCGATCCCGAGTCGACCTCCATGTGGCAAGGCTGGTTCTCGATGGCTACCGTGACTCGGATTTTCTTAGTGTCCAAAACTGAGGCGTGACCTATAGTGATAGTATGGTGAGCCTCTTCTTTTTGCAAAGCTCGATTTCTGTAGGAGTGGTTTCCTAGCACTCACCTTACAGGATGGTTTCCTGTCGATTGGCGATAGTTGGCCCCTCTTGAGGCCTGGCTGGGTCCTGGTAAGCTGCGGCAGACCCGGCTGATGTGGCCTCGTTTCCCGCACTCATGGCAGGGTGCATCGCGGAATTTGCATTCGGCCCTAGCATGGTTTGCTCCACAGCCAGCGCAAGGGCGTAAGAGCTTAGAGCGAGGGTCCTGGTCGGACCGCAGTCGATGGACTCCTTCTTCGTTGCTGTCTGATGACGAAGAGAGGTCCTTGTGGTTCATTGTTGCGAGCTGCCCTTCTGAGTTGGGTAAGATTTCGCCGGTCGGTGGTGTTGCTGGAGTGCAGCTTCGCTGTAATTGTGCAGCCGACTTTTTGGTCGCCTCCGCAGCCGTGGCTTCGGTGATGGCGTCAGCAAGGCTGATGTCGCCTTTCGCCATCAGCTTGCTTTGCACGCCTAGTGCATCTAATCCCAGAATTACTCGATCTCTTAGTGCTTCTTCTAAATCAGCGAACCTGCAGAGGTCCACCACGAAATCGGCCACGCTCTCTCCCTTTCGTTGGTTTCTCTGATAAAACTCTTGGCATCTCACGAGTGTAGGCACGGTTGGCATGTAATGGTCTCTCGGGATGGGTTCAGGGTCATCCCAGCTCATGGCTTTCACTTCTCGAGGTTTGGCGAGTGCTTTAGCCATCTTAAATACAGCTGGGCCACAATGCATCAGGAACAGTGCCCGCTTCTTTGCTGGTGTGGCGTCCTTCAAGTTATTCGTCTCAAGAAACATTTGGAAGCGATCCATGTAGGATTCCCAATCCTCTTGGTTAGGATTGAACGGAGCGGGTGGTACGATGCCGCCGGACATGGTTCCGTTTTTGGCGTCGTCTTATCACATGCTCAGTATTGCTTCCTGGTTTCTTAGGTTCAGACATCTCCACATCCCACCTTCATCGCCAGTGTTAAGTACTTGGACATGGGTTGGAGTAAATGGAGACAGCCTCTGAATGTGAACTTTCAGCTCTTTATTGCATAGTGACTTCTCAAAACAACAATAGTGAACTCTGCCTTATATAGGCAACCCTTGTGAGAATTGTCCAATAGCGAGCTATGAACGCTAGCTCTTTTAGCCAATAATAATCCTCTGTTAAGGGCCAATCAGATTCCTAAGAACTAACCAATGCGATCTGGCCGCCTAACAGCCAATCAGAAGTGTAGGGCCAGAACCGTGCACTTTACCTCAAGCTCATACTTTATTAACTATGGTACATACACAACAGCTAGCTTTTTATGTTTAGGAATGTTGGGCTTCATGTTGGTCTCCATTTTATGAGAGCCATGTGTCTATAGCAATAACAATAGCACTTAAAGTTATATACCACTTCACAGTGCTTTACAGCCCTCTCTAAATGGTTTACAGAATCAGTATATTGTCTCCAACAATCTGGGTCCTTGGAAAAATGGAAGGCTGAGTCAAACTTGAGCCTGGTCAGATTCAAAGTGCCAAATTGCAGACAGCCTGCAGTTAGCAGAAGTGTCCTGCAGTACTGCATTCTAACCACTGCACCACCACAGCTATAATTGCTTTACACATTCAAAATCCTACCTACCTATCAATACCTATCAGGCTCTGTCACTGAACCTTTTTCTCTTACTTTGTCCATTGCCCAGAATGCTGTATTGTAAAGGGAGAAGACTAATATTTCAACAATGCTTGGCCTACCCTAGTGTTCTTGATATTCTGTAATCTGAATCAGCCTATAAAATCCAGAAATAACAAAAATGAGTCATCTTTGACCAGTTAGAGCAATAGCACTTATATTTCACTTCATAGTGCCTTGCAGCCCTCTTTAAGAGCTTTACAGGGTTAACATATTGCCCCCGACAATCTGGGTCTTAATTTGACTGATCCCAGAAGGATGGAAAGCTGAGTCAGCCTTGAGCCTGGTGAGAATCGAACTGCTGGCAGTCGGCAGAATTAGCCTGCGATGCTGCATTCACTGTGCTACCACAACTGTCTGTGGAGCAATATTAATACTGTTTTAATACATACTTTTTATAATATCAGATTCATTTCCAAATGACAGGCTCCTTTGTAGAACCATGGATGACCCATCAAATACATGCATGGCTCCCCTTTGACAATAAGAACAGTCCTAGGTAATGGCAAGGTGAAAGTAATAATGCCAACTTTTGTAGGGGTTCCCAGCACAATACAGCAAGGCACTATTATTATAAAAGAGACCTATCAATTCAAGGCATTTCACTGCCTGTAGAATATCTAAGTTTCTACCTGCCTTTCATGCTAAGGCCAGCATTTTATAATTTCTAGTTTCATTGTTCAGAAAATACTTTCAGCTGAATTCCTTACATAGCATTTCCATTTAAAAACCAATCCATTATATTTCATCTTTTTGTGGATCTCAGAAAAGAATTCATGGTTCGCTCTTCCATAATATCTTCACAACAATACCATGACCTTTAAAACTAAATGGGAATGATGAAATCATGTCTTCCCAATGAACTCTGACACTTCGATGAATGCATGTCATGGTTTTTCAAAATATATTTCCAGAAAGCCAGCAATATAAATTTAGAAGGATCTTTTTTCAGTCCAAAATAAAATTATTCTTTTATTCTCATAGTTGTAGCTGATTAGAACATTTAGGGCATTAACCCCAGTGGGGGACCTTTCCCAAGCCATTTCCTCCTCTTTTTCCTTTCTACCACTCTACTTGCATCACTTTGTTAGCTAGCAGACATTTAAAAAATTACTATTACAGGCAGTAGAAATCTAAACACTATTTTTAAAAAAGCCTGCAAAATATACAATCAAACCAATCAAATCCTACCTTTGAATAGGTTTAGCCTCTAGTCTAAAACTACTGTCCTCATTAGTTGTGTACCTTCGAAGGTAGCAATGGATTGATTTGGCTGTATGTCAGCCAAATGTCAGTTAGACTTTGAGAAAAATCTTCAAATGTTATTCTGGTTTTATTTATTTATTTATTTATTTATTTATTTTAGCAAGCCGAGGTGGCTAATGATGTCTGGTAGTCATTTAGCAGACATGCTGGAATGCAGAAGTGTTGAACCAATAGTCCCTCTTTGCCCTTATGATGTTTAAATCGTTATTTAGCTGTACTATAATTATTTCTTTATACACCAGTTTCCAAATGAGAGAGTTGCCAATCCCTAGCAGCATATTTTTCACTCTTTCTTCCGAAGCTGTTTAAACCCAGTTCATGTTACCCAAACAAGGATAGCAGTTAGTTACTGCACCATTATAATGAAATAGCATTCTTAATAGCTGATACAGTTACACTATCATACAATGTGGTATATTGGCTGCATACAGTTTAGAGACAGCATTCTTAACAACAAGCATTAAAAAAAACCCTATTTTTCACTGTTGTTACATACATATTTATGGTTTTTACATGCATTTAACTGTTTGTACTAGGAGACTTTTGTAACAGGATGAGATAAAACTTATAATATCAGGTAGGCAGGTTTCCAATGTATAAGTAGAAATTAGAATTAGTGCTTTGCTGACAGCCTTTTTTATTTTTAACCAATCCTTGATCAATCTACTGCAAAATCAAATCTATTTTTTTAAGGGAAGATGTTCCTAACATTCTCCTAGATGAACCATGAGATTTTGCACACCCCTCAGTCACAAGATGGATAATAAGTATAGGTAAACTTTCTGCCTTTTATTATGCAAACTTGTTCTAGGAAGAGACATAGACATCTATTTAATTATTTAGATTTTTTAAACAAAAATAATCAGGTCTTCTCTGCAGGATTGACAGATGGGGAAAATTGAAACCATGCAGATATCAAATCAAAACTGAAATGTAGGATTAAACAAAAAATAATTGCTCCAATGTTATAAGACACCAAAGAGTGATATGCTACAAGTCCTAATGTTTTCTTTAGCATTGGCTCTTTCACTTCAATGGGCAAGAAGTTGACGTAAGGAAATGTTTGGTTCCTGTTGTTTGTGAAATGCAAGCCTCCAGTATGTTCTTGTCAATGTGCTTTAGCAACGTGCCATGATTGTACTTTTGACTGCTGATGAAGTCCCTCCAGTTGAAATGCAGGTTGCTTATGGTAATAAATATATTGGCATATTGAATGAGTACTATACATTCCTGGGACAAAAATGTAAAGAAGGTAAACCAGGAAACACTGATTTATATGATCAACAATAAAAGGACAGCCTGTAACAACAACTGATAGATTTCACATAAGAAAAACTGATGAATTGATTAAGGACAATTGTTTGTTCATTTAAAGGAAAAAAATACTGTCAGGTTTGGCATTACACATGAATATGTGTGCCATACTGTATTATTAAAGTTCTTCATTTACAGAAGATCTGTACAAATTGGGTTCCTCACATTCTGACAGCTTCAAGGATTTGAATTTGCCAACAGTTGTTGCTAAGATATGAAAATGAAGGTGAGGATTTTATTTTTTTCACAGCATCATAACAGTCGAGGAAACATGGGTCAATATTAGGACCCAGAAACCTAACCTAGTCTTGGAATATTATCATAAAATGGTGTGTTTTTTAAAAAAACAAATGCATCAGCAAGATAATTCATATACAGGTTTTTTTTTTTTTTAATACAGATGATATTATCCATATAGATTTCTTGAACCTGGCTTTGCTATCAACTCCAACTTCTTTAAAACAACAATTAAGCAGAAACATAACAAGGAATTTTGTTGCCATGTGACAATGCTAGGTCTCTCACCTCCTGAGCTATCCTAGAGATAATTGCAAAGTTAGATCTCACCATCTTATTCTATTTACCATAGACTCCAAAATTAATGCCTTGTGATATTAACCTTTTCCATCAAAACTGAACAAATATATTTGAGAACATCTTTTTGACGAGGATAAAAAGGTGAAAATGACTATCGGGTCCTGTTGGAAGATACAAACTGTGGGTTTTTTTCCCCCTGACCATTTAAAAAAGCTAATCTACTGTTGGCAGAAGTGGTGATTATGTGAAAAAGAAAAGCCAGGTAACAAAAGAGCTAATTAATTTTCCTGTTTCATATATCAAAATATCAATATTTAAACTAGAAATATGGAGGTAGAGCCATTATTTTCATGCAACCCTCATACTGCACGAAAACATGCTATAGATGCATTTAAAGGGTAAGATGGTAGAACATATGAAACTTAAGCTAAGTTTATTGATAAGTTACAATCTATTCAATCATTAATTGTACTTTTACTACCACTTCAGGTGGCTAGCTGAAACTGTAGATGAAGCAAGATAGAAAAAAATGGTTCATGTACAAACTTTCTAATAAAGGTGGAGTTTTTTTGTCTTGAGTTAATCAAATCCAAAATGGAGCTTATTGCAGGAGATGTCCAGACTGAGCCTGAGGGTGGAGTCAAATGCTTCATCAGTCATGAGTCCCTGATGGCCCACAAGAGACCTAAATCCATCCCACCTTGAATTCTTTTCTTAACTCCTAAGCTAATTTCCCTGGACCATTAGTAGTTCAGATTCTTGTGGAAAGCTTAAACTTGCAATAAATCTTTATACTCATTTGAATCTTCCTATTTCCTGGGTGCTTGACAGTTATTGACCAAAAGACCATGCTACATGTGTGCTACCTCTTGGTCTCCTAATGGGTTGCTTTTGCTGATCTATGATCTCCAAATTGATAGAGACGAGCATTTTTGTTGAGAATCCTACTGTGTTCAGGAAATCTGTGACATCCATGATGTCTACATCTTCAACCACTTGAGAACACTAAATAACCTCAAAAGATCTTCAAACTAAATTCTGAGTAAATTCTAAGACACATTAAGAAAAAAGTAGAAAAAAAACCCCCCCAGCACTCCTTTGTAGTGGAAAAAAATGGGAAGACAGTTAAAAGCACAAGACTGGTGGCTAGATTGGCACATTATGTTATTCTTACTTAATAAATTGGACTGCAATTTTACATGATGTGCCAATTTATTATAAATCTGTCCTGAAATATTCATGATGTCTAAAGTATAACTGTTAAAAAACTTTAGGTTCCTCTTATAAGTCAGCTTTTCTTTAAGTTTGTTATTTTTTTAAGTGAAAAGTTTTTCTAGTGTTATGTTAAAAGCCCCATATTGTCTCTGCAAAGAGAGAACAGCTTTAAAATTTCACATGCTGTCTGCTGAAAGGTTTAATAGTTAGCTCTAAAATGGAAACACTTACCATAAACAGAACTTCTTTAGAATAGTAAGAATCATCTGGTTAAGAGGAATATCTTTCCCTATCCACAACCATTGTGCATATTTCCTCATAAACTGCCAATTCTCAGCAAGAGGAAAAAAAAAATTGTCGAGCTACCAATGCCCCAATGCACAAAATACCTTTTAATGTATCTTTGTAATTGCAACTGAACTTTGGTCTTTGTCCTTCTCAAATTCTTTATTCCCATTCACAGCAATCTTTTTGCCTTTGCTTTTTTGCATGCTATATTATAATGGGAATGGAAATCTAGTCAAAAGTCAGATTATAGAGGCTATTGGCTGTGAAAGCCTCAATAGTTAGGGAAATGGCACAAATCCACATAAAGGCATCTTTAAGCAACATACAGATAAAGAACCTTTTCCATGGTTTGAAAAAGAAATATAAAGCATTGCAAGTAAAAATAAAATGGAGAACAATGGTTACTCAGTTGAAATTCCCAGATTGTTTTATGAAAAGTTATTTAGCTCAAAGAAAATTTGATCAAAAAGTATAATGAAAATGGTTGGCCAAGAAATATGAATGACTATTTCAGCAATTCAGCAAACTCTATTATTTAGTTTTAATAAAGAACAATTTCTACTGCTCAGAAGATAAAACTACTTTTTCAAAGTAAAAGTAGTGATAAAATCATTCATGTGTAGGAAAATAATAAGAATAAAGTCTACATACCACTTTGAGGGTGAGAAATCTTGCTCAGAAGCACTGAGCTGTCCAAGTAAAACTCCAACTTTCCCATGGTGTGTGTGGGAGAGAGAGGGGGAGAGGGAGGGAAGGAGAGAGAGAGAGAGAAGAACATTTTCTTTTTTATCTGGATCAGATTGGCTGTGTTGAAATTATTTTGGTCCTTAGCTATTGAACTACATTCTAAATTCTCCATGTCTGAAAATTACAACAACAAAACTGAATTATAGCTGGCCACTCACAGAGGAGTATGCTTTAATAGGACTCTAACATTCTTGCAGATAAATGGAGAAAAATTTTCCTACATTCACAAGAAACCAAATAAATCATTGTCTTGAGCAAAATCTGGATCTTCTGCTTCATTGGAATCCAGATTTGCCCTGGAGCTAATTCAAATACTGTAGTGAAGATAAAAGAGGAAGGGCCCTAAGGGGAGATCATATACTTCAAAAACTAATTAAGGCAAATATTGATTGCTTGTCCTGGTTCAGGCAACTCTATTTACCTTCATTGATCACATGTCATCATAGACTCAAGGATTAGGGCTTATCTATTATTACCCACATCTCTAAAAATGGGGAAGAAATCTGATCCAGCAGCCGATTAGCACCCCATCAGCCTTCTTAGCATTATCAGCAAACTATATAACAGACATTTATGTTGTGAAAATTGCTTGGCTGAATTGGACAAAAAATATTCTTAAAATGAGCATGAGAGATTCGCAGCAAACCAATCAACTTTGAGCAAAGTCTAATCTCCCATTGCCTAATAATATAAATACATATCTGGAGTTGGTGGAACACTTCATTCAAAATTTGATCTTCAAGCTTTTTTTTTTTTTTAAACAAATTTTATTAATTTTACATAGAACACAAACAAAACTAAAAGATCTTTTCTGAAGGTTGTCTGATCCCGGGTTGAAACTCTTCACACAGACACAAATTCAAACATCATATTCACTTTATATATCCTTCCATATCTGATTATCATTTTCTTTTTTTATATTATATATATAAACCATTTTTATCAATTTTATATAAACAATGCACAAGGCATAACAGCTTATAAGTTCTTTTCTAAGAAAAAATAATAAAAGAAGAAAACCAATAGAACATAACAATCCCAAATTATAGTATCAATACTTTGTCTATTTAACTTCATATCTTATCCCAACTTCTCCTTTTCATCCAAATTATTTCTTATTAATTAAATTTTTTTTTCCTTTTTTCAATATACAAAATCCAAAAAAAACCATAACAAAACCTTTATATATCCTTTCATATCTTATTACCATTTTCAATAATATTCTTTGTCTGTTCTATTTCCAACTATCCATTCATCTTTTTTCTTTTATTATACTTCTCCTATACACCAATTGGAGTAACGTCTATAACTCATTACCCTAACTTAAAAGTACTTCATATAACAATTTTTCTTGGGATTCTGTTTAAAAGATTCTAAGATTACACAATGAATTTTATACTCTAAATACACATATAAAAAACACAATCTTATGTACCCTCCAGAATCCCTCTTTTATCCTAAATTAAATTCACCCATTGTCTCTGAATAAACTTTTTTTCTTTAGATCTTGCTTCCCCCCATTGAGGCTTCTCTTCCCCCCCTTTCTCTCTTGCTTATTCTTCTCCTTGCCCTTTTTACCCCTTTGTCTTTCCTCCTCCCTTTTCTTACTCCCTTTCCTTTGCTTTCTAACCTTGCCTCCACCTTTCCGCTCATTTTTCTCTTCTTTGGTTGTTTTTATAATTCTTAAAATCCCCTTTTTCTTATCCTTTTTCTCCTCCTCCCCGGAAAGAACCCATTGTTCATCAAAGATGGCTTCTTCTTCCTCTTCTTCTTTATCCCAGTCCTTCTGCTGCGTAGTCAACTTTTCATAAGTACATAACGCCATTTCTAAGAATTGAAACAAAGTGCCCAAAGTATCTTCTTTTTTATATTTTTGATATTCAGTCTTTAGTTCATCCACAAGCGATGCCATTATGAAAAAAGAAACTTTTCCCAAAACAACCACAAATATTTTTAATCAAGAATAATTCAAAAAAAAATTCCAAAAAATTAATACTTTTCTTCCTTCTTCTCTTTCTCTTTCTGGGGTTAATGTTTAATCAAAGAGGTCCAATTACCATATACCTTTCTTTGGGATTCTAGGCAATCTCCTCCTTTTTCAGCTTCTGCTCCAATTTTTTTTTCCTCTCCCTTCCCACTTGCAATATCAATTTTAAATAATCAGAAATCCATACCTCTAACAAGGGTTTTCCGATTTCTTAAGTTTTTCAATGTCCAAAAACCCTTTTGTCCCTTAGCTTCAACTCTCAAAACAATTCACTTTCAATGTCCAATATGTCCAAACATATCTGCTGTTTCCATGGGGTGGGAGAGTGAAGAAAAAAAAAAGTTCCCTTTAACAGCTTCTCCGCTGCTTTCGATCTTCTTAGGGATACAATGTATCCTCCAGCAATTCAAACAGCTCAGTTCCAACCAATTTTAAAGATGTTACTTGACCCGGCTCAGACAGCACTTTCACTTTTCTTACTTCCTCCAGCGCAATCTTACCTGGTTGCTGGCTTCTTCGTGGCGGCCATTGCTGACCGCCGCTTCACCGCCTTGGGAAAAAGGGGTTTTTCCGGAGGAGGAGGGGGTCTGCGACACCCCCAACCCCCTGTCCGACTCCCCTCTCTCTTCAGCTGTCCCTACAGGGCAGCCATATCCCCCTGACCCATCTGGATCGGGGGTACCTCGGCGGCTAGCACAGCAGGAATCGCGAGCTGTCGCGAATTCCTGCTGCCCTGAAGCCACGCGAAACCGGAAAAAAAAGATCTTCAAGCTTTTAATCTGATCTTCAGGGATGCATTATGAAAGAATTTCACATAGGGGTATCTACCAATATTTAGCACCTGCTGATATTAATGAATGTTGTAGGAAATTCCTCAATACAATGTTGACATCCAACTATCAGGTTTTATTCCAAAACACAGAGGAATCAGGCAAAGAAACATATTAACCCTGTGTTGTGTGTGTATTCACCCCAGTCCCAGATCATCCAATAGAGCTCCTAGAATGCTTGAATATGCAGGTGATGGAAAGATATAACCCAAAATAGTCTGAGAGAGCCTTGCAGAATTTTGTCACCTCTTATGAAAAAAGAAGACTTGGGCATTAAATTACCAAAGGCAAAGGTTATAGTCTTTGCAAAGAGACCAATAAAACATAGGTGACAAGTAAATGGAATTACCATTGAACAGGTCATGCTCTTTAAACACCTGGGGATTGCTTCCTCCCAAGCAAAATATGCAAGTCAGAGTATATGTGGCCACTACTTCTTAATGCTTTTCATTCGACATCATCCATAATTAAAGAAGACTAAGGCGATTTGAATGAGCTCCAGCTATGTTTATAAAAAAGTAATTGTCCATTCGAAGTAATTCAGTCAAAATTCCTAAGGGCAATCTTGTGTATCATAGGTAGTTTTGCATCTGGAGATAAGTTCATTTCAAAAGAGGCACCAGAATGGATTCAGCTACTTAGTTTCTGATTTAACATTCTTCCCCAGGGCCCAGGGCCTTCATTATTATTAATTAGACCAATCATCCCTTTGGAGAAGTCCTTTGGAAAAACATTGCATCTTCAAAGGCACCTTCTCTTCCACCCCGCTCCCCATCTTTAATAGCCTTAGGATTTGATAAAGCTAAATCAACATTTAGAAAGCCAGTTTGGTGTGGTGGTTAAAGCATCAGACTAGAAACCAGGACTCCCTGAATTCCAATACTGCCCATAAAGCCAGCTTTTTTGTGGGGGGAGGAATTTGGATCACTCACTCACTTCCCTCTCACTTTAGGAAGTAGACAAACACTTCTGAAACCTAGCCCCCCCAAAATTGCACAGACTAGTCAAGGTAATTACCACTAGTTTAAAAAAAACATAACTTGAAAGTGTGTGTGTGTGTGTGTTGCACACATACACATCAGCATTTAAATGAGTATAGGACCATGATTATCAAAGTGATTTGAATATATTACACATTTGTCCTAGGACAAGGATAAGGCCAAGTTTTATTCTTGTTGTCTTTACAATGCCCAATTATGTTTGTAAAATGAGGACCACATACATCATGTTATTTTATCCTATTTATTGCAGGCAGACTTTGATTTGGTAGCAATATCTTTTGAGAAAGGAAGGAAGGAAGGAAGGAAGGAAGGAAGGAAGGAAGGAAGGAAGGAAGGAAGGAAGGAAGGAAGGAAGGAGTGAGTCAAGAGTCAATCCTCTAAGGCAGGGGTGTCAAACTCAAGGCCCGGGGGCCAGATCTGGCCCATTGGGTGATTAGATCTGGCCCGCAGGGCCACCCTGGAAACAGCGAAAGACTGGCCTGCGGTGCCTCTGCCAGCAAAAACAGAACTCAGGTGGGCTGCACACAGCCCTCTTGAGCTCTGTTTTCATTGGCAGAGGGTTATTACAGGAGGCTGTTGCAGCCGAAAACAGAGCTCAGGAGCCTGTTTTCTCTGGCAGAGGGCACGGGCCACCACAGGCACCCCTGACACGAGTGATGTCGAGCTGACCACACCCACTCTGGCCCTCCAAGGTAAAATACAATCCTGATGTGGCCTTCAATGAAATCGAGTTTGATACCCCTGGTCTAAGATGCCCCAAATCTCTTATTACCAAAAGTCTAAATTAGTATTCAACAGAACCAACAATGGCTAAAACAAAGGTTTAATTATTGAGTCTTTCCTAACTCAAGAAAAACTGAATGTGATATAAGCTGGTATTGTCTGTGGTATACACAAACACGATTTTCATTTGTCTGGTTGATATCACTAGTCATATAAGTTTTCAGGATCTGAAGCAGGAAAAGAAAACTTTCCAGCACAAAATAAATAAATCTATATCTCATTAATATTGCTGGGTATAATGAATCTTTCAATTAACACTTTTTTATCTCTAGATGTTCTGCCAACTTTAAAGAATAAATTATGTACGGTTAAGTGACCCATAAATGTGGCTTCCTTTATGATAACCAGCTGTATATAAAAGTGCACAGATAATATATTTCAACCTTCAGGACTTCTTTACTAACTTTTTTTTCCTCTTATGAAATTTGCAGCCCCAAAAGAAAATAGAGCTGCAAGTGACATGACCAATCCAGCCAATTAATGATTGGAAAACTTCCTATCTAGGCTAGAGGAAATTCTAAGAGAAACTTAGAGTTAAATATAGTGACACAGATGTGGAAAACATATTAAACTAAAGGCCACTTTCTCATTCTATGATATTATTCTCCAAAATTGAAACCACACAATGAATTATCTAAATACTGTGGACATTCAAGTCTAATAAGCCAGTTATATTTCTGTTCTGTTGAGTTGCCATAGCAACTGTAAAAAAAAGTCTTCACTCATGGCATGACAGTATCAAATTCCTAAACTGTAACGGATTGATTAGGGTAAACCAGTGATTTCTTATAGAAACTTACTATATTAACTAGGAAGTTCCAGCTAAATGATTTACAGGATCAGCTGATAACAAATGAACACTTACAAATGAAGGCTGAAGGGTGTAGCATTTCAGAAATTTGAGTTGTGCCCAAGTATCCACAAGTGCTAAATCTCATTGACTTTTATGTAAATGGATGCAAAATTATAGTCAAAGGAGACACAGCGGCAGAATTTGCAGCAAACCATCATCTTGCAAAATTGGTAGTACTTAAACAAAGATGTCATTATGCAAATGCCCTCCCAATTTGAATCCCAATGTCTGATGCAAATATATAAGTCACAGTGTTTGCAAGATGACATATTCACAGAAGGTTATCATCTGCACCCATTGCACAAACTTCTAGGTACCCATGGTTTCATGAATGTGCATTATTTGTAGCTGTACTTACTAATCTTTAACATATTGTTCTCAGTCTGCAATTCTTGATGGCCACTGATCACTTCCTTGCAGATCCAGGAATACATTCCTCCTGCACTCTATGACCTGCTATTTTTTGTGGAAAGTCGAGAATATAATATGAGCAAAATTCATAGAAAGTGTTCTGTCCCTAATTTACATACTCGAAATCCCCGCGCTTTGATTGGCTAAAGCGCGGGGATTTCTAATTGGCCAGGCGAGCCGCGCCGATTGGCCCGTTGAAAGTCTCCCGTGATTGGCTCACTCCAAGAGCGGGAGACTTGAAATGCTGCCATTGGCCGCGGCCGCCGCGGCGAAAAGGATAAAAGCCGCGGGCTTTTTCCTTTTCGACGGTTCGGTTCTCAACTTCAAAATAAAGAGCTTTAAACTAAGTCACCGACTCCTGGCGTCTTTTGCGGACACGACACTGGCGACGAGGGTGGGATCCAGACCCTGAACCGAACCCCGTGTCCGACAAGAGCCAGACTTAGCACCGAAATGGCGAAAATCGCACCGCCCGCCCCCTTCAACCCCGCCACCGAGGACTGGGAATCGTTCTCAGACCGTTTCCGCATGTACCTCGAGTGCACCGGAATGAAGGACGCCCCGGGCCCGCTAAAACGCGCCGTTTTCCTCATGCATTGCGGAACCGAAGTGTTCCAGATGGCCAAAGCATTGGCCAAGCCGGCCGACGCAACCGCCATGGATTGGGACGTCTTCGAACCTATCCTTCGGCGACATTACGCCCCCGAGGTCCCCATCCTGATCCGGCGCAACGAATTCTACCGGCGGGACCAGAAACCAGGCGAAAAACTGAGCGACTTCGTCGCCGAGCTGCGGCGCCTAGGAGGCCTCTGCGAATTTGACGGCCTGAATAGCCTCCTAAGAGACCGATTCGTACTCGGCCTATGGGACCCTGCGCTCCAGAGCCGGCTTATGGCTAAGGGCGACATCAGCCTAGCAGACGCCCTCACCGCAGCCGCAGCCGCAGAAGCGACCCGCACTTCCGCTGACAGCATGCGAAAACCAGACGCAAAGGGCGGAAACAACAACCCGGCGAGGTCGGCCGACCCAAAAAACGAAACAACCGCACACTACGGCGATTCCCATTCTGCATCCAGCACGTCTGAAGACGAAGAAGACATACATCGAGTCCAGACGGGGCGCGGCGACCAACGGAACCGAAGAGGTCGTAGGTCGAGGACCAACTGTGCCGGCTGCGGCGGCGACCACCCCAGATCAGAATGCCGATTTTTTGACTCTATCTGTCGGCATTGTGATAAAAGGGGACACATCGCCCGGGTTTGCCGCCAAAAGAAGACTCGCAGTCCACCCAGATGGGACCAACACGATCGTAAAAAGGAAAGCCCACCACCCAGGACCAGAGATCGCCAATCGGACAGCCGGTGGGACCGAATCCAGCGACCATCGAGAGGCGGCGACAACCGGCGCAAGGAAGAAACCCACCAGACGGTAACCATCGGCCACGCCATCTCCGACGGCGCCAGAAAGGTACACGTAGAAGTCCATATTGAAGGACGACCATGCAAAATGGAGGTGGACTCCGGGTCCTACCTCTCCATGATTGCATGGCACGAGATAAAACGGTTAGTGCCCACCCTCCATAGGAGAAACATAAACGCCCAAAGACTTATTATAAAAGACTACCAGGGAAACCGCGTCCCGGTAGTGGGCACCAAGAACTTTAATGTGACATATAAGGGCCGCACCGAACAACTCCCACTCACAATCGTCGATCGCGACCGCCCAAGCCTGCTGGGCCTACAATGGTTCGCCCCGCTCGACATCGCCCTCACGGGAGTCAACCACATCACCGACGACGGCTGGGAACAGCGGCTAGCCCAGGAGTTCCGGGAGGTCTTCGACGGAAGCCTGGGCAAGTACCAGGGGCCCCTTATCTCTTTTGATCTAGACCCTAGCGTCCCCCCCAAGCGACTAAAACCTAGGCGGGTACCATTCGCCCTAAAACCTAGGATTGACGAGCAGATTGACAAGCTCGTCAAACAGGGGGTGTTACAGCCTATAGACCATGCCAGATGGGAGACCCCAATAGTGACCCCGGTCAAGCCAGACGGGTCAGTGAGAATTTGTGGGGACTATAAGGCCACCCTAAATGGCGCGCTGCAACAAAGCGCTTACCCCGTCCCAATCGTGCAACACCTACTGCACTCACTGGGAGGGGGCAAGGTCTTTGCCAAGCTCGATCTCGCCCAGGCATACCAACAGTTGCCGGTCGACGAAAAAACAGCGGAAGCCCAGACCATCGTTACACATCGGGGGGCTTTCAAGTGCAACCGACTCCAATTCGGAGTCAGCGTGGCACCAGGCATCTTTCAGAGCCTGATGGAACGTTTGCTGCAAGGCATCAAGGGGGTGGTGCCCTATTTCGATGACGTATTAGTGGCGGCGCCAAATGAAGCCGAATTAGAAAACCGACTCAGAGAGGTCTTAACCAAATTTAAAGAAACGGGACTTAAAGTAAAAAGGGAGAAATGCCAACTGTGCACGGAGCGAGTGGAATTCTTGGGCTACCTTCTAGACCGGCACGGCATTCACCCCACAAGTAAGAAAGTAAAAGCTATCAAAGAGGCCCCCACCCCTAGATCTAAGACTGAATTACAGGCTTTCTTGGGGTTGCTGAACTTTTATAATGTTTTCCTACCCCAAAAGGCAACGGCGGCGGAGCCTTTGCATAGGCTCCTGGATAAGGCGGCAACCTGGACTTGGGGGAAACGGGAGCAAGCCGCCTTCCAAAAAACCAAAGACCTCCTCACCTCCGACGCCGTCCTGATCCAATTCAGCGAAACCTTGCCCCTGGCCGTCACTTGCGACGCATCACCTTTCGGCGTCGGCGCTGTCCTCAGCCATACCCTTCCTGACGGAAAAGAAGCACCCATCGCATTCTTTTCCAGGACTCTAACCAAGCCAGAGCGGAACTATAGCCAGCTGGACAAAGAAGCCTTGGCTATAGTTGCCGCCGTTAAGCGGTTCCACGAATACCTTTACGGCCGCCCTTTTATCATTGTGACAGACCATAAGCCGTTGCTGGGCATCCTTGCAGGAAATCGAGCCACCCCGAACATTCTGTCTCCCCGGATGACAAGGTGGTCCGAGTTCCTGGCAGCCTACAGCTACGAACTAATACACAAGCCGGGTAAGAAGATTTCGCACGCGGACGCTTTAAGCCGCTCGCCGTTACCAGACTCCGACCCTGACCCAGCACCAACGACAAACACCCTTAACATCGAAAACCTGCCCAACCTGCCCATAACCGCGTCAGACATTGCCCGGGAGACTATTAAAGACAGGCGTCTGGCGCGGGTTTTGCATTGGGTGGAAAAAGGTTGGCCAGAAAGGGACAATGACGAATCAGTTAAGACATTTAAAAACCGCCAAACCGAACTCTCGCTGCTTAAGGGGTGTATCTTATGGGGTGACAGGGTGGTCATCCCGGACAGGCTGCAAGGGAAGGTTTTAGAAATGTTGCATGAGGGGCATCCTGGCATCGTCAGAACTAAAGCCCTGGCCAGAAGTTACGCTTGGTGGCCAGGGATGGACAAACAGATAGAGGCCTGGGTAGCTAGGTGCCAGCGATGCCAGGAGACTAGACCCAGCCCACCCGCAGCACCCATCCTAGAGTGGGAAACACCGAGGGGGCCCTGGTCCAGAATCCATTTGGACTTTGCCGGTCCCACAAATGGGCATACCTTTCTAATAACAGTTGACGCTTACTCCAACTGGTTGGAGGTAAGCGACATGAAATCTACCACCACGGAGGCCGTAATCAAAGAACTTTGCAAACTCTTTGCAACACACGGCCTCCCAGACGTCGTCGTCTCCGACAACGGGCCCCAGTTTACTTCCCTCGACTTCGAGAGATTCCTGGCGGAGAGGGGCATCCGCCATGCATTAACAGCACCGGCGCATCCGGCGGCGAACGGTAGGGCGGAACGGATGGTACAATTTACCAAAAAAACCATCCGGAAAATGGACCACGGGGAGATCCAAGACAAAATTAACAGACTCCTCTTTATACAACATATCACCCCGAACACCACTACCAACAAAAGCCCAGCCGAGTTACTAATGGGTAGGAAGCTGAGGTCCCCACTCGACAGGTTACACCCAACATATAACCCGGAGCGGCCCCCAGACTCAAGTTCAAAATACCGAACATTCGCACCCGGAGACCTCGTGTATGCGAAAAACCTGACGGGGGACCCCCTATGGATCCCAGCCGTCATCACCCAAATCACAGGCCCACGCTCATACCGGCTCCAAACCACAGATGGGCGAGCCTGGAAACGACACATTGACCAACTCAGGTCACGTTCGGCAACAGAATCCACCCCCCAAGAAACAAACCAAGGGGGGAGGGAATACCCGAATAAACAAACGCAAGAAAAAATAAACCAGCAGTACTTACCGGAACGCAGCCATCGCGATCCCCCACCAGAGAAGAAACACCAAGCCAGCTCAACCGACTTGGAAAGACCAAGCGGGAGCGGCGAGACCCGTAGCTCAACCAACCCGGAAGGCCCAGGTGGGAGCCACGGAGAAAGAACCGGCCCGATCATCCAACCGGTTCGCACAGAAGAGGGAGTGGCCAAAAACTCGACCGCTCCGGTCGAAATCCAGCTTGCAACTGAGTTGCGCAGGTCAAGTAGGACTAGACGGAGCCCCGCCTACCTACGTGACTATGCAACGTAAAGACTGTACCAAGAGGGGAGGGGTGTTCTGTCCCTAATTTACATACTCGAAATCCCCGCGCTTTGATTGGCTAAAGCGCGGGGATTTCTAATTGGCCAGGCGAGCCCCGCCGATTGGCCCGTTGAAAGTCTCCCGTGATTGGCTCACTCCAAGAGCGGGAGACTTGAAATGCTGCCATTGGCCGCGGCCGCCGCGGCGAAAAGGATAAAAGCTGCGGGCTTTTTCCTTTTCGCCGGTTCGGTTCTCAACTTCAAAATAAAGAGCTTTAAACTAAGTCACCGATTCCTGGCGTCTTTTGCGGACACGACAGAAAGGCTTAATGAACTTGAAATAAACTTATTCAAAAAAAGATGCATCCTTTTCTAAGCTATTGTGATATTGTTTGTCTGTTCCTCAAGGTCCACAGTTGATACAAATAATTTCTTCCAGAAGTTAGCCTTCAGCTATAAAATTTATGTCCACTTGTGCTACACAAGATAAGTTTGACAAATAATTCTCTATGGCAGTTTTATTAGTAACTTGGAACAGTTGTTGTTATTATTATTGTTAGTGTATGGCATTGTAACATTAGCCAGGATACCACAATGCTATTGCAGAGTAGTAGTTTGGCTGCCAGCTCTGTTCTAGGATACACTCAGGTGTTTCCCAAGGTGTGTCACAGGAGGGCAACCTGGCTTTGCACTGGAAAGAAAGACAAGCAGCCCTTCCTGGTCTTTCCCTCCCCAGAGCCATCTCACAAATGGATGCCATGACCAGAAAGATTCAGCGCCAGAATCTGATTGCCTGCAAGGAGTACCAACTCATCTCCACATCAAAGTGGTATCTATTTATCTATTCACATAGAACATGATTTCAAACTGTTAGGTGGGCAAAAGCGAAGGTGAATGACAGGAACTCATGCTGACATGCAGTGCTAGGATTTGAACTGCTGAAGCAAAGATCATCTCTTTGACATGATAGCAATCTTCCAATATTTGAGGGGCTGCCACAGGGAAGGAAGGGGTCAAGCTATTTTTTTAAAGCACCTGTAGGCCAAACAACCTGGAAATAAGGAGAAACTTTCTGACAGTGAGAACAATCAACCAATAGAACAGCTTGCCTTCAGAAGTTGTGGGAGCGCCATCACTTAAGACTTTCAAGAAGAGATTGGACTGCCATTTGTCAGAAATGGTGTAGGGTCTCCTGCTTGGGCGGAGGGACTAGATGACCTACGAGGTCCCTTCCAACTCTGATTATCTGTTATCCGTTATCTCTAGCATCATTAAACCACTGAGCCACTGCGCCTCTTACTTGAAGCATTCTCCTCTCCTATTGAAACCACTGGCTCCTTGGAGAAGAAGCCTCTAAAACCTGACCTGGAAAATTTCAGATTACCACTAAAGTGAGTAAGATATACCGGAACCAAGTACAGGAACCCCTTTTCAGCTACTTAGTGGTCCCAAGAAAGCAAAAATGGTTATGTGTGTTAGAGACAGAAAAGTCATGAATCAATGGGGACACATGACATCCCTTCCCAAAAAACAATGCCAGACATCAGCATTCAATTATGCAATGCATTTTTTTGTAAATACAATATAGGAACAATTTTCTCCAGGTATATTGTGAAGTTCCATAAATGCATGAAAATAATTGTTAGTGATAAAACTATATTCTAGAATTGACAAGAAGAGTGACAATTTAAAATTGTCCAAGTAAATATAATATTAGAGTTTATTGTTAAAAAAACAGCTTGTTTTTTTTTCTGTTGTATAATTTATAGGGCAAGTAGCAACCCACCTCCAAAAATGTTGCCAAGAAAACTAAAAGGTCTTGTCCTATAGCAAGGATGTCAAACTCAAGGCTTAAATCTGGCCTGGCCTGGAAATATCAGGATCAGCCTGAGGTGCCTCTGGTAGCTAAAACAGACTGTGTGTCTGTCCCCCCCCTCCCCCCCCCACTGTGTCTTATTTTCACTCTCCATGGCTGCACTCTGCTGGCCAAAAACAACCCAAAAATGGCCAGCAGAGTGCTGCAGGAGGCCAGGGAGGATGAAAACAAGGTGCAGGGGGCCGCATGTGGTTCCCCATGCCCCATTTTGGCTGGCAGTGTGCTTAGGAGGCATCTATCTTGCCCTACCATTGCACCACCACCAGCTCGTGGAGGAGAACTACAATGATGATCTGGCCCTCAAAAAAATCCAGTTTGACATCCTTGTCCCATAGTCACCAGGAATCAGAGTTAACTTAAAGGATCTTAACACTGTAACATATGTTTCTCTATTCATTTTTTTACATTTATATAGCTACTCACCTCAAATACATGACCTTAAGTAGCTAGCAATATTCAATATATACAATATATATATCCAATGCACACACACACACACACACACACTGTACTCAACTGCTTCAAAACTCAACTAATTTGGTACTCAAGATATTTTGGCATGAAAATGTTGTCCCAATGCACAGCTTTTGTTTAGTACTTGCTATAGGAAGAGGTGGGACAGCTTCAAGGAATGGATGGGAAGTCATCCATGCTGGAAAGGTCACTGCAAAAGGAGAGGAACAGCCGCAGAGGGTAAACAGGAAGTTAGCCCTGCTAGGAAGGTCACTGACATAGGAAAACGGACAGACAGAAAGTTTTTTCCCAGCCGAAAAGAAGGGTTACATATTGTGGTTTGTTTGGGGCTTATTCTTTTTAGTACCCGTTGCATCTCCTAGAACCAATTAATGCCAAGTAACAAGGTGTGTGTGTGTGTGTGTATTAATATACATATTCTTAAATTTTCGTGGGTACTTACATGTATGGTATTCAGCTTTGTTCAGGTATTTTCCCACGTCATTATAGTTGTGCTTTTAAAGTTGTAGCAACGTTTCGGCAGAATCTCATCTGTCATCATCAGGCTTCTGTATTGTGTTCGTCTGTATACATACATATATACATACATACATACATACATACACACACACACACACACACACACATACATACATATTTGTTTTTGTAGATTTTCATGGGTACAGGTATGTAGGTCTAGGTGTGTTCGGGTCTTTTCCCATGTAAGATTAAGAGTATCTTGGTGATGTTTTGGCGAGGTCCCATTTGCCATCCTCAGGCTGCTGCTTTGGACTTTGTGCCAGTGAAAGCAGTGTGTGATCGGAGCTGCTTACTACAAAACAAACAACCTAGGAGATTACAGCACAAGATCCAGGATATCTCCACAACAAAACTCACAAGGCCATCACACAACCCATTATACCAACATCAACTCCATCAACCAATAAAGAGGCAGCAGCACAGCCAACCAGCCCAGCACACCAGCCCCCACCACCAGTATTGATAGAGAGAGACGGCAGCTCCAATCACACACTGCTTGCACTGGCACGAAGCCCAAAGCACCAGCCTGAGGATGACGAGTGGGACCTCGCCGAAACGTCGCCAAGATACTCTTAATCTTACATGGGAAAAGACCCGAACACACCTAGACCTACATGTGTGTGTGTGTGTGTGTGTGTGTGTGTGTGTTTTCTTAAGTTTTCACAGGTACTTACATGTATGGCATTCAGCTTTGTTTGGGTATTTGTGCGTGGGGATATACCCGAACATATATATATGTTCATATATATATGTTCATATATATATATCTTCAAGGCTAACAGGATCAGGACCAGACCTCAAATATAAGCTATGAAACTGGAGATTCACCTTTCTCTGTCATATGCTGCAGAAATATTTTACACTATGTCAAGGCACTGATAACTCCATTTCAATGCTGTCTGTAGGGAAATTGTCAGTACTCTGCAAGATTTTGGCCAAATGTCTTCCCAGTTCTACTTGGAGATGAAGGAGCACAAGGATTTTTGAATGAAGACTGGTACATCTTCTGTCAACAACCATAAAACTCTATTTTTATGTGGCCAGTTGAGTTGTTAATCTTAGGAGATCTGGTAACTCATGGTAAACCAGATGCTGTATGACCAGATGCTGGTCATACAATTAAAAAATATACTTCTGTGCCAGAATATAGATTGCTCCATCCTATGCCAATACTAGGTAAGCAACTGATATCTTTAAGACAGACAGCCAAATAAATGGTTGAATTCACATTTTGCACTAAGATGTAATATGATGTATTTGGGTTTGGATTAGTAGTATAAAACCTATGGTTATAAACCTAGACTTTAAATCACTAAATTTAGAAGTTTGTGAACCAGTCAATGGTTATTAAAAATGTAAAACCATCTGCAACACAGTATAGAGTGAATTCAACCAATATTCAAGTTCCAGCAGGATTGAAATCAGAATGAATATTGAATAGAGTAGAGGGACAGCCAATAATTTTAGGATAATGTCCACAGCAGTGGTGGGATTCAAAAAAAAATTACTACCAGTTCTCTGGGCGTGGCTTGATGGGATGGCAGGGGAACAATACTGTAAAATCTCCATTCCCACCCCAGGGAAAGGATACTGCAAAATCCCATTCCCTCCCTATCCCACTAACCTGCTTTCCAGCTCCGTTCTCTTGTGCAGGGCAACAAAAGAAGACCCAACTGATCAGATGGGACTCGGGAGGCAGAGAATAGATGGGGTGGGGCCAGTGAGAGGTGGTATTGTCAGTTCTCTGAACTACTCAAAATTTCTGCTACCAGGTCAGAACCTGCTGAATACCACCTCTGGTCCACAAAGTCATTACTAATCCATGTTTTGTCTTTCTCTCCAGTAACATTAGGTTAAAATGAACTGATTATTCATTAGATACTGGTTTTTCTTATTAACTTGACTAAACTTAATAACATAAAAATGCCAGATCAAGTCTAAACATCTGGCTGACTGTGCAACAAATCATAATAATTATAAAGAATGGGAAAGTGGCTTGAAAAATGCAAAGGACATTTGAAAATTGCTTGAAAATTCCCCTCTTTGCTCCTTCATCAACAATGAATGGTGGAGGGTGATGCCAATTTAATGTCACATTACATTACGTTTTCCTCCATCCATTCATTCCAAATTCATAGAAATGGAGAGGTTTCTGGTATTCTGGCAATGCATGGCATTCATTAACAATTTTCAGACCACAATTGAATTCAAAGGAAAACCTCAATATTTCCTCTCTTTAATACACTGAAACATTTTTATTCTCATCTTGAGTCAGATCCTTGGGAATGTGCTTACATTAGATTCACAAAAAACAGAAGTTTTTGTGAGCAAAATTGGGGTCTTCCTTGCCAGATAATTCCACATTCTAAAGATGACCATAGTGTTATATATAGCATAAATGTTGCATTTTGATAGCCATTAAACAAAATTTAGTTACTTTCTAAGGTACCTTTCATATCTGGTTCTTCAAGAACATTTCAATAGAAGCTGTCAAAGCATCCAGGAAATTCTTTAATAAAAAAGGGTTATAATTGCACAAATCTCTAGGAAAGGCACAGTAGAAAACATACGAATCAGCAATTCCATCATTTTCAAGCCATAGGGGTAAACAAATCTGACTTAAGCAATTGTGCTCTGTGGGAATTATTCTTTGTTCTTTGTATACGTGCAAGGACAACAAACCTTCTGGTAGTTGGCTGCAACACAAACAAGGAGCAAGAACAAACTATTGCCATTTCTTACCCAGAACTGTAGCAAACTTAAACTTTGTAGCTTTGTATGCTTATGTGAATGATCAGTGCATTTTGTGTGATGTAATGCGTTTGTGATAGGATGCTAACAAAAATTGCTACGTTAACAAAGATTGCTTCTAATAAAAGAGGGTGTCAGAGTTTGCTCTCTGCTCTCATCCCGGAACAACCTTGCGTTGCATCTTCTTTTCATGAGAGACCACCACAGTGCTCAATCTCTATTCTAAAAATGGAAAGAAGATATGTTAAAAACAAACAATGAAGCATTAAGGAATAGAGAGCAAAATACAATATTTGGAGACTTAACAGCAATTGACTCCATGAATGGTAATTTTTCTTCCAGCACCTTGTATCCAACAAATTCCTTTTTAAATCAAGTTCGATTCCTTGTGACATCTGCAAGATTATCTTGATGTTAGACAGAAATGGCTTGTCCTTGCCATTTTTGTGAGATGACTTCTCTGTGTTGTCTACAGCCTCAGAACTCCTTAAATGTCTCCCTGTCCAAGATCCAAGAGTCTAAGAGTCAAACCTGACTCTACCCAGCTTTTAAAGCCAGACAAGGTCAACTTGGTGATTCTGGTTTTGCCCTAGTTTTCCAATTCTCACATTGTGTGTATATATTCATTCATTTCTTCTGGGTTTTTTTTTCTTTAAAAAGCAATCTTTAATTAATATGTAATAAATACATATTGATTGAAGATTGCTTTTTAAAGAAAAAAATCCAGAAGAAATTAATGGGTATACACACACACACACACACACACACACACACAAGCACACACACACTTACACTCTTGGCAACAGCCTGGAGAATCATCTTGCAGTTTTCTTGCAATATTTTCATAAGTGGTTCTCCATTTCTTCTTTCCTAATGCTGAGTGAGAATGACTGGCCAAGGTCATCCAATTGGCTTTGTGTCTAATGTGGCACTAGAACTCACAGTCTCCCAATATCTTGCCTCAGGATTTAAGCATTCCCACAATCATTCATCTCAAATAGCATATAAAATATATAAAAATAAAATTTAAAAAATCTATTTCCCTCAAGATGCGGGTGAAAAATATCTAAAATCTCACACATGGGGACACAAAATAATGTAACATCCGTATATTTTTGCTGTCCAAATTTAAGGGAAGATGGACTGCATTGTGTTAGCTATGGGAAAAATCCTATTGATTCTAAAAAGGATAAAATAGATCAGACTGGAAAACAGCAAGCTTGGAGTGAAACTAAAAACAGGAGTATGATGGCCATTGGCAATGGGCTGGAAGTGTGAGGGGGATGATACTCAGAAAATGGTGCGTATTTATCCTAGCAATGGAGAAAGCAGCAACTACAGATTTTGCCCCAGTTCCCTGATCCTCACTAATCTAATGTTCACCTGGCCTAGTTTCTTTAAGTCTTTCCTATAATGATTTAGAGAAAGTCAGAAGCTCAGAATTAGGTAGTGTTCAAGGTGAGGTCTGACTATGCAGAATACAGTAGAATTCCTGCCTGCCATGGTTTTTTTTAAAATCTTTTGAATCAACCACTGCCCTTATTTATTACAATCAGTTTGAAGATATCTTCTGTCTTCTAGGTAATCTCATCCAGTTGTGCCTCATTTATATAGTAACTCTGCCTATTCATCCTAAATATGATTTGGAATGTTGAAGAGCAGTAGGTTCATGACTAAATTGATGGCATCCCACTTGGTAGCTCATTTCATGTAGATGAGACAACCATTGATGAGCATACTTCAGATGCAATTTCAAGCTAACGGTGCCTTCATTTAATATACAAACCATGTCATCCAACCAACTCTCAACTAGTTTTTGCTAAGCAAACTGCCATTGGATATTTGATCAAACACTTTGCTACAATCTACTAAATAAGTTTGTCAGTCAGAAAAATTAAATAAATTTAGTCTGGCAAGGCTTGTTAATGACAAATCCATGCTGAATTCTAGCAATACTACATTCTGTTCTGTCCCCTCATTAGCATTCTTGAGATCCCCGCGCTTTGATTGGCCAAAGCGCGGGGCACTCTGATTGGTCAGGCGAGCTGCACCGATTGGCTCGCTAAGAATCTCCCGCGATTGGTCTATTCGAATTGCGGGAGATTCAAAGCGGTGCCATTGGCTGCGGCGGCCGCGGCTAAAGGAATAAAAGCCGCGAACCTTTTGCATAGCACCAGTTCAGTTCCTACCCTAATAAAAGAGCATGATTTGAAGTCACCGACTCCTGGCATCATTTTCGAGGACACGACACTGGTGACGAGGATGGGATCCAGACCCTGAACCGAACCACGTGTCCGACGGAAGCCAGACGAATCTCCACAATGGCGAAAATCGCACCCCCCACACCCTTCAACCCCGCCACCGAGGACTGGGAATCGTACTTCGACCGATTCCACATGTTCCTCGAGTGCAGCGATCTGAAGGACGCCACCGGCCCCATGAAGCGCGCCGTCTTCCTGACCCACTGCGGGACCGAGGTATTCAAGATGGCCAAGGCACTTGCCAAACCCGCCGATGCGACCGCGATGGACTGGGACGTCCTCGAGCCAATACTTCGGCGGCACTACGCTCCAGAGGAACCCATCCTGATCCGACGCAACGAGTTCTACCGTCGGGACCAACGGTCGGGTGAGAGTTTTAACGACTTCGTCACCGAACTACGGTGCCTAGGGGGGCTGTGCGAATTTGACAACCTGAACGATGCCCTGCGAGACAGAATCGTGCTCGGCTTGTGGGACCCCATCCTCCAGAGCCGGCTGATGGCCAAGGGCAACATCAGCCTAGCAGACACCCTCACCGCAGCCACAGCTGCCGAAGCAACCCGAACATCCGCCGACCGCATGCACCGACCGAATGCTGGGGACCGCAGCGGGAACAACAACCCTGCAAGGTCGGCCGAGGCCCAACCCGAGACGACCACCCACCAGGGCGATTTCCACTCAGCATCGGGCACTTCCGATGACGAGGAGGAAATTCATCGCCTCCAGACAGGCCGCGACCCACGGAACCGGCGGGGTCGTAAGTCGAGAACCAACTGTGCCGGTTGTGGAGGCGACCACCCCAGGTCCGAATGCCGGTTTTTCGAGTCGATCTGCTGGCATTGTGACAAGAAGGGTCACATCGCCTGCGTCTGCTGCCTTAAAAAGAACCGCAGCCCGCCCCAATGGGACCAGAGTGAACGGAGGAGAGAGAGCACAGCAACCCGGACCAGAGATCGCCCCTCGGACAACAGATGGGACCGGAACGGACGATCCCTACGAGGCGGCGATAACCGGCGAAGATAGGAGACCCATCAGACGGTCACCATCGACCACGCCACAACCAATGACGCCCGGAAGGTCCACATGGAGGTAGGCATCGAGGGCGAGCCATGCAAAATGGAGGTGGACTCCGGGTCCTACCTCTCCATGGTAGCATGGCCAGAAATAAAATGCTTGGTGCCTACCATCCAGAGGAAAGGCCTAGACAACCAGAGAATAATCGTGAAAGACTACCAGGGAAACCGCATCCCTGTAGTTGGAACCAGACAGTTCAAGGTAACCTACAAAGGGCATACTGAAAGACTTCCCTTGACCATCGTCGATTGTGACTGCCCAAGCCTACTGGGACTCCAATGGTTCGCCCCGCTCGGCATCGCAGTCAGGGGAGTCGACCACGTCACCGACGACAGCTGGGAGCAACAACTGGCCCGGGAATTCCAAGAGGTCTTCGATGGAAACCTAGGCAAGTACCGAGGGCCCCTTATATCATTCAGCCTAGACCCAAACGTCCCCCCAAAACACCTGAAACCAAGGCGGGTGCCATTCGCACTTAAACCCAAGATAGACGAGCAAATTGACAAGCTCGTCAAGAAAGGGGTCCTACAGCCAATAGACCACGCCCGGTGGGAGACCCCCATAGTCACCCTGATCAAGCCCGATGGGTCAGTGAGGATCTGTGGGGACTATAAGGCCAACCTAAATGGCGCGTTGCAACAAAGCGCCTACCCCGTCCCAGTAGTGCAACACCTACTGCACTCACTGGGAGGGGGCAAGTTTTTCGCCAAGCTCGACCTCGCCCAGGCATACCAACAGTTGCCAGTCGACGAGGAAACGGCAGAAGCGCAAACCATAGTCACTCACCGGGGAGCATTCAAATGCAACCGACTCCAATTCGGAGTCAGCGTGGCATCGGGAATATTCCAAAGCCTAATGGAAAGACTATTGCAAGGCATCAAGGGGGTGGTACCTTACTTAGATGACGTCCTAGTGTCGGCAACCAACCGAGCCGAACTAGAGGGTCGCCTAAGGGAGGTCCTAACCAAATTCAAAGAGACCGGGCTCAAAGTAGAGGGAGAAATGCCAATTATACACGGAACGGGTTGAATTCCTAGGATACCTCCCAGACCATCATGGCATTCACCCCACAAACCAAAAAATCAAGGCGATCAAAGAAGCCCCCACACCCAAGTCGAAGACGGAACTACAGGCATTCCTGGGGCTACTTAACTTTTACAATGTTTTCCTGCCCCAAAAGGCGACGGTGGCGGAGCCCTTGCATAGGCTCCTGGACAAGGCGGCGACTTGGACTTGGGGGAAACGCGAGCAAGCCGCCTTCCAAAGAACAAAGGACCTCCTCACTTCGGACGCCGTCCTTATACAGTATAACGAGACCCTACCTCTGGCCGTCACATGTGACGCATCACCCTTCGGCGTCGGCGCTGTCCTCAGCCATACCCACCCCGACGGAAAAGAAGCACCCATCGCATTCTTTTCAAGGACCCTCACCAAACCGGAGCGAAACTATAGCCAGCTGGACAAAGAGGCTCTGGCTATCGTTGCCGCCGTAAAAAGATTCCACGAGTACCTCTACGGCCGGACATTCACCATCATAACCGACCACAAGCCGCTGCTGGAAATCCTTGCAGGAAACCGGGCCACCCCGAACATTCTGTCTCCCCGAATGACAAGGTGGTCCGAGTTCCTGGTGGCCTACAACTACGGACTCATACACAGACCGGGTAAGATGATCTCCCATGCAGACGCCTTAAGCTGCTCACCGCTACCGGAACCTGACACCGACCCAGCACCCACGACGACCACCCTCAGCATAGAGACTCTACCCAACCTGCCCATAACCGCGTCAGACACTGCCCGAGAGACTAATAAAGACAAACGTCTGGCGCGGGTGTTGCATTGGGTAGAGAAAGGGTGGCCGGAAAGGGAGAACGACGAGTCCGTCAAAACATTCCGAAACCGGCAAACGGAACTCTCGTTATTAAAAGGGTGCATACTATGGGGGGATAGGGTGGTCATTCCAGAAAAACTACAAGGGAAGGTTCTGGAACTACTACACGAGGGGCACCCTGGCATCGTTAGGACTAAAGCCCTGGCCAGAAGTTACGCTTGGTGGCCAGGGATGGACAAACAAATTGAGACCTGGGTAGCAAGGTGCCAACGATGCCAGGAAACTAGGCCAAGCCCACCCACAGCACCCGTCCTAGAGTAGGAAACCCCAAGGGGACCTTGGTCTAGGATCCACATAGACTTCGCGGGGCCCACAAAGGGACACACCTTCCTTATAACAGTAGACGCTTACTCCAACTGGCTGGAGGTAAGTAACATGAAAACAACAACCATGGAGGCCGTGATCAAGGAACTCTGCAAACTCTTTGCAACGCACGGCCTCCCAGACGTCGTCGTTTCCGACAACGGGCTCCAATTCACCTCACTAGAATTCGAAAAATTCCTAGCAGAAAGGGGTATTCGCAACGCGCTGACAGCATCGGCACACCCTGCGGCGAATGGTAGGGCGGAACGGATGGTGCAATTCACTAAGAAAATCATCCGGAAAATAGACCACGGGGAGATCCAGGAGAAAATAAACAAACTACTCTTCACCCAACACATAACCCCAAATACCACAACGAATAAGAGCCCAGCCGAACTATTAATGGGGAGGAAATTAAGGTCCCCACTCAACAGGTTACACCCCACGTATAACCCGGAGAAGCCCCCAGACTCAAACAGCAGACACCAAACTTTCGCACCAGGCAACCCCGTATACGCAAGAAACCTGACTGGAGACCCATTATGGGTACCGGCCGTCATCACACAAATAACAGGCCCACACTCATACCGGCTACAAACAGCAGATGGACGAGCATGGAAATGCTACATCGACCAATTAAGGTCAAGGATGACAAACCAAGAGACCACCGACGCACAAACAGGCGAAACCAACCCCCACAACACAAACCAAGCGGGGAGGGAATACCCAGGGGACCAAAACCAAAGAAGAATAAACCAGCCATACTTACCAGAAAGCAGCCAGCACGACCCCTCGCCAGGAAGAGACAGCCAGGCCAGCTCGACGGACCCGGGGAGACCGAGTGGGAGCGGCGAAACCCACAGCTCAACCAACCCGGGAGGCCCAGGAGGGAGCTACGGAGAGCGGCCCGGCCTGACCGACCAGCCGGTTCCCACGATGGCATCAGGAGAAACAGAGATCCCGACCGAACCGGCTGGGATCCAACCTATGACTGAGCTGCTCAGGTCCAGTAGGCTCAGACGGAGCCCCGCCTACCTACGTGACTATGCGACGTAAGGACTAAACCAAGAGGGGAGGGGTGTTCTGTCCCCTCATTAGCATTCTTGAGATCCCCGCGCTTTGATTGGCCAAAGCGTGGGGCACTCTGATTGGTCAGGCGAGCCGCGCTGATTGGCTCGCTAAGAATCTCCCGCGATTGGTCTATTCGAATCGCGGGAGATTCAAAGTGGTGCCATTGGCCGCAGCCGCCGCGGCTAAAGGAATAAAAGCCGTGAACCTTTTGCATAGCGCCAGTTCGGTTCCTACCCTAATAAAAGAGCATGATTTGAAGTCTCCTGGCATCATTTTCAAGGACACAACACATTCCTTTTAAGGTGACTATAAATCAATTGCTTTATTATCTAGTCTAGAATCTTCCTGCATCAATATAAAACTGCCAAGTCTGAAGTTCCCTTAGTTTTCCTTTTTCTTTCTCTTGAAAATAGGGAATTTGCCTTGATCTAGTTCTCTGGCATTCGTCCAAATCTGCAGGATTTCTTAAAGATAATGAACATATCCTGGTGGATCCGAGCAAAAGTAGAATTCCATGCCTATGAAGTTTTTAAGTTCTATATCTTGTGGGTGGGGGTGAGAAGAAGCTGGACAGTTCTTGTCATCAATGGTTCAATTGGCTTTCCTATACATTGCAGAGGGTTGCACTGCATGATCTTTATGGTCATTTTCAGTTATACACTCACATGGTTTTATGATCCTATATATTGTGCCAAATCATTAACAATTTCACTCAGTATTTTAGGATGCAATCCATTCAACTCTGGAAAGTTAAGCTTCTTTGAGGTCAGTAGGCATTCCCTGAATATCAAGATTAAACTTGAGAAAAACTTGCTTATTTTTTGCAGCAACATTGGCTTCTCTTGTTGACTTCCCTTCCTTTCTACACTGAAATAGTTAGCATTGTTCTTTCAGTATCTTGTTTTTCACAACTCTTTTTCAAATTAATTTCTTCTATCATGAAATTCTACCTGTCATTGCTATTATTTATAAAATATATTTTATTGAGGCTAAAAATGTGCTGTTGATTAACTTTAATTTTGCTAAATGTAAAAAATTCTAGCATTTCACCATCATTTTTTCCCAAAATTTCCACAGGGTAATTAAAGTTTCCTATCAATACTACTTTAAACTATTAGCAATTTAGTTTTGGGAAACATCATCCAAGTTTTCTCTGTGGTTAAGTGGTTACTAGCACAAACCAATAACAGTGCTTTTTATTATTTCCTCCATTTATTTTGACCCAGATGCTCTCAATAATACCACTAAGCTTATTCTCTTGGATTTCAATGAAATCTGAGCATTTTAAACATCTAATATATTTCTGCTTTTTCTATTGCTTCTAACTGAACAGAGAGATATGGCTCATAACAACTTTGAGTCTAAGTTGTTTCTTTGTTTGAGTTCTTCTATGAAAAACCATCAGTGGTGCATTTTCTCATACATTATCGTCTTCCAAGAAATATTTCTATTTGCTATATTGCCCATTTAAAAATAATAATTGCTTGTCTAAAGAAACACATAATAGATTGGAACCATTTAGGTCATCACTAAAACAATACGGGCAAGAAAAAAAATTGTTTGAGCTTTCCAACATAATCCAATAATTCAGTTTCCTGGCAATTATATCTATAGGATCAAAACAATTAACACTGTTATCAAAACCTCTTTTTTAAAGGTGCAGAAAGTCATCTTCTTAAATCAGATCTTAGGAATCCAAATCAACACTGCACAGGAATCTTAGACCCATAAATGGAAGGGACTCTAAAACTCATCTGTATGATTATCTCTGAGAAATTGTCATCCAGCCTCTTTGAAGGCATCTAATGAAATATGGTAGCCTCTTCTCGGTTTGTCTAGTTTCACATGCTGTCTAGCTTGAACATGCATTTTCTGGTTCCTGTCTGTTCTGTGTGATCCCCTTTTGGATATTTGAAGACTGCTTCCCACAGACCTGTCTTCTGCAGCTTACTCTGTTTCTTGAATTTTTTTCTCATACAGTTTGGTTTCCAATCTCTGCACCAACTTGGTAGCCTTCCTCTAAACACAGTCCAGTTTGTCACTATCCTTTATGAACTGTGGTGCCTAGAATCTGACATAGTACTCAACATGGGATATGACTAATGAAGAATAGAGTGGATTAATGACTTCCAAATCTGCAGACTTTTTGCTTCTGTTCATGAACTTCATGGTAGCTTTCACCATTCAAAGCACTGCATCATAGTCCCGATTCATATTTAACTTGGGGTCAACAAAGACACCATGTGCTTTTCATGAACTATTGCCAACCAAAGTGTCCTCCCCACCCTACAATTCTGCTTTTTATTCTTTCCCTTCAGATGCAGAACTTTATATCTTTGCTGCTAAATTTCATTTTGTTTGTTTCACTGTTCAAGACTGCCTAGATCTTTTTGAATCTTTTGTCTCTCCTCCTGTAAAGTCATATAGCTCCTTGACCCAGTTTTTTGAAATCTTTTGTGCCATCTTCAGAGTTGATAAGCAGCCCCCAAACACCTTCCTCCAAGTCACTAATAAAAATGTTGAAAAACATTGAGTCTCAGATAAAATCTGTTCCATTCCCTTTTCTCTGGCGGAAGAACTCTCATTTTACGTGCCAGGGGTATCCCTGTTAGTATTGGCATGAGTGGTCTTGGTGATTCCTTGATTGGGTTGTTGTTTGCTGGTAGCTTGTTTATCTGAATAGACTTGATTGGGACATTGTTTGCTTCTTGATTGTTTATCTAATATTAATCTTCATGTTAATTTCTGCTCATTTGGGTGTTGATTCATGGTGAGCAGGTGTTTTTGGTCAGTATGTTTCTTTTTTGGCTCTTTGATCATCTCTTTTGAATGGTATGTACCGTGTTTCTCAGAAAATAAGGCTGGGCCTTATTCCCCCCCCCCAAAAAAAAAAACCCAGCTAGGCCGTCTTTTCAAGGGGTGGCTTAATTTTTCCCCCATGTGCACCCTCACATAGATCGCCCCCCGCAGGCAGCTACGCATCACCACCAGGCCGCTTCTATCAGCTGTTAGGAGTGCCCTGCGGGTAGCTATGCCTCACCACCAGGCTGCTCCTAATGGCCGATAGACGTGGCCTGGTAGAGAGGCATGGCTGCCCAGGGGGTGTTCTGGCCAATGCTGTGCGTGGCGTGATCAAGCTGAGTCTGCCAGTGGGGCACTCCTAATGGCCAATAGAAGTGGCCCGGTAGTGAGGCATGTCTACCCACGGGGTGCTCTATCCGATGCTGTGTGTGGGGATATCTAGCTGAGCCTGCCGGCAGGGTGCTCCAAATGGCCGATAGAAGTGGCCTGGTGGTGAGGCATGCTGCCGGTGGGGCACTTCTAATGGCCAATAGAAGCAGCCTGGTGGCAAGGCGTGGCTGCCTGCAGGGTGCTCTAGCCAAAGCTGTGCATGGGGAGATCTAGCTGAGCCTGCCGGCAGGGTGCTCCTAATGGCTGATAGAAGCAGCCTGGTGGCGAGGCATGGCTGCCTGCAGGGTGCTCTAGCCAAGGCTGTGCGTGGGGAGATCTAGCTGAGCCTGCCAGTGGGGGGCTCCTAATGGCTGATAGAAGCAGCCTGGTGGCAAGGCATGGCTGCCCATGGGGTGGTCTAGCCGATGCTGTGCATGGAGAGATCTAGCTGAGCCTGCCAGTGGGGGGCTCCTAATGGTCAATGGAAGTGGCCTGGTGGTGAGGCATGGCTGCCCGCGGGGTGCTCTAGCCAAGGCTGTGCATGGGGAGATCTAGCTGAGCCTGCCGGCAGGGCACTCAAATAGCTGATAGAAGCAGCCCAGTGGCAAGGTGAGTTGGCATGTGGAGCACTCTAGCCGAGGCTGTGCGTGGTGCCCTCCTAACAGCCGATAGAAGCAGCCCGGTGGCAAGGCATGTGTGTGGGATGAGTTCACCAAGTTTCCCCCCCTCTGCCCTCCCCCCCCATGTCTCTTCACTTCGTATTGTTCAAGCAATGTGAGAAATGTTGGGGAATGCATGCTTTAAATAGGCCCAAATTTTGGAGGCAGGGCTTAATTTCACAACATGAGTAGAAAGCAGTGCTGGGTCTTCCTATTGGTGGTGGTGGTGGTGGTGGGGTTGTTGGAGAAACACAGTAGATGTTTATGTCTATGTGCCTGTTGATGACTGATTTGTCTAATGCTAGGCTTCCAGGAATTCTGCTGCAATTTTTGGACTTGGCTTGGTCTAGGATGTTCTCTATTTCCTAATTGAAACTATGATTAAATCTATGTATTATGAAATTAGGCATTTTCATCATGTTTTCTGATTGCAAATTGGTGTTCATGGGTGCTCTCTGCTAGTGTTCTGCTGTTTTCCCTACATAGTGGATGTTGTAGCCTTAAACTGTATATTGTAGATGACTTCTGTTTTCCTTCTGGGGTTGTGGGTCTTTTGGTTTAATTAGGATGTTTTGGAAGGATTTCTTTGGTTTGTGTACTACAATGAAACCATGTGGTTGTAATAGTCTATTGATGTTTTCTGAGATATTTTTAATGTTTGAGAGTGTTATTCTTTTCATAGCTTATGTCAGTTGTGCTATATTGTGTTGAGTGGTCAGACACTTTTTGAAGAAGTTGTGTGGATATTCATTTTGTTGGAAGATGTTGTATAGATGATTACTTTTCTTTTTCTGATGTTCCAGATTGCTGCAGTGTGTTTGTGCTCATCTAAATAGTGTTCTTATACAGTTTCTCTTGTGGAAGGGTGGATTGTTACTTTGGTAGTGGAGCATTTGGTTGGTATAGTTTACAATAAGCTTGTGTTTCTAATGCCTCTGCTGCTGCTGCTACCCAGGAAGGATAGTGTGTTGTTGTTTTCTTTTCCCCTTGTGAATTTTATTCCTTTGAAAATATTGTTGATGGTTTTGTGTTTGTTCTCTGCTCAATCTTTTTTTACAATAATAAAGATGTCATCTAAGTACTGGATCCACACTTTGGGTTGCATGCAAACAACTGCTATAGATACCAGGTGTGGCATTTTCTGCTATTAATCCTGAAAGGTTGTTCCTTTGATTTCTTGATATATATGTCCATTGAACTAATAGTACCTGGCTAGGCAAAGGTTGATTAGATTCATGATTCTGATTGTTTCAATCTTGGTGTATTTGGTTAGGTTGGGTGTGCCATCTAGTAGTGCTGTCATGGATTCTTTGATTAATTATGAGTCTATGGATTGAAAAAATGCTGTGGCATTAAATAAGATCACGATTTCATCTTCATATATTATCATGTCTTTAATTCTTTGGAGGCACTGTAGTGAGGAGTTGGTAGAGTATTTGCTTTTCTCTATGAGATATCCAGGCTTTTTGTCAATTCTTTGGTGATGTCATAGGTTGGGGTCCTGGTAATGATACAATTAGTTGTAGAGGTATGTCTGGTTTATGTGTTTCCATAGAAGTGTGGGTTCACTATTTTTCATCTGTTGCATTTTCTTTGGTGATTTGACTTTCCTTGGTGATGTCACTGAGAGTTCTTTTGATGTGATTGTCTAATTATTGAATATGTGTTCATTTCGATGTAAGTTTCTTTGTCTTCTAGTAATTCTTCTAATAATTCTTCCACAGATTATATCATAATCTGTCCATGATAATGGTCGTTTGGCCTTTGTCTATTGGTAGGATGATGATTATTTGGTCATTCTTTAGGTATTTGAGGGTTGCTCTACCCTCTGCTTTGAATTTTTTTTAAATTAAATAAAATCAATTTATTTAACCCTATATGGTGTTCCAAATCCCAATGTTTCTCAGCAATAAAAATTTAAACATGAAAAATAGTTAAAATGACAATTTTAAAAAAAGTAAAAATCTAGGTAGAATTAAAGATTAACATTCTTAATTAAAATTGTCAATTAAAGAAGATGTATCTGATGATCTTTACAAAAGCTAACAAAAGCATTAGGCTTCTTCCATCTCCAGACAGTGCATTTCAAAATTTAGTATCACTAGATCAACTGGTAGTTTCTGAGAATTGTAGGCCAATCTGAAGGAAAAATAGTTTAGGGAAGCATTTCTTTATTTATTTAGATGTCTCTGAGTTACTGTTCATTCCTGATGACTGCTTTGATGTAACCTTGAAGTTTTCTTGTTGTGACTGGTCCAAGATCACTCAACTGGATGTGTACCAAAAGTGGAACTCAGAGTCTCCTGCTTTCTAATGTGGTTGCTTAACCACTACACCAAATTGGTTATTAGGGAAGTACAGACTAGTTTGAAAGATAGGGAAAAACTACAATGAATTTCTAAAGACCCTAGTCCTGGGGAAGATGGACATAATTTTGCAGAAGTTACTGAAATATAATGCCTTGCCTTTCACCAAAATCTGTGCTGTGAAATTTGCAGTTCAGTATTATTCATCAGGCTATAGATGTGACACCTTAGAAGTGGTCTGGGAATCTAGTGCTCCAAATCCCTGGAGAGGTTTATTTCTTTCTGGCATGCATACATATAAATAAATAAATAAATCCAACATACTAAAAATATGAAGAGTGTCAAATTTGTATGATACATTTCTATATTATTCAAATCTGAATGCAGAGGAGGAAGAAAAATGGATAGATACTATATGTTGTTTAAAACATTGTCTTGAAACACCTTACATGATGATGAAATATTTGTTCCATTTTTATAAATCCTTCTTACATTTTTGTCAATTTGCAAATTATGATTTTTTCTTATCCTTCCTTTTAAGTTCAATATGTATGTATACCCAACTGAACCTGTAATTTTTCAAGGTTTTTATACATACATAAAATGATAAATCCATAGTGTGCCATTATCAATGTTTTTCCTTGTCTTTTGATGGGCAATTCATGGGAGAATTATAAAGGGAAGGATGACCATTCCCAGCCAGGAAGCTATCACTGCATCTGTTTGTTCCCTCCCTCCCACTTGCTAAATTGTTCCCTGTAATGCATGCATTTAGTTGATGAGATCGGAATACCCTGTGTCTGAGTGATTTAGCTTCTATACAACTTGTACCAATTCTTAAGTGGGCCCTGTCAGTCAGAAACTAGCTAAATGGAAGAATGTCAAAATAAGGTAAGCTCATGCAACTGTGGAGGTTGAGAGTAACACATAAGGCCAGCTTTAGAAAAAAGATGATGGGTTGCTACAAATTCCATATGGAAAAAGAAATATTATGCACATCTTTGCTTCTGTTAAGAAATTAGCCTTTCCCCTTTGCTGCAAGTGCCTATGAATAAAGAGGGTATGGTTAAAGAAAAGTGTTGCCTTAAAAGACACTGCTCCCTTATTTGCTTTTCTTCCTTTGCATAAATGCTGACAGGTCTTTTGTCCTAGACATAGATGGGCTAAAGTTTTCGAACTATAACTACTTGTTGTTTCTTTGCAAACTGCTGAATTCTTGGTATATTCTAGGGGTTTACTGTAAAGTAACTTCATAACACAGCATGCCACAGTTGTCTTCTTGTCTTCTTTGAGATAGTCCTCAACTTATGAACACAATTGAGCCCAACATTTCTGTTGGTTAGTAAGACATTTGTTAAAAAATGTTTTCCCCATTTTATGACCATGCTTGCCATAGTTGTTAAGTGAATCACTGCAGTTGTTAAGTTAGTAACACTGTTGTTAAGTGAATCTGGTTTTCCATTGACTTTGCTTGAAAGGAAAGTCACAAAAGGTGATCACATTATCCTGGGACACCGTAACCATCATAAATATCAGTATGTTGCCAAGCATCTGAATTTTGATCATGTGATTATGCTGCAATGGTTGTAAGTGGAGGAAATGGTCATAAGTCACTTTTTTTCAGTGTATAAAATGGTCACTAAATGAACTGTTGCAAGTCGAGGATTACCTGTACTGATTTTTCCACAGATCAAAACTGGTACCATTAAGCTTCTGAGATAACTGTTGTTTTAAGGGCTTTTTAAACAGAAGCCATTTTTCTTACCATCTCATGGCAAGCCATTGCAAGACTGTCCAGCTATCTTGTCCCATCATTTCTTAGAGAAGATTGTACCATCTGGGCTGCAAACCTCAAGGAAACTGCAAAGAGTAACAGGAATTTCTAATTTGCCTCTACAAGTTTCCCAGAATTTTGCAAGTTGTTGATGGCAATCCTATCTCAATTTGCTATCGTCATACATTGTTTGGACTACAATTCCCCCAAATCCTCAGCTAGAATACTGCAAGCTGTAGCCTAAGATATTTGGAGGGAACTTGGATATTGCTGTAGTGTGAATACAGTTACGGCTTTTTTGAAGGGAGTGCTACCTGTATAGTAGTTTCAATGCCCAAAGGGTCCTTGATCCCTACTATTGAGATGGTGGCATTCTTGGTTTAAAAATCACTATCAAAATGCAATTAAAATGACCTTGTTTAAAATAATTAAATAATAGATTGAGAAATGTAAACATTTCCTCCCAGAATATGGTGGTAAAGTATGCTCAACACATTTGTAAATAAATTTATATTTATATTCCTATATAAGTAAACAATTATTAAGTGTGTTTTATACATAATGTACATGTGTGTGCATATACTTACATGAATGCACACACAGAGATATAACTGTGTGTTGTGGTCTTGACTCCCGAGCCTATGCTGTCAGAAGAAGAGCATCTGGAAGATGAGGGGGGAACTGGCAATGCCTTCCACCCCAGGACCTTCCTCCCTGGTAATGTCTCAGGTTCCATCAGACAACCAAGAGAAACAGCCTGAGATGAATCAGGAGGAAGGCATGTCGGAGAAGTCCCTGACAGGGAGTGAAGAGGAGGAGTCTTAGCTCAACCCCAAGCAGCGTCATAGGGAGAAACATGAGCAGCAACGTAGGAAGCGTGGGAGGGTCAGAGAGTGAGCTGAGTCACTGAGCCACACCCCACAGGGGATAAAAGTGGGTGTGCTTTCTCTTTAAACTTTGTACGGGACAAAGTTTAACTTACTTTAGACTTTATTTGTGACTATGTTGGAAGAACGATTGTTTTGTGGATTGCCTTGTGCTTTGTGAAGTAAAAGACCCATTTCCCCTGTGTGAGTAAGACTTTGATTTACAATTGCTGCCAGCTCGGACTTGGCAAGCAGGATGTAGTGGGATGCCAAGAATGTTATCAGTTACAGAGGATTTGCTCTGCGAAGTTCAAGCCAGCTTGTCTGTTGGTGTTTGTGTGTGTGTATAATAACTTACCTTTTGGGGGAAAGGGAAGGGGAGATGGAACATTTTTGTCCCGTACCAGACTTAAACCATCTTCTACCTAAGATGGACCACCAGCAGCAGCAGTTTCAACAAAAGCTGCAAGATGAGAATCAAACTCTATAACAGCAAGTGTCTCAATTAACAGCCCAACTTGCTTTGCTGCAGGCTCATGCAGCTCCTCCTCCACCTCCCTGTCGGAAATGCCCAGTGGCTGTGCTGGATAAAATTTCTGGGCAGCCTGAGATGTTCCCGGCCTTCATGGGACAGTGCCAGTTATTTATGACTATGAGGCCAGACGATTTCCCAGATGACTGGGCTCAGGTAGGGTTTGTGATAAGCCTCCTTTCTGGCTCTGCTGCCTGATGGGCCACGCCCTTGTTGCTCAAGAACAGCCCGTTACTAACTAATTATCAGGGTTTTTGGCAACACCTGTGCCACATGTATGAGGACCCCATACAAATGCAGACAGCAGACAGGCGTCTTGAGGACCTTCGCCAAGGGAAGTGCCCGCTGCAAGAATTTATTTCTGAATTTTGGCTTTTGTGCCTGGACTCCAACTGGAATGATGCGGCGTTAATGGAAGCCTTCCAGGAAGGCCTGTCAGATGAACTGCAGGGTGAATTAGTTCAAGTGGAGGCTTCCCAGACCCTCAATGCTCTGGTGGTGTAATGTCTGTGCATCAATGCACATTTCCAACAGCAAAAGACCCATCGCACCATCCACGAGTCGCCATCCATGTCTGCACTGCCACACCCTGCACCCTGACAGTGCCCTGGGTCACCCTGCATTTCGTGGCAAAGGCTGAGGAGCCGATGGAGCTAGGAGTGGCCAGACTTCACTTGATGGCCCAGGAGCGAATGTGGAGATACAAAGGGGGGGGGGGTTGTGTGTGTGTATAATCCCTTACCTTTGGAGGGAAAGCCCAGACATTTCCCTTACCTTTTGTGGAGATCCCGGACATTTCTCTATTTCTTGTCCTCAAAAGCGAAGTGGGGCACTCAAGCCTATGCCTGAACCTCAGTGTGATCAGTCGGGAAATGGGGCAGGCCCAACCTGGGGGAAACCCTAGGATAGCCACATATCAAACGCCCACCTGAATTAGCGGAGGTTGACTCTGGGTCCCCTAAGTATCTGATTTTGGACACTTGGGTTTCCTTGGCCAACCAGTCGGAGGGGATTCCAGCGCATGTGCTGGTGGACTCAGGGGCCACGACTAACTTTATGGACCAGGCCTATGCGGTCCATTTTGATGTCCCCTTGGATCCGGTGGAACCCCTGATGAGGGTCGAGACTACTGATGGGCGAGAACTTATTGCAGGACCCATTAAATTCGCCACCCAGCCTTTGTGCCTATCCATTGGAGCACATGAGAAGGTGATCCGCTTTTATGTCACCACGGACCTCCATTTCCCATTGGTCCTCGGCATGGCTTGGCTTCAGATTCATGATCCTCAGGTGGCATGGTAACATAGTCTGCAGTGCATGGACCACTTCCATCACACCTGTGCTGACCAGGACATCTCCATCTCTGCCGTCTCCATATCTCCTGAACTGACGGACTTCACGGATGTGTTCAGCAAGAAGGAGGTGGACTGGTTACCCCCACATTGGCCATATGATTGCTTCGTGGACCTTCTGCCCAATGTACCGCTGCCAAGGGAATGTTTGTACTCCATGTCCAAGCCCGAGCTGGCCACACTATGGGACTTTTTGAACAAAAACCTGGCCTGAGGGGTCATCCGGCCTTCGTTATCCCCTCTCTCAGCCCCAATCCTCTTCATCAAGAAGACGGGAGACTTACGCTTGTGCTGTGATAACCACCAGCTAAACGCCATCACGGTGCGGAATCGCTACCCCTTGCTGCTCATTCCGGAGTTGTTGGAGAGGTTGAGGGAGGTCACAATCTTCACCAAGCTCAATCTTCAAGGGGCCTGCAACCTGGTGTGGATGCGAGAGGGGGACGAATGGAAGATGGCATTTGGCACCCAATATGGCCATTTTTAGTACACTGTGATGCCGTTCGGGTTCACCAACGCCCCTGCAGTCTTCCAGCACCTGATGAATGACGTGTTTCAGGATATGTTAGATCAGTCCATGGTGGTGTACCTGAACGATATTCTGATCTATTCCTGAATGCCATCATCAAATTTTAATTTCTCTAATTTATGAAAAAATTTCCTTCTTTTAACAGCTGAATTAAGTCCATTTATATTCATTGTAATCATTTTTTTCTCTTCCATGATTATATTTTGTAATTCAGTTTGGCCACTCTTATAGATCTTGGTTCATGTTGTTCTTTGATCTCCACCTGTCCACCTACTGCGCCTTCTTTTTCAGTCCCCATTTGGTCGTCTTGGAATTCAATTAGTGAGACCTTTTTTTCTGCCTCTTCCTCTCTCCTTCTCCTTGTTTGTTTTTAAAAACTAATAAAATTGTTTAAAAAAAAAAAGAATGCTGTCATCACAGAACCAGTCCTGAGGCACTCCAATCTGCATTGTCCTTTTGTGGTGGAGACGGACGTATCCAATGTGGCTATTGGGGCGGTACTGTTGCAGGCCCTGGTGGATGGCGTCACTCTTTTTCCCTGCGCTTATTATTCCTGGAAACTCAATCCTTCCGAATGCAACTATACCATCTGGCTATCAAGTTTGAGGCTTTGCGACATCATCTCAAGGGGGCCCAACACAAGGTGCAAGTCCGGATGGACCATTGGAATTTAGAACACTTGTGAACGGAGAGAAAGTTGAACCAGTGGCAAATCCGGTGGTCGTTGTTTTTTGCCCGGTTCAACTTTTCTGTGACCTATATCCCCAGTGGTCACAATCAGAGGGTGGATGCCCTGTCCCAGAAACCCGAGTACCTTTGCCCTGAGGACCCCTTTCCTCTGTGGACGGTGCTGCCAACAGAATCCTTGGCCGCAGTCCAGGAACCAGTGGACTTGCGGACTCAGGTGTTAGAGGCACAGTGCCTGGACACTTGGTCATAGCAGAAGATGGGGAGGTTGGACCCGAATCCCCAGGGACTTTGGAGGAGGGCTTACTGAAGCATCGGGGCGGGTTGTATGTGCCCATGGGGCCGCTCCAAGCCCTTATTATGACTCAGTATCATGACAACCCTGCAGCTGGCCATTTCGGTTCTTTTAAGGCCCTCCATCTCGAAACATGGACTTTTTGGTGGCCTCGAGTATGGCACGATGTCCATGCATATGTGACATCCTATGTGCCATGCTGGCAAGCAAAAACCGCGGTGTACCTCCCAGCCTCCTCCAACCTCTGCCGACTCCAGAAAGACCATGGGGAGTGATTTCCATGGACTTCTTGACTCACTTGCCGCCGTCTTCTGGATTTACAACTGTGCTGGTGGTGGTCAACATATTGACAAAAATGGCCCACTTCATTCCGTGTCATACACTGCCAACAGCCCGTGCAACCGCCTGTCTGTTCTTGCAGCATGTTTTTCATCTCCATGGCCTGCTGGACAGGGTAATTTCAGACCGCGGCATACAGTTTATGGCCCAATTCTGGAAAAGCCTGATGACCACGTTACAGGTGCAGGTGTACTTGTCATCGGCGCACCATCCAGAGACTGATGGGGGAACAGAGAAGGTCATTGGCATCCTCAGGCAATACTTGCACTGCTTTGTAAACAAACGGCAGAACAGCTGGGCTGATTATCTCCCTCTGGCAGAGTTTGCATTCAACAACTCCCAGCACTCCTCCACCCAAATGACCCCATTCTACGCTAACGTGGGGTACCATTTGCGGTTCTTCCCTCTGACAACATCAGATTCCTCTGTTCCCAAGACCTGGGACTTCATTTCTGAACTTCAATTGGTTCAGCAGTTGGTGCGGCAGCAACTGATAGAGGCCAAGGAAGACTACAAGCTGTTCACTGATCGCTTTCGACAGGCAATGCCTCTGCTGGCTGTAGGAGACTGTGTGTGGTTATCCACAAAACACCTCCTGGTCGACCACCTGATAAAGAAGCTGGACCACTGGTTGATTAGCCCATTCTCCATTGAGGCAGTCATCAACCCTGTGGCCTATCGACTAACTCTACTGTGCTCCATGCTGATTCATCCAGTCTTCCACCATTCTCTTTTGGTCCTTGATGCCACCTCATGTTATCTCTGATGTCCCACAGCTGCTGATCCACCACCTGCACCCGGTGAGGATGGTGCAGTAGAAGGCAACGTGGCCAGCATTAGGGATTACCGTTGGCTGAAAGGGTAGTTTCAGTTTTTGATTGAGAGGCAGAGGGATGGGCCGGAGGCCCTCTCCTGGGTGGATGCTTCCACGATCCATGCCCTGGACCTTACGCGGCTGTTCTATGACCACTTTCCCTTGCGACCACATCCTGACCGTCAGACTTGGGTGAAGGGCCCTGCGGTGGAGGATAGTGTTGTGGCCCCAACTCCCGAGCCTATGCTGACAGAGAAAGAGGACCTGGAATATGAGGGGGAGGAACTAGCAATGCCTTCCTCCCCAGGACCTTCCTCCCTGGCAGTGCCTTCCTTCCTGGTAATGCCTCAGGTTCCATCAGACAACTGAGAGAAACAGCCTGAGATGAATCAGGAGGAAGGCATGTTGGAGCAGCCCCTGACAGGAAGTGAAGAGGAGGAGTGTTGGCTCGACCCCAAGCAGCGTCGTAGGGAGAAACATGAGCAGCAACATAGGAAGCGTGGGAGGGTCAGAGAGTGAGCTGAGTCACTGAGCCACACCCTACAGGGGATAAAATTGGGTGTGCTTTTTCCTTAAACTTTGTATGGGACAAAGTTTAACTTACTTTAGACTTTATTCATGACTATGTTGGAAGAACGATTGTTTTATGGATTGCCTTGTGCTTTGTGAAGTAAAAGACCCATTTCCCTCTGTGTGAGTAAGAGTTTGATTTACAATTGCTGCCAGCTTGGACTTGGCAGGCAGGATGTTGTGGGATGCCAAGAATGTTATTAGTTACAGAGGATTTGCTTTGTGAAGTTCGAGCCAGCTTGCCTGCCAGTGTTTGTGTATGTGTATAATCCCTTATCTTTTGGGGGAAAAGGAAGGGGAGACAGAACATCTGTGTATACATACATACATACATACATACATTCATACATACATACATATTCTTAAGTTTTCACGGGTACTTACATGTATGGCATTCAGCTTTGTTCGGGTATTTTCCCACATCATTGTAGTTGTGCTTTTAAAGTTGTAGCAACATTTCAGCAGAATCTGGCAGATGATGGCAGATGAGATTCTGCTGAAATGTTGCTTCAACTTTAAAAGCACAACTACAGTGACGTGGGAAAATACCCGAACAATTATGAATGACATACATACATACATACATACATACACACACACACACACACACACACACACACACTTATATGCATATACACAGAGAGAGAAGATATACACACATATACAGAAGATATTTACATACATATACACAGAAAGAAAAGTTTAAAGAAAAGGATAAAATATTTAGAAATGAAAACACATGAAATTTGTACTGGCTGATCTGCCCATCACTAATGAAAAATTATCCATTAGATTTAATGAGTATGGTTACCCAGGAATGGTGCATGCCTTCCTCCAAATGGAACTTGGCTGGAGGGAAAAAAATACAGGCAATGCTTTTTAAAACAGTATTACCTAGACTTGCAATATTTTAACCTATATAAGCTGAGCTAAGAAAGAAATGCCAGTGAGTGATAGTTGCATATGAAATTGCCAGCCTGAGTTGATTTATTGCCTTGAGGTCATGAATTATATTATACGCATTAGATGAATCTCACATTGTCAGCTCAACCTCTGATTCCCAACGTAATGCTTTTATAGCTGCTTATATTACTGCAATAAGAGTTTCTAAGTAAAAATAAATTGCTGCTGCAGTCATTTAGCATTTTGCATTTATTTTGCACAGGTGTAAATTGTTTGGCATTTGTGGGGTTGTTTTTTTTACATTTTTTTACTCTAAGAATTTGTCTGCACAACATACCCATACATTTCCAGTTCTGACTCTATCTGTGAAATGAATTTTGTAAATAGTTGATCTACAGAGTCATCAATTGTTTTGGGTCCCAGAAGAGGAAAACGATGAACAGAGTGGGATTTCATTGTCTTTGGGGGTCATCCAAGGATACAGCCTCTGCTTTGTTACTGAACAACTGCCAATGTGATATCCAGTTACTATCTGAGCTTTTCAGAATGAACAAGCAATGTTTCTAACTGAAAAATTCAAATTACATTGGGAAAAAAGAAGGGGGAAAAGAGAGTTTGAGTAGATTTAAAGACCTACTTGTCCTGCATAATATTGTGCCAATTATTTGGGAGTTTAGGAAGGTATGCATTAGGTTTTCTCTTTCTTGTAAGCACCTCAGCCCATCATTGATTGGCTACTGTAGAAATAAAATACTGAAATAGGGTGGACTTTATCTTGATCCAAGAAGGCTAGTCTAGTTTCTTACCATTTGTTTTCAAACATTGGGTGGGGATGGGGGGTAAATATCTCTGGGACACAGAATGTAGGAAGAAGTTATAGCTCTGATGGAAATTCCATCAACTTGAAATTTTGATGGAAGTGTGTCCTTCCTACCCCCAAGAAATTTTCAATCCATTAATGATGTTAAATACAATTTCAATTAAACAATAATAACATTCTTACAGTTTACATTTCTGATTGCAAAAGATCCTTCTTTGCCAATCATGGTGAGAAGTCCTACTGACATATGTTCTAGATGAAATTTGTCAAGTGGCGGATTAGGGCAAATCTGTATTTGGGTCTACGATAATTTCTAAATGGAAGAATGGCTTTATTCCATGTCTAACAAGCAGTAAATATTAATTGTTTATTTCTGCAGAAATTAATTACAGAGAAGGATGCAGCTTAGCATCAAAGCACGTTGTTAGCATACCAAAAGTTCCAAGTGTTGTTGTTTTTTGTCCCCAGAGTAAAAAGAAGCAGCAGTTGAAGATCGGCAAGATTTTGGCTTGAATCTTTGAAGAGTCCATTAGATTTAATTGTGACATTATGAGGCAACAGTTTGACACAGACAACATTCTGGGTTGAGGTAGTGGTATGTGGGAATAAATTCGGGAGACAGGAGAAAGATCCACAGATTCAGCAGTGGTCAGATAAGATGGACAATGTGGACAATGCCATTACAACACTGAAGGGATTCTTCTGGCATCCATCATCCTAAGGACAGTTGACAGTTACAGTGAAGATATTTGTCAAGAGCTTAAACTTATACATTTTAATTTGTCTCGATTCGAAAAGTAATATTTGGGAAATGTGGATTACAATACATTCCCATGTAGTATGTATATATTATTTTCCTGGATTTTGCAGAGAATCATTTAAACAATGGGATATTTGTAGCTATCCTACCAATTGTATATTTGTAGCTATCCCTCCAATTGTATATTTTTTTCTGCAATATTCCACATATTTTCCTTCTCTGCTTACATGAGTAGTTTAATGCAATATTTCTATATAAGTATGCAAATATATAATTTATTTGTATATGTACATAGACTTATTATCCTTTGCAAGGTAACTTTCCCAATGAATACTTTTTTTTCTCCTTAGGATGATGGATGCCAGAAGAATCCCTTCAGTGTTGTAATGGCATTGTCCACCTGAAGCATGGACAATTCAAGTCTTTAAAATAGAAAAAAATAAAACAAGGGGACCTGATGATATCCATTCAAAGGATTTTATTTGAACTCTAGAGCTTTTCTGGGCAGTCTCAACTTTCAGTAAGTTAAAATTAAAATTCAATAATAAGATTAGGCAATCCTTTTGGTGTCTTCCAACTTTACATATCTACATAGCCACTAAGATATTTAAACAATGGGTTTAAAACAATGTAATTCTTACCTTAAATGTACTTAGCTTCTGCTCTGGCCATAGTTTAGTATGCTGTTCCCCTTTCCCAATATGTCCCACAATCTATTCTTTGAGACTCACCAGTGGACCAAACCATAATTGGAAAGGGGAAAAAAGCAGAGTTGCAATGTGACATTTGAAGCCATTTGCTTCTTCCTGTACATTGTTAAAAAGAAACAATATCCCATATCTCCTTTTTGACCATGTCAAGTTTTGCCCTAATTTAACATGTTTAAATTTGTTTCAAATTCAACCAGGCAAGATAGGAGTCATTCAATATAGAGAAAGCTTAGAGGAAATATTTATTAGCCAGTGGTGTTCCAGCTCAAGAATCAACATGTTTCTCCATTTTCTCTGAAATCCCTGACTCTTTTAGAGAGCAACCCAATATGGGCTTCAGAGAAACAACGGCAATTTCCATTGTAATTATAATTACATTCTTGCCCTTGCTACATGCATCCCTGTTTAACAGTTACACATAAATATTCTCTGTCAGTTTAACTTCTCTTCCATCTGCATCAAGACTTTAATCATGTTGCATTTGTACAACCATGTTCCAGTAGAACAGTTTAATATAGTCAGTTAGGAAATGTAACTTCAGCATCAGTGGAACATGTTGCCATTATGAATGGTTTCAACAAAATACAGCCTAATGTTTGCAAAAGGGATAGATGCTTAATGTTTATTGACTACATGTAATTTCTTGTTGTTCTGGAAACTCAATAATTCAGTGTCTCAAGGAATTTGATGAGCAACATAAGTAAAATCATCAGCTGCAATGTTTAATTTCTCTTCCCCCACCTATCTTATCTCCACCCTCTGTTTTGATTCATATAAGCTTTACAAGGAAAAAAGCTGGCTGAGACTGCATTTATGAAGCTTGGCATTCTACAAAAGCTCACACTGATTTATATATGAAACTCCATGCATTATGCAATTTGCAAATCATCTTTGGGAGAGAAAAATACACTGTTAGTCAATTTGTACATATAAATACGCTGCAAACAAACTATGTGTGTTAATAGAAGTAGTGATTCTAGTTGTGAAAGAAAATATCCCACGTGATGTATTTCCTACAGTAAATCCTAGAACAATTCATATGGGTAGTGAGCAGCAGGGCAACTCCCCTGGAAGAATTTAGTTGGCCACCTTGAAATATGAGATGCCAACTACTTGAAAAAAATAGTCTGATTCATCTATTTCTTCTTATTTTAAACCAGTATAATGAGGTAGTAAAGACCAGAAAGATACCATTTCAATTTCATCTTCAATCACATGTTTTCTGGGTTGGGCCAATCAAGGTGGGTCAGTCAAAAACCACCTTTTTTTCAAGGTGGTGTTTGGGAAAAACTTAGTTTCAGTTTTACTTCCAAAACCCTTCAGTCCCAGGAGTTTAGTTCTGGGGAAAGAAATGAGATAGTCTAGATCAGGGCTATCAAACTCCTGGCCCATGGGCCAGATGTGTCACATGCTGACCACGTCCATGCCCATGCCCAGTTTAGTGAAGGGGGAAAAGTCCGACATGTCACATGATGCTGTCGTGATGACGTGAGTTTGAAACCCCTGGTCTAGATGGTTCCTCTGACAAACGAACCCATCTATTCTAAGAACATAGAAGAAATTATCTGGAGCTAGCTATATTAACATTGAAAAAGCATAGCATGATGATATCTGAGCATACCTAAAAATGATTTTCATCTATACAGTAGATCAGCAGAAGCAAGCTCTCTCTATAAAAAACAGTGGCTATACACATTTTGAATATTATTGGTCAGGGATATGTGCAAAGATATACATAAATAAGGAATTAATCTTGATCCCTGAAGTATTATCCTCCCACAACTAAGCTTAAAAGAAAGGAAAGCAGGGGAAAAAAATCAATGTCCTTAATGAAGTTTATTCCAGCGAGAAGGAAAACATTTATTGAGAGACAAAGACACCCACATATACATACACATGCACATTGTAGCAATGCTCGCATCCATTTATTTTGCTCATTTTCATTCGGAATAGTATCACCATATCCTTTCTAGTGCATTCTCCCTCTGTTTTCTCTCTCCTTATCAATCATATTTTGAAATACATGACAATTATTTCTGAAAAGCCTAACCTCATCACCAATAGCCCCAACTATGTCAATTTCCGTTTGATTTCCCTAGCACAGCATTGTGCATATTGGCTTGAGGGGTGGGAAATTACTTCCCCAAGGACACAAATATTTTCTAATATCTACTCACACAGCATCCTAAGCCTTTTGACAAATCATTATTAAAGTTCTACTAGAGCTAGAGACTTGTGGTTTGATATTAAAACCTTAAATTCACTCATGGAAGTTTTGTAAATATATCGCTGCTGTGTCTAGCCTGAAACCTTTTTGTGGAAATAAAAAGGTGGTGGGTTGTCATGTTGGCTTTATTTGTATTGCAGGAAGGAAATGATAAGAGATAAGCTTGTGCTTGCAGATGAACCATCTTCTGTCATTACATCATTTGTGGCATTGTTATTAGATCATTGGATTTGGATTGTGTGTATATGTATGTATGTATGGTATGTATGTATTTTGTGTGTGTGTGTGTGTGTGTGTGTATGCATATTTGGATTCATTATTTTTCTTGTATTGCAAAGTTCATTGGTGAAACAAACCAATGCTGACCTGCTTAGAAGTAAGTCTTACTGATTTTAACAGAGCTTATAAACTAGAAAAATCTGCATCAGACTGCAAACTGGATCAAAATTTATTACTTCTATCTTGATGAACTGAGACATGTGGAAAGTCTTAGGAAATAAATGTCTTCTTTTCTTTGCTGTAATGATCCTCTTATGACCTAAGAAACATTCTGCTTAATACTTCTTAAAGAGTCTGCTTTAAAGAGTAAGTAGGTCCAGCATATTTAGATAGATATTTATCTCTCAAACCATAGGAATTGATCACTGTTACAGATTTCTAAATTTTGATCAGCTATATCCGTATTGGCAAACCTATGCCACGCATACCGGAAGTGGCATGCCATTTCCCCCGTAAGTGGAGCCATTTTCCCAGGCACATGAGAGGTCACCTGGGACATGCTGCATGTGAGGGAATCATGGTGCATGCACAAAAACGCAAGGCACACGAGGGTGGAATTGTGCATGCATGCACAGAGATATGCAGCACACGAGGCGGAATCATGCACACATGTGCAGACACGCAGTGCGTGAGGGAGGGTCATGCGTGCATACGCAGAGGGCTTGGGGGGGCAGCATGCATTGCCTTCTGGGTGCTGGTATGTGAGTGCACACAAGCGAGTGCGCGCACAATTATTGGCATGGGAGCCAAAAAAGGTTAGTCACCACTGAGATATCTCATCATCCTCGTTATCAATATATTATATAGAGTCTATTCTTTGGACAAGGAGCTCAGGGAGATTCTTGTAGCATTCTCTCCTTTCTTCCTGAATGTAACTTTTAAACAGAACTCAGTTTCTTTCCCCAAAATGTTTGATATATGTAGAAATGTTAATCAAGTCCTTCCCTGTATCAACCCAACATGTTAATTTTACTATACAGAGTTATTTCTCTTTTCACTCATCAGTAAATCTTAAGGTGAGTACATGTTTCAAAATGTACTGTCTTGAATTCACAGGTTTGATGTTTTTTTTTTTTTTTAAAAAAAAAAAAACATTTATAAGAATTGGCACACAGCCTTTCCTTTACTCTCCTGTACCCTAATCATTAAAGATGAATAAAGCTTCTGAAACTAAAAAAACAACAACAAACCAATAGAGGTGAAGGTTTAGATGAAAAGTCATTTGATTCTTTTCCGATCTCCATGGGAAAATTTATATGGAGCTCTGTAATTTATGGGGTCTTTGATCAACTGAGCCAATCAAAGTTTTTTTCCTCCCATCCATTTTCTTTATCAGATAATATGATATATTTTAGCCCAAAATAGGAAAGAGAACTGCTCTATCTCTTCACACATGTTCTCTGAATTGGAGCTAGAAACATCCACAGAGCTAAGCAAATGCTTGTGTGATCAACCAAAAACAACAACAACAACAACAAAAAAACATCAAGCAACATTGTCAGCTGCTCTGGAAACAGAGGCAGACTTTGCCAGAGGGAAGATTTGGGTAGATTTTGTTATAGGAACTCTTCCAGAATTTGAGATGAATTAAAGGCAGACTCTTTTCATGAAACACAGCAGCAAATGCTTAACCTGAAATGGTTCTTATGTATTTTTCCATGGTTCCAGTGGCGATGAATTCAAATGACCTTCAAGTAATTATATCCCAACCTGAGAAAAAAAAAATCAATTGAATTTTAAAGTACACTAGAGCGTGTTTTAGAATAAATCAACACTAAACACAAAGATGAGAAGCTGGTCAGTAAAACCAGCTAACTAACTAAAACTAACTAAGTTTTACCAGAAGTTAGTTTTTCTACAGTATGTTTTGTAGCCAGATATCATCATGAGAATCTTATATAAGTACCAATAATATTAACCATAATGGGATGCATTTACTTTGACTTGAATGGGTTTCTTTCTTTTTCAGTACCATGTCCTCTGAATCTCCCCTTCCCTTTTGAAATTAAAGAAGAAACTTTAGAAAAATATGAAAACAATTTTTCCTCATTCCTCTATATGTAGTCCCTAGTGTAGTCCCATGTAATCCCTAGTCCTCAATGTATGACCACAATCAAGCTCAAAATTTCTGTTGGTAAGTGAGACATTTGTTAAATGAGTTTTCCACCATTTTATGACCTTTCTTGCAACGCTTGGTAAGTGTATGGCTACAATTGTTAAATTAGTAACCCAGTTGTTAAGTGAATCTGCCTTCCCCATTGACTTTGCTTATCAGAAGGTTCCAAAAGGTGATCACATGGCCCTGAGACAGTGCAACCAACAATAAATATAATCCAGTTGCCAAGCATCTGAATTTTGATTATGTGACCAGGAGTATATCACAGTAGTCATAATTATGGTCATAAGTCACCTTTTTTAATGTCGTTGTAACTTTTTTATTTATTTATTTTTTATTAATTTTCTACAAAAATATCATAACTTTGAATGGCCACTAAATGAAGTGTTTTAAGTAGAGTACTACATGTATTAATCCAAATATTCTATTTTCTAGACCAAATCAGTGCTATAATATAATGACACAACCTAACAATTAGATTGGGCATTGACTTGTCTATGCTCTTTGTTATGTTAGTGAGAGATTTCTGTACCTACCTCATACAACCCTCAATTTCAAATAGTGTTTTGCTCAAAGATGCTAGGAAAAAAAAAAAGGTCTACACTGTCCTAAATCACACCTCTTTGATAGTATGCAGATCAGAACACAATGATACTTCACATGGCATATTTGTCATAATTTTATATTGCAGGTCTTGTTATCATGTTTTTTTTTAAATTGAAACTGTAGAATAATAGGAGAAGTTTGATGGTGCCTTTGGAAATTGAACTAAACCAGATCAAATAAAACATATTAAGTAAGGAAAATACATAAAGGAGTTCCATTTCCATAGACTCTCAATTTTAAAAAAAATCTTTTAAGTCAAGATGACCCATGATTTCATGGTATCACATAAATATCTCTGCAACCAAAAGGCATGGATCAAGATACAAAAATCACAATATACCATATATCTTTGCTGAAATGGTACCATGGCACAATGCAAAATCAAAGAGCAGAAAAAGTGACATATTGACAGGCTTGCAAATATGCTCTAAAACAATAAAAAAGAGAAATGTTTGTATTTATTGGATTAAACACTATGCTTAAGTCTATATATGTTCAGTGTTTTCTAATGTGCCCACTCAAACGGAGAAAATATTGTGCTAAATGTCAGCTATTATGTCCTTTTCAATTTACTTTGAAAAATATGACTATAAAGTCTTTGAAATGCTGAGTTAATTTTACCCCGTAATTACAAGTGTTAAACAATATGCTGAAACTTGTGGCATTTTTTCTATTGCTCTGGTAATTGCTATCCTCTGTAATATACCTTTAGATTAGTTTCAGAATTACATTTAGATTTGCACAAGGAATATTATATTGTTGCTGTTCTCATTGCTAATTAATTAATTAAACAAATGGAACAAAATTCTACCAATCTAATTCTTTGTAATAAAGGAGGAAGAGAAAGAAAATAAAGGGGAGGGAAATGTTTGGGAACCTAGCAATAATATCTGTCTAAGGTACCAGAAATGTTCAAGTGAAATTAGGGCAGTGCGTATAGAACATATAGAAAAGCTGAAGAAGCTCCAGAAAACATATAGGAAGCAAAATGGACACCAGTGTTCCTTAAAAGTTAATTATTAACATTTCAGCTTTGAATAAAATAATAAAATAAGTGCAGCCTAATAATTGTTAGTGAATCATTTAGCTAAAGTTGTATTTAGGTGAATCAGAGTGATTGGAGAACTAACTGGGAATCATAGGGATTGTAAGCAGATGATAATTTAGCTTATTGTGCAGTAAAGGTACTTAACACATTTCTACACAGATTTTCCTGTGCATTCAAGAAGATAACACTAATCACCACATACACAGCCATGAAAGTGATAAACACAACAAATGTACAAATGACTTCAGATGCTCCCTTTAAATTTCTGAAAACCCATTAGTGAGAGATACAGTACATTAAAATCATTTATAGACTAAAATAATCCCATGGAATTCTCTTACTGGAAAAAGGATGTACAACAAAAGTGTTGTGTCCGTTGGAAATGATGCCAGGAGTCGGTGACTTGTGCATTAGCTCTTTATTGGGTACAGGAACCGAACTGAGGCTAAAGGCAAACTTCGCGGCTTTTTATTTCCAAGCCGCGGCGGCCGCGGCCAATGGCACCGCTTTGAATCTCCCGCGATTCGAATGGATCAATCGTGGGAGATTCTCAACGGGCCAATCGGTGCGGCTCGCCTAGCCAATCAGAGTGCCCCGCGCTTTGGCCAATCAAAGCGCGGGGATCTCAAAAATGCAAATGAGGGGACAGAACACCCCTCCCCTCTTGGTTCAGTCCTTACGTTGCGTAGTCCCGTAGGTAGGCGGGGCTCTGTCTCTGCCTACTGGACCTGCGCAGGTCAGTCATAGGTTGGATCCTGGCCGGTTCGGTCAGGGTCTCTGTTCCTCCAGACTCCGTCGTGGGGACTGCCTGGTCTGTCTGGCCGGGCCGCTCTCCGCAGCTCCCTCCTGGGCTACCCGGGTTGGTTGAGCTGCAGGTTCTGCCGCTCCCACTCGGTCTTCCCAGGTTGGTTGAGCTGGCCTGGATGTTTCTTCCTGGCGAGGTTTCGTGCTGGCTGCTTTCAGGTGAGTACGGCTGGTTTATTCCTTCTCGGTTTTGGTTCCCTGGGTATTCCCTCCCCTATTGGTTTGTGTTGTGGGGGTTGGTTTTGCTTGGTTGCGCGTTGGTGGTCCCTTGGGTGGTCGTCCTCAATCTTAACTGGTCAATGTGGCGTTTCCATGCTCGTCCGTCGGTTGTTTGTAGCCGGTACGAGTGTGGGCCTGTTAGTTGTGTTATGATGGCCGATACCCATAATGGGTCTGTTAGGTTTTTCGCGCAGACGGCGTCGCCTGGTGCGAAGGTTCGGTGTTTGCTGGTGGAATCTGGGGGTTTCTCTGGGTTATACGTGGGGTGTAATCTATCAAGTGGGGACCTTATTTTCCTCCCCATTAGCAGTTCGGCTGGGCTTTTATTTGTTGTGGTGTTTGGGGTTATATGTTGGATGAAAAGTAATTTATTTATTTTGTCCTGGATCTCCCAGTGGTCTATTTTCTGGATGATTTTCTTTGTGAATTGAACCATCCGTTCCGCACTACCATTCGCCGCCGGATGCGCCGGGGCTGTCAGCACGTGTCATATGCCCCTCTCCACTAGGAATTTTTCAAATTTTAGCGAGGTGAATTGGGGCCCGTTGTCGGAAACGAGGACGTCTGGGAGGCCGTGTGTTGCAAAAAGCTGAGTTCTTTGGTCACGGCCTCCGTGGTGGTTGTTCTCATGTTGCTTACCTCCAGCCAGTTGGAGTAAGCGTCTGGACCACGGTCCCCTGGGGGTTTTCCACTCTAGGATGGGTGCTGCGGGTGGGCTTGGCCTAGTTTCCTGGCATCGTTGACACCTTGCTACCCAGGCCTCGATCTGTTTGTCCATCCCTGGCCACCAAGCATAACTTCTGGCCAGGGCTTTTGTCCTAACGATGCCCGGGTGCCCCTCGTGTAACAGTTCCAATACCTTCCCTTGTAGTTTTTCCGGGATGACCATCCTATCCCCCCATAATATGCAACCTTTTAGTAACGAGAGTTCCGTTTGCCGGTTCCGGAATGTCCTGATGGACTCGTTGTTGTCCCTTTCCGGCCATCCTTTCTCTACCCAATGCAAAACCCACCCCAGACGTTTTGTCTTTATTAGTTTCTCGGGCAATGTCTGACACGGTTATAGGTAGGTTGGGTAGTGTCTCTATGCTGAAGGTGGTCGTCGTGGGTGCTGGGTCAGTGTCAGGTTCCGGTAACGGTGAGCGGCTTAAGGCGTCCGCATGGGAGATTGTCTTACCCGGTCTGTGTGTGAGTCCGTAGTTGTAGGCAGCCAGGAACTTGGACCACCTTGTCATTCGGAGAGACAGAATGTTCAGGGTGGCCCTGTTCCCTGCAAGGATTCCCAGCAGCGGTTTGTGGTCGGTGATGATGGTAAATGTCCGGCCGTAGAGGTACTCGTGAAACGTTTTTACTGTGGCGACGATAGCCAAAGCCTCTTTGTCCAACTGGTTGTAGTTCCGCTCCGGTTTGGTGAGGGTCCTTGAAAAGAACGCGATGGGTGCTTCTTTTCCATCGGGGAGAGTGTGGCTGAGGACAGCGCCAACACCAAAGGGTGATGCGTCGCATGTGATGGCTAGTGGTAGGGTCTCATTGTACTGGATGAGGACGGCATCTGAAGTGAGTAGGTCCTTTGTTTTCTTGAAGGTGGCTTCCTCACGTTTCCCCCAAGTCCAGGTCGCCGTCTTGTCCAAGAGCCTATGCAAAGGCTCCGCCACTGTCACCTTTTGGGGCAGGAAGACATTATAAAAGTTAAGCAGCCCCAGAAATGCCTGCAGTTCTGTCTTTGAATTGGGTGTGGGGGCTTCTTTGATGGCTTTGATCTTTTTGTTGGTGGGGTGAATGCCGTGATGGTCTAGGAGATATCCCAGGAATTCAACCCGCTCCATGTATAATTGGCATTTTTCCCTCTTTACTTTGAGCCCGGTCTCTTTGAACTTGGTTAGCACCTCCCTTAGGCGACTCTCTAGTTCGGCCTGGTTGGTTGCTGATACTAGGACGTCGTCGAAGTAGGGTACCACCTCCTTGATGCCTTGTAACAGCCTTTCCATTAGGGTTTGGAATATTCCAGGCGCCACGCTGACTCCGAATTGGAGTCAGTTGCATTTAAAGGCTCCCCGGTGGGTGACTATGGTTTGCGCTTCTGCCGTTTCCTCGTCGACCGGCAATTGTTGGTATGCCTGGGCGAGGTCGAGTTTAGCAAAAACCTTGCCCCCTCCCAGTGAATGTAGTCGGTGTTGCACTACTGGGACGGGGTAAGCGCTTTGCTGCAAGGCGCCATTTAGGGTGGCCTTATAGTCCCCACAGATTCTCACCGACCCATCAGGCTTAATCGGGGTGACTATGGGGGTCTTCCACAGGGCGTGGTCTATGGGCTGTAGGACCCCTTGCTTGACGAGCTTGTCAATTTGCTCGTCAATCTTCGGTTTAAGCGCGAATGGTACCCGCCTTGGTTTTAGGCATTTAGGGGGGACGTTTGGGTCTAGGCTGAATGATATAGGGGGCCCTCGGTACTTGCCTAGGTTTCCGTCGAACACCTCTTGGAATTCCCAGGCTAGTTGTTGCTCCCAGTCGTCGTCAGCGATGTGGTCAATGCCCGTGAATGCGATGCCGAGCGGTGAGAACCATTGGAGTCCCAGTAGGCTTGGGTGGTCACGATCGACAATGGTCAAGGGAAGTCTTTCAGTGTGCCCTTTGTAGGTTACCTTGAACTGTCTGGTTCCAACTACAGGGATGCGGTTTCCCTGGTAGTCTTTCACGATTATTCTCTGGTTGTCTAGGCCTTTCCTCTGGATGGTAGCCACCAAGCGTTTTATTTCTTGCCATGCTACCATGGAGAGGTAGGACCCGGAGTCCACCTCCATTTTACATGGCTCGCCTTCGATGCCTACCTCCACATAGACCTTCCGGGCGTCGTTGGTTGTGGCGTGGCCGATGGTGACCGTCTGATGGGTCTCCTCTCTTCGCCGGGTCTTGCCGCCTCATTGGGATCATCCGTTTCAGTCCCATCGGTTGTCAGCGGGGCGATCTCTGGTATTCCACCATCATCATAGCAATGCTTTTCTTTTGTAAAATATTCACAGTGTATTTTGCTGTTCCTCCATTTTTGAATCTGATATAATTCACCATCTTCTTGTCTGCCAGAAAGCAAAAACATTTCATTTAAAGGAAGCTATTGGACTTTAGCCTTTTTGTTCTGTCCCCTCATTTGCATTCTTGAGATTGGCCAAAGCGCGGGGCACTCTGATAGGCGAGCCGCGCCGATTGGCCCGCTGAGAATCTCCCGCAATTGGTCCATTCGAATCGCGGGAGATTCAAAGCGGAATTGAACAAAATCAAGGATTAAATGATAAAGATTAGCAGACAGTTGCCGCATAAGAAGATACAAATAAGGTTCCGCTGAAGTCTGATCCCCCTTTTTAGCTCCCCTCTAATTTCAAATAATTTCCCAGGTAGTAAAAACAATTTGCAAATTGTTTTCATTTTAAGTAATAAAGGTTTAATGAAGTTTATTTTTTTAAAAAAAAAATCTACATATGCTCAGTACATTTCTACTTAGCCATCAAAATCCACAATCCTCTTTTATTTTGTTTTCTAAATGCACAGTGAACAAGATGCCTTGTAAGTGAGAATGAATTTATAGAAATCTATCATCAATTTGTACCCAAAAGGTACAAACAGAGAAGCTATCATAGCATTTAAAAAGCCAAGTACTCCAACAGAGAAAGATACCATCCTCATCTTCCAGTCCTGGCTATACTTGCCAGAGCCATATATTTCCAAGATTTCAAGATCAAATTTATGGGATTTTACCAGCAAGATATTACTTGCTTGCCCTTAGATCGAAAATCTAATAGAGAAATGATGATGATATCTTTAAATACCACATTTTAAGTATGTATTTGGAAAGGGCATGAGGGAGGAAGAAAGGGAAAAAAGCTTTCTACAGAGGTATCTGTTAACTAGCCCAAGATATCCCAAGAACCTTCTCTTTTTAAAAAAATAAACATCATAGTAAAGATGATCAAATGTCACATATGACTTACTTCAAGAATTGCTTCATCTGAAGGTATCACAGATTCTCATGGTTTAACTGACTCACAAGTTATGAAATAATGATAGCAATTAAAGGCCAAGACTACCATTCCTGCGGCTGCAGAGACATTGGTGATATGGAAGACAAGGGGAGAGAAGAAAACTTGATGGGAAAACAAAGAGCTTGAGGTGTTTGAATTTAGATGACTTTTCTCCAGTCCCTCTCTCTCTGTTACACTTTCCCAATAAGCCACTAAACCATGGAAGAGCAAAGAGATAAAGGTAAAAGATAAAAATAATAAAATGGAACAGCAAAGCCTTCTTAACCAATGGCCATTTAGTTTCTCCACACATAGAATGGTATCTACCCTTATTTTACTTCACTGGTCTCATAAGTGAGATAGCAAGGTCTTTTCCTTTACAAATCTGGCTGCCTCTCAGCTTCTATTTGACAGAAGGCAATTGGTTGCTTCTGAAGAGGGAAGCTAAGAAGAGACTGTTCATCAGTTGTAACCATTTTCCTCAATTTCCTGTTGGCTTCTCCATTCAACTATGGATTCCTCCAGATTTCATGTCAGCTAAAAGTGAATTAAAATGGCACAAGCCTTTTTTTCATGCAATCCCACATTCTGAAGCCTAGCAAGAAAGAGCTGGTTCTTGAACTTTTTATTTTTATTTCCCCCCTTCACCATTCCATTTTAATTTTGCATAATGTATCCTATTATATAAGATAGCATTATATAAAGGCAATATATAATTATGTATTAATTGCCTCTTAATGCAATCAAACATTCTACTGAAATTCATTGGAAATTTATCCTACTGACTTCAGACATTAATAGATTAAAATAGAAAGCATTAATAGGTCAAATCCAAAATCCCAAATCAATTCAGAATACTTTGGGCCAGTTCTGTGAGTCACTGAAGTGTTTTCATCTGAAGGAACTGGAACTGAATTAAAACTGCCACAAGATTCTTTGTTTTATATGATTCAACATTTGAAGTCTAGTGAAAAGATTGTGCATCTGAAAAAAATGGTTTGTTTTTCATAGTTTCCATTTTTCTTTACAATGCTAGGGATGGGGGCTAAGAGGGAGAGGGGTGGGGAGTAATTGATAACTACCTTTTAATCACAAGGAATTGTTTAACAATGCTGTGACAGGAAAACAATATTTTTCAAATGAATAATTCTGTCTAACAGCAAGAGAGTCATGACTCCTCTCCAGTTTTTGTTTTTGTTTTTCAAAAAAAATACATATTTTAAAGGGACTTATCTACAAAATACCTGCATTGATTGTTCTGTAATTGGGACAGATTTCTCACCGAATGACATTACTTCAGATCATCAAAAAGAAAGATGAAGAAATCACATTTCCTTTGTAAAAAAAAAAAAAAGTCACACAACAAACTTTTTTCATATATCTTGCTGGAAATTAATCAGATTTGTCACTCCTGTATGGAAGACTATACCTGAATATATCCTGTGTAAAACTTACACCACTGAAGACTAAACCTGGCAATGTGGGAACTGATGCTTCTTAGACCAGATAAACATTGTGTAAACATGGTGCAGATGGACGGTAATCTCAAGGGTGGGAAAAGGCATGAGAATCAAAGCTGGGAGTTGCCAAATATATATGGCATGATTTTTCTGTTCTTTGGGAAGTTGATATTCTAAGTATATTTGTTTATTCCATTGGTATGTCCATCCACTTGACACCATTGCACTTGGGTAGCCAGCACACATCCATATCAACAACTCTAAAGACAGGCTCATTTAATGGAAGGCCTTAAGGTCAGGGCTGAATCTCAGAAGGTTTCTTGATGCACAAACCAGGTTGAAAGACAGACAAGAAATGGTTTCCAGGTCCCCTCGGGCAACATTATTTAATCAGAAGGAACCAAAGCATGCTAAACAGGTTGGATCTCATAGAACAGGCAGACAATTGAAGGCAAGTCATCCTACTTTTATAAAAGACTGGAAACTCTTTGTGGACTTTTCCCTAAAACTGGAAAAAGTTTTTCTTTTGCCTTCTATTGTTTTCAACATCTTTTATTTTATCTTTCTTTTTTTCTATACTATTTTATGTTTAACTTTTAACTTTGTAAAACAGATCTTTCATAAAAGCATTAAAAAAGAGATGGCTGGTTTTGCAAATAATCCATCCCTTACCTTGAAAGGCTTCATGGTGATAACCAGCATCTTGAATTACTGTAGAAACTTACTTGTGCTGTTGCAGATGAAACCAGCTGAAGTTTCCTGGTAATCTGCAAAGACAGTTCCACTGTAATAATCCAACTGGGGAATGATCAAAGCATGAGTAATATTGAGCAGAGTCTAATGATCCAGATATAGGTTTAATTGATACCAGTAGCAATAGCAATACACTTAGACTTATACAACACTCCATAGTGCTTTACCAAAGATATGTTTATGCAAAAGCCCCCCTAGCCACAACTGTGATCTGATTTTGAGCAGGAATCAAGAGGATATTCCCTCACCCACTAGTTCTTTGGGAAGTTGATATTCTAAGTATATTTGTTTATTTCATTTGTATGTCCATCCACTTGACACCATTGCACCTGGGTAGCCAGCACACATCCATATCAACAACTCTAAAGACAGGCTCATTTAATGGAAAGCCTTAAGGTCAGGGCCATCTGAATCTCAGAAGTTATGCATAGATACTATCAGGGACAATGTAACCCCATCAAGAACCAATGATAGATAATAATCAGATCTGAGGCCCTAAAATCGATAGATGCTCGGTCTTTCTAGGATTGATCCTAAAGCTATTACTCTCCATCTTGACCCCCATAGCTCCAGACACAAGAAAAAGCCTTGATTCCATCCTTTGGTGAATGAGGAGCCAGTCAGTTAATATGTTGATTGATTGGCCCTATGCTGTTGGATGATCTAATTTATTAGCTTCAGGTAGATATGAAATAGAAGTGAAGGCTTTAGTTCAAATCTGTGACAAGCAAGTACAGGCTTTACACAGCTCTGATTAGATAGGTCAGAATGAAAGCCTACAACATGAAGAATGCATACAATAGAAGATTCTCCCTCTCACACTTGTATAACTGGATACTATCAGGAAGAAAATGTACAGTAAGAACTTCATTTTCTGAACCAAATAATGTACATATTTTGTATCAAAACAAAAGGCATAAGCTCAAAGTCAATCCAAACATATTCCTCTGTGCTGAAATTTTGTCCATGTGATTGAGCACTAAGGGAGATGGAGTGGCTCTATTTATTTTGTTCTGCTTCATGAGCTTCAACTATTTCAGAGTTTGCTATCAGTCACTCTGCACATTCTTGTGTAGATGGTAAGATTTTCAAATTGCTGTTCCTACCAAATATCAAGAAATAAAATAAAAAAATCAGTTTCAGAGGATAAGGGAGAAATGTTTAGAAGTAAGAAAAGTCAGGAATTTGATTTGTTTTCTATAAGTTGCCCTCTATTATCAGAAAAGTTCCTTTTCTATTTATGTAGAAACATAAAGCATGAAGTGGAGAGGAGAAGGTTAAGAGCTGGTATATTCAGAGATCTACAATGAAGAGAGTTGTTAAATAAAATTGATGTAATAAATACATATATAAAAACCTCTGTGAAAAATAAGTGTAAGAATTTTTATTAAATCAAATGATTATTTTTAGATTGACGCAAATTCACATAACTTAACTGACAAGAAAGAAGAGTTGAGAGGCCACCGAGAGACGCCACTTTGCTTAAATGACATTAGACAACAATTTAACTAGAGATACTTGGATTGTTGATTTCTGAAAGCAAATAAAAACTTTTTATGTGGAGGATGATTTATTTCAGATCAAGGACCTTCCTTCCTTCGTTCCTCATCTACATAGCCTTAGGCTTTGATGGTTGTATAGCTCCATGAGTCAGCCGAAACCAACAGTGTCTGCAAGATCTAAAGATTTTGTGAGCTAATTAAGATTTATTTCATGGAACAAACTCTTTCTAAAAGACAGAATGTTCAAGAGCAAGAAAATGACAACAAAATATCATATTCACATCCAGTGATGGGAAAGTAAGCAAGTGAATGAGAGAAGTAGCAAAAGAAACCATCCTTTATATTTTTGTTCAGGGGAAAAAAAAACCACCTGAAAATGCACATGCTTAAGACAAAAGCAAAAAAGGAAGGAGGGAGGGGAAATGATTGCAAAGGGCCTAAGGCATAATGTCCATTTATACTGCAAATGGAAAAAACAGAACAGAAATTTCAGTCAGAAGGATAAATAGAATGGCATCTAATAAAGAATAGTCAATCAATCACACTTAAGAATAAATAAAGTCAGGGACTTTCAAGTACCATTTACAGCAGATCAGCTACCAAGGATACAATCTAGAGAATAACAACAACAACAACAACAACAACAACAACTACTATTATTATTATTATTATTATTATTATTATTATTATTATTATTATTATTATTATTATTCCATGCTGTATATTCAGGTTGCTTTTCTTTTTTTCTAGCATGGGCAGCATTAACCTGGACAAAAAAATGAAAAAGCAAACAGCTTTTCCTACCAAATATCTGGGGCACAGAGGGGGATTAGTTACATTTGCTATTTATTGGGATTGATAATGGATCTACTGTATTCATGATGACAACTTGGACCAACAATAAAGACTGTGCTACATTGCCAATTTGTACTGCCCCATCTTTTAGTCCCTTTACGGCTAGTCCTTGACTTACAACAGTTCATTCAGTGACATTTCAAAGTGATAACAGACTGAAAAAAGGGAATTATGACTATTTCTTGCACTTACGACTGTTGTGGCATCCCCAGGGTCATGTGGTCAAAATTCAGATGCTTGGCAACTAGGTCATACTTAAGACTATTGCAGAGTCCTGGGGTCATGTGATCCCCTTTTGTGACCTTTTGGGCTCAATTGTAGTTGGAACTCAAGGACTACCTATATTTTGTGAGAATTCCCTTTTTCCCCTACTCTTTCCAAAATAAAATTTGGTAGGAGATGAAGAACTATTGGCATTATCATTTTCTTCACTGGGGAACAAATGGGTGTGTGACAGTCCTGCTCCCTTTCTTATTTCTGATATCATTTTCTGCAAGAGAGAATGGTTTATTACACCTAAGAACTCTCAGCATTGGCCTTATTCTCATTATCCTCCTTCCTTCTTTCTTCCCTCTCTTCCTTGAATTCCCACTGGTTTCCCATTTATTTTGGTTGTCAGAAATCCGCAAGGTATCGTGCAGTTTGGGAAGGGTGTGTGGTTGTGTGCCAGAGATGCCATATAGATTGGGGAGGATGAGTGGATGGGTTGCATAGGTCAAGAAGAGTGCTGGGAGTATGTGAAAGGTCCTGTATGAACCTGGTCAGATGTACTGGGTGAATGGTAGAATAATGGTAAAGAATAATCCATAGGGTCACAGAGATGTGCGAGAGGCACTACACTGGTCAGGGATTGTGTTTGGGGTTGCCCAAGAGGGAAGGCACATGGTATGCAGCATAGGTCAGAAAATGTGCATTAGGGTTAGGATCATGGAAGGTATATGGAGATGACATCAGTCAGGGAAAGCATGCAGGGAGGAGGCACAGTACATAGGAGCTTGTGTGAGAGGAAGTGTGCATGGGAATTCTTTCTTCCTTGTTTATTCCTTCCTTCTTCTCTTCTTTTCCTGTGTCATTGAGAGAGAGAGAGGCAGAAAGAAAGAAAGAAAGAAAGAAAGAAAGAAAGAAAGAAAGAAAGAAAGAAAGAAAGAAAGAAAGAAAGAAAGAAAGAAAGAGAGTGGGGGAATATCAGTCAGTGGATATAGTCCTCCTTTCTTATTTTTCCCCACAACAACAACCTTGTGTGTTCAATTTGGCTAAGATATATTGATTGGACCAAAGTTACCCAAAGTTATCCCCTGGCTAAGGATGGACTTGGAACTAGATCTCTCTAGTGTCAGACTAGCTTCTTAACTCTCACACAAATTATATATGAACACCTTGTGTGCATATGAAGAGGATGCATATGAGTAGAGAGCTTTTTCCAATTCCTTACAGTCTTTTCTAGATTGATAGGTAGCAGAGGACTCCATTATTTGCTGCTATTCATGCCATAGTAGATGCTGCCCAATCGTAGCACTTTGATTTACATCTCTATTATCGTTTCAATGGTATGCTGAAAGGAGTTCTTTCCATCTGCCTAATTGATCAGGATAGCTAAAAAGAGATACGGTAACTCCAGGACACAATAGTTCCTATCTGGGTCTTTCTGAGCTTCTAACTGTACCCAAAGACACCAATGCACAACCTGTGGAAGGACAGATAAGACACATAGTAACATGAAGAAATGAGTTAGGAGAAAGAAGGAAAATATAAAACTGTGCCAATGATGGGTCTGAAAGCCTGGTCCCCAAGGCCAGGAGTACAATACTGATAAGCAAGAAAAACCGGTCAGTGTCAGTCAGTTAAAATAGTACACAAAAGGAAAAGCCAAATATTGGAATAAAGCAGTAATAATTGTATCTTACCTGACATAAAGAAATGGTCAGTTGAGGCAGCCCCGAATGGAAAGCATAAAGCATCCTGAATGAATGGCAGACACAGATAATAGGAATAGAAGAAATTGAGAAATAAGAAACAGGGGAAAAAAGCTCTGAAATGATGGAAGAAAATGGATATTACTGTATGGTTCTTTCTTGCCTCCAATACAGAGAAGGTCACAGCTGTAAATCATAATATGAAAGTTCAGAGATTCAATCTTGGCCAATGATCAAAAATTCTCTGAGGGGTGGGAAGGCCTTTGTTTCAGGGACTGGGATCATATTACTAAATCTGGTGCTTATGATTCTTCTTTGGTTTATATATTTATTTCCCTTGTTGATCTAAAGGCATTTCATCCATCCTCTGCTTGCCTGCTTATATTCTGTTCTATAGTCAAGACGAAACAGAGATGGGAGAAGTTTTCAGCATTCTGTTCATTTGAACATGATCAATATTATAATGATAATTATATGATTATTATTTTTAAGAGCTCTTAGATTTAATTGTGAATAAAGAACATTATTGAGAGGAATAAAGCAAAAGGGGACACACTTTTCCTTCAGGATTTTTTTCTTTTCAAGAAAATGTATGAAAGACCAAATCATGTCTCTCTTTCGCCATTCAACCAAAGAAGACAATGAAATTACTTTCTAACTCAAGAGCATCATTGCACAGCCAATCAGAGTCAGATTCAGTGTCACTAAGGGCAAGGAAACTCTTCTCTCATTGCCCTGAGTTTGATTGGAATGGACACATAAATGCATTTCCAAAAAAGTCTGATTGACATCATGATTTTACCATGCTTTGCTAGCAATAAAGCTGTCAACACATGCCAGCAAAACCAGGAATATATATTCAGTTGCCTTTGCACTGTAATCATAGTTAAGGTATTGGGCTGTGGACAGATAAAGATAGAAGCTTTCTTTGTTTGCAATAGATACACCACCCTCTGTCACCTAACACAGATTTGTCTCTTGTTCTTTGGGTAAATTGTGCCGTAACAGTTTACAGTTTAGTAAGGGACACTATAAACAGCAGCTCAAATGGGTCTTGAAGAGACATTATTTGTCCATGCACAAAACAACAAGACTGAGAACATTAGGATATCTCCATGGTACTTTGTTGTACCGACACTTTGACCAATTACTTAATGTGGTATCAGGCCATACATTCAGAACAGTTGATGTACTGCTTTGTAAATGTGTGGTGGTTGTCTCTCCATATAGGAAGGAAATGAACACATGATACCTTACCTTTTTTCTTTTTCTTTTTTTTATTAAATTTTATTGGTTTTTAAAAACAAACATAAACAAACAAAACATAAAAACATCAAGCTGTCTTCCATAGGTGTACATACAGTGTGCCGGTTGATTTACAAATTGTTTTGTGCTTCCATTTCATAGTCTTCAATTACAATTACATTACATATAATCTCATATTGTCAATCAAAAATTAAATACTTCAGTATCACTATTAATCAATCAGTTGACTACACTTTTATTCATTCATGTTTTACAAGATAACCATAATTTACTTAGTTTATTTTATAACAGTTCATATTATCATCCCAAATCTATCCTAAAATCATTTTATAGATATAATAAGAAAGAAGTACATCTTTATATATTATTTACTAAAAGTCTACATATTTCCTTACTGTACTTTATTGTCTAACCATTGAAAGAAAAGATCCCAAATTTTATAAAATTCTTTATCCTCTTGTTCTCTAATTTCAAATGTCAATCTACTCATTTCAGCACATTTCAATATTTTCTTAATGATTTCCTCCTGTGATGGTATTTTCTCATTTTTCCAGTTTTTAGCAAATACAATCCTAGCTGCTGTTAATACATTTACAATCAGGTATTTCAAGTCTTTACTATATATTCAGATAAAATTCCCAATAAAAATATCTCTGGTTTCAAGTCTATATGTTTTTTGTCATTTTTTCCAACCACATGTGGATTTTAGTCCAATATTTTTTAGCATCCGCACAAGTCCACCACATATGGTAATATGAGTCAGGTGTCTCATGACATTTCCAACATTTTTCAGATTTATTCTTGAACATTCTTGCTATTCTTGTTGTTTTCTTTATATGCTGTTGACATTGTCATTTTATAATTCTGAGACCACAATTTTTGCCATTTCTCTAAATCAATCCCATATCCAAAATTCTTCCCCCAAGCAATCATAGTTTCTTTAACTTGTTCTTCTTCTAGTTTAATTTCTAATAAATATCCATACAATTTTTTGATCGCCTTTTCATCAGTACCTATCAAAAACTTATCTAAGTCAGTCCGTTTATCATAGAAACCTTCTGTTTTAGAATTTTTATCATACCTTGAATGTATTTGTTGCTTATGAAAACCAATTCATCTTTATACCTTGTTCCTCTAGCTTTTGCATAGATTTAAGTTCACCCTTTTCATTCAATATTTCACCATATCTATCTGTTTGTTCCTTTTGTATATTATAGGATACGAAAATGCTTCAGTAGTCGATAACCAGATGGGAATTTTCAAATAACATTGTCTTTTAATCTTCTCCCAGTTTAACCACAGAGACTCCTGTATATAATGTTTTCTAAAATACCCCTGTGTTTTAGTTCCTTTGTACCATAAAAAAAGCATGCCACCCCAACAACAAATCATGTCCTTCTAATGTCAACAATCTAGTATTTCTTAGTGTTATCCATTCCTTAACCCACATCAAATTTGTAGCTTGGTAGTACAACTCCCAATTAGGCAAACCAAATCCTCTTCTAATTCTAGCATCTTGCAAAAGTTTTAACTTTATTCTCACTTTCTTACCTTGCCATATATATTTCAACACAATTTTGTTTAAATCTTCAAAGTAATCTTTTCCAAGCCTAATTGGAATTGTTTGAAACAAATATAAAATTCTGGGTAATATATTCATTTTGATTGTTGAAATTCTCCCTATTAGTGACAGTTGTAAGTTTTCTGCTGTTTAAGTTTAATATAATTGTTCTCTTTTAATGTACTACATCTTGCTGTAAAATATATCCCCAAGTACTTGATCTTATTTGTGACCTGAATTTTCAATAGATCTGCCAGTTCTTCCTTTTGTCTTAATAGCATATTCTTTGTCAAGATCTTTGTCTTATCTTTATTTATTTTCAAACCAGCCACCTTTCCATATGTCTCTTTCTTTTCTATCAATTTTGATTCTGTTTCTAAAGGGTCTTCTAAGATGAAAACCAGATCATCCGCAAATGCTTACAGCTTAAATTCTTCCTTTTTGATTTTAATTCCTTTTATATTCTTTTCATCTCTAATATTTCTGTTTAACACTTCCAAAGTTAAGACAAACAACAAAGGTGATAGTGGGCACCCTTGTCTTGTTCCTTTTCTTATATTAATAGAATCTGTCAGTTCTCCCTCTATCATAATCTTTGCTGTTTGCTTATAGTATATAGCTTCTATTGCTTGGATAAATTTTCTAGCAAAACCCATCTGTTGCAACAGTAATAACATGAATTGCCAATTCACATTATCGAATGCTTTCTGTGCATCTAAAAATATCAGAGCCATTTGTTCTTCAGGATGTGCCTCATAGTATTCCAAAGTATCCAAGATTATTCTCATATTATCTTTAATTTGTTTCTTTGGTAGAAATCCATTTTGATCAGGATGGATAAAATTATTTAAATATTTTTTAAGTATTTCTGCCAATATTGAAGCAAAGATTTTATAATCTGCATTTAGTAGAGAAATGGGTCTATAGTTCTTAATTTGTAATGGGTCGGCCTCCTCTTTTGGAATAAGTGTAATATAGGTTTTTGACCATCATTTAGGTATCTTCTTCTTTAACATAACTTCATTCATAACTTCTAGCAATGGAAGATTCAATGATTCTTGTAATGTTTTATAAACTTCTGCCGGAAGTCCATCTGGACCTGGTGCCTTTCCATTATTTTGCTTCTTGAGTGCTTCAGTTAGCTCCATCATTGTTATATTGCTTTCTAACATTTTTTCAGTCTCTTTAGGTATCTGAGGTAAATTAGCATTCTGTAAGTACTGCTTAACTCTTTCCTCATCAATATTCTCTTGTATATATAATTTCCCATAGAAGTCTCGAATGATTTCCTTCTTCTCTTTGTTATCATGGCAAACTTGGCCTGGTCACCTATTAATTGCTATATTTTCCTTGATTCTTTCTCCTTTCTCAATTTATATGCTAACCATCTACCTGGTTTGTTTGCGTCTTCAAAGTATTTCTGTTTAGCACCTCTAATTTTCTGTGCTAGTTCTTTTTTTTCTATTTGACCCATTTTGTGTTTAATTATATCCATTTTTTTTCTGTGGCATTTTCTGTAGCTCTTTTCAAACCTTTTATGCTCATCCTCTAGGGCCTTAGAGGCTAGCCTTTTCATAGTATTCCTTTTCCTTGTATAGTCTATTATCAAGCCTCTAACATATGCCTTCATTGTATCCCATACATTCTGAATTGATGTATCTTCTTTTTTGTTTTCTCTAAAGAAAAAAGCCAATTCTTTCTCCATTCACTGTGTGAAGTCTTTTTCCTTTAAAATAGTATTATTTAACGTCCATGTAGATCTTTTTTGTCCTTTCCATTTAATTGTCATTGGATTGTGCCCAAGTACTTGTTTCAATATTTATTTCTTGAATGTTAGATATTAATTCTGTTGACATCCATATCATATCTATTCTGGAGCATGATAAGTGTCTATTTGAATAGAAGTTGTATTGTTTAGTTTTAGCATTTCTTTCTCTCCATGTATCTTTTAAGTTTACTTCATCTACTATTTTAAAAAAAGATTTAGGGAGAGTCTTTCTGTTTTGCTTTATTGTTTTCTGTGCTGTATAGTCCAATTTATTGTCTACAATTCCATTAAAATCTCCCAACATAACTATATTACCATAATTCAGTTCAATTATTTTCATATGTAATTTTTTGTAGAATTCTTGTTTGTCATTTGGAGCATATATTGCAATCAGGAGTGTTTTCATATTATTGTCCATTATTTCCACCATTAGTATTCTTCCATCATCATCGGTATAGATTAATTTTGCTAGGGTAGTCTCCTTAATATATAAAACCATTCCTCTTTTCTTACATTGGGTCAAGGAAGTAAATATTTTCCCTAATTTTGGCTGTACCAACAATTGTTCATATTGCTTTTTAATATGTACTTCTTGTAGGCAGATTATATCAAATTTTAATTTCTCTAATTTATGGAAGGTTTTCCTTCTTTTAATGGCTGAATTAAGTCCGTTTATATTAATTGTAATCATTTTTTTCTCTTCCATGGTTATATTTTATAGTTAAGTTTAGCAGCTCTCATAGATCTTAATTCACGTTGTTCTTTGGCTTCCATCTTTCCACCTACTGTGCCTTCTTCTTTTTCAGTTGCCATTTGGTAGTCCTCTTGAAATTCAATTAGTGAGATCTCTTTTTCTGCCTCTTCCTCTTTCCTTCCAAAAAAATTCTGTATAAAATAATTCTGCTTTCTCAATTGAGTCAATTCTATGTGTCTGTTCTTGCCATGTGAACATTAAACCTTCTGGAATCAGCCATCTATAATTCACCTCTTTTTTCAGTAGCATTTTAGTCAGGAATCGGTATTCTCTTCTCTTCTCATCTCTCTCACTCTTATGGGTATTTGTTTCAAGGCCACAATCTCCTTATCTTTGTATTTCAATGTTTTCTCTTTTGCCACTTGCAGTATTTGCGTTTTAATGGATTTCTTTGTAAATCTAATGTGAACTTCTCTTGGTAAGCTATTTCTCATCGCATATCTTGTGAAAACTCGATAAACCTCATCTATTCCATCCATCATCTTCTCTTGAGTTATTTCCAAAGCTTCAGCCAGTATTTCTATCGTTATCTCAGTTAGGTTCTGTCCTTTTTCTTCCTCTAAGTTTTGGAATCTAAGATAGAATTCTGATCTATCCATCTCCCATCTCAACATATCACTTTTATCTTGTTCAACCACAGTTAATCTGTTATCGATGTTTCCAATCTTCTTGTCTCTTTGTTTATCTTCTTCAATTTTTTGGAATCTCTCATCATACTTCAACATCATTTGTTGGATGTTCTCAAGTTTTTCATCGGTTTTCCCTGTTCTTTGTTCAATGTTCTCTGTTCTTTGTTCGATGTTCTCAATGCTCTTTTCAATATTCTCTTATCTTGTTTGAATATTTTGAATTCCTTGCAAAATCATCTGCAGAGTCACTTTTTCTTGTTCTTTTTCTTGCTTTAACATTGTCTGTATTGAACGTTGTCCTCCAGATGGTGGAGAGGAAGAAGTAGAAGTTGAAGAACCAGGAGCTATAAATTTCCTACTCATTTTAAACAATTCAAAATCTTCAGGTTCTTCTAAACTTTAATCCAATTGTGAAGTAACCAATTATAGTTCAAAATAAAAATAGTAGAAAAAAGAAGCCCAATAATAATATTTTTTTAAAAAAAGGAAAAAAAAGGGAGGACAAAGTTTCTTCAGGTTCTTGTATAACTTAATCCAATCAATAGTTAGATAAAGCAAAGGACTTAAGAAAGAAAAAAGAAAAAAAAAGGAAAAGGAAAAATTCTTCAGGTTCTTCAACACCTTAATCCAATTGAAAGATGTCAAATAGAAAAAAGTGCATAAAAATAAACCAGAAAGGTAGATGAAAAAACAAAAATACCAGGAAAGGGGAAAAAAAGGCTTTTAAGGCTTTTCCTTTAAAATAAAAAGCAAACATAGAGATTGGACTTCCAAAACAAAAAGAAAGGAAGGAAGGAAGGAAGGAAGGAAGGAAGGAAGGAAGGAAGGAAGGAAGGAAGGAAGAAAGAAAGAAAGAAAGAAAGAAAGAAAGAAAGAAAGAAAGAAAAAAAGAAAGAAAGAAAGAAAAACAACGACAAACTCCAACAAAGCCAAAAAACCCAAATAGTTATTACAAAAAAAGATAAAAAAAATACAATAAATAATAATTTCATATTATCTTTTCTCATTAAACAAATTTTTCCCTGTAGTTACTAATTGGAATATGACACCTTTATATCTTTTAATTTTATCCATTCAACTCTTATTTAAGCTTCAATGTATACCTTTAAGATTATAACATTCAATATAATACACAACTTCCAATCGAATTCTGCTTGGTACATTCTTAAAATATACACTATATTCTTAAAAAAGATTTTATATATATGTATATAAAGCACTCATTCCATTCAAATTCAATTCTATCATTAATATTCATTAAAATCTTAACATCTTTAACATTTCTTTTTAATTAAATATCATACTTCCTTGGGAACACTTTTAAATTTTCCATAATTAATTCTTTTTTTTTCTATATTTCTCTTCACTTATATTTTATAAATCATTAATAATAATTAAAATGTTCCCATCCTTTCCTCATTTAATTCTCTCACTTTATTTAATTTATTTATCAACAAACATTCCACTCGATTACAATAAATATTTTATCCATCATTTTAATCATATTTCTAAAATTATTTCTCTTTGTAATATAACAATACTATCTTTTGTACCTTTGCAGAATCCCTTTTACAATTAAGTTTTCACCCATTATCTCTAAACAAGCTTATACTATCAATTCTTATACCTTTCCCCTGTTTCACTATATCTTGTTTCTGTCCTTTGTAACTTCTTTTTCTTTCCTTCTTCCCCCTCTTCTTCTCCCTCCCCTTTTTACCCCCTTGTCTCTCTACTTCTAATTCTCTCTTCTGTAGTCCCCTCTTCTGTTGCTTTGTAATATTATACTTATTTTTCAAACTATTCTTCTTCTTTTGGTTGTTTTTTCAAATCTTAAACTTTTCAATCTCTTTCCCCCCCCCCCACATAAAATTACTTGATCATTAAAGATGGCTTCTTCTTTGTCCCAATCTTCTTGTTCTTCAAGCATTTCTTGTTGTTTCTCATAGTTCCAGATCTCCATTTTTAAGAATTGAAATACGAAGCCAAAAGAACCTCTCCCTTCTTGTGCATCTTCTTTGTAGTTTTAAAGTTCCATTTTCAGTTCTTCTAAAAGTGGTGCCATTTTAAACACTTTTAAACAACCACCCAATTGATTTTAGTCATTTATATGCAATAACCAAAAATCCAAAGATCAGCAAGTAATCCAAATAATCCAAAGCTTCTTCTTGTTTCTTTTTTCCACTTTCTCTTCCTGGGATTCTATTATTTTTGTTGCCAAGTTTCAGTTAAAATGTATCTTTTAGGAATCTTGTTGAGGTTTCACTGTAAATTCCTTTTAGTTCCAGGCAGTCTCCTCCATTTTTCTAGATCCTGCCCTTTTATTCTTTTTCTCTCCTTTCCTGCTTTTAAGAGCTTTTAAGTATCCAGAAATCTTTATTATCCCTTTGACATTTTATTTTCAGCTTAAATGCCTATTGATGTCAAAGTGGATTTTTTTTCAATTTCTTGCTTAAGTCTCTTAGCTGTCAGTATAGGGAAGGGAAGAAAAAAAAACAAATCCTTTCCCTTCCCTCTCTCCTTCGCTGCTTCAAAATCTTCTTTGGGAACAATGTTATTTTTTTTATAGTTTAAATTCCAGGGTATTTACGTTGTTGCTTTTGCAGTTTAACCTGGTCAACCAAAACTTTCTCTTCTTATCTTCCTCCTGCACATTCTTTTCTGGTCAAGTTTTTCTTTGAAGTGGCCATTCCTGACCACCACTGCAACCACCTTTGGGAAAGGGAATAATGGCCAGCTGAGGGAGAGAGATGTGGCTCTCCTCAACCCTGCTGGCAGTCTCCCCCCTCTTCACCACCTCTATGGGGTGATTTAGCCCCAAAACCAGCTGGCTCAGGGCGCTCTGGCAGCGAGCATGGATCGAAACCGCGCACAATCGTGGTTTCAGTCTGTCGGCGAAGGAACTTAAACCGGAAGTCCTCCCAAGATGGTGTTTGGTTCCTAATGTGTGAGATCACACCTAGAGTACTACATCCAGTTTTGTTCACTACATTATAAAAAAGATGTTGAGACTCTAGAAAAATTACAAAGAAGAGCAACCAGGATAATTAGGGGACTGGAGACTAAAACATACAATGAACGGTTACAGGAACTGGGCTTGGCTAGTCTAGCAAAGAGAAGGACCAAGGGAGACATGATAACAGTCTTCCAATATTTGAGGGGCTGTCACAGGGAGGAAGGGATCAAGCTATTTTCTAAAGCACCTGTAGGCCAGACAAGGAATAATGGATGGAAACTGGACAAGGAGAGATTTAACCTAGAAATAAGGAGAAACTTTCTGACAGTAAGAACAATCAACCAATGGAACAGCTTGCCCTTGGAAGTAGTGGGAGCATCATCACTTGAGACTTTCAAGAAGAGATTGGACTGCCATTTGTCAGAAATGGTGTGGGGTCTCACACTTGGGTGGGGGGTTGGACTAGATGACCTACAAGGTCCCTTCCAACTCTGATTATCTGTTATCTGTTATCTGTTAACAAATAATCTTGTGGGGAGGATGACAAACATTGAAAGGAATGGTGTGTACCAAAAAGTATTCTGATAGCAATAGTACTTAGATTTATGTACCACTGTATAGTGCTTTATAGTCCTCTCTAAGCAGTTTACAGAGTCAGCATATTGCCCCCAACAGTCTGGGTCTTCATTTTATACATCTTGGAAGGATGGAAGGCCGAGTCAACCTTGAGCTGGTGAGAATCGAATTCCTGGAGTGAGCAGAGAGTTAGCCCTGCAGTACTGCGTTCTAACCACTGCAGTTCTAGATAAGAATCTTCACAGAGGGCAAACTGGTTACTCATTTTAGAATAGCTTTAGCTTTCTGAATTGTCTCTTACTGAAGTGTACACTAGTGAAGGGGATATTATTTCATTAGTTCTGTCTGATGATTGTCAAAGTTTGTATGCTATATTATTTTACAATATGAAATTCAAGCATAGTCTTTTTTAAAAGAATTGTCTGAACCTGAATCTGCTTGTAAAGGATTGTTACATTAATATCAAGTTATAGTTTAAACTATAATTATTATAATTATTTTTGGTAAACCTGTGAATTTAAAGAATAATTTAAGAATGAAACCTCTACATCTATTATTAAGGTTCCATGTGGCACGAATTGCAACAGGGCACAGATGCTCATAACTGTCCGTCACCTCCAAAATTCTAGAAAAAAACCCTAATCTTTGGAAAAACAGAGAGCAGTTTAAAGCACAATTAATTGCTAAGAATGTATGAATCTTGAAGTTTTATCCAAAATTCAGCAGCGAGAAGATTCAATCTGAATTGATCTTGAGACCTGAAATTCAGTTTAGTAAAAGTTTTGACCAGAGGCTATAGGGAAGGGGTGGAAAAGCTATCCATGGATACTTCAGCTTTTGAGGAGCAAAATATCACAGATGGTAGACCTTTTTAGAGAACATTAATTGTGCATGTTTCAGCCATGTAACATCAAGTAGTTCACAGAAACATTTTTTTAAAAAATCATCCTGTATCTTTTTTTAGGCATGGATAGGAGGGATAGGAAAAAGATAGTAGATATTACTACCAAAAATGTTGTGGTAAAGAACATTTTGAAAAAAGTGTCTAATTTATTAAAAAAATATCTTCCACACATGGTTGAAATGTAAAATCATACTAAAAAAATCAAATATCCATCAGCTTCTGATTATTTTGTTTTGCTGAGTGGCAGGCTGAATATGGGTCAATGGCAAGGTTGGCTTCTTCTGGGAATAAAGTTTTAAATGCAGCTGTGTAACAATGTTTAAAAGTTGGAAAAGTTTGTGTACTACAAGTATTAGTGCTGTCATGAAAAGCTCACCCATTGCAAGTGAAGGCAGAGAAGAAACCAGATGGAATCAGAAGATAGGGGAGGTGCATGAAAAGTGGCAATGAAAAAGCTAAAATATTTCAGACAAATTGGAGTTAGATATTATACTACGTGCAAGACAAATAGCTTGAGAGTCAGGGAAAAGTAATTTGGAAACAGTTATTTATTTATTTATTTATTTATTTATTTATTCATTCATTCATTCATTTATTTAGTCAAGCAATTATAAGATAACAGGTGTAAGTATAAACATAGTTATGGATACATAAAATGGATACATATAAGAAAAAAAGGGAAAAAAGAAACAATAGGACAGGGATGGTAGGCACGTTGGTGCGCTTATGCACGCCCCCTACAGACCTCTTAGAAAAGGGGTGAGGTCAATAGTAGACAGTCTAAGGTTAAAGTTTTTGGGGTTTGGGGAAGAAACTACAGAGTCAGGTAGAGTATTCCAGACATTGACCATGCCCCCTATTCACACAAGAAAGATCGAATTACAGGGGGTCTGCAGTGCTAATCACCAGTTTCAAAATAGTAGATCAGCTAGGTGGCTTCTCTCCTTTATTAGTTTCTATCCATTGCTTCTTGTCCTGCCTTCAGATGCTTTGGAGAATATGACCCCTCTCTTCTTTGTGGCAACCCCTCAAATATTGGAACACTGCTATTATGCCGCCCTGGGTCCTTCTCTTCACTACATATCCAATTCTTGCAAACATTCTTCATATCTTTTAGCCTCCAGTCCTCTAATAATCTTTGTCACTCTTCTCTGAATTATTTCTACAGTCTCAACATCTTTTTTATATTGTGGGAACCAAAACTGGATGCAGTATTCTATGTGTGGTCTTACTAAGGTTTTATAAAGCAGTACTAATACTTCATGTGATCTTGATTCTATCCTTCTGTTTTTGGTTGCTGCCGTACACTGTTGTCTCATATTTAAGTGATTGTCCACTAGAACTTCAAGATCCATCTTACTGTTACTGCTATTGAGCCAGATTTCATTTAATCTGTACCTATACATTTAATTTTCTTCCTAAGTGTAAAACCTACATTTTCTCTACATTGAATTTCATTTTGTTAGATATCAGTCTAAACACTGCAAGTTTCCTTAGAAGACATAAATTTAAATTTTATTTCCCAGCAAGAATGAAAAGATTGTTCTGCCTATAGAACATAAAATAGTACACCTGTTTTTGGAAGATAAATCCTGGTTGAATGCTAGGGGGAAAAGTCCTAATGGTAAAAGCAGTTCAACAATGAAACCAAATACAAGTGCTAGGCTACAGAACTTTTCCCATTCAATTAACAAGAATGAACTTCTGAAAACCAAACAAATCAAAAGAAATCCTTTATTGAGATGAGACAATTCATGTAGAGATTTAAAGCAGCATCTAAGGTCTCTCAGGCATGCAGAGATAGATAAGGGAGTTTAAAACCCCTCCCCTTGTCTTGATGTGTATTTAGTAAAACAAAGAGCCAACATGTTAATTCCCCCCACCCCCTTTTTAGAATGATCTTTTTCAGGATTTCACAGGATACATCTCACTGTGGAATTTTTCATGGTCTCTTCATCCCCTGGCTGTCTCTCCCAGAGGTGATAGATTCCGGCCATCTGGTTTTCGTCCCTCCATTGTATCATGTGTAGGTTATACAAATTCGATGTAAGATTAAATACTGTATATTCAGGTTACATCAAAAAGGATTTCTTTATCAGTCCCCCCCACCTTTTCTTCTGTTATTGAAGAAATGACAGATACATGGATCTGACAACAAGGTAGTGTGCAACTCTTTCTGGGATGAGTCCAAGCAGATGCTAAATGGTCATCCAAATTTGGATTCTGCACTGAATTAGGCCCAGTAATCTAAATGCCAGCTCCCAATTTTATAATTCTATCATAAAATCCAAGTCAAATTGCAACCTCATGCTTATTTAGATGGCAGAAGACATAAAGTACTCCATGTGATTGATCTTTGAGTAAAAATGTAGAAAAGTAGACTATATACAGACAACCCAAATATTGTCATTTTACCATGCAGTATTAAAAGCCTCCATTGAGCAACCTTTGAATTTTATTTACATGTTAAACAAAGGGATGTGCTATCGTCATCTCAGAGGTCCCTGAGGATTTTGCATCTATGAAATATTGGTGAAGAATTAGACTGAATTCACAACACATAAGAATGATGAGTGACTCAACATTGATAAGAGTGCCTAAGCACAGGGATTCAAGTTGCTTGTAAAAAAAATCATTACAATGAAAATTATAAACAAAAGCAGACTAATCAAATATAGAGCATTAGGTATGAAAACAATGCATTAAAGTGAAGCTTATTCTTTGTAAGAGCCACATTGGCGCAGTGGTTAGAGTGCAGTACTGCAGTGGTTAGAGTGCAGTCCTGCAGTCTTCTCCTGACTGCCAGCTGCCTGCAATTTGGCAGATCAAATCTCACCAGGCTCAAGGTTGACTCAGCCTTCCATCCTTCTAAGGTAGGTAAAATGAGGACCCAGATTGTTGAGGGCAATAGGCTGACTCTGTAAACTGTTTAGAGAGGGCTGTAAAGCACTGTAAAGCAGTATATGTCTAAATGCTTATCACTATTGCTATCTAAAAAGGCTAGCGGATTTCTGACTTGTAACATGGCATCAGTTTAGGAGTTATTATGGGCATGGCAATAAGGTAGATCTTCTTATTTTGTTGTATTTTTATTTTTAAAATCATCTGAAGAATAATCTTTAGTAATTGAATTGCTGCTTTATTACAATAGTGATCATTCCTATTGTGACACAGTTATTGAGATCAAGCAATACCAAATAAACAGGATGAATGCCCACAGGTGGAGGGATTAGAATTTTAACTTTTGGTGTTGACTGATTACAAGCTGATGTTAGCCATAGATTTTATTCATTAATATTTGTTGTTAACTTCGCTCTTCAACTGTTCGCTCTTCAACTGTCATCACTGCAACAAAGTCTATCCATTTTGTTGCTGAGATTCCTCTTTTGAAATGTAAATATTGAAGAAAAATCTAATCATCTCCCTGTAGATATTTTAGCCAATATCTACCTAAAACCATATAAAACCACATCTTTAAATGACACATATGCAACAAATATATATGGAATGGGTGGGATGGGGTACAGCCTATCCAAAATAGATATTTCTCCTAAATTCTGAAGTCCAATTCAAGACTTAGTAACAACTCAACCTTCTCTGTGTTGTTTCAGGGTTTTTTTTTTTTTATCACATATAAAGTCCCCCTACAGTGTGGAAATATCAAATTCCCTGAAGAGGTAATAATGAAACCAGTCCACTAATAGCTTTCATACCTTGACTCCAGAGATGTGTGTTCTTTTAAGAACCTAAATCTATTCAAATAAAATTGGGTTCCACCCAGTCCAAATCAGCCTCAGCATTCAAATGGAATCTGATTGATTTTCTGAAGCAGTTCAAACTTTTGTATGGATAGATTTTTCTCAAATGACTTGAACATTCAAATGGATTTGTATTTCTCTACCATCTATCTCATCGCATTTATTCATTTATTTATTATCTTTAGAGACTGCCCATCTCTCTCACAGAGCAATTCTTGGTGGTGTACAAATAGACAGTAAACCATAAAAGCATTGGTTTTGACATTAGTTGTCAAATTGTCTATTGCTTAGTGTTGTAAGTCCAAAATATTTTTCCTTGCCCTCTCCCTGCCCCCCCCCCCAATTTCTTTTTTCTTCACTGTTTATATTTCAGTAATATGGGTTGCTTTCTGTTTAATTATTATTTCATTTCTCTTCCATTTCCACTTAATTCACACTTTCTTCATATATTTGTTTAGCAAGTCCTCATTTTATTTATATGACCAAACCTCTTTAACGTACTTATTCTATATTTGTCACTCTTATTTACTTATTTAATTTGCCACACCTCTTTTGCATTTAGTCCACATTTATTCAACATCCATTTCCTTTTTCCCCTTTAATTGTTTAATTATATAGAATGCACACACTTCTTAAGTTTAGGGCTGAAAAATTCAGATGCCCATTCACCAACATACAGTATTTAGCATTGTAGGCTGCAAAAACATAGCAAAGAGCTAAAATGTTTTTAACTTTTTCCTCCCCTCTCATGGTCATCTGGACACTTATAACCGCAAGCTGGTAATCCTGTTAAGAAACTCATTCTCACTGAATTCAACTTTACTTTTCTGTTTCTGTGAACCCCACAATTTTCACATCCATATAACAAGGGGGAGAAAAGGCACAGTTTTATTCTATTTTTCTATTTTTCTTGTTTGTTAACATATTTTCTGTTATCAACAAGAATAAAATATAAACAGAAAAACAGATAAACAAACATGCAACTCTAACAATGAAAAGAAGAAAAATTGGTATACAAAAAAGGGAATAGAAAAAAAATTCAAATGTCAAATAGATCTAAATTAAACATAAAGAAGCCATCCTGAGCTAGACACTGAAAAGTAAAAAGTAAATTTAAAAAGTGGTTCTCTTACATAATTGATTTACAAGTAGTTATAAGCTTTTCCATCCTTATTTTACAAAAATACTATATAGAATAAACAAATATTCCAGATGAGGAAGTCTGTCTAATAATCAAATTGACCCAACATCTAATCTTAATATATACATAAAAATGTTATTCTTCTATCTTTAGCAAATATTTTATTGTGATAGACATATATTCTTCTATTTATTGACCATGCATGTGTAACTATCATATCCATTCGATTTTCCCTGTCAATGTGTATTTGGGGCAGTGATACAAGCAGATAAAGAACTAAAAAAAACCAGTTCAATCTTTGACGTGGTTGGGGGGAACTAGAAGAAAGGAGAGACTAGTAATTAGATGTATGGATGATATCAAGGAGATAAGAGGAATCTTTTTGAAAAGGCTATGATTTATTGCTGGAGGCAGTTAAGATGATGAGCATTTGTCCATGCTGTCACACATCTAATCCAAGGAAACCTAGTTTATCAGCATATACATTGGGTTCGTATATTTCCTGAATGTACACATTGTTGTAAATAATGTTTTTCAAGCAATTACAATCTATGTGCACTTTTTATATTATGATCTGCACTGCAAAATTCAGACTCATGAACAATCTGGTGGTAAACTACTCTGATTGGTACTTTAGTCTGGAAAACAGGAATTAGATCCATTTGCTTAAAGAAGTGGACCAAACAAGAGGATTCAGAATGTCATCTGCCATGAAACACTGAGAAGTATCTGCCTCTTATGAATGCTCTCCTGTTCTTTCAGTGTGTTTAGGATGATAACTAAAGTTTAGTGTGTGAGTCTTTAAAGCATTGATATTAAACAATTACTAGCTGCATAAAATGTTTTCTATTCCTTTTTTTCTGAATCAGATAAAGCCAGCCACTTCAGTGAAGGGGAATATATTACACATGCTTCAAAATCTCACATGAGTTTACATAGGTTTCCCCTCCCCTTTAATTTACATCTATTAGAAAGCAGATATGAAACTGTCAAATCCCAGTTTCTTCAGTGCAGTTTTGCAATGAAGGTATTATGTGAAGAGGCACAAAGAGTAAGAATATGAGTGATTTAATGGGAAGTTGACTGCTGTCCAGATATACATTTGATATAACCTGAAAGGGTGAAATAATAAAGGACATCTATATAGCCTTATGTCATTTGGTGTCCATGGTCCAGAGAATTTCTTCCTTTCAAGTAATAGGGAGAGCTTGCCCCTCAGAGAAAAAAAATAAACCAATTCTTCTTTCTGCCAGCATGGTCATATGATCAAAATTTTGGCACTTGGCAACTGGCATGTCTTTATGACAGTTTCACTATCCAGAGGTCACTATTCGTAATCTTTCCAGTTAGCTTCTGACAAGCAAATTTAATAGGGGAAGCTAGATTCACTTAACAGCTTGATGATTCACTTAATAACATTAGTGATCCACTTAATAACTATGGTCATAAAATGGGGAGCAACTTCTTTAACAAATGCTTTGTTTAGCAACAGAAATTGTAAGGTCAATTGTAGTGGTAAACTGAGGTACACCTGTATTTTGCCCAGAGAAAGAAAGGTTTTGAGAGAGACATGATAACCGTTGTATATAGTATCTGAAATGATGTCATGTTATATACAAAGAAGACTTAGAGTTGTTCCAGAAAGCAAGGCAAGAAATAATGAGTTTAATTTACAAGGAAGCAGATTTCAGATGGCCATTAGGAAAATTACCTAATGTTAAAGCTCTAAATGCAGTCAGTTGCCCTAGGAGCTGATGACTCTCCTTTAATGGATATGTTGAAACAGAGGTTTGATGGCCATTTCACAGGGATGGTCTAGTGGGGAATTCCTGCAGTGAGGGAGTTGATCTAGATCAGGGGTGTCAAACTCATGTCACAGCGTCATCACATGACACATAGGACTTTTCTCCCCTTCGCTAAACCAGACATGGACATGGCCAGTGCATGATGCATCTGTCCCATGGGCTGGGAGTTTGACAGCCGTGATCCAGATGAATTCCCTATCTTTCTCTTGGAAAAATATGGCTCACCAGGAATTGCCAGAGACTTTCTTTCCTTTCTTCTGAGTATAACTCAAATTTTGAAGTATTTGGAAAATAATTATTCTAAATGGACATAAAATCCTAGCTGTTTTCCTTCCTCTCTGGCTTCTTCTTCATAGAAAATTGAGGGATTGCAATTAAAGCTGGATTTTTTTTTCTTTTCTGGAGTATAAGTCCGGTACACAAACAAGGGCTGGCCGGTGACAAATAGTTTACCAGAATTCCCCCCCCCTTTTTTTTTTAAAGTTCTGTCTCCCACCTTTGCCATCACTATGCCCAAGCTGCTGAAGAAAAGCAGATCCCAAGATATGTCTCTCGGGAATTGCAGTCAGAGATTTCACACTATGTCACTCACACCAAATTTAACATTGGCAGACAGTTGCCCATTAAATCATACATGAAATTGCCTTATTGACTTTCAAAGAACTGCAATGAGTTGCTTTCTCTAATTCACAGATCTACTGTGTAATTATCTTGCAAGTTGTTCCCTAGGGTCAAGCAAAGCTTGCTCTGCTGTCATTTGAACTGAAATCTCAGGCTATGATGGCTTTATTAATGATGTTCCATTTTTTAGAGTTCATTGCCCAAGAACTGTTAACAAGGGGTGGGGTCAAGCATCAACATTTCCCTTGCATGACAATCACTGGCTATAAATCAGCCCATTGTAACCCAGTTATAAACCTAAGGCTGTTCCAGGTCAGGCAGAAATGATATGCACATTTTTCTTTAAAGGGCCAATAAAGGTTTACTGTCTTGGCAAAGAATATTAGCACAGTTTGAACAATAGCCAAAAGATTAAAATCTTTATCCCCACTGAGAGATAAATCACTGTTCTGTGATTACAACTGAATTGGAAGTTGCTGATGAAAAGCAGTGAAATCAAAAAAGATGAGCCAACAATGTCCCCTAAAGTCAAATGTAATACTGGGGTGCAATATTTAGAGGACTGGGAAGATTGCCTAAATTGGTATTATGTCCTAGGGCAAAATATAGCTCAAGCAACAGTTTTCTTTAATTTAGAGGTGAACTCTACCGCAGATATCATCACTGGGCAGACTCAATTGGGATAATGCCCCTTTCCTGAATCCAGTGAATTTCACATAGCTAGCGCTGCAGATAGCAGACCTACAATTAAAAAAAACTGATGGCCCTAGTTTATTCCAGGGTACTGTATACCCTTCTGTTTATTCCTAGGAGGCTATTCAAATTGCATGGTCTGCTGATATCCAGTCTTACTGAATATATATGTGAGACTTCATTGAGACTCACATCACTTTTTTTCAGCCTGACAAGAGTCCTGACAAGGGGGCACGAAGAGTGGGGGAGAATGCAAGATGTGTGTTTGATGGCCTCTTGAGGGACAAGCTCCATTCTGTTCCAGTGTCATCCCTAGCCTTTTTCTCATCCGTGTACTTTTATGGCTGATTTCACATTTAGCCACATCTGTCACCAGAGACAGTTTCTGAAAAGCACCTGTCAGCAGGTGCCTTTTTCCCCCCAGACATGTCCTTCTGATCATATTTGCAATTTTTACATTTCTCTGCTCAGATTCACAAAAACCTGGGAAAGACAGAGGCCTGCAAGGCCTGATTCCTTCAATTCAGTCCTGCCCTTTGTGTTTAGATGAAATTAATTGGCTTATTTGGGGTTCTAAAATGTACCCGCTGTGTAAAATGAGAAATGAAAAGGAAATGCAGCTTGGAAACTGAACAAAGAACAAATACTAAGGGCACTGGGCCATTCTTCTTTTAATTTCACACTCAATGGTTTTCATTGCACAAAATATTTTGCCCTTTGGTTTATTTATTTATTTACCGAGCCATCATTATGCATGCCAAAAAAAATCAATCTTAACTGTTAATCAAAATTTGTTTGATTCTGACAGATGCAATTCTCTCAGTGACACCCCCTGTTCAAGATGATTTATAATTGGCTGACAGTTCTTAGATTCTCTTGCAATCATTTCTTATTACAGAAAAACATATAAAATAAGTCATTAGTGAGCAGATTGTGGTTATAATACCGCCTATTCTCTCACGGAAAAAGCCCAGGCTACGTTCAAACAAAGTTGAAGTGTTGGGCATTCAAATGCAATATTGACCCTTGCTCATTCCCCTCATATGGCTCATTCCCCTAAGCTGGTCCTCGACTTATGACCATAATTGAACCCAAAATTTATGCCATTAAGTGAGACATTTGTTAAGTGAGTTTTGCCCAGTGGTGAGATTCCGCCGGTTCACACAGGTTCAGGCAAACTGGTTGTTAAATTACCCACCCTCCACTATCAAAGCAGATCCTGGGTGCTGCACTGTAATGAAGAAATGGGCAATGGGGTGGCCAGCATGAGGAGAAGGCCACTTTCTCTCTTTCTTCTCCCTGCTTCTCCTTCTTCCCTTGTGCTGGCCATTCCATTACCCATTTCTCCATTGCAGTGCAGCACCCAGGATCCACTTTGATAGTGGAGGTGAGTAATTTAACAACTGGTTTGCCCGGGGTCAGGTTGGCTGTCAAAGGAGACTTATCTCACATGTGCCTCTTGTGGCAGAGCTGGAGGGCAGGGATGGGCCACACCTCCCATGACAGCCAACCTGATCCTCATTTTGCCTCATTTTGCGACCTTTATTGCCACAGTTGTTAAATGAATCACTGAAGTTGTTTAGTTAGTTGTTAAGTGAATCTGGCTTCCCCACTGACTTTCCTTATCAGAAGGTCATAAAATGGGATCACATGAGCCCGGGATGTTGCAACCATCATAAATATGAATCAGTTGCCAAGCATTTGAATGTTGATTATGCGATTGTGGGGATGCTGCAACTGTCATAAGTATGAAAAATGGTCATAAGTCACTCTTTTGCGCCATTGTAACTTTGAATAATCATTAAATGAACTGTTATAAGTTGAGGACTACCTGTATCTGAAAAAGTACGATCACCAGTCTTAAGCAAATACAATTAATACTGTCTAAACTACTCCGAGCCTTTCCATTCTCCTTGTAAGAAGACACAGATGCTCATTCAGAGAAAGCGCTCTCCAAACCAGCCTAGAATGAGACAAATAAAAAAAGTCACACACACACACACATACACACCCAAATCAAATCACTGATTTTCATTTGAATGCTGGAATCTGAAATTTCATAATGGAATTCACAAAAGGCCTTGATTGCTCTGTTTTTTGTCAGATTGAAGCTTGCTAATTTGGCTGGTCTGTGCAATCAGCTGTAATGAATCCTGTAAACCTTCAACTAGTTATAAGTAGAATGCTTCCATTTATGCTGCTTTATACCAATCTGGCATTCACTTTAATGAAAGAAGAAGAAATTGCAGCCCCATAATTTATCAAGGTACTTTATTCACCCTTAGTCTTTCCCTGGATCTTTCACATGCCACATACTTGCTGGATATCCTTATATACTGTAGTATTATTGTTGAATCAAATCTGTACACAGTGCTCCATGGCCTCAAAAAAAAATCATGCTTCCCAGCTCCTTTTCTTTCTTTCTTTCTTTCTTTCTTTCTTTCTTTCTTTCTTTCTTTCTTTCTTTCTTTCTTTCTTTCTTTCTTTCTTTCTTTCTTTCTTTCTTTCTTCTCTCTGTCTCTCTCTGTCTCTCTGTCTCTCTCTCTCTCTCTCTCTCTGTCTTTTTTCTCTTTCTCCCTTCCTTTCCCTTCCCTTCTTTCCTCCATCTAAATATACAAGATCTAACGAGTGCTTTAACACAAAATCATTGGATGGTTTCAAAACTACTTTTCTTAAAAGTGCAACATTTTTTTAAAAGTTTTATTTGTGCTGTGTCTTTGAATGATTGTGCTTATCCTGAATCAGGTGCAAATGCAGATGAGAGTACAAATATCTGGAGAAATATTTTTTTTAGGCTTGGAACTGTAATTGTTAATTTACAGTGTGGCATTCCACATATATAAATGTATGGCATTCAGCTTTGTTCAGGTATTTTCCCACATCATTGTAGTTGTGCTTTTAAAGTTGTAGCAACGTTTCGGCAGAATCTCATCTGCCATCATCAGGCTTCTGTATTGTGTCCGTCTGTGAGTCAGGCCCCCATAGTTGTTTCAGTTTTAAATTTGGAGCAGCCTATTGCTGTGCCAGAATGGTTTTTTCTTCATCCTGATTGGTTGGGAATCTTGGTCTGTGTTTATTGGTCTTGGAGTTTGCTGTGTTCTGCTTGATTGGTGTTTCTAATATCTTCTGTCTGTTTTTTGGCTCTTTTTGTATCTTGATTGGCTGGCAACATTTTGTTACTTTATTGGAGGCCTTTTGTGCAGCTTGGCTCCAGGCAAATGGATGGCTACCATTTGTTTGGAAGCTAGGTTTCATCTGGGTGCCTGGTTGGGATGTGTTTGAGCTGGAGGTATCAGGGGGGATCTGTTTGTGTCCAGGTGTTTGCCTGGCTTGTGGTGTGGATATATTTTTGTTTGTGAGTGCAGGCTTCCAAATGATTGACAGTCTGGTGGAATCATCTCTTCTATTCATGCTTTCAGGTCTTTTTTCAATCTCTATGGCTTCTTTGATGATTCTGTTGCTGGGGTTTTCTATAGTGGCTAGGGTTTTGGTGCCATTGAAGTTGATGCTATGACCTGTGGCTTCCATGTGTTGGACTAGTGAGGAAGTGCGTTCCAGTTTTTTGACTGCATTTTTGTGTTCATCCAGGCGGGTACTTATTCTTCTATTGGTCTGTACAATGTATGTGGCTGGGCATGATGCACAGGGGACTTCGTATATGCCTTGGTTTTCCAGGTCAGTTTTATCTTTGGGGTTTCTAAGGATGGCTGCTATTTTTCTGTCTGTTGTTTCAGCTGTCCAAATGGTATCATCAACATTTTGCAGGTTATTGAGGTTTCTTATTTCTTGTTTAAAATCAGTTGACAATGACCTGTAATGTTTAGCATGAAGTACAATCACCCTATTGTTATATTGGCCTAATATTGCCTAATTATTATATTTAAACCAAACTAATACTGTATATTTAAATCAGACTATTATAATTTATTTATGATTTATCAGTGAAGACAGTAAATCACTAACTTAAGGATCACATTAGAATTTTAAGTATGTAAAAAAGAATACTTTAAAATGTAAAACTTAAATATACAATTAGAAGTATATGTGTATATACACAGACATACACACATGCACACTTCAAACAAATATGCCTAATACTAAGCAATGATAAGCTATCATCAGTGGCAAACCTAGATGTAAGATGCAAAGTAGACTAATTCTCCAATTAAAGTCAATAGTACAGATAATATTAAGTTAGGCTGAAATGGTTTCTATGTATAAAATGATAAAATACAGAGTATGCCCTTCATGTGCATTATTTTTCTAATTTATTTTATAGTTTTGACCTGCCCCTATGGTTTATTAACTGAAAAGAAAGTTCTCTCAAAGGCATTTGAACAGTTCTCTGTTAAAATTATTAAATTGCTTCTAGAAGGTCGGTGCCAGTCTTGGAATATGAATGGACACCAGCATGCTCATCACTTAGTAAAGGTCTAAGACTTGTGCTAATAAACCTTAGCAAGGTCTCCTCTGGTTTGAAGAAAATAATAATAATCCCCAAGTCCCAAACAAGGACATCTGAGTTCATTCCTGCCTAATCTCTTATTTAAAAACTTTTTAAAGGCTCTAATCCAATTAAATGTAATTGCACGGGACAAGTTAGTCATTACTAATTTAATCCATATGATTTCAATTAAGATTTAAATTTGACCAAAATTGGATTGACAAATTAACATAAGGATATTATTGCATGAGATCCAGATTCTGTATATCATGTTTTATTATTTGGTTTAAGCACAGTCCATTAAAAAAACAACCAAAACCAGAATGCTAACAAAAACATTTCTCTCTCTCTTTTACTGTTGCATTTAAAACACAATTAGAAGCCAGCTGGTGATTACCAAAATACCCTTAGACCATGCAGAGCAAGTATATGCCACATTCTATTTTGAGATGCCTTTGCAGTATCACCTTGCAACAACAGCTGTTGAGAAAGATGGGATTAGTGTGAATTCCTCCTCTAGAGCTCGGCAAGTGGAAAAGATGTTAATACATTTTTCAGTTCATTTTAGATTCAGGTATTCCCAATAGCTATCTTCCCCCGTTAATCAAAAAAAGGCACAAGATACTAAGATTGCCCCGCAGGGATTTGGAAACTCAATGCAAGTTCTTCTTGACTGGAACTCTCAGCTTGGATTTTATTGTAAACATTAAAAGATCAGATGCTAAATTAGCTAGAATAAACTTCCCAAGGTGCAAACCTGATGCCAAGTGCAACCAGCTGACAAAACCTGATGCCAAGTGCAACCACCCGATTTGCAACCAGCCGACAAGTGGATTGGCTGTAAGTCCAAGCACAGTCCTGAGTAAACAAGGCTAACTCAGCACTAGCATTGCTAGAGGTGATTGACTGAAGTATGCTTTTGGTTGGCAATGAAAACCAATTCTTCCCTGAATTACTTCCTCGTTGGTACCCTAGAGATAATTGTTTTAAACCTTGAATGCATGCTAAATTATTGGAACTGAATTGTGCATTACCTAAATTACCTGATTTTAACCTGGAACAAATGGTGGCTAGTTGGCAGGGCTATGTGATAAACCAGACATGTTCATTGTCTTTCCCCTCTTCCCAGTCAAGAAACAATCTAATGGCTGGCTCAAACTGACAGTTTCCCTGTGGAAAAAGAAGGAGCTGTCCTCATCCAAAATTTGCTACTTTCTAAAACTCTCTAACCAATAATTTTCCAGGTGATATCTCAATGTTCTGAAGATTTTGAAAGGGATGTAAGGAGATGTAAAAAGTAATCAAGATGACTTTGACTGGGATACCAAAGCAATGAGTAACTTAAATGTGGCTTAAGTTGGAAACAAATACAAAATATGTCTAAGTAGTTCAAACACCTACCCTTATTCACTGTGTATAAGAATGTGAGATGGTGAAATCAAACTTGCAAGATTCTGTAATTATAAGTAGTATTAAAAGTAGTATTAGCCTTCCTATGAAGGGTAAGATATGGAGGCCATACACTTAAAATAAGGTCCTCTCTGACTCAGTTCTCCTAAATTTTATTTATACTTTTAACTATGCAATATACTTCTATTGCGATGTTTGGTGATATATGTTAACATATGTTCTCAATGGGACTGATACTCTTGAATATTTCCAGTCTATTTAGTATTCCAATTGTATTAAGCCTTTATATTTCTAAACTAAACATTTCAAATCAGATGATTGTCCTCTTATTATGGAACATAGTTACATTAACTAACTAACTAATAAGCTAGACTAAACAATATTAGCATCCATGGCTGAAAGCAAATTGTACCAATGTTTCCAGAATCTCTCTACCAAGTCTTATGTATAATAACTATTTATGCAATGCATTTACACAAAGCATTTTGGATCATTTTTGTGGAGAGTTAGTTGATAAACATTAAATAAAACAAAAAATAAATGCTCCAAAACCAAACTTAAAAAGTGGTGTTAAATTTTATTTTTAATTTGTTATGTATATTACAATTTCCTGGATTTATTAACAATTGTGTAATATAATTATTAAATGAATCCAATTCTATATAACTTTATATAACAGATATAGAATGAACAAACACATATCCACAAACACAAATACTTAGGAGAAATGATGCTATGAAATATTTATGAAATTATCTCTGTCAAATTCTTCTCTAGAGTTCCACTTATTTGATCCCTCTTACAGCAATAATGCAATCAGTACTTTTTACAATTTCTGTTTTTAGGACAGACTATTGCATATAATTTAGCAGAGAAAAATTCCAATTCTTTCATAATAGGCACACAAAAAGATAATTTGCCATGTCATCTTCTTTTTTCAATATCTATTATGCCATCCCACAAACTGACCTTAGGAATGTAATGGATATTTTCATCTTGGTATTTAATAGAATTTCTCCTCTTCCTATAAACTGAGATGCAGAGAGATAGCAAAAACTATCCAATAAAGGGCAGGATTTTTTTCTAATAACATTGAGGAAAAACAATTCCAGGATTACCCTTCTTTAATTAAAATAATAGTGAGGAGGAGGAAGAGAAGAACTTAATCACAATTACCTAATATGATAATGAAATGTATAGATCTCCAAAACCCAACTCAGAAAGCTCTAAAAAAAAAATAGCATTACCTTCTTTAGTTATGTAAATAGTTCTCACTTACCACCAACTTGTTGATTTTGGTGTTTCTCACTTATCACCAACTTGTTGATTCTGGTGTTTGGTAACCAAGTCACATGACATTTGCGGGGTCACAAGATCATGTATTGTAATTGTTATTTATAATTGTTACTTCCTTGCCAGCTGCCCTCAAGCAGATAATGAGGAAATCAGCAGATAAAGTTGCAAGTCACTCTGATAAGTGTAGTCACACAGTGCCAAACCATCCACCCTCCAGCCTTCCTGCATTCATGTGTGACCTGTCAGGTCTCCCAAGCCCCTATCCCATTTTCCACCACAATGAAACCTCCTATCCCTCTGCAACACCCCCATAACACATTGTGCTCTTCATCTGGGATTCCCACCATTTCCACTTAATGACCCCCATGTCTTTGGGTTACAGTGGCAACCAGGACTGTTGGGATTGTTATTATTAAGCAATGTGGTCACATGATATTCTGCTTTACATATGAATCACTTAGCAACAGCATTCCCAGTCCCAATTGCCATCGTAAACCAAGAACTATCTAGATTACTTGAGGCTTAATACAGGACATAAAGGAGGTGAGCACGTTCTTACTTTATTACATAGTCGCTAATGTGGGAATGAGACTTCCTGCAAATAACTGCAACCTGAGAAAAAATGGAAGGCTATTAACAGGAACAAAGCTTTTGTTTAAATATGAAAAGACCAAGTTCATTCCAGCTTTGTACCTGGGATGGTTTCTCTGAAACTGTTAAGTCTGGGCTATTGTTGGTGGTGGTATTTGGTGTGATATGTTGTAGAAGAAGCATCCTGGTGATCTTCTCGTGGATGTTGCCATGTTCCATTTTGTGCAGAGTTTTTTTTGTAAACTGAACCATGCGTTCAGCTCTACCATTCACCGCCGGGTGAGCTGGCAATGTCAATGCATGTCGAATGCCGCAGTCTGCCAAGTATTGTTCAAAAGCCAAGGCGGTAAATTGTGGCCCATTGTCAGAAACTATGATATCTGGCAGACCATGCATTGTGAAAAGTTTATTTAATTTCTTGATGACAGCTTCTGTGGTGGTTATCTTCATTGTGCTCACCTTGAGCCAATTTGAATAAGTGTCAACAGTAATTAAGAAGGTATGCCCCTTGGTTGGCCCTGCGAAGTCAATATGGATGCGTGACCAAGGGCCTCTGGGTGTTTCCCATTCTAATGCTGGTGCCTTAGGGGGAGCCGAGTGAGTTTCTTGGCGTCTGTTACAAGCGATGACCCAGGTTTCAATTTGTTTGTCCATGCCTGACCACCAAGCATAGCTCCTGGCCAGGGCTTTCATGCACACAATACCAGGGTGCCCGTCATGCAGCAAGTCTAAAACTTTTTTCTGTAGTGTCTCTGATATTACTACCCGGTCTCCCCACAACACACAACCTCTTTGTGAAAAGAGTTCAGTTTGTTGGTTTTTAAACAGTTTAAAAAGTTCATTTGGCTCGGTTTCTGGCCATCCCCTCTCCACCCAGCTGAGAACTCGTGCCAAACGTCTGTCCTTCCTAGTTTCGTGGGTGATGTCTTGCGTGGTTACTGGTGGCATGGGGATCGTTTCAATTTGCAAGACTGGTAATGTGGGTGCTGGGTCTTCTTGCAGGTCTGGCAAGGGGGAGCAGCTTAAGGCGTCGGCGTGCGAGATAGTCTTGCCAGGGTGATGTATCAATTTGTAATTATAAGTGGCAAGAAATTCAGACCATCTTGTCATTCTAGGTGACAAGATGTGTGGGGTGGGCTTGTCACCCACCAATATGCCAAGTAGGGGCTTATGGTCTGTAATAATGGAAAATGTCCTACCATAAATGTATTCATGGAATCTCTTCACTGCTGACATGATGGCGAGGGCTTCTTTGTCCAGCTGGCTATAGTTCCTCTCTGGCTTGGACAATGTTCTGGAAAAGAATGCAATGGGGGCTTCTGTTCCATTTGGTAAAACGTGGCTCAGGATGGTGCCAACCCTGAAAGGTGATGCGTCTCAAGTAACAGTCAGAGGTAGCGTTTCATTGTATTGCATGAGGACTGCTTCTGAAGTCAAAAGGTTTTTTATCTGGTGAAAAGCGTGCTCTTCTCGCCATCCCCATATCCAGGAAGCCTTTTTATCAAGGAGTCTATGCAGAGGTTCTGCGACAGTCGCTTTCTGGGGTAGAAAAATGTTATAGAAATTAATGAGTCCGAGGAAGGCTTGGAGGTCCATTTTGTTCTTTGGTCTGGGGGCATTTTTGATGGCTTTCAATTTTTTATCTGTGGGGTGAATTCCTTGTTTGTAAAGGAGGTAGCCAAGAAATTCAACCCTTTCAGTGCATAATTGGCACTTTTCCTTTTTCACCTTGAGGCCAGCGTCTTTGAATTTCTGTAGGACCATCCTCAGTCATTTTTCCAATTGTTTTTGGTAGGGGCTGCTACCAAAACGTCGTTGAAATAGGGTACGACTCCTTTAATTCCCTGCAGCAATCTCTCCATTAGACTTTGAAAAATGCCCGGTGCAACGCTGACCCCAAACTGGAGCCGGTTACATTTGAATGCCCCTCTATGTGTCACTATTGTTTGGGCTTTGGTGGTTGCAGCATCGACTGGCAGTTGTTGATAAGCTTGAGCCAGGTCGAGCTTTGCAAAGATCTTGCCACACCCAAGTGAGTGTAGGAGATGTTGGACTGGCACCGGGTAGGCGCTCTGCTGCAATGCGTGGTTGAGGGTGGCCTTGTAGTCACCACAAATTCTCAGGGAGCCATCGGGTTTGATGGGGGTGACAATTGGGGTTTCCCAACAGGCATGATCGATGGGTTCTAACATGCCTTGTGCTATTAGTTTGTCTAATTGTTCATCTATTTTAGGCTTGAGTGCAAAAGGCACTCGGCGCGACTTGAGACGGATGGGAGCGATGTCAGGGCTGAGATTAAAGGAGATAGGGGATCCCTTGTACTTGCCTAGATGTTCACTGAAGACTTCTTGGAAATCCTGCATGAGTGTTGCTTCCCAGTTTTCGTCTTCTGTGTGGTTGATGCCTGCCATCTCGATCCCCAACGGTGCACACCATTGCAACCCGAGTAGGCTGGGTCTGTCTTTATCGACGATTGTGAGTGGTAGGATGGGGGAGTGGTTTCTGAATGAAACTTGAAAATGTCCAGTGCCAATGACCAGAATGCGATTACCTTGATAGTCTCTTAATATTAGCTTCTGGTCGCTTAGCTCTTGGCGGCGGATGCTGGGAATTAGTCTTTTGATGGTCCTCCAGGAGACCATAGAGAGGGAGCAACCGGAGTCTACCTCCATGGTGCAAGGCTGATTCTCGATGTTGACCTCTACATGTATCTTTCGTGCATCTATTGATGAAGCATGGCCGATGGTGACTGTTTGGTGTGTTTCTTCTCTTCTCGGTTCCTCGAGGAACTTCCTGGGTCTGCTGTCCTGGGTCCATCGGCTGTCATTATGGCAGCCCCGGTTGATGGTGGGGGTGCCATCTCTTCTTCTTGGCCTGTTTCCCCATCATCGGGTGCTAGAATTTCATTTGTTACAGCATACTTTGGCAACATGCCCTCGTTTTTCACAAAAACGGCAAACAGCGTCCAGGAACTTGCATTCAGAACGCGGGTGATTTCCTCCACAGCCGGCACATTGGTAACTCGACTTACGATCCCGCCAGTCTCGTCGCTCGCGTTCTGACTGAAGTCTGTGAATTTCTTCGTCTTTGCTGTCAGAAGGGGGTTCGATGTCGCCGTGTGGGTAGATGCTGTGTGTTTGTCTGCTGCAGTTGCTGTCTCGCTGGTGGGTTGGAGGTCATTTCCATTTGAACACTGCATTCGCGCTGCTGACTTACGGGTGGCCTTGGCTGCAGTGGCTTCGGCTACAGCGTCGGTGAGTGAGATGTCCCCTTTAGCCATCAGTCTGCTTTGGAGAGTTGGGTCTTTCAGGCCAAGGATGACTCGGTCATGCATGGCCTTGTCTAGATTGGCGAATCCGCACAAGCCTCCTAGGTCCCTCAGGTTGGCTACGAACTCTCCAACGCTCTCCCTCTGGTAAAAATCATACCGATGGATGAGAATCGGCACTGCCGGGGCATAGTGGTTCTGGAGGATGGGAGCTAGGGTATCCCAATCCATGGTCTTGACATCTGTTGGCTTCGCGAGTGCCTTGGCCATTTTAAAAACAGTGGGTCTGCAGTGTGTTAGAAAAACCACTCGCTTCTTGCTGCCGGTGGCGTCCTTCAGGTTGTTTGATTCCAAGAACATTTGGAAATGATCAATGTAGGACTCCCAGTCCTTGTTGGCCGGATTGAATGGTGCGGATGGCACGGCACTGCTGGCCATCTTGCAGGTCATCTATGCGCTATCTGCCACGTGCTAGTCAGCTCTGTTGTCTCAGTATCCCATCCTCGTCGCCAGTGTTAAGTCTGGGCGGTAGATCCCAAAGAGAGACGAGACTCGAAGTAGTGACAACAGCTCTTTATTAAGGAAACCAGATACTGAGACAAGACCCCCAGCCAAGGCAGCTCCTTTTATAGAGCTGGTTGTGGCTAGGCAGCCTATGACATGCATTTGAGCTTGCCGTGCTTGGTTTTACCCAATCGTGGCAGCCAAATAAGAACCAATCAGAACGCTTAGTTTTGTCCAATCATGGCCCGGCTTTTCCGGACCAATAGGAATGCAGGCCTACAAGCCTGCTAGTATGGAACAGAAACATCAGCCCCAGAGAAGAGAAAGCACTTTTTGTGCAGTATGGTCAGAGTTTTGTTCATTTCATTTATACCTGATCTTGATTCCCTGGAACTTGTAGCAGAAATAGCATCTGATCAGCTCCTCAGGAATTCTTACTGGCAGTGAGTGCTGGTACTGGTTTTACTACAAAGAAAATTGGCTATTCTTGGTGGTTAAAAACTGGGCCTCTGAGCTTCAGCCATACAGCATAACTGAGCATAGCAACAGAAAAGCTGCCTCTTAGCAGGAACACCATCTGCTCTGGTCATTTGAGTGCTTAGAAACAGCTTCCAAAATTAAGCAAGAAGTATCATTTTCTCCAAGAGATGGGGCGGGTGTCCATCCTCCTTTTACCATAATTCTATTTTGGTTTAGGACAACTGAATTTATCCCCAAAATATAAAATGATAAAAAGAGCTATGTATTAATTATTTTGTTAATAGTCAAAATAAACAGCCTTTACTGGAAATTTTTCAATTACGTGGAAGGAAACACATATTTCTTCAAAGATTAATGTTCATTTGCTTTATCGCTAGAATGGTCCATCAAGACTCATTTGAAAACAGATCAAAAGAACCTGTTCCTTGAGAAACGCTTAGGTACAAAATCACTTGCACCTATTAATGACTTTATTTTTTTTAATAAATAGATAAACCTACACTGGCAGTAGGGAATAGTACAGGAACATTAATCATATTACGTTCACAATACATTGTATTTAAATTTAGATTTCACTTCATTTTCCATGGCTGGAAAGTGAAAACTCTATATATATTTCCCATTTATATACACTATTTTATAGCAGAATCTTAAGTGGGTCCAGGTATAAGAAGAGTGATGGATTTATCTTTTCACTTCAAAATCTGCTAGCCCTGGCAGAAGATGTATATGTGTGAGGGACATCTCCAGTCTTTTCATTCTAGCAAATATTTCAATTTTCTAATTGAAAGTAATGAGAGAATTCACACAGATGTCAAATTTGAGAAGCTTACAGAGCAATGACGAGCTTTAGATCCATGACAGCCATAACTGGCTGTACCTCAACCTTCTTCATTTTCAGAAAAATCTTTTTTGGAAACATTATATTTGCTAGCTTTCAACAAGCAGAACTAGTTTGTTGTATCAGATGAAGGAATCTAACAAAGTTCCAATGTAAGATAAGTTTTTCATTGCCAATGGGAAAATACCTCTGCTGTCTTATTTCTCACATCCCTTCAGATCAGTTTGGAGACTTTTCTATGACCAATTTTCTGATCTCCCTTCTTAGCTCTGCTGGGCTGTTCAATCTATTTGCAGAGTTATTAAACCCCTGAGAAATTATGAACATGAAAAATAAAATAATAAATAAATAAAACCATATGAGTGGAGTTTGTTAAAAATGAAAGATGAACAAACAAATATATTAAAGATCCTCAGCAGTTCCAAACCTTTGCAACTATGATACCATATTGTTATATGGGAAGCTGAGAAGTAGAGAAAGGCAAGAATTGCTTCCTGCGTTCCTCAGGGAAACTTCCCCTTTAGCAGGTTTTTTGGGATTTCTAAAGGCATTCATTGGACTGAAACAATTGTTACTTGTTCAATTGTAAAATAGTACTGGTTCAAAGATACAACACAATCACAAAGCCCCAGCAATTATATTGTCAGATAAATGGGGGGGGGAGGGGTAATTTGTTATTCTTGGAACATTGACAATGTTGGAGGCTGGCACATTTTTTCTGGCATGCAAATTTCTCATTTCCTTAAAATCAAAATCCTTTTGAATGTTTCTTTAAAAAGAAAACAAATGTAGTAGAACATCTGATAGACAACATAAAAATATCCATGGATATCATCTTTAGGGCCTTAGAATTTGATAATTACCTGAATTTAAGGAGAAGGAAGAGGGGGGAAAGCTAAAAATGAAATCACAGCTTGGTGCCTAGTAATGACAATGGATGAGGAGAATGAACAAGAAATCAGTGTTTTAACAGAAAGTGGCTCATTCTTAGACATACTGAATCAGAGATTATAGTGAAGAAGCAAGAAGAACTATCAGAAGCCAACTGAAAACGATAGAAAACGATAAGTCTTAGGCAGAGAGGCAGAGCTAGGTCTCAGCATTACAGCATAAATTCTGAAATCCATAATATAATGGATCAGGCTACAAGGGATAATATATAGACAAATAATGTTGTTAGGCTATTACAGAACCTTGAGGGACCACCAGTAAAATAAGTGGAAAGTGTTGAAAAATAAAAATGACTATGGAACCGTCTAAAGAGGGATTGGAGAGGTGAAAAGGCTATATATATTGGATTCTACCAACTCTGGGTCTGAAAATGGAATGATTCAGTCCATATTTTAATTCCTTCAAGGCAGAATGGATAAATCTGAACCTGTTCTTTTCCATCTCTAAGATTCAGTAAGTCTCCAGACATGAGCGGTTTTGGCAGAGGTTTTTGGAATTTGAAAAAGTAACATGGGGAAAATTTATAAAACATTATGCTGAGAAAAGGCAGAAATACTGGGTTTGAGTTACCCACAGACTTGCATTCAGATTACAATAATTTTGGGAGTTAAGGAACCATTTGCAATGCCTTGGAAAATATGAAAATCTTACAGTTTGAGAGCTCCCTAAGGTTTTGTTTTATAGTTTGTGTCTTCATGTGTTTTCTTCACTGCCCAAGTATTGAGTAGTCGTGTGAAATCTTATTTTTAGTTGAATTAGACAAACTTCTGGTACTCTATCTATCTATCTATCTATCTATCTATCTATCTATCTATCTATCTATCTATCTATCCATCTATCATCCTTCCATCTATCATCTATCTATCCATCATTTATTGCTCTGTTGTGGCAGCCTCCATTGTTTCCACAACACCATATTCAACAGCAGTAGATAATGAAAAAGGAGATTGGTGAATTCCGTTACATTTAGAAAAGGTCATTTCCTTCTTTAGAAGGAAAGCTCTTTCTTATCTGTAAGCCACATATCAACATAACTGTTGGGAATCTGACTTACCTTATCGGCTCTAAGCACTTTGAATTTCATCATATTGTATCCCAAACCACTAATCTTAAACAAAAACTTTATTTTTCAAGGATTATTGTTTCACAGTTTCTACATAACTTTTATGAAGAAAGGGATGCTTCATGTTTAGTTCTGCGCATGGGCGCAAGGAACGGACACAAGACGGTGAACAGTGAACTTCAACTCTTTATTTATTATTCTGAACAGAGCAAAAACCTATGGCGGTAGCAGCCTTTTTATAGGCAAGCTGCTGATCTAGTAACCAATGAGAAACGTGGAGTGTTAACCCCTTTAACCAATGAGAGTGGTTCGTTAACAGCCAATCAGATTCTCCTGAACGGACCAATCCGATATCGCTATTATCGGCCAATCAGAAGTGCAGGATTATAACCCTGCTATTTCTAAAGGTTTGATAAAACTTTATTTAAGCGTTTTATTAGTTCATAACACCTCTTCCCCCCGGGTTCCGTTTAAGGGGTGCGGTGACGTAATCCCTGAGGTATGAAGGTTGTTTTGACTGTCTATTAGATTTACGCTGTCCCACCAGTTCCTGTCTGTAACCCGGTTTTGGTGGGACGTTTTTGGGCAAGTCGGGTGCCGGTGGTTCTTCATTGGATGACTCGGTGCCGCTAATGTTCTTGTTGTTGTCCTCTGGTCTTTGTGGGCTTGTCTCTGTTGAGGTGTTCCTCTGTGGCGAGAACATGCCCCTCCCTGATTCTTCTTCATTCGTTACACCCGATTGCTGACTTCTTTCACTGTTGCTTTCCGCCATTTCGAATTCGGTTTCTTCGACATCCTCTCCCCTCTCAGTTTGGGAGTTACCGGAGTCACGGAAACTAGGTTGTAGCCTTGAGCGAAGCTGATCTATATGGCGTTTCCATATTTTTCCGTCACAGGTTTTCACCCAAGTGGCTTGAATTACAGTTGCCTCGACCCACAACAGTTCGCCGGAAATGTTTCTGGCGAAAACTAAGTCATCTATCTTGAACTCGAGGCATTTTCCTCTCGATCCACAGGGTTTCTCTGGCTCGTAAGATGGGTGAAGCTGGTCAAGGTGGGAACGGAGTTTACATCGCATTAATAGTTCAGATGGAGTCTTGTTGGTGACGCTGTGTGGAGTGATGTGTTGGAGAAGGAGTATTCTGTTTATTTTATCTTCAATGTCCCCATAGTCCATTTTGTAGAGGGTTTTTTTAACAAATTGTACCATGTGCTCAGCTCTTCCGTTAGCCGCAGGGTGCGCTGGCGAAGTTAGCGCATGGCGAATACCCCAGTCCGCTAAGTATTGTTCAAAGGGTAGAGTGGTAAACTGGGGTCCGTTGTTGGATACCAGAATGTCTGGCAGTCCATGCGTCGCGAATAATCTGTTCAATTTCCGGATGATGGACTCGGTTGTAGTAATCTTCACCACGGTCCCCGGAGTGTTTCCCATTCTGTTGGAGTTGCTTTAGGTGGGGCATTGCTAACTTCCTGGCACTTTAAACAAGTCTTTACCCAGGCTTCGATTTGTTTGTCGATGCCCGGCCACCACGCGTAGCTTCGCGCGAGCGCTTTCATACGCACGATGCCGGGGTGACCCTCATGCAGTGTTTTGAATACTGCTCGTTGTAACCGTTCTGGGACGACGACTCTATCCCCCATAGGATGCAGCCTTTTTGCGAAAAAAGTTCTGTTTGCCAGTTCTTGAAGGGGGTGAAGTCGTCAGGGGTTTGATCTACTGGCCATCCCCATATGACCCAGCTAAGAACTCACGTTAAGACAGGATCATGTGTTGTTTTGATCGTGATATCTCTAGCTGTTAGCGGCGGTAAAAATAACGTTTCAATCTGGAGTGTTCTAAGGGTTGGAGCTGGGTCGTCGACGGTTTCCGGAAGTGGTGCACGGCTCAGCGCGTCAGCGTGGGGAATGGCTTTCCCCGAGCGGTGTTGCAGCTTATAATTGGACGCAGCCAAAAACTCCAACCAGCGAGTCATTCTAGGTGACAATATATAGGGGATTGGCTTGTCTCCCGCTATAATCCCCAGCAAAGGTTTGTGGTCGGTAACAATAGTAAAAACTCGTCCATATACATATTCATGAAACTGTTTCACAGCAGATACAACAGCAAGAGCTTCTTTATCGATTTGACTATAGTTACATTCAGCCTTTGATAGGGTCCTTAAAAAATAGGCAATAGGGGCTTCACTACTATTTGGTAACACATGGCTCAAAATGGCTCCTACTCCAAACGGTGATGCGTCACATGTGATTGTTAAAGGCAAAGTCTCGTTATACTGCATTAAAACAGCATCTGAGGTTAATAAGTTTTTCACTTGTCAGAACGCGTGGTCCTCTCAATGCCCCCAGACCCAGGTTGCTTTTTTGTCAAGAAGTCTATGTAGGGGCTCAGCTACGGTCACTTTGTGGGGCAGGAAGATGTTGTAAAAATTAATGAGCCCCAGGAAAGCTTGGAGATCAATCTTATTTCTAGATCTTGGGCATTTTTGATTGCTCCCAGCTTGCTGTTAGTGGGGTGGATGCCCTGTTTATCGATTAGGTACCCCAGGAACTCTACTTTATCTGTACACAGTTGACATTTATTTTTTTTTAACCTTAAGGCCAGAGTCTTTAAATTTCTGGAGAACCAATTTAAGACGCTCTTTTAGTATTTCTCTATTCGGGGCAGCAATTAAAATGTTATCAAAATATGGTACGACCCCTTTTATCCCCTATAAGAGTCTCTCCATCAAACTCTGAAAAATCCCTGGGGCTACGCTAACTCCGAATTGGAGTCGGTTGCACTTAAAGGCACCTCGGTGCATAAGAATAGTTTGTGCCTCTGCTGTTTTTTTATCTACAGGCAGTTGTTGGTACGCCTGTGCTAAATCCAATTTAGCGAAGACTTTTCTGCCCCCCAGGGAATGGAGGAGGTGTTGTACCACCGGCACCGGGTAAGCGTTCTGTTGAAGGGCGTGATTCAGGGTGGCACGGTAGTCCCCACAAATCCTTAACGATCCATCCGGTTTGATGGGTGTTATGATTGTGGTTTCCCAACAAGCGTGGTCTGTTGGTTCTAAAGCACCCTGGGCTATTAATTTATCAAGCTGCTCGTTGATCTTTGGTTTAAGGGCAAAAGGTACCCAACGAGGCTTAAGGCGGATGGGGGCTACTTCAGGGTTAAGGTTAAATGATATCGGGGGTCCTCTTGTACTCGCCTGGTTTGTTTGCAAAGACATCCTGGAATTCCTGAATGAGGGCCTCCTCCCAGTCGTCGCTTCTGGTTTGGTGAATGCCGGCTACCTCGATCCCAAGTGGAGCAAACCATTGAAGGCCTAACAAGCTAGGCCGATCACGGTCGACGATGGTCAATGGTAAAGATGCAGTACAATTTTTGAATGAGACCTGGATTAGGCTGAATCTAACAACTGGAATTCGGTTTCCCTGATAATCCTTGAGTATAATTCTTTCGGTTTTGGGGTCTTGCCGCCGGACGGCAGGGAATAATTGTTTAAGGGTCTTCCAGGAAACCATCGAGAGGGATGATCCTGAATCGACTTCCATCATGCAGGACTGGTTTTCGATGGCGACCTTCACTCAGATCTTCTTTGCATCTAATGATGAGGCATGACCAATTGTAATGGTTTGGTGTGCCTCTTCTCGTTTCGTTGAATTGGCCAGTGGTTTATTTCTGAAGGAGTGGTTGTTCCATTGGTGGTTCAAATGTTCCCAACTCACAGAATGATTTCCTGTGGTTTGGCGGTAGTTGGTCCCCCTCTGAAATGGGCTGGATCCTTGCTTGCTTCTACAGACCTTTCCGATGTGGCCTCTCTTCCCACAAACATGGCAGAGCACGTTGATGAATTTGCAGTCTGAACGTGGGTGGTTTGCCCCACAACCTGCGCATTTATGCTGCAGTCTCTGATTATGCTGGTGGCGTTGGTCTCGTTCAGACCAGAGACGGTTGACCTCTTCCTCATCACTTTCTGATGACGATTCGAGGTCCTCGTGGTGGGTTGCCATTGTTTGTCACTCTAGGCGAGGTGAGGTTTCGTCGGCGAGTTGGCGGAGTGGGGCATTGGTGCGGTGCATTCGGGCAGCCGACTTTCTGGTTGCTTCTGCTGCAGTAGCGTCAGCGATGGTATCTGCAAGGCTGATGTCAACTTTCACCATCAGCTTACTTTGCATGTGCGGTGCATCTAATCCCAGAACTATTCGGTCTCTTAGAGCTTCTTCGAGGTCAGTGAACCCGCAGAGGCCTCCCAGGTTCCAGAGATCCGCGATGAAATCTGCAACGCTTTCTCCTTTCTGCTGGTCTCTCTGGTAAAATTCATGTCTTCGGACAAGCGTTGGTACGGTAGGTGCATAGTGGGCCCATAGGAAGGGCTCGAGGACGTCCCAGTCCATGGATTTCACCTCAGCCAGTTTCGCCAGTGCCTTAGCCATCTTAAAAACGGCAGGTCCGCAGTGGGTCAGGAATACCACTCGCTTTTTTCCAGTAGTGGCATCCTTCAAGTTGTTGGTCTCCAGAAACATCTGGAACCGGTCCATGTATGAGTCCCATTCTTCTTGTGCCAGGTCAAATGGAGCGGGTGGTATGGTGCTGCCGGACATGGTTTCCGCCATTGATGCGCCTTCGGCCACGTGCTCTGTTTGGTGCTCTGTAGTGTTCAGTCAGCTCTGACATCTCCGTATCCCATCCTCACCACCAGTGTTAAGTTCTGCGCATGGGCGCAAGGAATGGAGATGAGACGGTGAACAGTGAACTTCAACTCTTTATTTATCATTCTGAACAGAGCAAAAAGCTAGGGCAGCAGCAGCCTTTTTATAGGCAAGCTGCTGATCTAGTAACTAATGAGAAACGTGGAGTGTTAACCCCTTTAACCAATGAGAGTGGCTCATTAACAGCCAATCAGATTCTCCTGAATGGACCAATCCGATATTGCTATTATCGGCCAATCAGAAGTGCAGGATTAGAACCCTGCTATTTCTAAAGGTTTGATAAAATTTTATTTAAGCGTTTTATTAGTTCATAACACTTCATTTCTTCCTTAATATCTATTAAACTTTTAGGTTTTAATCCCTTCCCTTCTCAAAACAAACACAAGGTACTATAAAGTCTGTGTTCCTTTACTAGTTTAGAGAAGCATGAAGCTCCTCCTTTTCCAATTTTGCTCTACATCTGGCCATCGATCAAATCATTTGTGAAGAAAGAGGAGTAGTCTCCACACACTTGCAACAAAAATTAACTGTTAGCAAAATTGCAGAAAACGGCAACCTGAAATAAACTAAGTAGAACAGAATGTTCAACTGCATCGAATGTAACAGAAGGATCAAGATGTAGAACATTCCTTAGACTGAATGGAATTCAGAGATAATTGTCATGAATCTAATTTCAGAAGAGAGTCATCAGGTAAAAGACAGATTACAGATTACAATAATTTTGGGAGTTAAGGAACCATTTGCAATGCCTTGGAAAACATGAAAAACTTATAGTTTGAGAGTCCCTAAGGGTTTTTTTTTTTTTTTAGTTTGTGTTGGAGGGAGGGTGAAATACGGAATAAGAAGAGAGAAAAATGATACCAGAACTAAAGAGCAGCAAGGGAGGAAAATACATTAAGTAGCATTTGGAAAGAAGAGAATCAACGATGGTGCTTTGAGAACAAGGGGATTGTAAAATATCTGACTATTTGAAAGGAGTCAGAGGATGGTGTAGGAGAAGAGCCAATGAAGATGAGTAGATATTGGCAAGAAATAGAATCAATGAGATATGTGGATAAATTTAGTAGAGGTAATAAAATTTGATATTAAATGAGAAAGAAAGAAAAAGAAAAGTTGGTAAAAGAGACAAAAAGAAAAATGGAAAATAAGCAGAGCTTGAAAGATGTTGGATAGATAACTGCATAGAAAACATTTAAGAACTGATGATGGAGCAAAGTCTTCTTTGAGAAGAAATATATAGATACCAGAAGAAATGTGGCTCAGAATAATGAACTAGCTTGGGTAAATGATTGATATTTTTACACAACTTAAGAAAATAGGGAATATAAATCAGAATAATGTCCTATCGTGTAATATCTATCTACTTACTTCCCTACCTGCATTTTATTCAGTTTTCTGGGAGCTAATTTATGTCAGAAATGGAAACATCTTTTCATATTTTTGTGCATTTGAGCACAATTTATTGCTGGTTTAGCAGTGAATTATTGCTTATATATACTCCTGCTGTGGCATAGTCAGATGTACGAATACGAATACGAATACGAATACCTTTATTGTCACTATCCACGTGTACAACTTGCATCATACGCATACACAGTGAGATTAAGCGACTCGTCGTTCAGTACAACCATACATGTTAAAAAGAGAATGTGCATAAGAATATCTAAAAATATCTAAAACAACAAAGAAGAATAAAATGAGTAAAATTACCAGCTTATTGCACTTAATTTGTGCCTATTCACAGTAGGAGTTATTGCACTTGTCAGCCAGCACAGTAATAGTCATGATATATTGCACAAAAATTTCCCAATTGTCCCAAAGTATTATTTACAATATGTTTGACAGGACTTAAGTCAGTGCATATGTAAGTTCAGGGTAGTTATAGCTTTGGGAAAAAAACTGTTTTGAAGACGATTTGTCCTTGACCTGATGCACCTATAGCGCCTCCCCGAGGGCAACAGGTCAAACAGTCCGTTACCAGGATGGAAACTGTCTTTTATGATGTTCACAGCTCTACTAAGACAGCGTGAGGAATAGATGTCTGACAGGGAGGAAAGAGGGCAGCCAATGATCTTCTGAGCTGTTTTGACTATCCTCTGTAGTCTCTCCCTGTCTGCCATAGTACAATGACCATACCACACTGTAATGCAGTATGTCAACAGGCTTTCAATGGACGCACGATAGAAGGTAATCAGCAGGCTGGAGGCCAGATTGTGCTTCCTGAGCACTCGCAGGAAGTGGAGTCTCTGCTGAGCCTTCTTAATAACTGCCGTGGTGTTTTCCGTCCAGGAGATCTTATCAACAATAGTAACACCCAAAAACCGGAAAGTATGGACCCTCTCCACCTGCTCTCCATTAATGTAAAGGGGAGCCAGGTCAGTGTTGTGCCTCCTAAAGTCCACAATGAGTTCCTTAGTTTTCTTGGTGTTCAGAGCTAAATTATTGTCCGAACACCAAGCAGCCAACATCAGGACCTCCTTCCTATAAGCTGCCTCATCTCCCCTCGAAATGAGTCCAACCACCGTGGTGTCATCAGCAAACTTCACAATGAGGTTGCTATCATGGTGTGGACTACAGTCGTGGGTATAGAGGCAGTACAGGAGTGGGCTCAGCACACAGCCCTGTGGGGAGCCAGTGCTCAGCGTACGTGTGGAAGAAAGGTGGGGACCAAGCCTCACAATCTGGGGCCGATCACTCAGGAAGTTCTTTATCCAGGCACAAGTAAGGGGGGGCAAACCCAATGTATCCAGTTTTTTGATTAAAATTCCTGGGATGATTGTATTAAAGGCAGAGCTGTAGTCCACGAAAAGCATCCGGACATAGCTCTGCCGTTGCTCCAGATGGTTCAGCGTAGCGTGCAGAGCTATGGCTATGGCATCCTCCGTAGACCGATTAGTGCGGTAAGCGAACTGATAAGGATCAAAATCCAAGGGGAGATGATTCATGATGTGCCGGAGCACCAGCCTCTCAAAACATTTCATGATTACAGGAGTAAGCGCCACTGGGCGGTAATCATTGAGGCTGGAGATGGGAGATTTCTTCGGCACAGGGATGATTATGGCAGATTTCAGACAGGATGGTATAACTGCCTGGGCCAGGGAGAGGTTGAAAATATCTCTGAAGATGGAGGCAAGCTGGGGGGCACATGCCCTAAGCACCTTGCCAGGGACTCCATCTGGGCCAGCTGCCTTTCTGGGGTTCGCTGCTCGGAACACCCGTCTGACGTCATCCTCCGTCACAGAAAAAATACTGGGTGGGGTAGCAGAACTGAATGTAATTGGAGGAGGGAGTAGGGCTGGTGCAGCTGTACGCTGTTGTGAAACTTCAAAGCGAGCAAAGAAGTTATTCAGCTCCTCTGCTAGCGCTGCACTCAGATGTTCTGTTGTTCCGTGACAACCCCTATAATTAGTGATGTCATGTATGCCCTTCCACACCTCCCGTGTGTTATGGCTAGACAAGTGGGACTCAATACTCCTCCTGTGATCCATCTTGGCTTTCTTAATCCCCCTCCTCAGGTCAGCTCGGGCGACTGTATACAAAGCTCTATCGCCTGACCTGAAGGCTACGTCACGGGCTTTAAGAAGTCCACGGACTTGAGTAGTCATCCAGGGTTTCTGATTTGGGAAGACCCGGATGTTTCTGTCTACAGTCACATTTCCGATGCAGAACTTGATATAGTCCAGCACCGTACTTGTATGCATTTCCAACTCTTGATGTTGGAACATCTTCCAGTCTGTCTGTTCAAAGCAGTCTTGAAGTCTACTAAGTGCATCCTCAGGCCAAATCGTTACAGTCTTCGTAATGGGCCTGCTACTGCGTCTGAGGGGGGTATAAGCTGGGGATAACAGGAGGGAGAGATGATCTGAATACCCAAGGTGGGGGAGGGGTATGGCTCTGTATGCATGTTTAATGTTGGTATAAACATGATCCAGAGTATTTTCTCCCCTCGTGGCACACTTAACATACTGGTAAAACTTCGGGAGTACAGTTTTCAGATTGGCCTTATTAAAGTCTCCTGCAATAATATGAACACCATCAGGGTAAGCCTGCTGCTGTTCGTTTATGGTATTCAGCAGGAGAGAGAGTGCCTTATCTGTGTTTGCGTCGGGCGGGATATACACCGCCGTAACGATCACAACAGTTAGCTCTCTCGGTAGAAAAAAAGGCCGACATCTTACAGACATGTACTCAAGATCCGGGGAACAATGATTATCTATAACTGTCCCATTATTACACCAGTTCTCATGTACGTAGATGCAGAGCCCCCCTGTATTTAAGAATGAAGGTGAAAACATGAGCAGTAGTTTAGAAATGACTTCAATCTGACTTTCATATTTTTGATGTTATTTTTTTAAAGGCACAACAGCAGTCATATAAACCATGATTATTGTTAGTCAAAGCTTTTAAAGTAGTAGTAGAACAGCAAATTGGAAGCTTCAACAAGATTTCTTCTTCTTCCCTAAAATCACGTTAATAAGCTAAAAATATTTTACTTCCTTGAGTTTGTACCACTTTAAATACACTTTTGTTGTTTTGTTATGATAGTGAACATGAATTTCTAAATTGATAGAAAGAAAAAAGAGAAAGAAAAAACAGAAAAGGACAGCAAAATACTAGAGAGTATGAAGAATTAGAGGATGAACCAACATGAATATTAATACTTCCAAGTATCAAATCTGGGTTTTCTTCATCATAGTTATTTAACCATAAAACTATCTTAGGAACTATGAAAAGACCAATTGTTCCCCTGACTTTGCACTTCTGTATTTCTTTTGCAGGAAGAATTTATAAATTGGCCAGATTCAAAATAATGTTTTCAGCCATAACCCCAAGGAACATTTTCGCACAGTTTTTCTGGCTGTACTTTGGATTATTTCTTTGTTTTTAAGTTGTTAAACATTTAAACGAAAAGCATATAAAGAAAATTAGACTCATGATTTCTATGTCCAACTCTTGTTTTCCCCCTCTCCATTATTTCAGTTTCTCAACAATTGTTTTGTGATAGGAAATATGAAACAATAATAGTAAAATGATTTGTGACTATAAACATCTTAAATGGTAATTTAAGATGGGAAGGAATAGATTTATGGATAAAGGCCCACAACATTGGCACAGATTAATAAAGAAGTCTCCCTTTTCATCCCTAGGCTGTGCTATAAGTTACAAACGCATAGCTCATGCGTAGGAAACCTGTTTGCCATCTTCTAAAAAAATTCAGAAATGGAGGCCTCTACAGCCCCTGAAAGATCACTGTACAGAGCTGGACTCAACACAGATATTCTATTCAGAAACTCTGTAGATTTTGACTACTGTCTGTTTTCTAACACCTCCCCCCTTCACTCTGGAACTTTGATTATTTTTTATTTTATTCTTGTATTTCAATTGCAAGAACTTTCCCCCAATAGAACAAAAGAGAATTACTCTGAAATTATGGCTGTGATGTGGTTTCCCCAGCAACAGCCATTCCAAGCCCTACTTCAAAATTTTATCTCCTCAGCTAACATTTTGAGTATTTATTTCAGATTTCTTACCTCAACTAATGTCATTTTTTAAGATAGTTCTGTATGACATAGAGGCCATGTTAATGTGCATTCTTCTATTTCCTGAACTGACAGTATCAGCCCTGTCCTGATAGACAAGACCTCAGTAACTGTCCTTATAGTGAGACAAGTGTTATGAACTAATAAAGGCATTTAATAAAGTTTTAACAACCTTAGGTAAAAAGCAGGGTTCTAATCCTGCACTTCTGATTGGCCGATAATAGTGACATCGGATTGGTCCTTTCTGGGAAGTCTGATTGGCTGTTAATGGGCCAACTCTCATTGGTTCAAGGGTTTAACACTTCCATGTTTTTCATTGGCTAATAGGACAGCAGCCAACCCTATAAAAGGGCTACTGCTGCCTTAGGTGATTGTGCTCTGTTCAGCATGCTTAATAATGAGCTGATTGAACACTCACAGAGCACGAAACAGAGCACGTGGCTGAAGGCACATCGACAACGGAAAACATGTCTGGCGGTGCCATACCACCCGCTCCATTTGACCTGGCACAAGAAGATTGGGACTCATATATGGATCGGTTCCAGATGTTTCTGGAGACCAACAACTTGAAAGAAACAATTACGGGGAAAAAGCGAGCAGTGTTCCTGACCCATTGAGGGCCTGCCGTCTTTAAGATGGCCAAGGTGCTAGCGAAACTGGCTGAGGTGAAAACCATGGAATGGGACGTCCTCGCGCCCCTTCTACGGGCCCACTATGCACCCACTGTACCAACGCTTGTCCGAAGACATGAGTTTTATCAGAGGGAGCAACGGAAAGGAGAGAGCGTCCCAGATTTCATCGCCCACCTCCAGAACCTGGGAGGCCTCTGTGGGTTTGCAGACCTCCAAGAAGCTCTGAGAGACCGAATAGTTCTCGGATTAGATGACCAGACGGCGCAGAGCAAGATCATGGTCAAAGGGGACATCGATCTTGCTGATGTCATCAAAGATGCTACTGCAGCAGAAGCAACCAGGAAGTTGGCCGCCCGAATGCGCTGCACCAACGCATCGCTCCGTCAACTCGCCAACGATACCTCACCTTGCCAAGAGAGGCACAACAGTGGCCCACCATGAGGATCTTGAGGAGGTCAACCGGCTCCAGTCCGAACGCGACCAACGCAACCCACGGAATCGAAGACTACCGCACCAATGCACGGGTTGTGGGGCAAACCACCCGCGATCAGATTGCAAATTCCTCGACGCGCTCTGCCATTCCTGTGGGAAAAGAGGCCACACCGGGAAGGTCTATAGAAGCAAGCGAGGATCCAGCCCAATTCGGAGAGAAAACAACTACCGCCAGACCACAGGGAATCGTCCTGTGAGTTGAGAACACTTGAACCACCAATGGAACAACCACTCCTACAGAAATAAAACACTTGCCATTTCAACGAGACGGGAAGAGGCACATAAAACCATTACCATCGGTCACACTTCATCGTTAGATGCAAAGAAGATCCGAGTTAGGGTCACCATCGAGAACCAACCTTGCATGATGGAAGTCGACGCAGGGTCGTCCCTCTCGATGGTTTCCTGGAAGACCCTTAAACAGTTAATCCCTGCCGTCCAGCGTCAAGACCTCAGAGCCCAAAGAATTATACTCAAAGATTAGCAGGGGAACTGAATTCCAGTCGTCGGCTCCAACCAAGTCCAAGTATCATTCAAAAATTGTACTGCGTCATTACCGCTGACCATCGTCGATTGCGACTGGCCTAGTTTGTTAGGCCTTCAATGGTTCGCCCCACTCGGGATCGAGGTAGCCGGCATTCACCAAACCAGAAGTGACGACTGGGAGGAGGCCCTCGTCCAGGAATTCCAGGATGTCTTTGCAGACAAACTAGGCGAGCACAAGGGAACCCCGATATCATTTAACCTTAACCCTGAAGTAGCCCCCATCCGCCTTAAGCCTCGTCGGGTACCTTTTGCCCTAAAACCAAAGATCGATGAGCAGCTTAATAAATTAATAGCCCAGGATGTTTTAGAACCAACTGACCACGCCTGTTGGGAAACCCCAATCGTAACACCCATCAAACCAGATGGATTGTTAAGGATTTGTGGGGACTACCGAGCCACCCTCAATCACGCCCTGCAACAGAACGCTTACCCAGTGCCGGTGGTTCAACACCTCCTCCATTCCCTGGGGGGCAGAAAAGTCTTCGCTAAATTGGATTTAGCGCAAGCGTACCAACAACTGCCTGTAGATAAAAAAAACCGCGGAAGCACAGACGATCGTTACGTACTGAGGCGCTTTTAAATGCAATCGACTCCAATTCGGAGTGAGAATGGCCCCAGGGATTTTTCAATGTCTGATGGAGAGACTTTTGCAAGGGATCAAGGGGGTCATGCCATATTTTGACGATGTTTTAATTGCAGCCCCGAAGAGAGAAGTAATAGAGAGACGTCTTAGAATGGTTCTCCAGAAATTTAAAGACTCAGGCCTAAAGGTTAAAAAATATAAATGTCAACTGTGCACAGAGAAAGTAGAACTCCTGGGGTACCTAATCGATAAGCAAGGCATTCACCCCACTAATAGCAAACTAAGAGCGATCAAAAATGCCCCAAGACCCAAGAATAGGACAGACCTCCAAGCTTTCCTGGGGCTCATTAACTTTTACAACATCTTCTTGCCACAGAAGGTGACCATAGCTGAGCCCCTACATAGACTTTTCGACAAAAAAAGCCACCTGGGTCTGGGGACACTGAGAGGAGCACGCATTCCAACAAGTGAAAAACTTATTAACCTCGGATGCTGTTTTAATGCAGTATAACGAGACTTTGCCTTTAACCATTATGGATGCATCACCATTTGGAGTAGGAGCCATTTTAAGTCATGTGTTACCAAATGGTAGAGAGGCCCCTATTGCCTATTTTTCAAGGACCTTATCGAGAGCTGAACACAACTATAGCCAAATTGACAGAGGCTCTTGCTGTTGTATCTGCTGTGAAACGGTTTCATGAATATGTGCATGGACGAGCTTTTACTATTATTATCAATCACAAGCCTTTGCTGGGGATTATAGCCGGAGACAAGCCAACCCCCTATATATTGTCACCTAGAATGACTCGTTGGTCGGAGTTCTTAGCTGCGTACAATTATAAATTGCAACACCGCCTGGGGAAAACCATTCCCCACGCTTATGCCTTGAGTCATGCCCCACTTCCGGAAACCATCGACGAACCAGCTCCAACCCTCACGACACTCCAGATTGAAACCCTACATTCACTGCCACTAACAGCCAGAGTCATTGCTATCACAACGAAACGAGATCCTGTCCTGGCGCGAGTTTTCAGCTGGGTCAAATGAGGATGGCCAGTAGAACAAACCCCTGACGACTTCACCCCTTTCAGAAACCGGCAAAGATAACTTTTCTCGCAGAAAGGCTGCATCCTATGGGGAGACAGAGTCATCATCCCAGAGCGGTTACAACGAGCAGTTTTGAAAGCATTGCATGACGGTCACCCCAGCATCATGCGTATGAAAGCGCTCGCACGAAGCTACGCGTGGTGGCTGGGCATCGATAAGCAGATTGAAGCCTGGGTGAAGACTTGTCTAAAATGCCAAGAAGTCAGCAGTGCCCCACCTAGAGCAACTCTAACAGAGTGGGAAACCCCCCGGGGGCCATGGTCCCGCATACACATTGACTTTGCGGGACCTACTAAGGGACATTCATTCCTCCTAACAGTGGATGCCTATTCCAACTGGCTCGAAATCCACAAGATGAAGACTACTACAACCGATTCAGTCATCCGCAAATTAGATAAACTATTCACAGCACATGGACTGCCAGACATTTTAGTCTCCGATAACGGACCCCAGTTCATGGCCCTGGTGTTCGAACAATACTTAGCCGACCCGGGCATCCGCCATGCGCTAACCTCACCGGCGCACCCTGCGGCCAATGGAAGGGCTGAACGCATGGTCCAATTTCTTAAAAAAACTCTCCATAAGATGGACCATGGGGACATTGACGACAAACTAAACAGAATACTCCTACTCCAACACATCACCCCGCACAGCATAACCAACAAAACACCAGCTGAACTGTTGATGGGACGCAGGCTTCGCTTCCACCTCGACCGTCTCCACCCGGCCTATGCGCCAGAGAAACCCTGTGGATCTAGCAGAAAGTGCTGCAAATTCAAGGAAGGCGGCTTAGCCTTTGCTAAAAATCTTTCCGTTGAACCGTTGTGGGTCGAAGCAACCATAACCCAAGCCACCGGGCCCAGATCGTACTGTGTACAAACAAGGGATGGGAAAATATGGAAATGCCATATAGATCAGCTTCGCTCTAGGTTGCAACCCAGTTCCCACGACTCCTGTGACCCTCAAACTGAGGGGGGAGGGATATTGAGGAAACCGAATTTGAGATGCGAAATCGAAGGAAGTCAGCAGCCCGGCGCGTTACCTGAAGAAGAATCAGGAATGGGGGTTGCCTCACCACAGAGAAATACCTCAGTGGAGCCAAGCCCGCAGAGACCGGAGGACAACAATGACAGAATCAGTGGCGCCGAGTCGTCCTGTGAAGATGCGGAACCGCCTGTACCAGAGAAATCAAAAAATGTTCCACTGAAACCAGACTACAGACAGGAACCGGTGGGACAACGCAAATCTAATAGACAGTTGAAACAACCTGCATATCTATGGGATTATGTCACCACACCCCTCAAACGGAACCTAGGGGGAAGGGGTGTTATGAACTAATAAAGGCGTTTAATAAAGTTTTAACTACCTTAGGTAAAAAGCAGGGTTCTAGTCCTGCACTTCTGATTGGCCGATAATAGCGACATCGGATTGGTCCTTTCTGGGAAGTCTGATTGGCTGTTAACGGGCCAACTCTCATTGGTTCAAGGGTTTAACACTTCCATGTTTTTCATTGGCTAATAGGACAGCAGCCAACCCTATAAAAGGGCTGCTGCTGCCCTAGGTGATTGCTCTGTTCAGTATGCTTAATAAAGAGTTGAAGTTCACTGTTCACTGCCTCATCTCCGATCCTTGCACCCATGCCCAGAACATAACAACAAGTAAAATGTTTGATGTATTCTCCTGGCTTCATTTCTCTCTCTGAGCATCATTTCTTGGTTAGAAGATAACCTGAATCATTCTTTTTAATGTATTGTGGGACAGAATCAGACCAATGTAGATGGGCACTTCAAATTACAGATTCAACCTATCTATAAAGTTCTTACATTAACAGCTGGCAAGCATGGAGGTGTTCCAGCCTCCCCATCACCCAGGCAATGTTTACATACAACCTTGGTGTTTTTTCAGAAGAGTTCTAGGCTCTATTTTAGAAATAGACTGAGGATGAGTTGTAAGGAGATTGGAGGCACTCCTACCCACCACTCTCTCCACCCTTCCTTCATACCTATGACCTACCAGGTATACTGGTGTGGAGGAGGAGAGGTTCATGGTCAAGCAGAAAGGAGCAATAGTCAGCAAGCTCAATGTCAACTGTTTCTTCAAGGGAATGTGCTGGCGATGGGCAGCCATTCCTGAATGTAGCCCATGGATTAAGCAAAATGACATAGGAGTAGGCAAAATGGATTATCACTCCATTGTCCAATAAAAACCTGTCAGAGAACTCTGGCAGGTAACTAGCTTATTGATGGCTGAATTAACCCAACTGGAATGGGCAGAAACCAGCTCTCTTTCCAAATGAATCTTCAGTGCAACAGAGAACTAGCTTTTTCTCAAGAGGGTGCTTGGTTTTATAAAACACACCCAGCACTCTTTACAGTACTTGACAAAGCACTGGTGAGCCTTCTCTAGACAAATGCATCTGTGGAAGATACAGTTTAGTCTTTAACTGTAACCCAACTCAAAGTGACTATAGACTGCAGAGCCCAAGAAATAAATGGCAAGAGTGTATGGTCATATCAGTTTTGTGACTAACTGTGGAGTGGGAAGATCTGAGTCCATGATTGCATCCTGTTGTGTCCGCTTGGAAGGAGGCCAGGAGTCGGTGACTTTGTATCAAGCTCTTTATTGAAGTTAGGAACCGAACTGGCTCTTAGGAAAACTTTGCGGCTTTTTATTTCCAAGCCACAGGATTCGAATCTACCAATCGCGGGAGATTCTCAGCGAACCAATCAGCGCGACTCGCCTAACCAATCTGATCGCCCCGCGCTTTGGCCAATCAAAGCGCGGGGATTTCAAGAATTCAAATTAAGGTACAGAACACATCCTTAAACAGATAATTGATGAAGTATCCTACATTGTTTCTACAGCAAAAAAAAAAAAAAATGAGAAGGAGAGGAAACACTCTACTTTAAAATTAGAACGTTAGAGATTACTTTAAAGTGTACCTACTTTGGCCAGGGGATGAGGTGAAGACAATGTCACGAGGAGTAACCATTTGAAAATGATTCATGGGCATCCTTGTGCTGCAGTTAGAATATTGTGAAAAATATTTCAAAGATAAACAGTTCTTTTTTTGGATGGGAGGGTGGGGAGGAAAGTGTCACTGCCATCTTTGATTTATTTTAGATTTTAAACAGACAAACTTGAATTGTCATACATTTGTTCTTGTTATGCAATATCTACAGCTATTGATTTCATTATTTTGGAATTCACATGTAATTTAGTAGTGGCTGTTATCTGATGCAATCTACACTTCCTATTGTAGATAATTGTGGCTACAATCTCACAATTCCTATTGATAGCTATGAGTCAGGGTCATTTAATTGGTGCTGGGTAGAATAATAAGGGCTCTACTTTAATAAATTACTCTCCATCATTCTGTCTCTTTTCTGCAACATATATATAAGCTTTTACCCCTTTGAGATAAAAAATAATATTAACTGAAAAGATACACATCTGGCCTATGTATTTCGAGAACATGTCATAGATCCATTTGTCCCAGCAAGATGAGAATGCTATCTAGCCACATGAATGCCAAAATTGACATAATCTTGAAGAGTGATGCTATTGTTGATCATGTAATTCACTCATTGAAATGGATAGTAGAACACATTATGTTCAACTGTTGTACTAATAGCTCCTAACTGCCATTGTGAAATGGCTGATGTGTGCTCAAAGCAAATACTGTAAACATTGTATAAAATAAAGGCAAATGTTTTTATTTGTTAAATTAAAATGTAACTTTGGCTTCTGATCAGAATTGAACTGTTTTCAATCATAAATGGGATTTTTCATCTTTAGAGATGCTTACATCCTAAATATTAGGAATCTAATATAATGCCTAGGCTTTTCACATTCCTGAAAGCAGGAATAGAATCTTTTCCATCTAAAATGAGTTAAACATAACTGTGATTTAACTGTTTTTTTATTATATATGTAACACAGAAGAAGAAGGAAAGTCCTTGGAGGCTAGATAACAGCTGGTAACATTTTTAATCATTTGGTAAATGGTCCTCTTTGGTCTAATTTACATGTTACAGTCACCATGTCAAGACCTTTTAAAATTCTGCAATATGCTTTCTTTGCAGATCAAGTAACTACTGCCATAACAGTGCAATCCCTCCTTATTGCTTGAAGTATTAAATACTTTAAATGACGATTTTATTTCCACAGCCCAAAACTGTGGTGATAATTTATTCCTCCACAATATAGTCCACTTTCTTGCTAGTTTTTAAGAGAAGTCTTTGTTTATTTTGTATTATTTTCACAGACATTTTATACAATGATTTAATTAGTTTTGATAGTTTATTTCTGTAAAATGTTTTGCATCCCAGAAAGGTGGCATAGAAACAACCTTGACTGTAAAAGCAACATTTTATAAATATTTAAATGAAATTCAAATTTCTTTTTACAGGCATATGTAAAAATGCACAAGAGTCTTCTTAGAGTTTTCTAAATCTTCTATAGAATAGAAATCAATGAAACTGAAGCGTAACCTTTACTCTTGAGTATAGTTATGGACAAAATGAAGAAATCAAGCTTTTGTCTGGAAAGTTTTATCATGAAAAGAGAAAATGTCCAAGTTCAAGAAGCTGCAAAGAACAGACCTACCTTTCTCTAGCACCGAATGATAATTATTTTAACCTTCCAACCACCTTCTTTTTCAATACTAGAATGAGGGTTCTTGAGGGACTAAATGTCTTCAATTTATATTTCAATCAACAATTCTTTGAGGAGGAAAACAAAGCTGTTCACAAATGCAGAAGGCAATCTACTAAAAGGGATATATTTTTCTCTTTTTTTTAATAGTAATTTTATTAAGAGCCAGGGTGGTTCAGTGGTTAAAATGCAGTATTGCAGGCTACTTTTGCTGATTAGAATGCAGTATTGCAGGCTGCTTCCAGCTCCCAGCCATTTGGCAGTTCAGGTCTCACTGGCTCAAGGTTGACTCATCCTTCCATCCTTCTGAGGTCGGGAAAATGAGGACTCTGCAAACTGCTTAGAGGGGGCTGTAAAGCACTGTGAAGTAGTACATAAGTCCAAGTGCTAGTGCTAGTGCTATAAAAAAAAAAAGTAAAATTGCAAAATTAGAAAGAGAGCCAGTTTGGTCTAGTATTTGGGGCTCCAAGATAAAAATAAGGAGACTATGGGTTCTAGGCTATCTCTAGAGATAAAAAGCTTGTTGGGTGACCTTGGACCAGTCAATCTGTCTCAGCCCAACTCATCTCACAGGTTGCTGTAGTAAGGAAAATAGGAGGAAGGAGCATTACATATGTTTCCAGTCTTGAGCTATTTATACAAACAATAAAGGAATCTAAGTGAAACTGAGTACAAACTAAAAAACCAAAAAGATAAAAATAAGAAAAGAGAATATGAAGAATAGAGAAAATAGTAAGAAAAAAATAGAAAATAAAAAAATAAGAATACAATCTTTTGGCACATAAATTCATATCTAACTATAGCTAGAATCAGTACAAATTTAATTTTTTTTAAAAAAAAAAGCAAAACAGCTGCTAAAATTTACATAGTACAATGATCAGATATAACCTATATAGGTGTATAAAGTTTAATAGGAGAGTTTATTCAAAACAAATTGGACTGAATCTATAAAGTAAATTGAAATGATCAATAAAATGGTCAATTATTTTACTTTGCTTACATAAAAGCCATTGTTTCTTAACCATTCTAGAAAATTAAGCTGACTCAATTTCCTGGAGTAGTTAAAATCATCAAATCAACACTCCATACTACTATAATAATATAATACATAATATAATACATCCCCTCCGTTCCTAATAGTATTTTATCTAATGCCATCAATTGTCTCTGTATGTCCCATTCTTTCTTGTCTTTCTTGTATCTTGATTGGATTTGTAGGTATGCCCACCATTTGAGTTGTTCATCTAGTAGATCTTTGTATGTTTTTGTATTTTCCCCAGATTCATGAAATTTGAATATACTATTAACTTCTAGTGTTGAGAGCCATACCGGAGTCTTTATGTAATTTTGCTGTTTAGTTTTTATCCATACCTTAAGTAGAGCATGTCTTACATAATGCCTCTGGAAGTACTGGTGGACTGTATGTCTTTCATCCCATAAAAAAATGTACCATCCTGATTATAGGTCATGACTCTCCAATGATAGTAAATTTTTTAATTTTATCTACTCTCGCACCCAATTTAATGCAGCAGCTTGGTAATACAGCTCCCAGTCAGATAAACCAAATCCCCTTCTTTCTTTGGCATCTTGCAATAACTTTAATTTAATTCTCAGTCTCCTCCCCTGCCAAATAAATTTCAATATTGTTTTATACAAATCTTCAAAGTTTTTTTTCTCTAATTTTATTGGTATATTTTGGAAAAGAAAAAGTATTTTAGGTAGGATATTCATTTTTATTGCTGCAATTCTCCCCATAAAGGAGAATTGCAGATTTCCCCATCTTTCTAATTCTTTCTTTATTTGATTGAATAATAAGTTTTTCTGATGAGATTAGAATTATCCCCTGAGTTTTCATGACTAAGAGTAGACTTGAAACTTAATCCAGTACTTAATCCAACACTTAAACCTCTGTCCCACAATGAATCTTCCCATATATAGCAATAATGATATGTTAGATTAGAATCATACTCTTTGTTGATAAAAATAAATAATAAGGTAGTAACTATAAACTATAATATAAATACAAAGTATAGTATGGTACAACAATTAATCACATTTGTTCACTGCTTGGACAATTTTATGATTGTTCTGAATAAATTAGCAGAATGTACTAATTATGTGATAAATTTATCATTCTTTTAAAATATATACAGATATGTGTGTGCAAATGCTCATTCAGATATACTACATTCACACATACAGAATAACAAGGAAATGCTATTGTTACTCTAATAGTGGATTTTGAAAGTGATCACAAGGTGATTTCCCACAACCTGAATTTGATTATCATGTTTTTGAATGAATCTGGCGGGCTGGGGCAATGACTCTCTTTCATCTGTAGATTAAAAAAATCTATCCACCAATCTGCACCGAGTTTGATTATTTCCATAATGAAGATGAGGAGTGTGAGGAGGTGTAAATATATGACAGAAATAAAAATACAAATAGAAAATGTGTATAAGTCTATTTCTATTATTTTTTTAACTGTCTTATCTGTTTATCTATACATTATCTTTCTAGCTATCATCTATCTAATCTATCATCTGATGGCATAATATTGAGAATGTGATATGTAGGAAATATTAGGCTGATGTCATTTATATGTGCTGTGGATTAAAAGCATCAATTTACTTCTATGGCAGACAGAATCATCAACCATAGACTGAATTAACAGTGGCAGTGGTTTTGTTTTTTAGTTTTTCACCATCAGTTCATAGTTCATGCACATTGATCAGGGCAGGACAGGATATAAGACAGGACATAAGAGGTACTACAGAAAAAAATTAGTAAGATACTACACAGACATCACATCGAGACTGCCTTCAAAAAAGGCAGAAAAATAGCTGCCATCCTTAGAAACCCCAAAGATAAAACTGACCTGGAAAACCAAGGCATATATGAAGTCCCCTGTGTATCATGCCCGGCCACATACATTGGACAGACCAATAGAAGAATAAGCACCCGCCTGGATGAACACAAAAATGCAGTCAAAAAGCTGAACACACTTCCTCACTAGTCCAACACATGGAAGCCACAGGTCATAGCATCAACTTCAATGGCACCAAAACCCTAGCCACTATAGAAAACCCCAGCCACAGAATCATCAGAGAAGCCATAGAGATTGAAAAAAGACCAGAAAGCATGAATAGAAGAGATGATTCCACCAGACTGTCAATCATTTGGAAGCCTGCACTCACAAACAAAAAAATCTCCACACCACAAACCAGGCAAACACCAGGGCACAAACAGATCCCCCCTGATACCTCCAGCTCAAACACACCCCAACCAGGCACCCAGATGAAACCTAGCTTCCTAACGAATGATAGCCGTCCATTTACCCGGAGCCAAGCTGCACTAAAGGCCTCCAATAAAGTAACACAATGTTGCCAGCCAATCAAGATACAAAAAGAGCCAAAAAAACCAGACAGAAGATATTAGAAGCAGAACACAGCAAACTCCAAGACCAATAAACACAGACCAACCAATCTCAACCAATCAGGATGAAGAAAAATCCATTTTGGCATAGCCATAGGCTGCCCCAAATTCAAATCTGAAACCACTATAAAAGTCTGACTCACAGACGAACACTATACAAAAGCCTGATGATGGCAGATGAGATTCTGCTGAAACGTTGCTACAACTTTAAAAGCACAACTACTATGATGTGGGAAAATACCTGAACTAAGCTGAATGCCATACATGTAAGTACCCACGAAAACTTAAGAATATATATATATATATATATATATATATATATATATATATATATATATATATATATATATATATATATATATAGAGTTGTGAAGATTTGCATCCCGAGATATAAGTTCAAAGGAAAGAAAGATTTGCTCTTCGGGAAAGTTTTTTATTTTTTGTTCAGAATTTTCGGATTTGTTATCTCAAGTCCGTCTTCAGTGAACTGTTAGATGGAGATGTGTCCAGGAAGGAGCTTTGGTCGTTATTTTTATCGTTGGTGTCAGCGTTCTGTGGATTGGCAGCACGGGCATCATCGCGTGATTGACTTGTCAGTTGTTTGGATGCGAGTTGGTTTGTTTTTTGATGTTGTTGATCCAATTATCACGTAAACTTTGATAGTTGGGGTCAATGTCTTTGTGGCGATTAATGCAATTGGTGCCAGTATGCCATGCTTCAATAAATTCACGTGCATAACGTGTTTTGCCTGTGCCAATTATTTTGGTTGCATCCCAGTTAAAGTAATGATTTTGGTCTATGCTGTGTGTTGCTATTTGAGATAGTGGGTCTTTTCTTTTGACAGCTAGTGTGTGTTCATGGATTCTTTCGTGGAGTTGTTTTCCAGTTTGGCCAATGTATTTTTGGGGGCATGTTTTGCATGGTATTTCATATATGACGTTTTTCATTGAAGTGATTGGTAATTTGTCTTTGCCTGATATGAGTGTTTTTCTTAATGAAGTTGTTGGTTTGTGTGCAATATTGATGTTGAATGGTTGTAAGTGTCTTGATATGATTTCTGATACACCTTGTATGTATGGAAGTGAGTACCATTTAGGTGGATTTTGTGGGTTTTTGTTGTTTGTGTCTGTTTGTTTGTGTGATTTATGTGGTTTGTGTCTTAGGCAGTTTTTGATGAAGCTTTTTGGATATCCATTGTTTATGAAGAGGTTGTAGAGAAAATTTAGTTCTTCTTTTCGTATTTTTTTGTCTTGGCAATAAGTGTAGGCTCGTTTAAAAAGTGTTGAGATGCAGCTTCTTTTGTGTGTGGTATTGGTGGTTGCCTCCAATAAAGTAACACAATGTTGCCAGCCAATCAAGATACAAAAAGAGCCCCCCCCAAAAAAAACAGACAGAAGATATTAGTAGCAGAACACAGCAAACTCCAAGACCAATAAACACAGACCAAGACTCTCAACCAATCAGGAGGAAGAAAAAACCATTCTGACACAGCAATAGGCTGCCCCAAATTTAAATCTGAAACCACTGTAAAAGTCTGACTCACAGACAAACACTATACAGAAGCCTGATGATGGCAGATGAGATTCTGCTGAAACGTTGCTACAACTTTAAAAGCACCACTATTATGACGTGGGAAAATACCCGAACAAAGCTGAATGCCAGACTTATATATATATATATTGGATAAACAGGCATTCTGCAAATTAGATCTTCAACCTTAACAGGGATACTGGGAAGCCAACTACCAAACCTGTACTTTCAAGTATTTGAACAGCATCCAAGAACAAATCTTAATTTTTATGTTTTCTGTAATTCATCTCTAGATCAAAACATAAACACTCATAAAAGAGAAACCTATCAACCTTCCCATCTCCCTTGTCCTCAGAATTATCTTTTCCACATTTTCAAACACCTATCACTTTATCTTGTCTTTTAAAATATTATTGCAACCGGAGAAGGCGGAGCTTCGTTTCGGCGATACAGCTGTGATCTCGGGGCTCTGAGATCGCAGCTGATATTTTCGCCCCTGGTCGGTCCCAATGGACCTAAACTGTCCCGTAGAGACAGTGACTGTGAAAGGCACTGTCCCAGGATCCCAGAGATATCACAAAATCTCTGGTTTGATCCGGGAGAAGCCCTTTTGCTGGCGGCGGAGAGGCAGCCTCCATAGCTGCTGAAGTCGGGACAGCTCTGGAAAGAAAGTGGCTGGAGTGAAAGTGTGTCGGCTGGGTGAGAAACTTCTTTTGTGTTGTAAATTCACTGAGATTTGAAAGGCCATCCTGAATAGAGAAGAAACCTGTGAGATTTTTTTTTTGACAAAAACTGTATGAGCGGCACTTTTTAAAGTGATGTCAAATTGAGGCTTGGATCTTTTTTTTCTCTTTCTTTTACTTTTTTTCCTGGGACTTTAGTGTGACTTTGTAGGTAACCGGATTGAATTTTCTTTTACATATATTTTTATGCTCCTTTCGATTTTTTAATTTTCTTTTAGGATAGAGGCTCCCTTTGGCTATTTTTTTTTTTGTATAAATTATCCTTTTTTTCTGGCTGGGGGGGAAGAGCATTAAGAAACCTTGTAAAACTGCCAACTAGAGGCTTGAAAATATTTTATTTGAATTGGAGAGAATGGTAAGACTCCTTCTCAAGGACATCTTAATGTGATAAGATAGAGGGAGAGCACAGCAAAATATTATTACAGGTGTTTTCCTGGACTCTTATCAATATTTCAACACTTGAGGCTTGGCTTTGAAGCTGCTGGAGAAGAGAGTCATAATAAGAGCCTTGAATAACTAAACAAAGTGAAGTGTGCTTTCTGATATATATATATATTCTTTTTACTTGTGATACCCCTACTCACCAGCCTTTTTGTAAATTTTAATTCTAGCAATATTTTTATTTTTGCTTTTTATTTCAAAAGGAAAGCCTCAGAGATTTTTCTTTATTTTTCCTTTTTTTCTCCTTATCTTTATTGGGACCCTTTTGCTTTTTCTATTCATGTTTTTGGACCACTCTTTTTTTCTTTTTTGATTATTGAGACTTCTCAATTGGATTAAAGTGTGAAGAACCTGAATGAATCTCTTCTTTTCTTTTTTCTTTTGTTCTTTTTTTCTCTTAATCAGGATTATTATTTGTGGCTTTTTTTTCTTTCTATTTTTTATAAGGCCTTGGAAGATGAGCATAAAAGACTTGAAAAAGAATTACAGAAAATGCCACAGAAACAAGTTATTAAATTGCAACTGGATGTAATTAAACATAAAATGGAATTAATAGAGAAAGAAGAACTGGCACAGAAAATTAGAAATTCTAAACAGAATTACTTTGAAGATGCAAATAAACCAGGTAGATGGCTAGCCTATAAATTGAGAAAGGAGAAGGAATCAAGAAAAATATTGAAGCTAATAGATGATCAAGGCCAAGTTCGTTATGGTAATAAGGAGAAAAAGGAAATTATTCGAGATTTTTATGGGCAACTATATAAACAAGAGAATATTGATGAGGAAAAAGTCAAACAGTATCTACAGAATGCTAACTTACCGAAGATACCTGAAGAGGCTGAAGAAATGTTAGAAAGCAATATAACAATGATGGAATTAAATGAAGCACTTTAGAAACAAAATAATGGGAAAGCACCAGGTCCAGATGGGCTTCGGGCAGAATTCTATAAAACATTTCAAGAATCATTGAGCATCCCACTATTAGAAGTTATGAATGAAGTTATGTCAAGGAAGATGATACCCAAAATATGGTCAGAGGCTTATATTACACTTATTCCAAAAGAAGAGGCTGACCCACTGCAAATTAAGAACTATAAACCTATTTCTTTATTGAATGCAGACTATAAAATTTTTGCTTCAATTTTAGCAGAAAGACTTAAAAAATATTTAAATAATTTTATCCACCCAGATCAAAATGGATTTCTGCCAAAGAGACAAATCAGAGACAATATGAGAGTAATCTTGGACACTTTGGAATACTATGAGGCACATCCTGAAAAGCAAATGGCTTTGATATTCCTAGATGCTCAAAAGGCATTTGACAACGTGAACTGGAGATTTATGTTATTACTATTGGAACAGATGGGTTTTGCCAGAAAATTTATTCAAGCAATAGAAGCCATATACAATAAACAGACAGCAAAGGTAATGATGGAGGGAGAACTTACAGATTTTATTAATATAAGAAAAGGCACAAGACAAGGGTGTCCTCTATCCCCTTTGCTATTTGTGTTGACTTTGGAAGTGTTGAATAGAAATATTAGGGATGATAAAAGCATAAAAGGAATGAAAATTAAAAAGGAAGAATTCAAACTACAAGCTTTTGCTGATGACTTAGCTTTTATTCTGGAAGACCCGCTAGAAACAGCTCCAAAGTTATTGGAAAAGATAGAGACATATGGTGAGATGGCTGGTGTGAAAATAAATAAAGATAAAACAAAGATTTTGACAAAGAACATGTTACTGAGACAAAGAGAAGAACTGGCAGACCTTTTGAAAATCCAAGTTACAAATAAGGTTAAGTATCTGGGGATATATTTGACAGCAAGATGTAGCACATTCAAAGAGAATAATTATATTAAACTTAAATAACAGATAGCTACAGACTTGAAGAAATGGGAAAACTTGCAACTGTCATTAATAGGGAGAATTTCAACAATCAAGATGAATATTTTACCCAGAATTCTATTTTTGTTTCAAACAATACAAATTAGGCTTGGAAAAGACTATTTTGAAGATTTAAATAAAATCATGTTGAAGTTTATATGGCAAGGTAAAAAAGCGAGAATAAAGCTAAAGCTTTTGCAAGACGCTAGAATTAGAGGAGGTTTTGGCCTGCCTAATTGGGAATTGTATTATCAAGCTGCAAGTTTGATGTGGGTCAAAGAATGGATAACATTAAGAAAGCATAGATTGTTGACATTAGAAGGGCATGATTTGCTGTTGGGCTGGCATGCTTTTTTATGGTATAAGGGAACTAAAACACAGGGTTATTTTAGAAGACATTATATATGGGAGTCTTTGTGGTTAAACTGGGAGAAGATAAAAAAACAATGTTATTTGAAAATTCCAGTTTGGTTATCGACTATTGAAGCATTTTCCTATCCTATAATCTATCAGAAGGAACAAACAGTTAGATATGGGGAACTGTTGGATGAAAAGGGTGGACTTAAATCGATCCAAAACTTAGAGGAACCAGGTATAAGGATGAATTGGTTTTCATATGCGCAAATACATTCAAGGTATAATGAAGATTTTAAAACAGAGGGATTTTATGATAAACAGACTGATTTAGATAAGATCTTGATGGGTACTGATGAGAAGGTGATTAAAAAATTATATGGTTATTTACTGGGAATTAAATTAAAGGAAGAACAAGTTAAAGAAACTATGATTGTTTGGGGGAAGAATTTTGGATATGGGATTGATTTAGAGAAATGGCAAAAATTGTGGTCTCAAAATTATAAAATGACAATGTCAACAGCATATAAAGAAAACTTGTATGAGATGTTTTACAGGTGGCACTTCCCCCCGACAAGAATAGCAAGAATGTTTAAGAACAAATCTGAAAAATGCTGGAAATGTCATCAGATACCCGGCTCATATTACCATATGTGGTGGACTTGTGAGGACGGCAGAAAATATTGGACTAAAATTCGCATGTGGTTGGAAAAAATGACAAAGAAACACATAGACTTGAAACCAGAGATGATCTTATTGGGAATTTTACCTGATACATATAGTAAAGATTTGAAATACCTGATTGTAAATGTATTAATAGCAGCTAGGATTGTATTTGCTAAAAATTGGAAGAATGAGAAAATACCATTACAGGAAGAAATTATTAAGAAAATATTGGAATGTGCTGAGATGAGTAGATTGACCTTTGAAATTAGAGAGCAAGAGGATAAACAATTTTATGAAATTTGGGATCTTTTTTATCAATGGCCAGATGATAAAATACGATAATAGAATATTGACACTATATTTATAAAGGGTTTTTAGGATTGATTTGGTGTGATTATATGATTTGTTACAGAATAAACTGTTTATTGTTATCTCATAAAGCATGAATGATTAAAAGTATTGTCAAAAATTTCTTTTTTTTTTAGTGATACTAGGATATATAAGTTTGGTTTGACAATATGAGTTGTTATGTAACATAATTGTAATTGAGACTACAAAATGAATGCACAAAACTGATGAACCAACCGACACACTGGATGAACATATGAGAGTTGATGTTTTAATGTTTTGTTTGTCTTGTTTGTTTGTAGAAAATTAATAAAATTCTTTTTTAAAAAATATATTATTGCAACCATATTCTGGTGCAGTTTGTTACTGAGATGGGAGAACAGAAATGCATCTGGTTGAAGGAGAGAAAAAGAAATACATTTATCTTTCCTACTTTCCTACTTTCACTAGAGTTCTTCTGCCATCCATCAATACACACAATAGCAAAACAAAACAAAAACTCCAATGATGGTTGTATGTAGATGGGAAATATAAGGCATAAAACAATGGCCAGAAATATCCTAGCAGGAGTTATAGCTAATATCTTTATTTCCTTACAAAAAAAAATCTGCGATGAAGCATTTTATTAGCTGACATTAACCATGTGATTATATATGTAATGGTACAGCAGTGTACACAGGCTCTCAATATCTCAATGTAAGCTCCATCCATCCCTTTGATGCAGACATGTGATTTCGTTGTTCAGGAAGAAAATGGACAGTGTTAAGCATTCAAGCTATTTTAGTTAGTTTGAGCTCCCCTCTTTTTTGCTCCCTAATTCAAGGATGCCATTGAATGGCCACGTTTCTCACTCCAGGATATATCCAGTTTCTGTCTTACAATACCTTAAGATGAATATGGGGTGGGGGGAATGATATGGTGGATAGGTGGGATACTTCCTTCTTGTGTGGGATTTTGAAACAGCCCCATTATCTGTTTAGTCATTTGTTGTTGTTTTGCAAAGATTTATTAGCTTTCCTCTTTTATTTCCCACCCAATAAATCTAGTCCTGGCTTAATTTTTTCTGTTTCAACTGAGACACGTTTCCTCCAACCTCTCTGTCATTTAGTCTTTCTCTCTCTCTCTCCACCCCCAAACCCCCTCAGATTCTGCCAATGATTCCTTATTTATCAGCCTCCCTGCTGAATGCTGATATACTAATAAACAAAGTGACATTGCACCATCTTTCTTAGCCAGATAAACCAAACGGAATAACAGACTCACTTTCTGAAACAGAGAGAGTAATTATCAGCTCATGTTGCATTTATTGCACACTGCGCAAGGACACACACACACACACACACACACACAGCCATTTACTTATGTTACTTCTATAAATACGTTCCTCAGATTCAGTCACTACCTGATTATTTGCAGAGACTAATAAAAAGCAATTCAGTTTGACATGTAATTAATGTGATAAAAAAAGAAGTAATTTCCATATTGAATTTAGCGAAAACTGAGTGCTGCTGATGACACCTGATCAGTTGTGAAGCTGACTGATTGTTCCAGAGAGATCTGGCAAATTCCGAGGCTCTGGGCTTTATGGAGATAGTATTATTATTATTTTTATTATTAACCAATAATGGCATGAAGTGGGGCAGGGAGAAAAACAATCTAGCCAAAGTTTTATGAATCTGGGCTGCCATCCTCTGGAAAGAGAATTAAGGTTTTATTTTATCAAAGTGAAAGGTATTTACCCATATTACTGATTAATATTAATATAATTAATACTGATTAAATTAAAAGACTCCACATTGACCGTAGGCAGAAAAAAAGAAATCTGAAATCGTTCAAGTGTTTCACAAATATATCTTTATTTATTTTTTAGATTTGCACATTGCTGCAGCTGATCCAGATTCTTAGAAGTTAACAATAATATGATGTTAATATAGTCAGTAATAATATAAATAAAACATTAAAGAAAATGTAACAAGTCTGCCAAGATAAGACTGTTTGTCATCTGCATGCCAGAATTGCTACCAAAATTGGGCACCAATATTTAAACAGAATTTTTACCAGTCTTCGATATCGCAGTTGTGTTGTCCAGCCAGTGTATGGGAATTGGATAGTTAGGTAGCAATTGTGAGCTGTCCCGTTAAGGGAATGCATCATGCTAAATGTAGTTAAGGTATCCTGGGAAATGTAGTCCATGTCATGTGACCACATCTGTAATCCTGATTGGTCACTAAATTGACCCTCGATGGGCTGGAGGAGGTTTCCTTACTCTTGGCTGAACTCATGGACTCGTGGTAACTGTTCTATCGCTATGAGATGAGGGAAAAAGGATAGAAGATAACCATCTTTTTACCTACAACACAGATATACAAAGGATTGGTCATTAAAGAAGAACTTCATCACAAATGTGAGTTATTAGGATACCTGATGAACCAATAAAAGTACCTTGTTATGGATGCTTTATTGAGTTTATCTATCTGCATCTGTACAGAAGACAAATCTACCACTGTACAGAATACAGAACAACAGTTATTTAAACCTCATTACATAGAAGCTCAAAAACATCATTTAAAAAGTAACTAAAAGTTATCTTTCTAGATACAAAAAAAAAAGTCTCTGACAATTTGAACTGAACTTTGTTGTTTGAAATTTTGGAAGATATGGACTTTGCTGATTTTTTTATTAAATGGGTGAATCTGTTTATACTCCACAAAAAGCACAGATAATTGTAAATGGAGAAATAACCAAACCTTATAAAAATAGAAAGAAACAACTAAGGATATTCCTTGTTGCCACTGTTATTTATCCTAGCTCTGGAAGTACTGAGTAGAGATATAAGACAAGACAAAAGATTTCCCAAATTAAAGATTAAAAGGGGACAATATAAATTACAAGTGTTTGTTGATTATTTGATGTTAATTTTGGAAAATCCTTTGGAGGGAATTGAAATATTAAAGGGGAAAAATAATAAGTTTTGTTGAAGTTTTTCAACAGAATTTAAAAAGCACAAATTTTAATTAAAGAAGAATAAAAGAAAAGAAATAAGTAATAAGAAAGTGAAAAAGAAATATAGAAAAAGTAGTAGAAAAGGAAAAAAAGAAAATGTAAATAAAGATAAGCAGCTTTCATATTCTTGATAGATGTTATATACATTTATATGTTATCCTCTCTCTATAAGATTGTCATAATTTCCTTATTTCCATAAACTATCCTTTCTAATTGCAAGTTCATTTTTCTTTTTCTAGTAAAAAAAATCATAATGGGTTTCCAGTCAGTAATAAATGTAATTGTTATTCTTTCTTCAGATAAGATTTCAGTGATAACTTGAAATTATATAACTAATAAAGCAGATATATGTCACCATCCTTTAATTGTTGGGATTGCATCTTCAGCATGAATGCATATGGAAGCAGGGCAAGGCAATCATACAAGGCCTTCAAATTTTAACATACAAATTGATTGCAATTTTGAATGAATATTTTTGGATATGTTAAAAATATATCCAAAAGAGGTAAAAGGTAAAAAGACTGACATCTAATGAGAGCAGCATATTTGCAGGTCTTTTTGAGTTGCGATTTCAAGGTGACTTTCTCAGAGTAGCGACTTACATTCTATACTGAATGAGCCAATACATAACTGCACATAGACACACTTCATTGTAAGAACATCATTTCAGGGATAGACAGCATTAGATTTTAATATGGAAGGCTGATTTCCCATTGCTATTTTGGAGACAGAAGGCTTGTTCAACTAATTTCTCTAACAGAAAGCTGATCCTTAGTGTAGACTTCCAAAGTGAAGAACATAGGCTGCTGGGAGCCTTTCTGAGAATGGGATTTCATGTACATCATTTGTTTCATTCAGAGCAGAAATTTATATGGCTCCATTAAATACTGCAGTGACATTTTAAGCTTCAAGAAAGATATGCCATAGCAACAGAATTTGCATTATATCTTTCAAAAGCGCAGTGGAAGATCAATTCAGAAACCATTGATGTTAAAGACTTTTCCCCATCTTGCTTTTTAGTACTGTACATTGTGATGTGTATTATGGATCCTGAAATCTTCCCTTGGCATTCTTAACTTTGCCACAATTAAGGTTATATTCTTTGGCCAGTTTCTTTTTCACTTTGTCTTCCTTTCTGTTTTTGTTTTAATTAGCTAAATATAAAAAAGGTCATAAAGTTGTAAAAGAAAAAAAGCTAAAAAAGAAACAAAAACACGTAAACATGCAAAATGTTCGCAGACATGCATTATATCAATAACTAGAGGCCATGATCCATTGCAGTCATCTGCACAGTCTTACCCTATATTAACTAATTCTGCAAATTGCTGAATAGCTGCTTTGAATTTCCAATGATGAACAATAAGTCTTTTGATTGTAAATCCATATTCTTCATCAAAAAGTCAGTACCTATGTAACTTAACACCTTTTTAGACATGACCTCTCAGGTTCCCCATTCTAATTACTTTCCCCTTCCACTATTAAGAAATGGTCAGTAGTCTGCACTCATCCTGGGACAAACTGATTATTTGAATAGGCCCATAAGCAGCAACCTTTTGCAAACAGATTTGGAATAATTCCTACTGAACTCAAGTGGATGGGATTAGGTGCTGTGATTATTGATTCCCCCCCCCTTCACACATAGATTAATTTGCTTAATATTTTTCTTCAAATTTTGCATATTTCTGAGCAGCAATATAGTCACAGATGCAAATGCTTGTATATTAATACAAATTATGCTGTTCTTTTGCTATTTTTAAAATAGCACATCAGTTTGAATGCTTATTAATTGTCACAGTCCCTAAATCAGTTTTGAGGGATTAAAATATGAGAGCTATATAGAAGGCGGGGGAGAATGGCACAAGCATAATGTCATTCTTCAGCAAAATTTCCTCTACTCATATCATAAAATAAAAGTTTTCTGTGTTGAGATTAAATATAAATAAATAAAACAAACTCCAAAAGGAATTAAAGTGGTGGTGTTTTATTTGAAATGTGTTCACTGAACATGTTTCTAATGCAATGAATCCACTCTATGTGTAGCTGGTCCCTTTCACACTACCTGGTGATTGCTCGTTCTACTACTAATCAAGAGCCTGTCTACCATCTTCCTTCTTCCCACTTAACTAATGCCCTTACACAAGTGTACGGCCTATGAAAGGGGACTATTTCAGGAGGAAGGACATACAGGAATTAGCATGGAAAAATCAAGTTTCTGATCTTACACTTTTCTCTGTGAAAGGGGTGGAAACATCTCCAACATGGGTTACTGTTGTCACCATTTTTGTCCAGAGTGAAAAATTAGGTTTAAAAGAAGTCCTTTTTCAAAGGAATTAAGCCACCCCTGCCTTTTACAGAGAAAAGGTTTGCATCACCCTGTCTTCTAGGCATAGAAAAGTGATGCAGCTTACGGTTCTTTTAACAATTGAAGTGTCAAGTTCTGCTTGGTGCATCTTCTCCATCCACCAAATTGTTTCCTTTATGGTGTGGAATAGAGCAAAGATCACCTGGTCTCTTTCTTTCCACCTCTAGTTTGTGACTGCCATGTACATTAAAATGGTTAAAGCTAGAATAATCTAATTATTCCCAAGATTTTGGTAATTTCTGCCTTTATTGATATAAAGATATAGGAAAATATAGATTATTGTTTCTAATTTTTTTATCTCTTGCCTTTTGTGTGGGTAAGTGTGTGTGCTTTCTTTAATCTGGATACAGGAATTGACTGGGAGTGTGCTGGGTGCAAAATAAACTTACAGTTATCCCCGCAATATTTTTCCAGTGGTTTTGTGACTCTATATCAGAAGAATACAAAACAATATGTAATTGGAAAACCACACATTATGCCCACAAACTTGGGTTCATGGTGCATATTCATGGTGCATAACACTGAATAATATCTGTGAAACAAGAAATTTAAGAGTGCTAAAATCCCATGTACATAATTCAGCGGTATACTGATTTCAACAAGCATTAGTTTCATAATCAGTGTCTTTATTCAGGATAAGGTTTGTCCTTTATGCTATGTAGGATTGTTTCAGTTTTGAGGCACTGAAATAGTTTTGCACAATAGGATCTATTTCCAGCAAACAATCATCTTATTGACAGTTATTTTTTGGCACATTGTAGACAAATTTGTTTTCTGCCTGACTTATACAAAATACAAGATACCACACCTTCAGATAAGCAGGCTAGTTTCCAGTCACACCCAGTTTAACCTTTATAAGAGCCATTGTGGCACAGTGGTTAGAATGCAGTACTGCAGGCTAATTGTGCTGACTGGTGACTACTGACTGCCAGCAGTTCAGCAGTCGGATTCTCACCGGATCAAGGTTGACTAAGCCTTCCATCCTTCCAAGATTGGTAAAATGAGGATCCAGATTGTTGGAGACAATATGCTGATTCTAAAAGCACTTAGAGAGGGCTATAAAGAACTGTGAAGTGGTATATAAGTGCTATTGCTATTGCTTTCAATATATCTGCTGCTCATTGCTGTCCAAAGTTTGATGCCTAGGGTTGATTTCTCTATACATCAAATAACAGAACCACCTAGGTTTTTTGTTCAGATTGAATTGATTGTGTTCAGTTGGGTTCTAATGAGTGGAGACCTTCTAAGGCAGTTTAAGACAACCTGCTGACAAAGTCTACCAGACTGGCTAACTCAAGAACCATTGTTCTTGGATTTCTGGAAAAAATATTTATTGCTCATAAGATAACATAATAGAACTTTAGAAGTTGGTTAGAGTAATTCTCCAGATCAAGAGATTGGATTATATCTGGCATAATTAAGATAGAGTTGCTCTGTATCTATTTCTCACACTAAGATAAAATAAGCGGTCCTTTTTGTAATAGTCTTCTTTCCTCTTTTGCTTTCCTGGATTGTTTTAGACATTCCATCACACTTGCCATTTAAAAGGAACAGATCTAGGTCACAGGGAAGAGAACTTGAATACAGCACCTAAAAAAACAAGAAAGGGCTTTAATGGTTTTGTCTCAAAAATGATCATATGTTCTTCTGGGTGAGGAAAGAAAATTAGGATGAAAGATGGTACATACAATCTAAAGGAATGAAATAGGAGATGCAGTCCAAGGAGATGTGAAATGGAATTTGAAACCCCTGTCAAATATGTTAGACCTAACTGCACTCCCCTCAAATATATATATACATATAGTAATGGCATACATATTAATTCCAGTTACTATAAGACCTAATAAGAGCAGCAGAGGAAAGGGAAAGAAGTAGGATTAAAAAAACAAAGTATAAGCAAAATATACTACATCTGAACTGCCTTTCTAATAAACCAAATATATTGCTTTTATCAAAGCGCAATGTGGCATCATACTTCATTTTCTCTTTGATAGCCACCTGAAAATGCTTTGTCCTCCATGTTACTTTTGCACAGCAGGTTAATTCTTATCAGTCCTTAGCACTTGGTTGGGCTCCATTAGCACATTGGGCTTTTGATAGACATTTCTTTTATGAAGCTATGCAGCATGAATTCATTCCAGAACCCCTGAGAGTTAAAATAATATCAGTGACGGTAAAATGGAGAAAGCAAAAAGTTCTGTGCTACAGAACTTTTTAAAAAATACCACTCAACCTTTGGAGTTCATTCACACTAATTTAAGCAATGTTACTATATATGGTCTACAAATTTCCAGGTGGCCAGTGAGATGCTAAGTACTGTAATATTTTACTGTCACCACTACTTTCTTGTTCTTTTTCAGGTCCTAGAGCTAGCCTGGCGTCACTCCGCAACCACAAAAAAGCTAGGACCAGACCTTCCTAAGTTCTTTGGAGATTCCTGTATTATACGCAGAACACAATAAAGTATGTTTTTGCGGTATCTGCTATCCCGCATCAGATGGGCGGCTCATGATAGGGAGCGAAGGAGAGAGAAACGACAGGAGGCGAAGTTTCCTCGGGATGAGCACGCCCCAAATGTCTTGGCACACGCTCTTTTATTGTGCTTTTTTACAAGAAAATGATTTAATCAGAGCTCAAGTCAAATAGGATAATTCCATCAGGATGTGCATGTTTACAAAGCTGCATACCAGACAGATCATTTACAATGTGGATAAGCTTATTAACAACCGTCTAGCTCCTTGTCCCTTGTACGTGCCTTGCAAAGGTCACTGAAGAGACAGAAGTTAATGATTACACATGAATGATACATAGTTGCAATGATACATAGTTACAACATCTCCTCTGTTTTTATTATTTATGACAAGTCTTCTTCTTCGTCTGAGAAGACAGGAACCATTTTTATGGAATGTTCACCGTCCCCGTCATCTGGGCAAGAGTGCGACCCGTCAGCGTCAGGGTTGTCCAAGGAGCGGTAACTCAGCAATGACATTTTTTCGTCCGGTGTTGAGGATATAACATGAGCTTGCAATAGCACATTAACATCAGCAGTTATGGAGGATAATTGATTTTTAAAAAAAATTGCAATACTCTATTAAAACAACAAGGTCCTATAATACATATCAATATAATGATTATTAATGATCCTGCCAATGCAGTTAAAAAGGTTGTAAACCATGGCAAAATAGAAAACAAGCCCCCCTGCTATCGGCATAAAAACAACATTCTTCTTTAAGCGTAGCACACAATCCCCCTTGTTTTAAAAAATAACAGATCTAAATCTTTACGATTTTACAAAAGGGGGTATTCCATGGGTACCTGTAGGGATATAAAATCATCAGAGTTATACACACAAGCCATACTTGAATGCAAAATGATTTGGATTTAACAATTTCATCCCCGTGGACACATGCCGTGAGACCGGTGGAACAAGTCCAAACAGAATTATTGCCAGGGATAAAATACATTCCTTTCAGGCGTGATGTTAAAGTTCCTCCTGAAGTGGTGTAGATTGCAGAATATCCCCTGGTTGTGTGGGTGCGTCTGCCAAATTGAATTGAAGTGGTGGGTAGAAGTCTTCTATGTGAGAAAAATTGGTTGTAGAACTTAAACGAACTCCTTGAAAGTCAGTTATAGTCCAAGCAATATTATATCTTCTATGAGGCTTCTGCGGATCGTCATGGACAGTTCTTTTGAAGCATCATTTGTTGACAGGATCAGAGTTCAGGTATATAAAAACATCACAAGCAGGAGAGAGGGCTATGGACAAGTTAGTTGTAGAATATTTGCGAAATGAGGAGGGAATGCAATTAGTAGAAAAAGGATAATAATTACAATAATGACAATAAAGATTAATTTGGTAATTCATCAAGGATGTTAGTTGGGGTGGGGAAACCCATAATACAATAGAAGGACATCTAGGTCCCCCTATGTTTAGATTGAATAGAGGAAAAGATTTTAAGGTTCCTTTCCATAGGAAGAGTGAAGAAGGAACAAAAGAGCGAGTGGTAGAGTGTTCTTTAAACAAAACAGAAGTGACAGAGTGAAAACTACGGGTAGCATTTTCATGACGTACCCACATGGAACAAGTATAATAGCCTTCTGTTAATGAAATGGTTTTAACACGAATAGTCTTTTGACAGGAAGCATAGGTTTTGTTGAAGTAAGGTAGAAATTGCAAAGAAGATATAGGCAAGAATATCAGGAAGAGTTTTAAGATACAGATGTAGCAGAGGAATTCCCATGATAGGGTCTAACCGCCCTACCAGGGATCCAGCAAGTGGTTTTGTCTGGTAGTAAAATCGCAGCGTAGTCTCGTCCCCAAGTGAGAAGCTCAGCGGGACCCTGCCAGATGGGATCTGGCAATCTGCGATAATATACCAGAGGTCTGTTAGGCAGGGGTAAGGGGGAGGAAAAATGACGCGAAGCAGCAGAAGTGGGAGGAATGCCAGTCAGATTAAGAAAGTTTAAAGTGTAAAGACAAATGTTAAGAGAATTTTGCAATGCTGGGAGGTTCGGGGTTTTTTCCCGCAACGAATATCGATCAAGAGCACGTTTCAGAGATAAGTTCGCTCGTTCCACAATAGCCTGCCCCTGGCTGTTGTAGGGAATCCCAAACTTGTGGGTTACATCCCATCTGTTACAGAAGTCCTGGAACGCAGAACTTGTATAGGCAGGTCCATTGTCAGTTTTGATTTCTTTTGGATGTTCCAGCGAGGCAAAGGTACGAATTGAATGATTGATGACATGTTTTACAGTTTCTCCCCTTTGAGGTGGCCAGAATAAACCCTGAATATGTATCTATGGAAACGTGCAAATATTTCCAAGGGGCAAAAGGTGGATACTGAGTTACATCCATTTGCCAAATTTCACAAGCTTTTAATCCTCTCGGATTTTCTCCTATGGGAATGGAATGTCCTTGCTTACTACATGTGGGGCATTGTTGAATAATGGCAGCAGCTTCTGCCTGAGTTAGAGCAAATTGAAAAGTTATCATAACTTGGCGGGGGAGATTCAAACACACTCCCTGTTTCTATTTTATAATGGACCATTAAAGCCTCCATAATTTTCCTCCAAGTGACCAAAATGCCAATAGGTGCACGAGGAGGATTATGGAGATATTCGCCAATTTTTTGCCAAATGGAGATTTTTAAGGACCCTTCCTCTGAATAATTGGGACAATGTTGCCACACATGAGCCAATAATGTAGCAATAGGTTTCATTTTTACAGGTGAGCCCTTTAAATTATTTTTAATATTTAGAATATTTAGAAGAAGAAGCGACTAACTCCCTCAATTCCTTCAGATGCTGCGTCTGTTGTTGAGAAAAGTTTCCACCCATACTTACGAAAGTCGAGACCGTGTTTCAGATCCGATGATGTGCAATTCGCTTCAGGCCTGGTGACGCACAGCTCCCATCGAGCTGATAAGATATGGGCGCGTCGCAACGTATCCCCCTTAGGGAATCACGTCGGGGTCACCAGAATGCGGTATCTGCTATCCCGCATCAGATGGGCGGCTCATGATAGGGAGCGAAGGAGAGAGAAACGACAGGAGGCGAAGTTTCCTCGGGATAAGCGCGCCCCAAATGTCTTGGCACACGCTCTTTTATTGTGCTTTTTTACAAGAAAATGATTTAATCAGAGCTCAAGTCAAATAGGATAATTCCATCAGGATGTGCATGTTTACAAAGCTGCATACCAGACAGATCATTTACAATGTGGATAAGCTTATTAACAACCGTCTAGCTCCTTGTTCCTTGTACGTGCCTTGCAAAGGTCACTGAAGAGACAGAAGTTAATGATTACACATGAATGATACATAGTTGCAAACACATGAATGATACATAGTTGTAATGATACATAGTTACAACATGTTTTATCTTGAACTTTGCATGTATGGATCTCATTGTTCATGCTTGCAACATCTCAGATGTGGCAGTCTTTATTTAAGGAAGAGAGAGACACAACAAAATTCCTATATTCAGGATGAAACCTAGTGATAACATATATTAATTTTCTGTATTTCTTTCCTGCTATCAAAAGGTGATACATATTTTTGAATCTCAGACATGTTAGCTTTGGGAAAATCTGGATTAGGAACTTCTTAATTTGATTAGAGGAGAACACTTTTCAAATAGACATAAGAAAAGTTTCTTCTCCTTCTCCTCAATCTCTTGCTTTTTTTTAAAAAAAAAGCACCAAACAGCTTAGGTTTTGGTCTTTTTTCCTATCTTCTTTTCTAAAACATTTCCACAGAGAATAATGCAAAGGCACATTTTAACTTTATAGAGTGCAACCTTTCATTCAGATCCTTCTTCTCAGTCATTATAAACTTTTGAAAACATACACAGAACAAGCAAGCTAATCATCTCGTTTGTGGTTTCTTGTTAAACATAGAAAATTGATTAAAAAAGTTATAACTAAGTATGAGTCTGTTTTTATTCCAGTGAGCAATCAAATATGCAGAAATTACTCCTTGAGCTTTATCTGGTCACTTTTAATGAACATTAGGAAAGTAAGTGGGCAGTAAGAAATCCCTTATTTCAGTTTTCACCACCCAGTGAAATGATTTGTGAAGAAGTATGTAGGCAGTCCTTACTTGATCTGAATATGTAGATGTTTTCCCCCAAAGCATAAACACATGAAACATATTGGGTTCAACCTAGTACAGTGTTGATGCATTGAACTTTAGTTCCATAATTTTCAGCCACCATGAACAAAAGCAAAGTAGGGCAATTCTGAGATTGGCTACTTTTTCTTTTACAATCATTTATTGTGTTAAAAATATTATTTTATATTGCTCAGAAACTCCTCAATAGCTTTAAGTAGCCCTATTGCCTAGGCATGCGTCAGAAGTTCTTTTGGAACCATTTCATTCTATTTCATGTTTTCTTTCCTAGCATTTTCCTGCAAATTTGGGGCAGGGACAGGGGGGATAAACTGTTGTTCATTGGTTGTAACAGGAATTGACCAACTCGCTTGTCCCTCCTCTCCCACCTTATCCAGTCAGGCTTTTAGTTTCCAATTATTTGCCACAAATCTTCCAAAATATTTAAAACAAAGCAGTCAAAAAATGCCCCTTCCTTCAATTTATTACTTGCTGTTTTTAGCATATGTTCACTTAGTGAGGCAATTAAAAGCTCCTCAGCCAAATAAGGATATTTGTCTTACCACAGGGTAATTATACCTGTATAATTATAATTATACATTATAATTATATAATTATAATGAAATTATTGGACCAAACAAAGTCAAAAGGAGATCCAGTTCTTTAATGTATTCACTTTACTAGAATCTGGCAGAAATGTTTTGAAATCTGTTACTAGCTCAGTAGATGTAGAAGTATGAAAGTTGTAGAGTAGCAAAACTATTCTCCTAAGCGTGAGCAATTCAAACAAGTCAGCTGTAACCTGAAATAATAGACTCAACTGCTTCAAGAGTCTGCAGACATAACCAAGTATTATTCATATAAACACCTATATAAATCTTCTTTGAAACAACAGATGCTTCATAATGCTTTATTGTGGCTAGGCTGGGACTCAAGAGTTCAATCAAAATATAACTAGCATATGTTTCTACAGCTTTAAATAGTTTTTGCAGATGCAGCATTATTTAGAGTTGCATCAACCCTGACCTGGATGGTGAAGCCATTTTGTGAATGTGTGGACCTCAGTTTATGAAAGTGATCATAACATGTACGCCTTTACTATTCTATTTATCAGATATGGCTAAAGCATTCTAGATGATCAGTACATGGCATCAAAAAGTTTTCCATATCTACATACTGCCATTTAATAGTTGGTCACATTGTTGCAACTCATATTTGATAACCCCATATTCCATTTATTTGGCATTTTTAGTCATTATCAATGAAGATAAACATTTATATGCTAGCTAGCTAGATATATTTGGGGGGTGGGTTGTAGAATAAACTGAATTTGGAATACTATTGTAGTCTTCACCTGAAGTTAAAGGCTCCTCTCTTAATTACAGAATGTTCAGGCTTATTTTAATGATAGCACTTTATCAGTAGAAATACTAATAAACTAACAAGTCAATAATGGAGATATTCTCTATCACTGTACTGTGTATTCTATTACAACAGAATCACAGCAGTAAATTAATACCTAAATAAGCAAGAAAGCAAACACATCAAAACACCAATCAAAAGTTTTAAAAATAATACATTTATTTAATATTGTATAGTTAATTTCTTTCTGTTTTCTTGGCAGTTTTATTAAAATGAAAAGCAATTATCTGACATCCTAAATGATGCTGTACTATAGTTTCGTTTTTTCTAAATAATCCTTTTCTGGAAGAATTTCTCTCACTTTATTTTCTGCCTACTGATTCTTTGGTGGAAAATCTACTTATTTTTCCCTTTTCAATGATGAAATTTTCTCATCCATTAAATTATATTTAAGTCCAAATTAAAAGCATTACAAATTTACAAAGCTGTCCCTGTTTTACTGTATATATTCTTTCTCTGCTCAGTTTAAACACATAGAGGTAAAACCTTTATATCAGGCTCAACTCTTTAAGTTTCTTGGAGTTATCCATGTTGTTTTCCTGGCAAAAATATGGATGTGGTTGCCACTAACTTCATCTGCATATTTTATTCAATCCCAGTGTAGTAAATCCAGCAATACTGGCATTTCTTGATCTTTTTCTATGTAATTACAAAATCAGTCCAGTTTGTCATTAGGGTTTTAGAAATTAATGTTTTCTAGATTTTGCAGTCTGAGACCTTAACCAAATAAGCAACCTCTCTCAATGTCATTTTCTCTGGAAAGTCTGAGAAGCATAATTTAAGGTTATCACACCTGCACTGTAGCTCAAATCCCCATACATCAATATTTCTCAACTTTGGCAACTTTTACATGCTGGCTGTGAATTTCTGGGAGTTAAAGTCTGCACATTTTTAAGTTGCCAAAGTTGAGAAATACTGACCTACAAAATTGCCAGAAGGAAAAACTTAAGACTTTCCCAAATACTGTGATAGGGAGAAAGATATACTGGACTTGTTCTGTCCTGAATTTGCATACTTGAAATCCCCGCGCCTTGATTGGCTAAGGCGCAGGGATTTCTGATTGGCCAGGCAAGCCGCGCTGATTGGCCTGATTGAAGTCTCCCGCGATTGGCTCACTCCAAGAGCGGGAGACTTGAATCGCTGTCATTGGCCGCGGCCGCCGCAGCGAAAAGGACAAAAGCCGCGGGCTTTTTCCTTTTCGCTGGTTCGGTTCACAACTGTTTAATAAAGAGCTTGAATGATAGTCACCGACTCTGAGCGTCTTTTTGCGGACACGACACTGGCGACGAGGATGGGATCCCGACCCTGAACCGAACCCCATGTCCAACAAGAGCCAGTTCCAGCGCAGAGATGGCGAAGATCGCACTGCCCGCCCCCTTCAACCCCGCCACCGAGGACTGGGAATCGTACTCAGACCGGTTCCGTATGTACCTTGAATGCGCCGGAATGAAGGACGCCCCGGGCCCACTAAAACGTGCCGTCTTCCTTACTCACTGCAGACCAGAGGTCTTCCAGATGGCCAAAGCATTGGCCAAGCCGGCAGACGCAACCGCCATGGACTGGGACGTCCTCGAACCTATACTGCGGCGCCATTACGCCCCCGAGGTCCCCATCCTGATACGGCGCAACGAGTTTTACCGCCGAAATCAGAAACCAGACGAAAAATTGAGCGACTTCGTCGCCGAGCTGCGGCGCCTAGGAGGACTCTGCGAGTTTGAAGGTCTGAACAGCCTCATAAGAGACCGATTCGTACTCGGCCTATGGGACCCTACACTCCAGAGCCGGCTTATGGCCAAGGGCGACATCAGCCTAGCAGATGCCCTCACCGCAGCCGCAGCCGCAGAAGCAACCCGCACGTCTGCTGACAGCATGCGAAGATCTGACGCGAAGGGCGGAAACAACAACCCGGCAAGGTCGGCCAACCCTAGAAGCGAATCAACCGCACACTACGGAGAATTCCAGTCAACCTCCAGCACGTCGGAAGACGAGGAGGACATACATCGTGTGCAGACGGGACGCGGCGACCAACGGAATCGAAGAGGTCGTAGGTCGAGGACCAACTGTGCCGGGTGCGGCGGCGACCACCCCAGGTCAGAATGCCGATTTTTTTACTCTATCTGTAGGCATTGTGAACGACGGGGTCACATCGCTCGAGTTTGCCGCCAAAAGAAGACCCGCAGCCCGCCCAAATGGGAACAACACGACCGGAAGAAGGAAAGCCCCCCGCCCAGGACCAGAGAGCGCCAACCGGATGGTCGGTGGGACCGTGCCCAACGATCTTCAAGAGGCGGCGACGGTCGGCGAAAGGAAGAGACTCACCAGACGGTGACCATCGGCCACGCCATCTCCGACGGCGCCAGAAAGGTACACGTAGAAGTCCATATTGAAGGCCAACCATGCAAGATGGAAGTGGACTCCGGGTCCTACCTCTCCATGATTGCATGGCGCGAGATTAAACGGCTAGTGCCCACCCTCCATAAGAGGAACATTCATGCCCAGAAAATCATTATAAAAGACTACCAAGGGAATCGCGTCCCGGTAGTGGGCACCAAGAGCTTTAATGTAACCTACAAGGGCCGCACCGAACAACTGCCACTCACTATCGTCGATTGCGACCGCCCAAGCCTACTGGGTTTACAATGGTTCGCCCCGCTTGACATCGCGCTGACAGGAATCAACCACGTCGCCGACGACGGTTGGGAACAGCGGCTAGCCCAGGAGTTCCGGGAGGTCTTCGATGGAAGCTTGGGCAAGTACCAGGGGCCCCTTATCTCATTTGACCTAGACCCAACGGTTCCCCCCAAGCGGCTTAAACCTAGGAGGGTACCATTCGCCCTGAAGCCTAAAATTGACGAGCAGATCGACAAGCTCGTCAAACAGGGGGTGTTGCAGCCGATAGACCATGCCCGATGGGAGACCCCTATAGTGACCCCAGTCAAGCCAGACGGGTCCGTGAGAATTTGCGGGGACTATAAGGCCACCCTAAATGGCGCATTGCAACAAAGCGCCTACCCAGTCCCAATCGTGCAACATCTGCTGCACTCACTGGGAGGGGGCAAGGTCTTTGCCAAGCTCGATCTCGCCCAGGCATATCAGCAGTTGCCAGTAGATGAGTAAACGGCGGAAGCCCAGACCATCGTGACCCATCGGGGGGCCTTCAAGTGTAACCGACTCCAATTCGGAGTCAGCGTGGCACCAGGCATCTTTCAGAGCCTGATGGAATGTTTGCTACAGGGCATCAAGGGGGTGGTGCCCTATTTTGATGACGTATTAGTGGCGGCGCCAAATGAAGCCGAATTAGAAAACCGACTCAGACAGGTCTTAACAAAATTTAAAGTGACGGGACTTAAAGTTAAACGAGAAAAATGCCAACTATGCACAGAGCAAGTGGAATTCTTGGGCTACCTTCTAGACCGGCATGGCATTCACCCTACAATCAAAAAAGTGAAAGCCATCAAAGAAGCCCCCACCCCAAAGTCTAAAACGGAACTACAAGCGTTCTTAGGGTTGCTGAATTTTTATAATGTTTTCCTACCCCAAAAGGCTACGGCGGCGGAGCCTTTGCATAGACTCCTGGATAAGGCGGCAACCTGGACTTGGGGGAGACGAGAGCAAGCCGCCTTTCAAAAAACCAAAGACCTCCTCACCTCCGACGCCGTCCTGATTCAATTCAGCGAAACCTTGCCCTTAGTTGTCACTTGCGACGCATCACCTTTCGGCGTCGGCGCTGTCCTCAGCCATACCCTCCCCGACAAAAGAGAAGCACCCATCGCTTTTTTCTCCAGGACTCTGACTAAACCGGAGCGGAACTATAGCCAGCTGGACAAAGAAGCTTTGGCTATAGTTGCCGCCGTTAAGCGATTCCACGAATACCTGTATGGCCGCCCGTTCACCATTGTGACAGATCATAAGCCATTGCTGGGCATCCTCGCTGGAAACCGAGCCACCCCGAACATTTTATCACCCCGGATGACAAGGTGGTCCGAGTTCCTGGCAGCCTACAGCTACGAACTGTTACACAAGCCAGGTAAGAAAATTTCGCACGCGGACGCCTTAAGCCATTCGCCTTTACCAGACTCTGATCCTGACCCAGCACCAACGACAAACACCCTTAGCATCGAGAACCTACCCATTACCGCGTCGGACATTGCCAGGGAAACTATTAAGGATAGGCGTCTGGCGCGAATCCTACACTGGCTAGAAAAAGGTTGGCCTGAAAGGGACAATGACGAATCCATTAAAACATTCAGAAACCGCCAGACTGAACTCTCACTGCTTAAAGGATGTATTTTGTGGGGTGACAGGGTGGTCATCCCGGACAGATTGCAAGGGAGGGTCTTAGAGATGCTACATGAAGGTCATCCTGGCATCGTCAGGACTAAAGCCCTGGCCAGGAGTTACGCTTGGTAGCCAGGGATGGACAAACAGATAGAGGCATGGGTCGCCAAATGCCAACGTTGCCAGGAGACCAGACCCAGCCCACCTGCAGCACCCATCCAGGACTGGGAAACACCAAGGGGGCCCTGGTCCAGAATCCATTTAGACTTTGCGGGTCCAACGAATGGGCATACTTTTCTGATCACAGTTGACGCTTACTCCAATTGGTTGGAGGTAAGCGACATGAAATCCACTACCACGGAGGCCGTCATCAAAGAACTGTGTAAACTGTTTTCCACGCACGGCCTCCCAGACGTCGTCGTCTCAGACAACGGGCCCCAGTTTACTTCCCTCGATTTTGAGAGGTTCTTGGCGGAGAGGGGCATCCGCCACGCATTAACAGCACCGGCGCATCCGGCGGCGAATGGTAGGGCGGAACGGATGGTACAGTTTACGAAAAAAACCCTCCGGAAGATGGACCACGGGGAGATCAGCGACAAAATCAATAAACTCCTCTTCATACAACACATCACCCCGAACACCACTACCAACAAAAGCCCAGCCGAATTACTAATGGGCAGGAAGCTGAGGTCCCCACTCGACAGGTTACACCCAACATACAACCCGGAGCGGCCCCCAGACTCCAGTTCCAAATACCGGACATTTGCCCCCGGTGACTTAGTTTACGCAAAAAACCTGACGGGGGACCCCCTATGGATCCCAGCCGTCATCACTCAAATCACAGGTCCACGGTCGTACCGGCTCCAAACCACCGATGGGCGAGCCTGGAAACGACACATCGACCAGCTCAGGTCGCGAACGGCAACAGACCTCAACCCCCAAGACACGAACCAAGGGGGGAGGGAATACCCGAATAAACAAGCGCAGGAAAAAATAATCCAAAAGTACTCACCGGAACGCAGCCATCGCGAGTCCCCACCGGAGAAGAACCACCTGGCCAGCTCAACCGACTCGGAGAAACCAAGCGGGAGCGGCGAAACCCGTAGCTCAACCGACCCAGTAGGCCCAGGCGGGAGCCACGGAGAACGAACCGGCCCGATCATCCAGCCGGTTCACACAGAAGGAGGAGCAGCCAAAAAGATGACCGCTCCGGCCGAGATCCAGCTTGCAACTGAGTTGCGCAGGTCAACTAGGGCTAGACGGAGCCCCGCCTACCTGCGTGACTACGCAACGTGATGGACTATACCAAGAGGGGAGGGGTGTTCTGTCCTGAATTTGCATACTCGAAATCCCCGCGCCTTGATTGGCTAAGGCGCAGGGATTTCTGATTGGCCAGGCGAGCCGCGCTGATTGGCCCGATTGAAGTCTCCCGCGATTGGCTCACTCCAAGAGCGGGAGACTTGAATCGCTGCCATTGGCCGCGGCCGCCGCAGCGAAAAGCATAAAAGCCGCGGGCTTTTTCCTTTTCGCTGGTTCGGTTCACAACTGTTTAATAAAGAGCTTGAATGATAGTCACCGACTCTGAGCGTCTTTTTGCGGACACGACAGGACTGACTTTACAAATAATTTTCCCAAGCATCTATTTTCCAAACCTGTAGAACTTAACTATAAATGATGTATGATTGCCAAGAGAGAATGGCCACTTACAACGTGACTGCTGTATTTAAAGAAAGGTAAACACAACTGCAAATTTGAAAGCTTTAATTAAGAAAAAAATCCTGAAAATGAAATGGAACCCCAGATGGGAAAAAAAAATGAAATGTAATTCTGTTCTAGGGACTACTTAGTGTTGCTGTTCAGACAAGCAAAATCACAGATATAAAGAAAAAGGCTAATTAATGAAATTAAGTGCAGACAAACATTTCCAGCAAAATAGTGCTACCAGCACTATTGCACATTGCACATTGTATATTCCAGCCAGCCCTTTCTGTCAAGAGTTTTTACAACAATATGATGAAAAATATTTTTGCTAAGACATGCGATCTAGCCACACTGCAGAAATGTTGAGATTCATGCTCAAAAGGAGTTCATTCAAAGTGAATTATCTCAATCTCCCTACCCATAAAAAGGAGACATTTCATTATTTAACAGCCTTCCACTCAATTAGTTTAGATGTCATTCATTATTCAATAAGTTACAATGGTGGGCTTTAGACAACACATTAAACACAAACAAGTAAACAATCAAAAGCCATTAGCTCATCATACAGTGCGTGCTTCAAGTGTTTCTAGTGATGGAACCCCATAATTCCTCAAAGCATATTTCCCAGCCTGAAATCCAGATGTTTGGCTATTTCTGCCATGCTCCCAAGCCAATGTAAGAAAAATATTGGCCAAGGTTAATGGAAGTTAGACCATCAATCAGTATGGTCCACAGTTGTTCTTAATATGAATTATTACTCAGTAAAACATACTTAAAGAAACTAAAGTTCAGCACTTAAATCTGGACTTGGCAATTTCTTCCTTAAGTTCCATCTGCCATATCATATATATCACTTTTTCATAAATCACCACCTTCCTGCATCTAATTGCCTGATTCTGTTGCACTTTGGGCCCCATATGTCATAGCTAGCATAGCTAGATAATTGTTCTCTTTCTCCCCATTAACCATTTCAGAGGATTGTTGTGAACCTAAGATCAGGAGGAAGAAAATCATATAAACCAGTTGGAAAAAGAATTTTTGGAAATGGAGAAGGAATCAGTATGCTTTACTTCCATGTGAAAATATTTACCAGGAGTTCTTAAATCAGAACAGACTGTTAGCAATATAAACACATTTCTCATAGTTTACATTTCACTTCATGATTCATATTGGGCTCACCATGATTCTTGACATTAAATTCTATTTAGAGTTTAAAGATAATTTTCAGGGTTTCAAAATTATACAATTATACAATACACTGTTACTTGACTGACTGAAACAGTAATTTTTTTTTCCAAGGGTCTTATAAATTCCTTGGTTCTTCATACATTTTCTTTTTATCATACTCTTATACCTCTTCCCCCCCACATTTACTTATATAATTTCTCTTAAAATTATATTTATCCAAAATGGTTTTTTTTAATATTTCAAGTTATAGAGATAAGAGCAATGAAGAAGAGATAGCAAGGGACTTAATTTGACTAAAACAAAAATAAATATGTAAAGAAACCATCCAGAATTATAAAATCCAACATTAAGGAAGATTCTGAACTTGGCCCTTATGTCCCTTCATTCCTTAAAAAGACAATATTGTTGGACAATAGTGATGTGATTACTCATTCTCAAGGCTTCCACCATCTGTTCCTTGCTTATAAAATATTCTCTCAGATATGAGAATCTGATATTCCTGCTTCATAGGCTTCATAACTTATAGTTATGTAAAAATAATCAATATAAATTTTCAAAAGTTCTGTTCAATCAAATTAAAGAACAGACATATTATAAATTCAATTGCATTTTAATGAAATAGATATTATGTAATTGCATGCTAAAAAATGTTTACTTGGCTCAATTGTTACATTGCATAGGCAAAAATAAATTGCGAATACAGGTAGTCCTTGACTTATGACCACTTGCTTTAACCTGGTCCTCCCCAGGGCTACTTATGATCCAGACTTGAAGTTCTAATGCTTCCCCCCCAGGATCACATGATCATATTTTGAGCACTCATCTCAATCAACCCTTATTTACGGCCATTTACAGCATTTGCTAAATAACTATGGTGTTCACTTAACAACTACTATGTACACTTAGCAACTATGGAGTTCTTACTCTACTTACTCTACTTAATTTCACTTAACACCCATGACATATACATTGAGCAACCAGGGAGTTCACTGAATGACTGTGGAATTTGCTAAATGATCAACACAGAAAAGTCACAGCAAATGCTGCGTTAGTTAAATGAAAACTGCAGAACACTGTAAAGTTGTAAAATCAGGCACAACTTACACCTATAATTCTGCGCTCAGTTATGATTGTAAGTCAAGGACAACCTGTATATATTATTTCAATTAAGATGTTCTGGGAAGTCTTTTAAATAAAACCTAGAGACTAAGTTAGAAGTGCCTCTTGTCCCAAGCACAGCATCCATGTAGTGAAGGGAAGAGAGGGGTACAAGTGAGAAAGCCTGTGTTGAAATGTCACAGTTTATTCAACTACTCTTGTATTTGTGTGTGATATCACATCCTGGGTCTTTTCATCACATCTTTTTTGAGTCAACTCAGATGGGACTATATATTTTCCACTTTTGAAACTTCTCTCATTTGTTCCTAAGTTGTTTTTTTTTTTTTTTAGAAACTAAGTATTTTAGACAAGAAGTAATTAAACATGGACCAGATTTCCACAAAGCTGCACCTCCCTAGTTACTGATTTACATCAGTCCTGTCCTATTTGAATCCAATTTTATTTATTTATTTATTTAGTATATGACAAATACATGGACTTATAGTGATTCAAATGTTAATGTCCAGTCCACCCAGCCATTCAAAGACAGGGTGGATCAGAGTCTTCAAGCGATGAATCTATGGATTTTCAAACAAATGCTAGAAGAATTGAGTGATGCTTCATGGGAATATACAACACTTAAAATCCAAGCCTGGGATTGAAACGGAGCCTATTTTTTATTCCCCAAAAGTTCACTATAATGTTTTAGAATAGCTCTGTGGCAAAGCTATAAGATGCATTGTAAGGCCAATTTAATGCAGGCAGGTTGCCAAGAAACAATGATAATATTGCTTATAGTTTATTAATACTGAATAAAGAGAAATTATATTCATTTTCTGCATCTGGAGGACATAGTTTACAAAAAGGTAAGATAATTAAAAGGCTTACCAAGTTCCACAGCACAAGACATTGACAGACTCTGTCCCAAAGGACCATCATAACTGTATTAAGGGAGGGTGTAACTGAAAGGCATCTGATGCAAAAGGCTGATCCTGTTGCAAATTGCTACATCACATCCCATCTCATGGAAATTAATTTGAGCAATAGCATTTTTCAAGCTATTCATCTCAGGGCTGAATACCAGGAAACTCCATTTGGAAGCATGTCAAGTTCTTAAAAGCAGGCACTGACCTGCCTACTACTAAATTACATCTAGATAGGTTGGCATATCCTGAGCTTAGGAAAGTAGGGGATTCATTTAAGCAGCCCAATTCTCCAGGGAAGCTTTACAGCTGTGTCTGAAAAGAGCTACCTGCTCTCCAGACTGCTGTCAAATTTTTGGTGAGAACACAGCAGCTGGTGTGTACAGCAAATATACCTCGCAAGTAAATGGTTTCGTTAGACCACCCAGAAAATTAATATCAGGAGCTTGTTGTTTTCCTGAACACAGCTGTATCCTGAAACTGTAGTGAAATCATTATCTTTATGAGGTATAGGTGAGTTTTGTTGAGAGACAATTCCAGAAGGCTTTATTTATTGATGTATTTATTTATTCTTTATTGCATTCATATCCCACTGCAATCAGAATTGGCTCTGATTACGTGCACCTATATTTTGACTTCAGCTATGCTGTTTGAAACCCCGCAATTACTCAAGGTCATTTATTATGTTATGTATTTTATTTATATCTCTGCATGGAACTCAGACTAGCAGATAAAGCTTCCATGTGGTCTCCCAGCATGGCATTGAGCAGTTCCAGATTGTTGAATCTTCAGTAATTTTTGTGTGCATGATATGAGCTTATATCGAGTAATACTGAGTAAAATGGTATGTGTAGAGGTTAAGTTCACACATCACACTAAGTCATGGCTTGTTTTAACTCTGGTTCCATTAAGAAGTGTTGTGAATTAATAAAAGTGCTTAAATAAAGATTATTAAAAACCTTTAGAAAAGTGCAGGGTTCTGGCCCTGCACTTCTGATTGGCCGATAATAGCGACATCTGATTGGTCTGTTCAGGAGAATCTGATTGGCTATTAACAGGCCTCTTTCATTGGTTAAGGGAACTAACGCTTCGCGTTTCTTATTGGTTATTTGATCAGCAGCTTGCCTATAAAAAGGGCTATTGCTGCCGTAGTTGTTGCTCTCTGTTCCACAATGTTAAATAAAGAGTTGAAGTTCACTGGTCATCGTCTCGTCTCCACTTCTTGCGCCCATGCGCAGAACTTAACACTGGTGACGAGGGTGGGATTTGGAGACGTCAGAGTTGACGGAGCACTACAGAGTGCTAAACAGAGCACATGGCTGAAGACGCACCAACGGCTGAACCATGTCTAGCAGCTTCATACCACCCGCTCCATTCGACCTGGCACAAGAAGACTGGACTCATATATGGACCTATTGCAGATGTTTCTGGAGACTAACAACTTGAAGGATGCCACTACTGGAAAGAAGCGAGCGGTATTCCTAACTCACTACGGGCCGACCATGTTTAAGGTGGCCAAGGCATTAGCCAAACCGGCTGAGGTGAAGTCCATGGACTGGGACATCCTCGAGCCCCTTCTACGGGCCCACTACGCACCGACCATACCAACGCTTGTTCGAAGGCATGAATTTTATCAAAGAGACCAGTGGAAGGGAGAAAGTGTTGCGGATTTCATAGCGGATCTCCAGAATTTAGGAGGCCTCTGCGGGTTTGCCGACCTCGAAGAGGCCCTGAGAGACCGAATAATTCTGGGATTAGATGCACTAGCCACCCAAAGTAAGCTGATGGCGAAAGGCGACATTAGCCTTGCAGATGCCATCGCTGATGCTACTGTAGCAGAAGCAACCAGGAAGTCGGCTGCACGAATGCACTGCACCCATACCCCGCTCCGCCAACTTGCCGGCAAAATCTCACCTCACCTGGAAGGACAGGCAACGACACCCCACCACGAGGACCTCGAATCGTCATCAGAAAGTGATGAAGAAGAGGTCAACCAGCTCTGGTCTGAACGAGACCAACACCATCAATGTAACCAGAGAATGCAGTGCCAATGCGTTGTGGGGCAAACCACCCACGATCAGACTGCAAATTCCTCGACGCGATCTGCCATGTGTGCGGGAAAAGAGGTCACATCGGAAGAGTTTGTAGAAGCAAGCAAGGATCCATTCCCCCTCAGAGGGGGACCAACTACCGCCAGCCCACAGGAAGTCATCTTGTGAATCGAGAATACTTAACCCACCAATGGAACAACCACTCCTACAGAAACAAACCACTAGCCCAGTCAATGAAACGAGAAGAGGCACACCATTACGATCGGTCACGCCTCATCATTAGATGCCAAGAAGATCCGGATGAAGGTCGCCATCAAAAACCAGCCCTGAATGATGGAAGTCGATTCAGGATCGTCCCTCTCGATGGTTTCCTGGAAGACCCTTAAACAATTAATTCCCACCGTCTAGCGGCAAGACCTCAGATTCCAAAGAATCATACTTAAGGACTATCAGGGAAATCGAATTCCAGTTGTTGGATCCAGCAAAGTCTGTGTCTCATTTAAAAATCGTACTGCATCCCTACTACTAACTGTAGTCGACAGGGATTGGCCTAGTTTGTTAGGCTTCCAATGGTTCACCCCACTTGGAATTGAAGTAGCCGGCATTCACCGAACCAACAGCGATGACTGGGAAGAGGCCATCGTCTGAGAGTTCCAGGACGTCTTTACAGAGAAATTAGGCGAGTACAAGGGGACCCCGATATCATTTAACCTTAACCCCAAAGTAGCTGCCATCCGCCTTAAGCCTCGTCGAGTTCCATTTGCCCTTAAACCAAAGATTGATGAGCAACTTGATAAATTAAGAGCCCAGGGTGTGTTAGAACCAACCGACCATGCTCCCTGGGAAACCCCAATCATAACACCCACCAAGCCAGATGGATCATTAAGAATTTGTGGGGACTACGGAGCAACCCTGAATCACGCCCTCCAGCAGAATGCTTACCCGGTACCAGTGGTACAACACCTTCTCCATTCCCTGGGGGGGTGGAAAAGTCTTCGCTAAATTGGATTTAGCACAGGCATACCAACAACTGCCTGTAGATAAAAAACCGACAGAGGCACAAACGATCGTTACGCACCGAGGTGCATTTAAGTGCAACCGACTCCAATTCGGAATTAGCATGGCCCCAGGAATTTTTCAGAGCTTGAGGGAGAGACTACTACAGGGTATAAAAGGGGTTGTACCTTATTTTGATGACGTTTTAATTGCTGCTCCGACTAGAGAAATACTAAGGGAGCGCCTGAGCTTAGTTCTCCAGAAATTTAAAGACTCTGGCCTTAAAGTAAAAAAAAAAAAAAGTGTCAACTGTGTACAGATAAGGTAGAATTTTCGGGGTACTTAATCAATAAACAAAGCATTCACCCCACCGATAGCAAGCTAAGGGCAATCAAAAACGCTTCCAGGCCCCAAAATAAGACTGATCTCCAAGCTTTCCTGGGCCTTATCAATTTCTACAATGTGTTCCTGCCCTACAAAGCGACCGTAGCCGAGCCCCTACATCATCTGTTGGACAAAAAGGCAACCTGGGTCTGGGGACACTGAGAGGAACACGCGTTCCGACAAGTAAAAAACTTATTGACTTCAGATGCTGTTTTGATGCAGTATAATGAGACTTTGCCTTTAACGATTACATGCAATGCATCACCATTCGGAGTGGATGCCATTTTGAGCCATGTGTTACCAAATGGTAGTGAAGCCCCTATTGCCTACTTTTCAAAAACTATCAAAAGCTGAACATAACTATAGTCAAATCGATAAAGAGGCTCTTGCTGTCATTTCTGCTGTTAAACGATTTCATGAATATATTTATGGGCGAGTTTTTACTTTAGTCACCGACCACAAACCTTTGCTGGGGATTATAGTGGGGGACAAGCCAACACCTTATATATTATCTCCCAGAATGACTCACTGGTCGGAATTCTTGGCTGCATATAATTATAAACTGCAACACCACCCAGGAAAGCCATCCCCCATGCTGACGCACTAAGCTGTGCATCACTTCCGGAAACCGTTGACGACCCAGCTCCAACTGTCACGATGCTCCAGATTGAAACACTTCAATCACCACCACTGACAGCTCGAGATATCGCAATCGAAACCAAACGCGATCCCATTTTGGCGCGAGTTCTTAGCTGGGTCGAGCGAGGAGGGCCATTGGATCAAATCCCTGACAACTTCAGTCCTTTCAAGAATCGATAGACAGAACTGTTTTCCCAGAAAGGCTGCATAATTTGAGGGGATAGAGTCATCGTCCCAGAGCGGCTGCAATGAGCGGTATTGAAAACCTTGCATGAAGGCCACCCCGGCATAGTGCGCATGAAGGCACTCACACGAAGCTACGCATGGTAGCCGGGTATCGACAAGCAAATCAAGTAAGACTTGGGTAAAGACTTGTTGCAAATGCCAGGAAGTTAGCAATGCCCCACCAAAAGCAACCCCAACAGAGTGGGAAACACCCAGGGGACCATGGTCCCGTATTCATATTGACTTTGCGGGACCTACTAAAGGACACACATTCCTAGTAACGGTGGATGCCTAATCAAACTGGCTTGAAATCCATGAAATGAAAAGTACCACAACCGAATCCGTCATTAGGAAATTGGACAGATTATTCGCAACCCATGGACTGCCAGACATTCTGGTATCCGACAACGGGCCCCAGTTTACCGCGCTTTCTTTTGAACAGTACTTGGCGGACCGTGGTATTTGCCATGCACTAACTTTGCCGGCGCATCCTGCGGCCAATGGAAGAGCTGAGCGCATGGTACAATTCGTCAAAAAGACCCTACATAAAATGGACTATGGTGATATCGAAGATAAGATTAACCGGATACTCCTTCTTCAACACATCACTCCGCACAGCGTCACCAACAAGACTCCGGCCGAATTGTTAATGGGATGAAAACTCTGCTCCCACCATGACCGACTACACCCATCGTACGAACCAGAAAAACCATACGGATCCAGTGGGAAATGCCGCGAATTCCAGATAGGCGACTAAGTCTTCGCTAGAAACTTTTCTGGCGATCCTTTGTGGGTCAAGGCAACTGTTATCCAAGTCACAGGACCCAGGTCGTACCAAGTAAAAAGTCGCGACGGAAGAATATGGAAATGCCATATTGATCAGCTGCGTTCAAGGCTGCACCCTGGTTTCTGCGTCTCTGGTAACTTCCAAACTGAGGGGGGAGGAGATGCCAAGGAGATCGAGTTCGAAACGGCAGAAAGCACGAGTGGAAGAAGTGAGCATTTGGAAGGATCAGAGAGAGTGGTGGACTTGCCTCAAAGAGACACCTCGTCAGAAGCAAGCCCACAAAGGCTAGAGGACAACAAAGACATTAGCGGCACCGAGTTTTTAAATGAAGGACCGGAGGCACCCTACTCGCCAGAAAACGTCCCGCCCAAACAAGATTATAAACAAGTACTTGGGGGGACAGCGAAAATCTAACAGACAATCTAAACAACCTGCCTACCTCAAAGATTACGTCACCGCACCCCTTAAACGGAACCCAGGGGGAAGGGGTGTTGTGAATTAATAAAAGTGCTTAAATAAAGATTATTAAAAACCTTTAGAAAAGTGCAGGGTTCTGGCCCTGCACTTCTGATTGGCCGATAATAGCGACATCTGATTGGTCCGTTCAGGAGAATCTGATTGGCTATTAACGGGCCTCTTTCATTGGTTAAGGGAACTAATGCTTCCCGTTTCTTATTGGTTATTTGATCAGCAGCTTGCCTATAAAAAGGGCTATTGCTGCCGTAGTTTTTGCTCTCTGTTCCACAATGTTAAATAAAGAGTTGAAGTTCACTGTTCATCGTCTCGTCTCCAATCCTTGCGCCCATGCACAGAACTTAACAAGAAGCCTGTTTGTTAACCCTGATTATCTCCTCATAGGCAAGGAACCATGGCTGAATTCCCATGGTGCTTAGTCAGGATAATAGCTCACAGGATAGAAGAGGAGAGCCAGCCTCAAAGGGACATGTTTGATGAGACTTGGAGGTGATTTTTAATTCTTGAACATGAACAATGTGATAGCCTCCACCAGTGAACTTGAACTCAGGAGGCTTGTTTAAGGAATGCAGAGACATTTATGTGGCACAATTTTCTAATCTATCACCTTGCTGAGACACGTTGGCATCTGTTACCTAAGTCAATGATACCCTTTCCCTTAATGATGTGAGTATCCTGGTCAGAGAACTGGCTGTAGGATCAGGCTACCCATTTGCCCTAGAAGCAATGGGCTGTCACCTTTTCTTGGCTACCTTCTCCTTAATCCAGCAAATTACATGCCAATTTCCTACTGTTCTCTTTAAAGGGACAACTTTGACAGGCTAGGATTAAATCTCTTCTTCTATGTCTCTCCATTTATTTCTTGATATAAAGATAAACACTAGAAATGTGATATATGATAATTCCAATGTAAAACTTCAATCCCACAATAAATCTATTGAAGAGTGTGAGCAATTTATAGGAAATAGAGTCAGAAATTATTGGAAAGGTAATAATCAGGGTACTGGATGAGGACCTAATGGCATTTAGGAAATTATCCCAGATTCCTTCTTTCTAATCTTATTATGACAGTTTACTTCCCAGTGTCTTCAGTGGTGGGATTCAAAAATTTTTACTACTGGTTCTGTGGGCATGGCTTGGTGGGCGTGGCTGGGGAAGGATACTGTAAAATCTCCAGTCAGAGGTGGTATTTGCCGGTTCTCCTAACTACTCAAATTTCTGCTACCGGTTCTCCAGAATTGGTCAGAACCTGCTGAATACCACCTCTGAGTGTCATCCATCTAAATAATGATAAATAGTAAATAGATAAATTTGTGTGAAGCCAATTCCAAAACATAATAATAGGGAAGGCAAATTTCCAATTGTCACAGCACTATGTTTCTTGGTGTTATAGATCAGAGTTGCTAATAGAATTATAGATCATAGATACTTATACAAGAAGGTTCCTGTGTATTTGTTTCAACAATTTCTGTTCCCATAATTTATATATCCACAATGAAAATATTTTACAGTTTTTTATAGGCTCTAACATTTCCACTGAAATCTGCAAAACCTGGATTCATTTGGTGCTTGAATTCTTTTACATAACTGGAAAGTATTATTCTAAGGAAACTTTATTTGCAAATATAAATATCAAATTTCTTAACAACATTAAGCAATGGTTAAAATCCCATTTAGCTTATGGGGAAAATTAAATGTAAAAATGATTACTTCTTCAAAATTAAGCTATATCATAATCACGAATAAATAAGGTACCATAAAAATACCTAAAGGTATTTCTATGCAAATGACTTTAAGTTATGATAAGCAGGCTGATAGGTCATTAAAAAGTTTATTTGGGAAAAATATCTCTCTGGAATTTATATTACCAATACCATATAATATATGATATAAACAGGATTTAGCTTCCCTGATTTTTAGGTGGGCTTAAATTTCAGTTAGTTTACTTTAGAACAAAAGTATCCCAGTTCTCATAAAACTACTTTTAGGTCTGCACTGAGTCTGCTTATTAGTGTGGTCTTCCCTACAGGGCTGACTGAATGTATCTTAGAGACAGAGAAAGAGATTATACAGCAATAGCACTTATACAACACTTCATAGTGCTTTACAACCCTCTCTAAGCAGTTTCCAGAGTCAGCATATTGCCCCCAACAAGCTGGGTCCTCGTTTTACCAACCTCGGAAGGATGGAAGGCTGAATCAACCTTGAGGCGGTCAGAACTAAATTCTTAGCAGTGGGCAGAGTATGTCTGGCATACTATATTCTAATCACTGCATCTCTATGGCTCTTTTATATAGATAGAAATTAGATCGATCATTCTATCTATCTATCTATCTATCTATCTATCTATCTATCTATCTATCTATCTATCTACCATCTATCAATCGATCGATCGATCGATCTCAAGGATGCATATATGCAGAGTCATATAGATGATATAACTTAGTCTTCCACTTCTATGTTCTTTGAAAGAAAGAGAAACACATTACAATTGGCTATATATCCCTTTTTCTTGAGAGAAGAGATCATGCAGCTCTGTCACAACAGCTAGCCTACTGAACATTTGGGATTATTTAAAATATCTGATTTCCTCATGATCTCACATAAAACAAATGTTGAGGTCTATATTTCTTCTTCCCACATTTATGATCATGCCAAACCTTTTCTCAAATATTAAGATCCCTTCCCAAAAGAGCTTTAGGGATACAGGTTCCTTAAAATTTATTACTGAACTATCATGTTTTAAGGGCTTGGATGTCATTTCAGTAGTAATTGAGTATTCACTTAAATGACTAATTTAAATGACCTGTCAGGGCTACTACACAGTTTAAATCATATTATCTGTTTATTCAACTGGTTTTATAAAAGCCTAACTTCTGTGAATACCTTATTTCTGGCAACCACACACTATTCTCATCAAATAAGCTGCTTCCCTCCTCTACCAATTTTGTCCTGATCTTTTACTAAGGGCTGAGGATTTATTTAATAACTCTATTCCTGCCCTTGCACAGGTGTGGCCATTTTATCCTACCCATGACTACCATTCATGCCTCCTGCTAATTATCTCCCAGCCATTCCTCATTCTGAAGGACAATCAGAGTTTGCAAATTACAGGTAAATATTTATTTTAGGAAATTTTGAATAAATAAAACATATGCAAGATAATCTCTAACTAGCGGCATTGTGTTTCCAATCACATTTTTAAATTATTTGAACAAGAGACATATGAATTTTCTAGAATTGCAAGGGTCTAGAATATTCAGCTAAAACATATCTTGATTTAATAATCTATTCAGATGCATTTGTATCTATGTGTGCCTTTATGTCAGTCTTGACTCCTTGACAAGTCCCTGCAGTTTTCTTGGCAAGGTTTTTTGGAAATGATTTTCTCTTGCTTGCTTCCCATAGCTGAGAGAGTGATTGGCCCAAGGTTACCAAGCTGATTTTGTGCTTCAGGCATGATCTCCATGTTTCTAGCCTAGTGCCTTAACCACCATACCAAATTGGCTCTGGACTATTATCAACATTTAAACTCTTGAATTCTTATTAAACTTTTAAAAGGTAAAGGTTCCCCTCGCACATACATGCTAGTCATTTCCGGCTCTTGGGAGTGGTGCTCCTCTCCGTTTCAAAGCTGAAGAACCAGCACTATCTGAAGATATCTCCATGGTCATGTGGCCTGCATGATTAAATGCTGAAGGCACACAGAATGCTGTTACTGTTCCACCAAAGTGGCCCCTATTTTTCTACTTGCAATTTTACATGCTTTTGAACTGCTAGTTTGGCAGAAGCCAGGACAAGTAATGGGAGTGGTACTAGGGATTTGAACCACCAAACTGCTGACCTTTCTGACCAACAAGCTCAGCGTCTTAGCCACTGAGCCATCACATCCCCTTTTATTAAACTTACAATCATCCAAAACATATTATAATAAGGTATTTTTTGTTTTTTAAATAAATGTTTTAAACATATTGCTTTTCACAAACAACCAAAGAGCACAGGTTAGGGTAAGGAATGCACAATTGTAGTGTCTCTTGTTAATAAATGAATGATTAAAAATCAAGGGATGCCTTTTACAGTCTTAAGAAAAGACAATTCAGCAACACTTCGGTGTTTTATATACAACACAATTCCCAATGCAATGTTATATTGGTAAATGTTTGTCTTCTCTTTATTTAAGTCTCTTAAATAATGTTGGAAGCAATATTATTCCTTGTGGTCAAGGTTTAAGGAAGTTTTTAGAAACTCAGTCTGAAATTGGTTCCTCTATGTGGTCATACAATATAGTTTTCTTTTTTTCTTTTGTTTGCTCCTATGATTTTTGTTCTATTTTAGCTGTTCATCCACTGGAGAACCTGAAAAGCTCCAAGACAACAACTCAACCTATTTCACAAACATTTAACAGATGCAGGAGAACATCTTGAAGAAAATGTTTTATTTAAGATCACAATATTATCACAGATGTACTGCCATGGTTTTAGATTGCATAAACAGATTAAAAAAAAAACAATTGCAGGCAGGCATTCTGGCAGCTCAATATTTATAACTTATTTGTCCCTAGGTGTGCCAGGATATCTATTATATTTTTTTCCTTGCTGGATGTTAATTGTTATAGTTTAAAAAAAAGATATAATCAAGTGAAAACATTGCATGATGTGTATTCTGAAAAAAGATCATGAAAAGGAAGCTCTTTAATTGCTAGCATAGAAGTTGGAATAACAATTGCCTCAGAAGCCCAAAGGTAATAAAGTTATATTTCTTCATAACTGACACAACAAAATAACAGTGTTGTGAAGGGCTACGATCAATAATAAGATAATTATTGCTGTCTATACTCCTTCATTTCATTTCTCATCACAGTTTGCCATAGATATACAGATATTTCTGACTCCAGGTCACACATTCATACATCATGAACCTTTAAAGATACTATCCTAAAAGCTGGGACAGGGAAAAATCCTCTGAGATCTGCTTGGGTCAGTTGAAAAGATTGAGCTGAAAGGATAAGTGAAAGTCTGTATATCTATCTAAAAATATGGAGCTATATTTTGGGCTACCTTAACTCAGTATCAAACCACTTCATTTCCCAAATGAATAGTCCTCAGAGCCAGAGATGGTATTCAGCAGGTCCTGACCAGGTCTGGAGAACCGGTAGCGGAAATTTTGAGTAGTTTGGAGAACCAACAAATACCACCTCTGACTGGCCCTACCCACATCTATTCTCTGCCTCCAGAGTGCCAGCTGATCAGCTGGTCCTTCTTTTGTTGCCCTGCAGAGGAGAATAGAACTGGAAAGCAGGTTAGTGTGGTGGGGAGGGAATGGGGATTTTGCAGTATCCTTCCCTGCTTTGACCACCAAGCCACGCCCACAGAACCAGTAGTAAAAATGTTTGAATCCCACCACTGCTCATAACTTAGTCAAAAGCAGATGGCATTAGATAGGCTTGTATCTCAACAAGTTTGCATAGGAGGTTGCCTGAACACGCTGTGTGGAGGCTCCACAAGAAACTGCCCCAATCTCTACACTCTCTGCATTTTTAAAAAAAGAAAAATACAAAAGAAGCAACTTTCTAACCTTTCTGGATGCTAAGAGACAGAGTTATTTCTTTGCTGCTATTTCAGATTTTCTGGAGTTTCCATACATTGAATAGACAAGCCATAACTGGCATATATTCTGTCCAGAGAAGAAAATTCACATTCATTAAAAACGTGCTTCATGGGAAGTGACTGCTGTCTTATAATGAACACTTCAGAAGTCCAGCTTTTTGCTCTAGCTATGGAAAATGACATGTCTACCCAAAGCAAAGACATAAGAGGTAATAACTTTGTGTTATGTTTTTAAACTAAGATCTTATTTTTAAACCTTGATATTTGTTGGGTTTTTTTTTAGAGCTTCTTAAAAATTAGAACACATTTTTTATCTACTAGTCCCTACAACCAAATCCTTAAAGCAGGATGATTGTGTGTTAATATCAACTCTATAAATGAAATCCAGACTCCTTGTGTGGAATTCTTAAAATTATTTCTTTTAAGAAACACAGCGTGTGTGAGAGAGAGACAGAAAGAAAGAGAAATAAGAGTGAGAGACATACACAAAGAGAGTAGGTGAAGTTGAATGAGTTAAAACTCATATTTATTAAAGAATAGGGGGATTTCTTGTTGCCAAGTAGGCTATCTATTTTATTTTACTTAACTGTGCTACTGAAGCTCTGTGGCATATGACTTCTCAGAAATCAATGTGTCTCTTGCAGTGTAAACAATTCAGTTATTAAGATTCTTTAGCATATTTGAGATATTGCTCAATTGCTTATGAAAAAAAATCTTCTTTATTTTCTCTTTTACCACTTCAGGTGTTGAGCTAATGAAAAAGAAATAAAAAAACACCACCACCCCCAAATACAGCCTTAAATTTCTTGAGCATTATCTGCAAAGCAGGGATGCATTTTAAAACAGACTGTTAAGTTTTGAGCATGGGCGAGAAAGAATGGAGACAAGCCTCTGAACGGTGAACTTCAGCTCTTTATTTACATCGTGACTTACTCTATTTAACAGCAGAAAAACCCGCCTTATATAGGCAACCCTTGTAACGTTTAACCAATAACGAGCTAGGAATGCTAGCTCTTATAACCAATGAGAACTCTCTGTTAAGGGCCAATCGGATTGCCCGGAATGGGCCAATCCGGTCCGGCCACTTAACAGCCAATCAGAAGTGCAGGGCCAGAACCCTGCACTTACTCCAAGCTCACACTTTATTAATCATATTGCATACACAACACTCCTTCCCCCTGGCTTCTTAGTTCAGGGCGCTGTTACATAGTCCCTTAAATAGGACGGTTGTCTTTTTAGTCTCTTTGATTTTCGTTGTATCGGCTGGTTGCAATCCTGCTGAGGTAGATCGTTGTTTGGCAGTGGGGCTGCCTCTGGTTCAGAGTTCACTTCTACGTCGTTGCCCACATTTTCTGCAATTCCCTGAGGTGCAATCGTTTCTCCCTCCAGCTCCGCTTCCTGAGTTTCTATTAAATCGTTGTTTCCTTCGAACGGGTTTCCTAGGATTTCATCTTCTTCCGTATCTCCCCCCCTCTCAGTTTGGTCATAGGGGAGTTGCGGACTGGCCCTGCAAGCCATGACCGTAATTGGTTGATATGCCGTTTCCAAAGTTTATCATCAAGGCATTGCACAAGATAGGATCTGGGGCCGGTTACACGTACTACTGTCGCTTCCACCCACAACGGGTCGCCCATTAGGTTTTTTGCATAAACCAGGTCTCCTACCTGGAAGGTGCGACAGCGGCCGCTGGATCCTAGTGGTTTCTCCGGTTCGTAAGCAGGGTGCAACCGGTCGAGGTGGAAGCGGAGCTTTCGTCCCATTAGCAGTTCAGCGGGAGTTTTGTTGGTGACGCTATGTGGGGTGATGTGTTGCAAGAAGAGGATTCGATTGACCTTGTTGTCAATGTTGTCGTAGTCTACCTTTTGCAAGGTTTTCTTCACAAATTGGACCATGGTTCTGCTCGGCATTAATCGCAGTGTGCACAGGCGAGGTGAGCGCATGGCAGATGCCGCGGTCAGCAAGGTACTGCTCGAATGCTAGTGCAGTAAATTGTGGGCCGTTATCAGATACCAGGACATCTGGTAATCCATGGGTTGCAAAGAGTCTGTTTAAAATCTTGATAGCCGCCTCAGAGGTCGTAGTCGTCATGCGATGAATTTCAAGCCAATTTGAGTAGGCATCGATGGTAAGCAGGAAGGTGTGGCCCTTGGTTGGCCCCGCGAAGTCCAGGTGAATTCGGGACCAGGGTCCATGTGGTATCTCCCATTCAGTAGGCATGGCTTTTGGTGGGGCGTTGCTGACTTCTTGGCATTTGGGACAAGCTTTAACCCACTGTTCAATTTGCTTGTCAATGCCCAGCCACCATGCGTAGCTTCGTGCAAGGGCTTTCAATCGCACGATGCCGGGATGGCCATCGTGCAAAGTTCTCAGCAGCGCTTTTCGGAGCCGTTCTGGGATAACGACTCTATCGCCCCAGATGACACAGCCTTTCTGGGAGAAGAGCTCGGTCTGTCGAGACTTGAATGGTGTGAAGTCATCTGATAATTGGTCCAATGGCCATCCGCGTTCTACCCAGCCTAGGACTCGTGCTAGGGTGTGGTCGCATTTGGTTTCTCTCGCGATGTCTCGAGCGGTCAGTGGCGGCGAGTTGAGTGCCTCGATTTGCAACGTGGTTACCGTTGGTGCCGGATTGTTGAGAGTCTCTGGAAGCGGTGCTCGGCTCAATGCGTCAGTGTGGGGAATGGCTTTCCCTGGGCGGTATTGCAGCTGATAGTTAAAAGCAGCTAAGAATTCTGACCATCGGGTCATCCTAGGGGATAATATGTAGGGAGTCAGCTTATCTCCGGCTATTATCCCTAGCAACGGTTTGTGGTCAGTCACAACAGTAAAAACCCTGCCATACACGTATTCGTGAAATCTTTTCACAGCTGAGATGATCGCGAGGGCTTCTTTATCAATTTGTCCATAGTTCCGCTCCATTTTTGAAAGAGTCTTTGAAAAATATGCAACAGGGGCTTCGTTCCCATTGGGCAGTACGTGGCTCAAAATGGCGCCCACCCCGAAAGGCGATGCATCACAGGTTATAACTAATGGCAAAGTCTCGTTATACTGCATGAGTACAGAGTCAGAAGTGAGCAGTTTTTTTAACATTTCAGAACGCCTGTTCTTCATGATAACCCCATAACCAAACTGCTTTTTTATCTAACAATTGGTGTAACGGTTCAGCGACAGTTGCTTTGTGCGGTAAAAATACATTATAAAAATTGATGAGGCCTAGGAACGCCTGGAGATCAGCCTTGTTTCATGGCCTGGGAGCGTTTTTGATCGCTTTTAATTTACTTTCGGTAGGGTGAATGCCCTGGCTATCAATCAGGTACCCTAAAAACTCAACACTGTCAGTACACAATTTACATTTGTTTTTTTTAACCTTAAGACCAGCTTCTTGGAATTTTTTTAGGACTAATTTTAACCAGTCTTGTAAGATTTTTTTGGTAGGGGCTGCAATTAATACATCGTCAAAATAGGGGACCACGCCCTTAATTCCTTGCAATAACCTTTCCATAAGGCTCTGAAAGATCCCTGGGGCTACACTAACTCCGAATATCAGCCGGGTACATTTAAAGGCACCTCGGTGAGTCACAATAGTTTGGGCCTGTGCTGTTTTTTCATCTACTGGTAATTGCTGATATGCCTGAGCTAAATTCAATTTAGCGAAAACTTTCCCGCCCCCCAGGGAATGGAGGAGGTGCTGCACCACCGGAACTGGATACGCGTTCTGCTGCAGGGCGTGGTTCAAGGTGGCCCGGTAGTCCCCACAAATTCGGATTGACCCGTCTGGCTTAATGGGTGTTACAATAGTGGTTTCCCACGGGGAGTGATCGATGGCTCCAACACCCCCTGAGCCATCAGTTTGTTGAGTTGTTTGTCGATTTTCGATTTTAAGGCAAACGGAACTCGACGGGGCTTCAAGCGAATGGGAGCTACTTTTGGATCTAGGCTGAATGAGATCGGGGTCCCCTTGTACTCGCCTAAGCTGTCTGCGAAGACGTCCCTAAACTCAGAGATACGGTCTTCCTCCCAGTCACAGCCACCGACTCGGTTTACGCCAGCCACTTCAATGCCGAGTGGCGCGAACCATTGGAGGCCCAGTAGGCTAGGCCTATCTCTATCGATGACCGTTAAAGGTAAGTATGCTGTGTGCTTCTTGAAGGAGACTCGGACTCGGCAGGACCCGACGACGGGGATTCGATTCCCCTGGTAGTCCTTGAGGATGAGGCATTGGAAACGGAGATCTTGGCGTTGAATTGTGGGGATGAGTTGCTTGAGTGTCTTCCAAGACACCATCGAGAGGGATGATCCCGAGTCGACTTCCATGTGGCAAGGCTGGTTCTCGATGGCTACCATGACTCGGATTTTCTTAGTGTCCAAGGCTGAGGCGTGACCAATAGTGATAGTATGGTGAGCCTCTTCTCTCTGCAGAGCTCGATTTCTGTAGGAGTGGTTTACTGGTGCTCACCTTACAGGATGGTTTTCTGTTGATTGGCGATAGTTAGCCCCTTTTGAGGCCTAGCTGGGTCCTCGCAAGCTGCGGCAGACCTGTCCGATGTGGCCTCGTTTCCCGCACTCATGGCAGAGTGCGTCGCGGAATTTGCATTCGGACCTGGCATGGTTGGCTCCACAGCCAGCGCAAGGGCGTAAGGGCTTCGGGTGAGGGTCCCAGTCGGATCGCAGTCGATGGACTCCTTCTTCATCGCTGTCTGACGACGAAAAGAGGTCCTCGTGGTGCGTTGTCGCGAGCTGCCCTTCTGAACTAGGTGAGATTTCGCTGGCCGGTATTGGTACCGGAGTGCGGTTTCGGCATAGTTGTGCAGCCGACTTCTTGGTTGATTCCGCTGCGGTAGCATCGGCAATGGCGTCGGCAAGGCTGATGTCGCCTTTTGCCATCAGCTTGCTTTGGACTCCTGGCGCATCTAATCCCAGAACTATGCGATCTCTTAGTGCTTCTTCTAGATCGGTGAATCCTCAGAGGCCTCCCAAATTTCGGAGGTCTGCTATGAAGTCGGCCACGCTTTCTCCCTTTTGCTGGCTTCTTTGATAAAACTCATGGCGTCTCATGAGCGTAGGCACGGTCGGAGCGTAGTGGTCTCTCAGGATAGTCTTGAGGTTCTCCCAATCCATGGCCTTCACTTCTCGGGGTTTGGCTAGTGCTTTAGCCATCTTAAATACGGTTGGACCACAATGGGTTAGGAACACCGCCCGTTTCTTTCCTGGTGTGGTGTCCGTTAAGTTGTTCGTCTCAAGGAACATTTGGAAGCGATCCATGTAGGACTTCCAGTCCTCTTGTGTTGGATTGAACAGAGCAGGTGGTACGATGCTGCCGGACATAGTTCCGTTGTTGGCATCGTCTGTCGCGTGTTCAGTGTTCTTCGAAGTTTTGTTGGTTCAGATATCTCCAAATCCCATCCTCGTCGCCAGTGTTAAGTTTTGAGCATGGGCGAGAAAGAATGGAGACAAGCCTCTTTACGGTGAACTTCAGCTCTTTATTTACATCGTGACTTATTTAACAGCAGTAAAACCCACCTTATATAGCTAACCCTTGTAACATTTAACCAATAACGAGCTAGGAATGCTAGCTCTTATAACCAATAAGAACTCTCTGTTAAGGGCCAATCGGATTCCCCGGAATGGGCCAATCCGGTCCGGCCGCTTAACAGCCAATCAGAAGTACAGGGCCAGAACCCTGCACTTACTCCAAGCTCACACTTTATTAATCATATTGCATACACAACACAGACCAAATAACCTTGGATGCTTGAAAGAAGCTAAGAAAATTATACTTCCATGAGAGTGGAAAGGAAAGGGAGAGGGAGAGGGAGAGAGGAAGGGAGAGAGAGGGAGAGGGAGGAGGGGAGGGGGAGAGGGAGGGAGAGAGAATGCAGTCCTTTTCTTGCCCTGCTACTGGTTGACAAGAAGCATATCTGTCTTGATGATACAGTAAAGTGCCCTTGGATTTAAGAGAGACAAGAAATTCTAGATATTGAAATCTCTGCATGCATTACCTCCAAGCAATAATAGCAATAACAATCAGACTTGAATACTACTCCATAGTGCTTTATAGCACTCTGAATAGTTTACAAATGTCAGCATATTGCCCCCAACAATCTGAGTCCTCATTTTACCAACCTTGGAAGGATGGAAGGCTGAGTCAATTCTGACCCAGTCACAATCAAACTCCAGGCAGTGGGCAGAGTTAGCCTGCAATATTGCATTCTAGCCACTGCACCAACATGGCTCTTAATATTTAGTCTATCCTTTGATGGAGTATGCATTGGTGCACTTTTCTCCTCTTTTAAAATGTTGGTCCTTTCAGGCATTTTTCCCCCCCAAATAAGCCAGTCTCATCTATATTAAATATTTTATCTGGCAAATAACTTCTTGCCTCAATATTTTTTTCAACATTTCAGGACAATCATGTGCAGCCTTCATATCAGCACTTGGGGCTTCTCCTACTGCTTTAATCTAATCTAAATTTGCCTTCCCTTTGAAAGCATTGAACCAATCCCTATTCACAACAAATTCTTAATCTGAATGACTTTCATTGGCTGAACAGTCTTTCAGCCTTTTCTTGTAATAAAGTAAGGCCAATGGGCATATTACACTGTTTTTGATCGTCTAACCAAATTATCAATAATCTTTCCATCTCAGTGATTAAACCACTGTGTTGTTTAGTAATTATTGTAGTTTTTGTCAGGGCAGGGCCTTTCACATGCTCCATTATTCTCACTTTATCCTTTAAAATTGTTCTAATCAATTCTGATTGTATCCACACACATTTCCAAAGAAAGATGGTGATCACTTCATTATTTCCCCTTTATTTTTAATCATTATTTCCCCCCCACACTTTTTTTTTTGATATATCACACATGCCTTGGGTTTATGTTTCAGAAGCATAGTTACAAGGGTAAGTAAGAGGAGGGGAATTAAATCAAATACTAAGTTGTCAGTGTTAATGTTAACAGTGTTAATGGCAATGTGATCTGATTTAAAATGGCAGATGGCGGTCTCCTTTCTCAAGTCAATTAATTGCTAAAGCCACACAATATTTTCATGAATGTCACAAAGTAGTATGTGCGTTTGTTATTATGAACCACTGTGTTTATCTTAAATTTTGAATATAATAGGCCTTATGACAGTACATTGTAAGTACAAACTTCCATAACTTGGATGATCTTAACCTAAGGACTGTCTGTAATAGAAATTCATTTCATTTTTTCCACATAATTATAATGTACATGGAGATTTCAGTTATTTTGTACATAAACATATATTATTTCTTATTAGAAAATAGTTTTTTTTAAACAAACAAACAGAATCTAATGATATCCATTTCTGGCTTTTTCATATTTAAATTGCACACACTTACTTGCCCCTCCCAAGATACACCTGCTAGAACTGAGATTGAGAAGGAAGATTTCTTTGCCAGTATCATTGCTAAAAAATAAGTTGAATAATGTTTTCATTTTGTAAAATTGGGTTTTTAATATTCTCCACTAGCTGTTTGCATTACTTGTGTAACCAAAGATCCTCCATCAAGTAAAAAGAGGACTGAAAATATTATTTATTCACCTGGCATGTCCTTGAATATTTCTCATCAGTTATATTGTGGCTGCTGACTAGTCTCAGAAAATTTGTAGTGATGCTAACAAGTAGCCTACCATAATTTCATTTTACTTCCACTGCATGATCACTGATTGTATGGGGTAATTTCAGAAGTCCATCAGAGAAAAGGGAAATAATATGAAAGAGGAAATAACTGAGCAAAACTTGAATCTTTAAGAATAGTTTCAGGAAATACTTCATTGTTTGAACACTCTACTGTTGTCTCAAAAGTAAATATGCAGGAGAGTTTTAATTTGGGTTTTTTTGGGTGGAAATTAGCAAATCAATATATGATTTTTGCCATGTTGTTATTTGTATACATCTAATGCCACAAACAAGCATCTTTCACTGGAAATGGAAATTATATCCCGATCCACAATTTATAACACAAGCAGCTGACATCTTACTTCATTCCATGAAGTTATTTCTTCTTATTAGTCTTAATCCAGGACCTACTAGTTTCTGTTGCTGGTCCCATGGTGAGGAGTTCTTTGCTTAATTTTTTTAAACAAAAGGTTAATATTTTTCTATATTCTTTATACCAATAAATGCTCTTGATTAAATAAAGCTTTTTAGTATGCCCTTCTAGCCAAACAATTTAATTTCAGTTTGGGAAAATCAAGGCCAACATTTGCCTGCTCAGCTGGAAAGCTAAATACTATTTGGAGAGTCTCCATGCCTTCATTGCCAAAAATTGTAGTGAATAGGACACACAGGGAGCTTAAGCCCTTGCCACTTGTGGAAATCTTCCAAATCTCTGTTTCAATGCTGGAAAACTACATGGAAGATACAGGTGCATCCAACAATTATTTTATATGAGCCATGGTGGCATAGTGGATAGAATGCAGTACTGCAGGCTACTTCTGCTGACTGCTGGCTGCCTACAGTTGGCAGTTCGATTTTCACAGGCTCAAGGTTGACCCATTCTTCCATCCTTCCAAGGTCAGTAAAATGAGGACCCAGATTGTTGGAGAAAAATATGCTGATTCTGTAATTGCTTAGAGGGGGCTGTAAATAACTGTGAATCAGAATATAAATTTAAGTACTATTACTATCACATTTTTGTGTTTCCCTGTATTAAAATCTTTCAGAAATGGTAACGATCACTGAATAAACTGCTCCTAGAAAGGCATACGCATAAAGAAAAACTTTTGGAATATAATATTATGTATCATTTCCAATCAATAAAGCAGATGGAATATCCACATATAAGAAGTATAAATCCTATTAAAATCCATGAAAATATGATTGATTTGTAATTTGTAATTTTGCTCCTACCTCCTCTTTTCTCACTGCTTCACATTTTCTCTACTTCCCTTATAACAATGCTTAACTGCCTATCCCACTCACTTATATAGGACTAAAGAGACAATACAGGATCCTTTGCATGAATGAACCACGGCTTGATTAATAAAAACAAAGCTCAGCAAAAAAAAAAAAAAGCTAATCTGCAGGTGAAAGTGGGCCCTTTATGTTCTTTTTCTTTCTAATTTATACAACTTTTCATGTATTTAAATATACACTGCTAAAAAAAATAAAGGGAACACAAAAATAAGACATCCTAGATCTGAATGAATGAAATATTCTTATTAAATACTTTGTTCATTACATAGTTGACTGTGCTGACAACAAAATCACACAAAAATTATCAATGGAAATCAAATTGAGCAACCCATGGAGGCCTGGATTTGGAGTTACACTCAAAATTAAAGTGGAAAAAAACACTACAGACTGATCCAACTTTGATGTAATGTCCTTAAAACAAGTCAAAATGAGGCTCAGTAGTGTGTGTGTGGCCTCCACGTGCCTTTATGACCTCCCTACAATGCTTGGGCATGCTCCTGATGAGGTGGCAGATGGTCTTCTGAGGGATCTCCTCCCACACCTGGACTAAAGCATCCCCAACTCCTGGACAGTCTGTGGTGCAATGTGGAATTGGTGGGATGGAGAGAGACATGATGTCCCAGATGTGCTCAATTGGATTCAGGTCTGAGGAACAGTGGGTCAGTCCATAGCATCAATGCTTTCGTCCTGCAGGAACTGTTGACACACTCCAGCCACATGAGGTCTAGCATTGTCATGCATTAGGAGGAACCCAGGGCCAACCACACCAGCATATGGTCTCACAAGGGGTCTGAGGATCTCATCTCGGTACCTAATGGCAGTCAGGCTTCCTCTAGCGAGCACATGGAGGTCTGTGCGGCCCCCTAAAGAAATGCCACTCCACACCATTACTGACCCACTGCCAAACCGGTCATGCTGGAGGATGTTGCAGGCAGCAGAACATTCTCCACGGTGTCTCCAGACCCTATCACATCCATCACATGTGCTCAGTGTGAACCTGCTTACATCTGTGAAGAGCATAGGGCGCCAGTGGTGAATTTGCCATCTTGGTGTTCTCTGGCAAATGCCAAACGTCCTGCACAGTGTTGGGCTGTAAGCACCACTCCCACCTGCAGATGTTGGACCCTCATACCACCCTCATGGAGTCTGTTTCTGACCATTTGAGCAGCCACATGCACATTTGTGGTCTGCTGGAGGTCATTTGGAGGGCTCTGGCAGTGCTCCTCCTGTCCCTCCTGCACAAAGGCGGAGGTAGCGGTCCTGATGCTGGGTTATTGCCCTCCTACGGCCTTCTCCACGTCTCCTGATTTACTGATAACACCTCCATGCTCTGGACACTACGCTGACAGACACAGCAAACCTTCTTGCCACAACTCGCATTGATGTGCCATCCTGGATGAGCTGCACTACCTGAGCCACTTGTGTGGGTTGTAGACTCCGTCTCATGCTACCACTAGAGTGAAAGCACCACCAGCATTCAAAAGTGACCAAACCATCAGCCAGAAAGCATAGGAACTGAGAAGTGGTCTGTGGTCACCACCTGCAGAACCACTCCTTTATTGGGGATGTCTTGCTAACTGCCTATGTTTTCCACCTGTTGTCTATTCTATTTGCACAACAGCATGTGAAATTAATTGTCAATCAGTGTTGCTACCTAAGTGGACAGTTTGATTTTCACAGAAGTGTGATTGACTTTGTGTTGTTTAAATGTTCCCTTTATTTTTTTGATCAGTGTACTTTATTTATCCTGGAGGGAAGGGGGAACAGGTTCTCTGGGTAACCTCACCTTTGAATTATTAGGCTGATTAAAAGCCTAATGGTTTGTAGGATTGTTAAATTATGTTTGAAGGTGTGGGTGATATATCACTTCATAAAAAGTATTCACAAAACAAGATGGATTGAGACTGTGTGTGTATTTCAAAATCAAACTTTAAAATACAAATTAACATACAAGGAAAGAAGGGAACGGAATAAAAGATAGATTAAAAGTGACAAAATATATCAAGACAATATATCAAGACCTCTGAATTTTTGTAGCACAGAAATAACAATATGACAATTTTTCTTTTAAGTTTAAATGAATAGCATCAATCTTTAAAACAGGATTCATAATATGTTCACTTAATTTTAATCTAACATGTAATAAGTTGTCAAAAATAAGTAACCATATATTTAAATAACTACAATATTTCTCTAGTAAATTAAATCTAACTCGCAAATCCCAAAGTCAAAATTTGATTTTTCTCCTTATCTTGTGTGTTTATGGAGATTCTCGGTCAACCAGGTCATGGTTTCCCGAAATATGCTTTTTCAAGAAGTAATTGGACTTTCTTTGTAAGAACAAGAAATATTGTAAATTTTGTAAAAACAAAAAAAGTCCAGTTGCCTTTTCCTTACCTTGTAAGAAATCTAACTGTGGTTTCTAAGTTGTGAAAAAATTAATCAAGTTTTTGTCTTTAAGCAAAATAGTCCATTTTGCCATCTCAGCCAGCAAAATCCATTCTTCCATTATGGAAGTATAGCAACCATGCTACTGATGTCATATGTAAAACCAAATCCTATGTTTTCTTTTCATCTGTTTATCTAGCATCCCTAAAATAAATCTTCAAGTTTCAAGATTACATTCATTTTCAAAGTTTATCCAATATAAATACTGGATTCCAGAATGTCCACCAAAAGTGATAAAAAGTATCTTCAGATTTATTACATTTCTAACATTTGTTTGAGACTCACTTATACATCTTTGATAAATTATCAGTAGTTAAATATCATCAATACATTATTTTATAAATATTTTCTCTATAAGTTATCATAATTTTCAAACCTGGGGTCTGCATGTTTTCCCATTGATTAAGCATAATATAACCAATATTTGTAGCCCATTTAACCATACAATCTATACAGCATATAGCAATTCTGACTTATTTCTGGGTGATAAAATTACTTTTCACCACATGCCTCAGGATTATTAATAGAGCACATTACCTCTATGGTGCCCAATTCAAGGACAACTTAGGTTTAACTGACCTCATGCTATTAGCTAATTAAGGTAAAAAAAAAACTCTACTATAGATTATTAAGAAATACACAGGGCTAGCAGTGAAGTTTGCTTCTAAACAGAGTGATTTCTACATATTTTCCTAATGGGCAATCATTTAAATATGAGCCAGCAGTGTGTGCAGCTGCCAAAAATGACAATGCAATCCTGGGCCCTGTTAACAAAGGGATAGAATCAAGGTCATGTGAAGTGTTAGTACCACTTTATGATGCCTTGGTAAGACCACACTTGGAAAATGGTATTCGGTTTTGGCCACCACAATATAAAAAAGATGTTGAGACTCTAGAAAGGGTGCAGAGCAACGAAGGGGACTAGTAGCTAAAACATATGAAGAACTGGGTATGTTTAATTTAATGAAAAGAAGAACTAGAAATGAATTGATAGCAGTGTTCCAATATCTAAGCAGCTACCACAAAGAAGAGGAAGTCAAACTATTCTCTAAATAGATGAAGAGGCAGAACAAGAAGGAGAGAAGCAACTTAGAACTAAAGAGAAATTATCTGACAGAATAATTAATCAGTGGAACAATTTGCCTTCAGAATTTGTGGGTACTCCAACACTGGAGGTTTTTAAGACAAGATTGGACAACCATTTGTCTGAAATGTTATAAGGCTTCCTGCTTGAGCAGGAGGTTAGACTAAAAGACCTCCAAGGTCCCTTCTAACTCTTATTATTTTATTATCTAATACTATTTGTTCTAGTGAAAATCTCCTTCTCTTCCCCCTTTTCAAGAATTTCTGACTAAATCAGTAGATACTTGGTTTCTCTTTGCTTCACGTCACTCTATACAGCCTTTCAACTAACTCATTTTCTTCAATGTGCACCTGAAATTTTGGACAGGGAAAATGTTTAAACTAAGTAGCACAAGATGTGGAAGATGTCTGCTCAGTTTATCCTTCACTTGCCCATTGGCTGTTTATACCACTTGCTTCATGATCCAGCACAAGGAACAAAAGCCATTTGAGCTGAGAAGATATTACAAAGCCACAGTTCATTATGGTACTCAGAGATTAGTTCAATCCCATAAGAATGGAGTCTATACAAAAAATAAAAATAAAACATTGTGTTAATTCACACAGGCAGACAGTCCTTAATTCTGCCCCCTCTCATATCATTATCGGTGGTTTTACTTCTAAAACATTTATCAAAATTTAGCCAGGGACCACTTTTAAGCAATGTGTTATGTATGGAAAGAAAGACATCTTGTTTAGTATAACATCTAAACAACCAGAAAAGCAACGAAATTTCACTGAAATGCTTCTTAAATGCCATATTTCCCTGCGTACTTTGCAGATGAAGAGACCCATAAAAAGAAAAATAGAGAATCATCATCATTTTAAAAAAAAACATATGGCAATGGGTAAGCAAGTCTTCAATTATTTTGTATATTCAGTCTTATATTTCAAGAAGGACTCCACTGAACTAGAGTTGGATTCTATTTCAGAAACATCTGTGATTCTGACCTACAGACATCAGAATTACAGGAAAAGAAGCAGTTGATTTGAGGTGGTTCTGAAGCAGAAGCCAACTCTATCTCAATAGAGTCTTTTTTGTATTTTCTATAAAGATTAGAATCATGCAAGCTTTAGTATTCCCTGTGACACTCTATGGAAATGAAAATTGGACTTTAAATAACCAAGATAGGGAAGAGTATTAATGCCTTTGAACTTTGGTATTGGAGAAGTCTCCTGAAAATATTGTGGACTACCAAGAATACAAAGGAAGGATATTATCATTTCCGTATCCTGTCTTCAAATTATTTAGGATTTAAGTGTAATGTAATAATAGGTCAACAAAATCCATATTGGGAAGTATTGCTTCCTTTTGCAATAGCTGCAACTTCTGGCATTCTTTTTATATTTGGCTTTCCAGTAACCCTGACAAATATTTATGCATAATCACTGATCCCTAGAGTAGCAAACCAAATAAAAGTGAAGACAGGCATGTCCAGAGCCCATCTTCAAGTTGAGAATTTGGCATTTTAGAAACAGTACAATCTGATTTCCCTCAAAATGCATGCCCTCATAGCTTCTTGATAGAAATTCTGGATGAATATTAACACTACTCATACAATTATAAGTGGGCTTCTATTCGTTCTCCCATGTGGTTGGCTAGTACAGTTAGAACATTTTATTTTATTTATCAAATTTCTAAACTTCCCATTACACTTGGATGATTCTATTATACCCATGATTAATCTCCCTTTTATCCATATACTCTGTAAGAATACAATATCATATTTATCAATATGAGTGGCTTTGACAAATTCAGATAAGCATTGAAAATGAAAATGATGGCACATACATACAGCATATATATAAAAATATTTTTCATGTCAAGATTTAAAAGTTGGTTACTCAAAAGTTCCTTAATCCTCAGAAATGGTATTTGAAAGACAGGTAATGGTCTGCAGCAAGAAGGAAGATCTAACATTATAGTTCATGCCACTTGTTACAGTGTGCCAATTAAATTAGCATGCATTATAACTATTCATTTGGATTGCAGCCAGTATCTTATTTATTTGTTCATTCATTGAATTTATATAGCTGCCCATTTCAAACATAGGGCTGATTAAAGGATAAAAAAAGATTAAAACATCATAAAACAATAAACATATATCGGAGCAGGGATACAACCAATCAACATGATCAAGGACCTGTAAAGGACTTTGGAGTACTCATCTCTAATGACCTAAGTGCTAGACCCCACTGTAACTACATAGTCAAAAAGGCATTAAGAGTTGTTAACCTAATCCTACGTAGCTTTTTCTCTGGTAATATCACACTAGTAACTAGGGCATACAAAACATTTGCTAGACCAATACTTGAATACAGTTTGGAACCCGCATTACGTAACTGATATTAATACAGTTGAGAGAGTCCAGAAATATTTCACATAAGAGTTCTCCACTCCTCTATCATTGCAGAATACCTTATGCCACCAGACTTGAAATCCTAGAACTAGAAAACCTAGAACTACGCCGCCTTCGGTCTGATCTAAGTATAATATATAAAATTATATATTGCAATGTCCTACCTGTCAATGAATACTTCAGCTTCAACCATAACAATACAAGATCACACAATAGATACAAACTCAAGGTAAACCACACCAAACTTGATTGCAGGAAATACAACTTCAGCAACAGAGTGGTCAATGTTTGGAATAATCTACCTGACTTTGTGGTTTCTTCCCCAAACTCCAAAAGCTTTAACCTTAAACTGTCTACTATTGACCTCACCCTTTTCCTAAGAGGTCTGTAGGGGGGGTGCATAAGCGCACCAATGTGCCTACCATCCCTGTCCTATTGTTTCTTTTATTTTTCTTATATGTATCCATTTCATGTACTCATAACTATGTCTATACTTATACCTGTAATCTTATAATCGCTTGATAAAATAAATAAATAAATAAAAAATAAATAAATAGCCAAATTATAAGCTCAGCTGCACAATCTGGATTCCAGGCTCAGCAATAATGCCAGGTTTTTAAGGCTTTGCTGTAAGAAATGGCTCAGGGAAAGTCTAATCTGCAGGTACCATGATATAAAAGGCTATCTCTGGAGATACATCAGATGCCATTCACTAACAGACAGAACCTGGAACATGCTTCTCCTGGTAGATCTCATTGGAGAGGTATATACAGCTCGGGAGAGATGGTCCTGTAAGCAACTGGTTCCATCCCTTGTTTGTTTGTCTTCAGTTTGTTTATAAATACTATATTTCATATCCTAAAAGAGAAGATGCTTAGATCATAACTTCCTATTCACTTATGTCAAAAACAGGCTACATAAGACTCTAAATCTATTATCACATCATGAGTTGGATCTGAAAATATAAGATTTGCAGACCAAAAATGCATTGGCCAGTTCCTTACAGATTTCTTTCCCCAGCCCTCCCAATGATGCTTTTGATCAGTTCCATGCTTCCCAATTAATAGGTAGGCCAGAATTTATCTATTACTTCCTACATTTTTTTATACAATTCCTAGCTCAATTTAAAAGAAATAAGTATATTGCTGACTAGGTGGATACATTGAAGGAAATGGACTAATATAAAAAACAACACAAGAAATTAAACACAGTTTGAAACAGACAAAATTGCTGAAATTTCATCAGTATAATATACCATAAAAAGAAGATGGGTCATAGGTTGAATATGATTGAATATTCTTCCATTGAAGAAACAAAATAATTTATATTATAGTAAAGGTTGTTTAATACACATTTATAATATTTGCTGAGTGCTTCATTCCTCCAAACCCGTCACTTCTATACTGAAATGATATATAGGAATGATTTTCGGAGACAAGGAAGAATCACAACCTATCATAGAAACAATCTTATAAATGGTATCTCAGCCCACAAAAGAAAAAAGGGACATGAGAAATGCCTGAGAAGAGATCTTCTCTAGTTTTCTGGAAACTAAAAGTAAAGAACGAGAGTACCAAAGACTTTCTTAATATTTTTCCTTGAAAACATTTCACTTCTTATATAGTTCTGAAGAAAGTCCAGTTGCCTTTTGGAAAAGCATCTCTGGGACAACCATGACCTGGATGATTGAGAATCTCCATAGACATGAAGGATGGGAGGTTCTGTTACTGTAACCTTACAAGATAGTGTTAGTACTCATGATTTATGCTTTTTGTCTGAACTACCTCAAAGGGTTGGCATGTATGTCACCTCCTGAGAGAAATGCCATTTTTTCTAAGAAAGAGGAACTCTGTAGGCCACAGAAAATACAATACACTTCCACACCAGACTATCAGCACCCAGAACCTCTACATTAGGGGTGTCAAACTCGCGGTGTCACATGACATGTCGGGACTTTTTCCTCCTTCACTAAACCAGACAGGGGCATGGCCGGTGTATGACACATCTGGCCCGTGGGCTGCAAGTTTGACAGCCCTGTTCTATATCCTTCTGCAATCCCTTTCACTGAGCCTGCCATTAAGGGAGATTAGAGGGCAGAATATGGTGGATAAAAACATGCAGCATCTTTGACAGACCATTCCATAAATTAATCTCCAGAGTCTGTGCTTTGGATCCTTCCTAAGAATTCTGCATGACAGGAAGTGATCAGCACTTTGTCTTGAAGAGAGAATCAAACTCTATGTGTATTTTGCTTCTGTAAATGTTGCTTTATTATTACCTACTTTTACATATGCATCTCAACCCAACCTTTCTTCATACAGAGACTACTAAAGGACTGTTCATCATTGAATTAAAACCTGATTCTATGGAGGTTCTGTGGCCTTTAGTTTTAGGTGGCTTACACACCCAGTTTCTGAGGCTGTAAAGAATAGACTATAAACTATAAAGCAGAATATATCAGATTAGCAAAAGGATACATGAGTGGTGTTTTTCAGATACCACCTTGGACGTTTTCTCAAGTCAGGGAAAAATCTTATTTATCACTGCTGCTCTTGGATGCCCAACCTCCCTTCTGAGCATTTCCTTGCCTATAGTACTGTTGTTTAACCATCTGCCATGGCAGAGCTGAAGTATAATAAGGAGGAACTCTGGTAGAGAACAAGACATCTGGACTAAATAGCATGACATAAAATTCTAATGCCTAGTTACAGAGAGAGAGAAATGTTCCTATCCCTTTTCCTGTTTATATGCAGAAGACATGTTTTGCCTTTTTAACTGTTAGAGGCAATTTGGTACAGACAATCAGTTTCCATTAACTAGCAAAAACACAGCCACAGGTGAAGTGGGGAGAGAATAAAGGGAGAGAGAAAACAGGGAAAGGAGTAGCAGCAGCAGCAGCAGCTTCAGCAGGCAAGCAAGCAGGCAGGCTGGCCCTGTAAATGTTTATATCAAATCAGAGGCAGCTGTTGCCTGTCATTTCCAGAGGTAAAATAACATTAAAGATGCCTTTAAATCCCAGACACAGCATCACCATCTTTACAATACGGGATTATAATTTCAAAATATCAAATATAATGCTTTATTGTGCTTATCTAATTAAGATGAAGTGATCTTCTAAATTCACTGTTTGCTTGTTTGTTTTGAACAGGAGTTTACACAGTGGGAAAAAAAATCAGCTTCCTTTTTTTTTTAAATTAAAATTTGAAAGGTCAAGAAGGATGAGCAGACAGCTAGCTGTACAGTTTATAGTGCCTTTAGCCCTTGTTCCTATGTGCCAGGTAAGTCTCTGCAAACTTTTGGGAGGTCATAACATGCAGTGACCCTGGCTTAGATGGCAATGATGTCCCCAATGTGCTCGAGGCTGTGGCATCAATCATCAATTTGTTATCTATCATAAACATTTGGAAGATTTGCTATGATGAATTATTTGCGCAGTGTTTTTGCAATTCTCTTTTCTCCTGTTTATATTTTTTCCCCACAAGGAAGATTTTATGTGCATTTATGTACCCTGTATGAAAATAATGCACATTGAACTTGCAGTGGTGATGAAAATAGGGTGGTGAGTGATTTTCTCACGATGTTTTTGGGTACTCTTAAGCCAAAACATTGCCAAGAAATACAGAGAAGACAGGTACTTAGCATTACATAGTGCCTGTCAACTCTAGAAATGACTGTAGCTGAAGCCATATTTGACTTGCTTTGTTTCTTAGTTGTCATACTTATGGGGGAGGAGAACTTATGGAGTGTAGACAAAGTAGTATTCAGCAGGTTCTGAACAGTTCTGGAGAACCGGTAGCAGAAATTCTGAGTGCTTCAACCACAACAATACAAGAGCACACAATAGATACAAACTCAATGTAAACTGCTTCAAACTCGATTACAGAAAATACGACTTCAGCAACAGAGTGGTCAATGCATGGAATGCACTACCTGACTCTGTTTTTACATCCTCTAACCCTCACTCCTTTAACCTCAAATTATCCACTATTGACCTCACCCCATTCCTAAGAGGTCTGTAAGGGATGTGCATAAGTGCACCATCGTGCCTCCTGTCCCTGTTTTATTGTCCCCATTTATTCATACCTATTTCCTGTATTCTTACTCATGTTTATACTTATACCTATTATCTTGTAAGCGATTGACAAATAATAAAATAAAATAAAATAAAATAAAATAAAATAAAATAAAATAAAATAAAATAAAATAAAATAAAATAAAATAAAATAAAATAAAATAAAATAAAATAAAATAAAATAAAATAAAATAAAATAAAATAAAATAAAATAAAATAAAATAAAATAAAATAAAATAAAATAATAAAACAAAGATAAGACTCCTGAAAATGGAGGTCAAGTTGGTGTGCCCTAGCAACAGCAGGAGGGAGTGCTGAGAAGTTCATCACCTGCTTGGTTGGCTAACATTACTTGTGACACAAGGTGGGGTGGATAGTATCTATTCTTAAATTATACCAAAAATGCAAGAATTGTTCAGTGTTGGTTTTACTTGTGACCATGCCAATATGATATACCAAATAAACAGAATTTTTGAGAAAGCCAATGCCTCAGAGTCTTGAATTGGCTGGGAGCATTACTCAGAACCATGGCAATGCCCATATGAGCAACTTGGCTTTTCATCAATGAGTCTAATTCAGATTGAGGATAACAGTACAATCCCTTTTACTTCTTTTTTAGAGAATATAGTAGAAGGTAGGCATGATTGAATTATTGCAATACAGCTTTTCACAAGCATCCACAACTTCTGGAGGCAATTCCTTCCACTGATTAAATTGTTTCAACTGTCAGGAAAGTTCTCCTTAGTTCTAGGTTGCTTCTCTCCTTGATTTTTCCACCCATTGCTTCTTGCCCTCCCTTCAGGTGGCTTTGGAGAATAGCTTGACTCCCTCTTCATTGTGGCAACCCTGAGGTACTGTGACACTGCTACCATGTCACCCCTAGTCCTTCTTTTCATTACATTAGGTATACGCAATTCCAGCAACCATTCTTTATATGTTTCAGCCTCCAGTCCCCTAATCATCTTTGTTGCTTTTCTCTGCACTCTCTCTAGAATCTGAACATCTTTTTTATATCATGGTGACCACAACTAAAAGCAATATTCTGAGTGTGGTCTTACCAAGGCGCTATAAACACTTCACATGGTTTTGATTCTTGCCCTCTGTTAATGCAGCCTAGAATTGTGTTGTCTTTTTGGGCAGCTGCAGCACACTGCTGGCTCATATTTAAATGATTGTCCTCTAGGACATGGGTTGCCAAACTTTTGGACCTCGGGGCCACCAAACTTTTAAATCTTGTGGACCACTAATAGTAGTGGTAATACTAATAGAGTTTTGACTGGTGGTGGCTTGCTGACATTGGTGGGGAAGTAAGTCCCATATTCCAGAGCTGCAGTAGTCACAGGACTGGTCCTTTGGTCATCCCAGAGCAGCTGCTCCTCCACCCGGGTTCACCAGCCTGCCATGGACTGGAGGAGTTGCTCCAGGAAGACCAAAGGGCCAGTCCTGTGACAACTGCATCTCTGGAATATGGGACCGACTTTCCCACCAACGTCAACGTCACCTCCCCCACCATTGGTCTTACCTTCCAGTTCCAGTTTGTGTGGCAAGGTAAGGTTTGTGCTCGGCTGAAGGGTGAGGGCTAGTGGGTGGGCAGGCCATGTGTTCCTGGCAGCCTGGTTTGGGGGGGACATTTGCTTTGGGGGGAGTGCTTTGGGGGGGACATTTCTCTGCGGACCACCAGAATTTTTTCACAGACCACCAGTGGTCCCTGGCCCACTGGTTGGCAACCACTGTTCTAGGACTTCAAGATCCCTCTCACAGTTATTAATATTGAGTCAGGTACCATCTATATTGTACCTGTGCATTTGGGTTTTCTTGCCTAAATGTAAAATCTTACTTTTTTTTACCATTTAGTTTTATTTTGTTAGATAGATGTTCAAGTTTGTCAAGATCCTTCTGTATCTTAAGCCTATCATCTGGAGTGCTGGCTATTCCTGCCACTTTGGTGTCATCTGCAAATCTGATGAATTGCCAATCTATCCCTTCATTCGAATCATTGATGAAGATGATCAATAGCCTAAAATAGAGCCTTGGGGTACCCCCTGCATATTTCCCTCCATGTAGATGCAGTTCCATTGAGAACTTTATGTTGAGTGTGGTTGGTCAACCAGTTACAAATCCATCTGGTGGTGATGCTGTCTAACCCTTGTTTTTCTATCTTACTAAGCAGTAGGTTGTGGTCTACTTTATCAAATGCCTTACTGAAATCCAAGTAAATTATATCCAAAGTGTTGTGAATGAATAAATGTGTTAATAAAGTTATCAAGAGCTTGAAGTCAAGTGCAGGGTTCCGGCCCTGCATTTCTGATTGGCCGTTAATGGCGACATCAGATTGGTCCGTTCAGGTGAATCTGATTGGCCATTAACGAGCCTCTCCCATTGGTTAACGGAGCTAGCGCTCCCTGTGTTTTCATTGGTTGAATATTTAATAAGTTGCCTATATAAGGAGGCCCATTGCAGCCATTGAGCTGAGCTGTCACACCATGTTAATAAAGAGTTTTGAAGTTCACTATTTCACCGGCTTGTCTCCATTCTTCAAGCCCATGCTCAGTACTTAACACTGGCGACGAGGATGGGATGTGGAGACATCGGAGCTGACTGAGCAAGAAGAACGATAACTGACCACGTGGCTGAACGCACAATGGCGGAACCATGTCCAGCGGTGTCATACCACCCACTCCATTCGACCCAGCGCAAGAAGACTGGGACTCTTATATGGATCGTTTCCAAATGTTCTTGGAAACCAACAATTTGAAGGATGCCACTACTGGAAAGAAACGGGCGGTATTCCTAACGCATTGCAGGCCGACAAAGATGGCCAAGGCACTAGCGAAACCAGCAGAAGTGAAGTCTATGGACTGGGACATCCTCGAACCTCTACTGAGAGCCCACTACGCGCCAGTCATTCCAACACTCGTCAGGAGGCATGAATTTTATCAAAGAAGTCAACAGAAGGGCGAAAGTGTTGCCGATTTCATAGCGGATCTCCGGAATCTGGGAGGCCTATGTGGGTTTGCCGATCTCGAAGAAGCCTTAAGAGACAGAATAGTTCTGGGATTGGATGCACCACACATCCAAAGCAAGTTGATGGCGAAAGGCAACATCAGCCTTGCCGATGCTATCGCTAAGGCTACTGCAGCAGAAGCAACCAGGAAGTCCTATTTGGCTTCTACAGACCCGTCCGATATGGCTTCATTTCCCACACACATGGCAGAGCGCCTCGATCAGAATGCACTGCATTCTGCATTCCCGAACGCACTGCAACGGCACCCCGGTTCACCAACCGACCTGCGAAATTTCACCTAAGTCAGACGGGCAGCTTATAACGGCCTACTACGAGGACCTCTCTTCGTCGTCAGACAGTGATGAAGAAGAGGTCCATCGACTGAGGTCCGAACGGGACCAACGCCAGAAATCTCAATACCAATGCGCTGGTTGTGGGGCAAGCCACCCTCGATCAGAATGCAAATTCCTCGACGCGCTCTGCCATGTGTGCGGGAAATGAGGCCATATTGGACGGGTCTGTAGAAGCCAAATAGGACCCAGCCAGCCCTCGAGGGGGCTAACTATTGCCAACCAACAGGAAGCCGTCCTATAAGGTGAGAACCAGTGAACCACCAATGGAACAACCACTCCTACAGAAACAAAACCATAAACCGCCCCACGAAGCGAGAAGAGGCTCACCAAATGATCACGATCGGTCACGCCTCCTCTTTGGATGCCAAGAAGATCCGAGTGAAAGTGGCTATCGAAAACCAGCCCTGCCTGATGGAAGTCGACTCAGGATCGTCTCTCTCGATGGTTTCATGGAAGACCCTCAAGCAACTCATCCCTACCGTCCGGCGACAAGATCTCCGATTCCAAAGACTCATACTCAAAGACTATCAAGGTAATCGGATTCCAGTCATAGGATCCAGTTGAGTTCGGGTATCGTTCAAGAACCGTACAGCATTCCTACCCCTGACTGTGATCGACAAGGACCGGCCTAGTCTGTTAGGCCTCCAATGGTTCACTCCGCTCGGAATTGAGGTGGCAGGCATTCACCGAATCGGTAGCAGTAACTGGGAAGAGGACCTCATCCAAGAATTCCAGGACGTCTTTGCAGAAAAACTAGGCGAGTACAAGGGGACCCCGATATCATTTAACCTCAATCCCGAAATAGCTCCCATCCGCCTTAAGCCTCGTCGAGTGCCATTTGCCTTAAAACCAAAGATTGATGAGCAGCTTGATAAATTGATAGCCCAGGGTGTGTTAGAACCAACCGATCACTCTCCCTGGGAGACCCCAATCATTACACCCATTAAGCCGGATGGTTTGATAAGAATTTGTGGGGACTACCGAGCCACCCTGAACCACGCCCTTCAACAAAACGCATATCCGGTACCGGTGGTGCAGCACCTCCTCCATTCCCTGGGGTGCGGAAAAGTCTTCGCTAAACTAGACTTAGCCCAGGCATACCAACAACTGCCGGTAGACAAAAAAATGGCAGAGGCACAGACAATCGTTACACATCGAGGTGCCTTTAAATGTACCCGACTCCAATTCGGAGTGAGCGTAGCCCTGGGAATCTTTCAAAGTTTGATGGAAAGACTATTACAAGGAATAAAAGGCGTTGTTCCATACTTTGATGATGTGTTACTCGTTGCACCTACCCCGAAATTTTTACGAGAACGCCTGAGGTTGGTTCTCCAGAGATTCAAAGACGCAGGGCTTAAGGTTAAGAAAAACAAGTGTAAACTATGCACTGATCGTGTCGAATTTTTAGGATATTTGATTGACAGTAATGGCATTCACCCTACCAATAGCAAATTGAGGGCAATCAAGAACGCCCCAAAACCCTGAAATAAAGCCGACCTCCAAGCGTTTCTAGGCCTTATCAATTTTTATAACGTTTTCTTGCTGCACAAAGCAACCATAGCTGAACCCCTACATCGTTTATTGGACAAGAAAGCAATCTGGGTATGGGGACATAGAGAAGAGCAGGCGTTTCAAAATGTAAAAAAATTATTGACTTCTGATGTTGCAGTACAATGAGTACTAATGCAGTACAATGAGACCTTGCCGTTAACAATCACGTGTGATGCATCACCATTCGGAGTGGGTGCCATTTTGAGCCACATTTTGCCAAATGGTAATGAAGCCCCTGTTGCCTATTTCTCGAAAACGCTTTCAAAAGCAGAACGCAATTACAGTCAGATTGATAAAGAAGCCCTTGCCATTGTGTCTGCTGTCAAGAGATTTCATGAGTATGTGTACGGCCGAGCCTTTACTATAGTGACTGACCAGAAACCTTTGCTGGGAATAATAGCAGGAGATAAGCCAACCCCCTATATATTATCTCCCAGAATGACTCGCTGGTCAGAATTCTTGGCTGCCTATAATTATCGACTGCAACACCACCTTGGGAAGGCCATTCCCCACGCCGACGCATTGAGCCGAGCACCGCTTCCAGAGACCATTGATGACCCCGCACCTACAGTGACAATGTTGCAGATTGAGACACTTCGAACACCGCCATTAACAGCCCGAGATATCGCGATGGAAACGAAACGCGACCCCACCTTAGCACGAGTTCTCAGTTGGGTCGAGCATGGATGGCCATTGGACCAGATACCTGATGACTACGCCCCATTCAAGAGTTGACAAACGGAATTGTTTTCACAGAAGGGCTGCATTATCTGGGGAGATAGAGTCATTGTCCCAGAGCGGCTACAACAAGCGGTACTAAGAACCTTGCATGATGGCCACTCCAGCATCGTGCGCATGAAAGCCCTTGCACGTAGCTACGCATGGTGGCTGGGCATCATCAAGCAAATTGAGACGTGGATCAAAGCTTGTCACAAATGCCAGGAAGTAAACAACGCCCCACCAAAAGCGACCCCAACTGAATGGGAAACACCGCGGGGACCCTGGTCCCATATTCATCTGGACTTTGCGGGACCTACCAAAGGCCACACATTCTTGTTAATAGTAGATGCCTACTCGAACAGGCTCGAAATCTATGAAATGAGGAATACAACAAGCGAAGCGGTCATCAAGAAACTAGACAGACTATTTACAACACATGGATTACCAGACGTTCTGGTATCCGATAACAGACCCCAATTTACCGTGTTGTCCTTTGAGCAGTACCTGGTGGACCGCGGTATTCGCCATGCGCTGACTTCACCGGTGCATCCTGCGGCCAACGGAAGGGCCGAGCGCATGGTACAATTCATCAAGAAAACACTACACAAAATGGACTATAACAATATCAAAGAAAAAATAAACTGGATACTCTTTTTGCAGTATATCACTCCACACAGCATCACCAACAAAACTCCCGCCGAATTGTTAATGGGGCGGAAGCTCCGTTCCCACCTCGACTGACTACACCCATCATACGAACCTGAGAAACCACACGGATCCAGCAGGCGATGCCGTACCTTCCAGGTAGGCGACTTAGTATTCGCTAAAAACTTGTCGGGCGATTCGTTGTGGGTCGAGGCGACTGTGGTCCAAGTAACCGGCCCCAGATCATACCTCGTGGAGTGTCACGATAATAGACTATGGAAGCGCCACATTGATCAGCTACGATCAAGGCTACAGTCAGGAATCTCTGAGTCCCCTGATATCCAAACTGAGGGGGGAGGAGATAGGGAGGAAGATGAACTTGGATTAGCAAAAAGTCTTTATGATAGAAACGACGGTGAAACAGAAACACATGAAAAAGAATCGGGGATGGGAGTGAGCTCGCCTCATGGTGATACCAAAGATGTTGGTGACAACAAGAATTCGAACTCAGAGTTAGAAACACCCCTTTCGCCAGATAACATCCTACCTCAACAAGATTGCAGCCAAATACCGAGTGCAATACGAAAATCAAATAGACTAACAAAACAACCAGCCTACCTCAAGGACTAGGTAACCGCACCCCGTAAATGGAACCCGGGGGGAAAGGGGTGTTGTGAATGAATAAATGTGTTAATAAAGTTATCAAAAGCTTGAAGTCAAGTGCAGGGTTCTGGCCCTGCACTTCTGATTGGCCGTTAATGGCGACATCAGATTGGTCCATTCAGGTGAATCTGATTGGCCATTAACGAGCCTCTCCCATTGGTTAACAGAGCTAGCGCTCCCAGGTTTTCATTGGTTGAATATTTAATAAGTTGCCTATATAAGGAGGCCCGTTGCAGCCATTGAGCTGAGCTGTCACACCATGTTAATAAAGAGTTTTGAAGTTCACTATTTCACCGGCTCATCTCCATTCTTCACGCCCACGCTCAGTACTTAACACAAAGAATTCCTCTGGTCCAGTGGTGGGATTCAATTTTTTTTTACTACTGATTCTGTGGGCATGGTCTGGTGGGTATGGCAGGGGAAGAATACTGTAAAATATCCAGTCAGAGGTGGCATTTGCTGGTTCTCTGAACTACTCAAAATTTCTGCTACCAGTTCTTCAGAACTGATCAGAACCGGCTGAATGTCACCTCTGTTCTGGTCCCTATTTTTGTCATGTTATCAAAGAATACAATAAGATTTATTGGCTTTTGTTTATGGCTTTGTTTGCCTGTAGGTGTTCACTGATTGGTTGCTTGATTATCTTTTCCAGAATCTTCCAGGCTGATAGGTCCATAGTTTCCTGGATCTATTTTTTCCCTTTTTTGAAAATGAGATCCACATCAGCTCTTTTCCAACCCTCTAGTAGTTTCCTGGTGCTCCAGGATCTTTGAAAGTTCAGTAGTTCTGAAATCATATCTGTCAGTTCCTTCAGAATCTTGGGGTGTAATTCATCTGGTCCTGGTGATATGAACTTGTCTAGAGTCGACAGGTGCTCACTTGCCATTTTCTTGCCTATTTTAACTTGTATTCCTATTCTTTTTTTACAGTACTTTTTTAATAGGTTGGACTGGTTTTTCCTTTTGTGTAAAGAGGGATGCAAAAATGAGTTAAGCTGTTCCACTTTCTCCTTGTTGCTTGTCACCTTATTGCCACTTTCTCCCATTAATGGACCAATTATTTCCTTTACTTTTTTCTTGTTTTTTACATGTTGAAAGAAGCTTTTTTATTATTTTTGTCTTTTGTCACAAGCCTTAGTTCATTCTGAGCCTTAGCTTTCCTCACTTCATCTTTGAAGGCTTGGAATATTTGCTGATATTCTGCTTTAGTTTCTGTCCCTCTTTCCACTTTTTATACTTGTGCTTTTTGTCTTTCAATTCATCAGATAGTTTTTTATGCAGTCATGCTGGTTTCTTTTGAGAGCTGTTATTTTTCTTTTTCATTTGGTATTATGCTAGACTGGGCTTTTATAATCCCACTTTTCATCCTTCTTGGGTTTTTTTTCCTCTTGAGGATTCTCATCCATGGAATCCTTCCCAAACTCTCTCTATGTTAGCTCTGTTAAAGTCCAAATCTCTAGTTTGACTTTATTCTGTTGCTTGTGATTGCATAATGTTGAATTCCAGTATTGTATGATCACTCCTCTCCAAGATTCCTGTCGCTTCAATATTCTGTATATCCCTGTATATATAGCTTTATATTCCATTTGTGGATTTCATCCCACCAGGTTTTTGTAATGGCAACAATATCATACCTGCCCTCATTTACTTGAATTTCTAATTCACCCTGTTTATTCCTCATACTCTGTACATTGATATATAGATATTTGAGTCCTTTTTGGCTGACCCAGGTTTACTTTCTACATGACCTGTTTTGTGCCTGAGTTCCCCTACTTCCTTACCGTCTGCTAGATTAGTACACATGGTATGCCACACACTATCAAAAGCTGACTGCGAACTGTACATAAAATTCATAGCCAGACTCAGAAAAATAAATCAAAGACTAGTCAGATCTATCTCATAGCTTCTGGGCATTTCTCGTTTTGTAAACTGCATAATGAAGGTTTTGTTTTGTATAATTTCAGGCTGGCTCTAGAGTAGCAATACTAGGCAAGTGTTAGGGCAAAAATATGTGTACATATTAAAGGATCAGAATAGAGAGAAAGATCTTGTATGAAGTATATGGCTACCTAAAAGGAGGTACATTCCCATGTACCTAACCGTAGGGTCAATATTGAGAGCAGGAGAAGAATCCATCGAAATAAATGTAAATATGAAACAACTTATGCAGATCAGGAATTAACCCAAAACTTGAATCTGAGCCTAAGAAACATATAAAGAGGAATCTAACAATAAAGACTGTCTATCAACACATGCTAGGATTGAATTTTTAAAATACAAAGGTGGTTCTTTTTACTAAATAATTCTCCAAGGGCTTCTTCTTTTTTTTACTAAAAAGAACTGGAGTCTTTCAATAGAAAGCAAATGAAAAGGAAGATATATAATGGGAAGATTTTTTAAGTAATAATGGGTAAAATGGACCAGACATTATATCATCTTAGCTAAAAAAATGTGCCAGCTGCAGACCAATCCCATCTCTTCCTATTCCCCATGATTTTGACCCTTGTTCAAGATATTAGAAGTAGAGTTAGCAAATAATGTCATTCAGATCACCAGAGGCACTGATTTGATGACTGCCTCAGTTATCAGTTAATGGATCCAATATTCTCCTTTGTCCTCTTCCCATCACAGAAATTTTTATGAGCCATGAAAGCTAATCTCTCTTTTTCATTTTTAGCAAATGGACATTCAGATAGACTGTGATGGAAGCTTTCCAGATATCCAGTTTTAGAATGAAATGGAATGATGGAATGGAAATGCCCCAGGCATTTTACTATTCTTGTCTACCTGGGAATTCACTTTTGGCCAAAGACCATGCAGGTCCCTAGGTTGCATGAATAATTGCATATTGTTGGTGGGACAGCTGCCTAAACTGGCTTTGTGTCATGTGGGGTGATTTTACTGAAAGTTTTTATAGTGTGCAGATATATTTTGTCAAAGTTTTTGTTTCTGTGTCTGTGTGGGTGTGGATACTAGTGTTTGAATACATGCATGGTTCTATCTATTGTTTTTCCTTTGTGAAAGTGCATGATTATCTATATCTGCCTTCTTTAAAATGTGTATTTTTATTCTGTTTTAAAGAACAAATAAATTGGGCTTAGTTTGCTCCCCATTCCTCCAAATCTTGCCTTTGGTTTCCAAGATGAGTTGCTTTTTATTGATTGACACTAGCTTTCCTTCTGGGAAATTAGTTTTGGAACAGAAAAGTTTTGTAAAAAAAAAAAAAAAAAGATAACTTAATGCTATAGATAGTAGATCCCATTTCTGCCTTTCCCTTAGATAAATTACTTCCCAATTACCATCACAAATTTATCTTCTGGAAAATGGTTGTTTTGAAATTGTCACATTCACCATTGTGGCCATTTTGCAAATGGGAAACTTCTGCCCTAGCAACATTCATAAATCTATCTTAACATTTCCAAAATCAATTTTTATTCTGATGAATCCTTCCTGAGACTGAGACATCAAATGTTCAACAGTGGTGCACTATGGGACTTAGCTGGACAACTCTGAGAAAGCCATTAAATCCACTTCCTAGCTTCACTTCTGAAGCACCTAGCTGAAAAGGCATTTTGAGCTTTGGAAACACCCTATAATCTCACTCTGCCGTGTCATTTTTCAAAATGTGGTCAGCTGCTAAAAGAAGAGAGATACCAAATGGTCCTCAACTTGAATGATGGGAAGTCAATATTAAGGAATATCCATTTATTTTTTCAACTTAACCTTTTCTCACTCATTGCCCAACAGAAAGACCTTCTTGATTCATTGACCAGATCAGCCTTTTCATATCAGCAAAGATGAGGGGAAAACTAGATTTAACCCTTCCCCACACATACCCACATAGTTAAAGTTCAGATTCTAGTTCAGATTCTCCCTCTCTCCTATAAGACCAGGTCACATTGTCCAACTGAGTCTCCCACCCACCTCCTTCACTGTCAGCCTTCTAATAGGTTTATCTCTGTGGCTCCTATTCACAGACCATGGCACCATCTCAGGTGGCAGTAGCCATGGAAGGTCAGTAAGAATGGGGTTCCCAGAAGGAGACACTGCTTAGCATGAGAGGCCTCAGGGTGTTGAGTGTTTCTCCTAGCTGAGCAGGGCGTTCTGATGCTGGTGGAAGATCCACTAGAGTGGCTCCTCCTCCTGCTGGACAGCTTCCATTGTCCAACTTGCATGTCCATGTACTTGCTCATTGAGCAGTAGCCTCATCTCTCAAGAAGTATTGTTATGATGTTGTATAATTTTCATTTGCTAGAAGTATATAAAGATAATGGCTTCAACAGCCTATCTGTCAACATTCCAACTGATGAACACAACTAAAGCAAGCATGGCTGAGATGATCCAATCTCTTAATGCAGAACTTTACTGAGTACATCATATCAGCAAAGATGAGGGGAAAACTAGATTTAACCCTTCCCCACGCATACCCACATAGTTAAAGTTCAGATTCTCCCTCTCCCCTATAAGACCAGGTCACATTGTCCAATTGAGTCTCCTGGTATTATTGTGAGAAAGTCCTTTGGCTCTGGTAAACACCTGCCAAAATGTTCTTGGTTCCCATGGCTGGCATCTTGATGTCTGGAATTTAAGTTCTATCTCCCCCTTCACTCTCCCCATTTGCTATTGGCAAACTGAGAAGCTATAATAGTTGCAACAGCAAAAGTGCCTTTTGAAGTTTGACACTGTCTTTAACTAGCAAAATGTCTAAATTGTAGAGACATGATTCAGTTAGATTGAGAGGAAATTGAATCGTAAGCAGAACTTGATTCTTGGTATTTTTTTGGCTTATAACAAATTTTGCTTATTGTGTAACTGTTGAATAAAGAAAATTTTGTAATCCTATAAAAGCAATGTTAATTATTTTTCTGGGTCTTCTTTATAAATCTTTGTCTAGAAAGGAAACTTCTTGTACAAGAATCTTGTTGAACAAAATTTCCTTTCTTTATTCCATAAGTCTAAGAGCCAATCTAGTGTAGTGGTTAAGGTACTAGCCTGGGAACTAGAAGACTATGAGTTCTGGTCCCACCTTAAATTCAAAGCCAGCTAGGGGATATTGTTCTCTCTCAGTCTTACAAGTGGGAAATAGCAAATTATTTCTGAAACGTTGCCAAGAAAACTTGTGATCAAAACTGACTCAAGGGCACAGGAAAAAACCAAAATCCCTAAGTCTGGTTAATTAGCAAATAGAACTAGGAACAAATTCCTTCTGCAAGTGGAGATTTCCACAATAATAAACACCTGAAATTACCTGGAAAGTTGCAGGTGACCCACAAGCTACAAATCTGAGACCCCTACACAACATTGTTAGAATATTTATTCCTTACCAAGTATGTTTCTGAGGTGGGTGATAAAAACACCAGGCAATTGCATAAAATTAAGTTCTTTATTCTTCATCTAAGAGCAGATGACAGCAAACTGCTAAGTGATTATATAGATGTACTACTATAGATGTACTATATAATCAGCCCCTGCTAAGGATAACCCCGCCCTTTACCCAGTCACATTATTCCACATAAAGAATTTTCTTCCTTGCCAAGAAGAAAATTCTCCAAATTTCCTGAGAATACTTATCTAAGGAAAAACTATTATTGGGATATATACCTTTCCTTACTTTCCTGGGTAAACTACTTTCAGGTCTGTGTACAATGAAATATAAGAAGGCCTAGGAATCTTAAAAAAAAATGAAAGGAGACATGGCGTTTGAGCTTTAATAAAAGTACAAATGCTCAGATAAAATATTCTAATACTGTATCCTATACAATAGTCCAACAACATCCTACCTTGTCCTCCCCAACTATCCACACACTCATAACTTGATATGTTGGCTGGTGTTTGTCATCACAAAGAAAAATATGAGATATTAGCATATTTATCTTCCTTGTGTCTCCACAGTCTATATCACATCTGAAAGATGATGGCGATAGTGAGAAATGTAGAATATCTTTCATGTGGTGGCACCTCAGTCAGGTTCCAAGGCTATTCTGGATAGGTGTCAGTCCAAGAAGTGATCAGGAACTGAACCCCAGTGTCTTAAATAGAAAAATCTATTTTTAACCTTTCCTTCAGATTCCCTTATTCATTTTCACTGTCTAACATATAAATATTTTAGTTTTTAATTGTTGTTATATTTCATCAAATGGAGTCAGAGCTCTAAGCAATATGTTTATGTTACATATTTATATTGTATATTAAACATAAGCTTTTGTTGATTGAATTTTTAAAGCACAAGCATATTCATTTAGATCTAGGTACTTGAATATATACTGCTTCCCAAGCTTTCTGTTTTCCTGGAAATTTTTCTACTACAAATTAAACTGCTGAAAAATTACTTGATAAAAGAATTATCCAGCCACAAAACACAATGGCATTTAAAAAGTTTTATGAAATAAAAACATTTTATAACTAAAATATGATTGAAAGCACTTAATGAAAAGATGCAGACAAGTTGTTTTAGAAGTCTCTGTGGAGATATATTGCCTGCCATTAGAAAACCCATTAAATGGCACTAAATTAATGTTGTAAATGATTCTGCATCATAAACCATGATAATGACCAGAAGTATACCTATGTATAGGTGCATGCCTATTTATATATACTCATAATCAAAGATAAGTCTGGTGCAAAATTGTGGCTCAAAGTGGATACTATGAGCCTGCTTGTATTAGACCAGACATATAGAATTGTCTTCCACCCTCTTTTTTTAAAAAGTAATATATGGTGGAAAATGTTGTGTCTTTGGAAATGATGCCAGGAGTCGGTGACTTTGTATCAAGCTCTTTTATTGATGTGGGAACCGAACTGGCGCTATAGGAAAACTTCGCGGCTTTTATTCCTTTAGCCGCGGCGGCCGCAGCCAATGGCATCGCTTTGAATCTCCCACGATTCAAATAGACCAATCGTGGGAGATTCCTAGCGAGCCAATCGGCGCGGCTCGCCTGACCAATCAGAGTGCCCCGCGCTTTGGCCAATCAAAGCGCGGGGATCTCAAGAATGCTAATGAGGGGACAGAACACCCCTCCCCTCTTGGTTTAGTCCTTACGTTGCATAGTCCCGTAGGTAGGCGGGGCTCCGTCTTAGTCTACTGGACCTGCGCAGCTCAGTCGTAGGTTGGATCCCGGCTGGTTCGGTCGGGGTCTCTGCTTCTCCGGATGCCGTCGTGGGAACCGGCTGGTCGGTCAGGCCGGGCCGCTCTCCGTAGCTCCCTCCTGGGCTTCCCGGGTTGGTTGAGCTGCGGGTTTCGCCGCTCCCGCTCAGTCTCCCCGGGTCAGTCGAGCTGGCTTGGCTGTCTCTTCCCAGCGAGGGGTCGTGCTGGCTGCTTTCCGGTAAGTATGGTTGGTTTATTCTTCTTTGGTTTTGGTCCCCTGGGTATTCCTTCCCCCCTTGGTTTGTGTTGTGGGGGTTGGTTTTGCCTGCTTGTGCGTCGGTGGTCTCTTGGGTGGTCGTCCTCGATCTTAATTGGTCGATGTGGCGTTTCCATGCTCGTCCGTCTGTTGTTTGTAGCCGGTACGAGTGTGGGCCTGTTATTTGTGTGATGACGGCCGGTACCCGTAGCGGGTCTCCCGTCAGGTTTTTTGCGTACACGGGGTCACCTGGTGCGAAGGTTCAGTGTTTGCTGGTTGAGTCTGGGGGCTTCTCTGGGTTATACGTGGGGTGTAATCTGTCGAGTGGGGACCTTAATTTCCTCCCCATTAACAGTTCGGCTGCGCTCTTATTCATTGTGGTATTTGGGGTTATGTGTTGGGTGAAGAGTAATTTATTTATTTTATCCTGGATCTCCCCATGGTCTATTTTCCGGATGGTTTTCTTTGTGAATTGCACCATCCGTTCCACCCTACCGTTCGCCACCGGATGCACCGGTGCTGTCAGCGCGTGTCGGATGCCCCTTTCCGCTAGGAATTTTTCGAATACTAGCGAGGTGAATTGGGGCCCGTTGTCGGAAACGATGATGTCTGGGAGGCCGTGCGTTGCAAAGAGTTTGCCGAGTTCCTTGATCACGGCCTCCGTGGTTGTTGTTCACATGTTGCTTACCTCCAGCCAGTTGGAGTAAGTGTCTACTGTTATCAGGAAGGTGTGTCCTTTTGTGGGCCCGGCGAAGTCTATGTGGATCCTAGACCAAGGACCCCTTGGGGTTTCCCACTCTAGGACGGGTGCTGTGGGTGGGCTTGGCCTAGTTTCCTGGCATCGTTGGCACCTTGCTACCCAGGTCTCAATCTGTTTGTCCATCCCTGGCCACCAAGCGTAACTTCTGGCCAGGGCTTTAGTCCTAACGATGCCCGGGTGCCCCTCGTGTAATAGTTCTAGAACCTTCCCTTGTAGTTTTTCTGGAATGACCACCCTATCCCCCCATAGTATACACCCTTTTAATAACGAGAGTTCCGTTTGGCGGTTCCAGAATGTCTTGACAGACTCGTCGTTGTCCCTTTCCGGCCACCCTTTCTCTACCCAATGCAACACCCGCGCCAGACATTTGTCTTTATTAGTTTCTCGGGCAATGTCTGACGCGGTTATGGGTAGGTTGGGTAGAGTCTCTATACTGAGGGTGGTCGTCGTGGGTGCTGGGTCGGTGTCAGGTTCCGGTAGCGGCGAGCGGCTTAAGGCGTCTGCATGGGAGATCGTCTTACCCGGTCTGTGTATGAGTCCATAGTTGTAGGCCGCCAGGAACTCGGACCACCTTGTCATTCAGGGAGACAGAATGTTCGGGGTGGCCCAGTTCCCTGCAAGGATTCCCAGCAGTGGCTTGTGGTCGGTTATGATGGTAAATGTCCGGCCGTAGAGATACTCGTGGAATCTTTTTACTGCGGCAATGATAGCCAGAGCCTCTTTGTCCAGCTGGCTGTAGTTCCGTTCCGGTTTGGTGAGGGTCCTTGAAAAGAATGCAATGGGTGCTTCTTTTCTGTCGGGAAGGGTATGGCTGAGGACAGTGCCGATGCCGAAGGGTGATGCGTCGCATGTGACAGCCAGAGGTAGGGTCTCGTTGTACTGTATAAGGACGGCATCCGAAGTGAGGAGGTCCTTTGTTCTCTGGAAGGCGGCTTGCTCCCGTTTCCCCCAAGTCCAGGTCGCCGCCTTGTCCAGGAGCCTATGCAAAGGCTCCGCCGCCGTCGCCTTTTGGGGCAGGAAAACATTGTAAAAGTTAAGTAGCCCCAGGAATGCCTGTAGCTCCGTCTTCGACTTGGGTGTGGGGGCTTCTTTGATGGCCTTGATTTTTTGGTTTGTGGGGTGAATGCCGTGACGGTCTAGGAGATATCCTAGGAATTCAACCTGTTCCGTGTATAATTAGCCTTTCTCCCTCTTTACCTTGAGCCCGGTCTCTTTGAATTTGGTTAGGACCTCCCTTAGGCGACCCTCTAGTTCAGCTTGGTTGGTTGCCGACACTAAGACGTCGTCGAAGTAAGGTACCGCCCCCTTGATGCCTTGTAATAGCCTTTCCATTAGGCTTTGGAATATTCCAGGTGCCACGCTGACTCCGAATTGGAGCCGGTTGCATTTAAATGCTCCCCGGTGGGTGACTATGGTTTGCGCTTCTGCCGTTTCCTCGTCGACTGGCAACTGTTGGTATGCCTGGGCGAGGTCGAGTTTGGCGAAAACCTTGCCCCCTCCCAGTGAATGCAGTAGGTGTTGCACTACTGGGACGGGGTAGGCGCTTTGTTGCAAAGCGCCGTTTAGGGTGGCCTTATAGTCCCCACAGATCCTCACCGACCCATCGGGCTTGATCGGGGTGACTATGGGGGTCTGCCACCGGGCATGGTCTATTGGCTGTAGGACCCCTTGCTTGACGAGCTTGTCAATTTGCTCGTCTATCTTGGGTTTAAGTGCGAATGGCACCCGCCTTGGTTTCAGGCATTTTGGGGGGACGTTTGGGTCTAGGCTGAATGATATAAGGGGCCCTCGGTACTTGCCTAGGTTTCTGTCGAAGACCTCTTGGAATTCCCGGGCTAGTTGTTGCTCCCAGCTGTCGTCGGTGATGTGGTCGATTCCCATGACTGCGATGCCGAGCGGGGCGAACCATTGCAGTCCCAGTAGGCTTGGGCGGTCGCAATCGACGATTGTCAGGGGAAGCCTTTCGGTGCGTCCTTTGTATGTTTCGTTGAATTGTCCAGTTCCAACTACCGGGATGCGGTTTCCCTGGTAGTCTTTTACGATTAGTCTCTGGCTGTCTAGGCCTTTCCTTTGGATGGTAGGCACCAAGCGCTTTATTTCTTGCCATGCTATCATGGAAAGGTAGGACCCGGAGTCCACCTCCATTTTGCCTGGCTCGCCTTCGATGCCTACCTCCACGTAGACCTTCCGGGTGTCATTGGTTGTGGCGTGGCCGATGGTGACCGTCTGATGGGTCTCCTCTCTTCGCCGGGTCTCGCCGCCTTGTAGGGATCGTCCATCTGTTGTCAGAGGGGCTATCTCTGGTCCGGGGTGGTGTGCTCTCTCACCTCCGTTCGCTCTGGTCCCATCGTGGCGGGCTGCGGTTCTTTTTGAGGCGGCAGACTCGGGCGATGTGTCCCTTCTTGTCACAATGCCGGCAGATCGACTCGAAAATCCGGCATTCAGACCTGGGGTGGTCGCCTCCGCAACCGGCACAGTTGGTCCTCGACTTACGACCCTGCCAGTTCCATGGGTCGCGGCCTGCCTGGAGGCGATGAATTTCCTCCTCCTCGTCGGAAGTGCCCGATGCCGAGTGGAAGTCGCCCTGGTGGGTGGTCGTCTCAGGTTGGGCCTCGGCCGACCTTGCAGGGTGGTTGTTCCCGCTGCGGTCCCCAACATTCGGTCGGCGCATGCGGTCGGCGGATGTTCGGGTCGTTTTGGCGGCTGTGGCTTCGGTGAGGGTATCTGCAAGGCTGATGTTGCCCTTGGCCATCAGCCGACTCTGGAGAACGGGGTCCCACAGGCCGAGCACAATTCGGTCTCGCAGGGCGTCGTTCAGGTTGTCGAATTCGCACAGCCCCCTTAGGCGCCGTAGTTCGGTGACGAAGTCGCTGAAACTCTCACCCGACCGCTGATCCCGACGGTAGAACTCATGGCGTCGGATTAGGATGGGCACCTCTGGAGCGTGGTGCCGCCAAAGTATTGGCTCGAGGACGTCCCAGTCCATCACGGTCACATCGGCGGGTTTGGCAAGTGCCTTGGCCATCTTAAATACCTTGGTCCCGCAGTGCGTCAGGAAGACGGCTCGCTTCATGTGGCCGGTGGCGTCCTTCAGGTCACTGCACTCGAGGAACATGCAGAATCTGTCGGAGTATGATTCCCAGTCCTCGCTGGTGGGGTTGAAGGGTGCGGGTGGTGCGATTTTCGCCATCGTGGAGATTCGTCTGGCTTCCGTCGGACACGTGCTTCGGTTCAGGATCTGGATCCCACCTTCGTCGCCAGTGTTGTGTCTTCGGAAATGATGCCAGGAGTCAGTGACTTTGTATCAAGCTCTTTTATTGATATGGGAACCGAACTGGCGCTATAGGAAAACTTCGCGGCTTTTATTCCTTTAGCCGCGGTGGCCGCGGCCAATGGCATCGCTTTGAATCTCCCGCGATTCGAATAGACCAATTGCGGGAGATTCCTAGTGAGCCAATCGGCGCGGCTCGCCTGACCAATCAGAGTGCCCTGCGCTTTGGCCAATCAAAGCGCAGGGATCTCAAGAATGCTAATGAGGGGACAGAACAGAAAAACTCATCTAAAGAAACTCATCAACAACTAGAGAGGATCCTACAATCATTTTATTACTTCTAAAACTATTAGATTGCAGTCATCACTGGGCTTTTGCATCAAACAGGAGCAGATGGCACAAGTTTACATAAATCTCATATAGAAAGTTGATCAAAGGCAGTCTGAGCAAGTGAGCATGGACATGAGTAGCACAGATTCCAAAATGTAGGCAGAATTGCTTTGCATGAGAATTCAAAATAATGAGAAATATTGGGTGGGGCGGGGAGAATCATTCAAAGTGTGAAGATAGTAAAGGGCATTCTTTGAAATATAACACAGCTTTGATATATGAGTCTCTAATTGTTATTCTAAGTTATTCTATTATTCTAAGAAGCTAACTCTGATCTTTTCTACAAGAGGAAAGAGATAAGGGAACAACATTGAATATCCTGGAATCTGTTGAAAACATTAATTCTTATAGGCATTTAAAGTATTGATAACCCATTGGCATATCCAGTAAATTTCATACTTAAATGTGCCTCTATTACATGGTAACCATTGATTCAATTGAGGGACAGTTCTACTTCTGTGAAATAGCCAATCAAAATGCAAGGGTTTCTTAGAGGAAAGTAACATGACACAGGAAAAATGCAATGAAGTGACCAAAAAAGGGTGGGCGTGGGAGCTGAGTAGGAATATATACATTGATTTGATTTATTTAACCATCAATCCCACATATATAACACTAGGCAGCTTTTAATAATGCTTAAAATGCATAACATAAAAAATAAAAATACAATACATGCAATCAGACATCATCTAACTAGTTATCTACATACCCAGGAGCTAGGGTAGATGATGTGTTAATGGGTGGGCACCACAGCAGGAAAGATTGTCCTTTTGAGCCATGCCACAATGCCCTCCTGCCAGATAGGGTATGTCATGCCCCTGGTGGAGTCTTACTCTGAGGAAGAGGAGGAACAGCCAACAGGGAGTGGGAGTGTGGCTCCAGAGGTGGTGGAGGAGGCTGGGGAAGGGCAGAGGCCAGCTGAGCAATCAGAGGAGGGTCCAGGCCCATCCTCTCTCCATCCTAGGTCACGCAGGGAGGAGAGGATCAGGGAAAAGTGAGGTTTACTCAGGAGATTACCATGATCCTCCTCGTGGCTTGCAGCTGGGAGCTATGTATATAAGTTTGTAACTGCGTGGTCAGAATTGCTGGAGTCAAAGTTTAATGTTTGCTTTGAAAGAGGTTTATCTTTGCTGGAGTTCTTCCCATGGACTCTTCTCGGTTATCTTCCTGGAGTGTATGATTAATTATCTTGACTTGCTTCGGAACTCTCGTCAATGTGGTTTGTTTTGGTTCATTATTTAGTTTTGTGACTTTAAACTGAGCCTAATAAAACAGCGAAGTTAAGTTGAAGGCATAACCAGACTTTAATGTATGTTTTGGGGTTTGGGTTATTTTGAGAGACTGCGGATCATCACAGGATAGGAGAGGTAGAGACAAGTGGGGAGAAACTATTGTTAAGCTGTGCTAAAAACAGGACAACCTCATAGTGCAGGTAAACCCTTTGACCTTTTGCTTTCCATTCTCTCATGGTTGTTTATGAGATTACACCAAACCAATTACTTCAAATTCTTATCTAATTGAAGTATAAATTACGTTGTTGCTGTTTAATCCTACTATGAAACTCAGAGAGGCTTTGTTTAATATCACCCTCTCCAATCTCCCAATGTGGTAGGTTAAAGAACATGCTTTTTATTTACTTGTTATTATCAACAACCTGCTATTGTGTGGAAGTTTAAATTTGTGGGATTTCTTTTTTTTAATGGAAATTGCTTCAGTTCATTTTGTATGTGTGTGTAATTATTTGACACAAAGATCTGATGTTTGATCTTTGTTGATATTTTTTGCTAGTAATTTTATTTAGAGACAGGATCAAATTAATTTAAATGAAAGAAAAAAGCACCCTGGTTGTAGATTAAGTCTAGATATCCTTTCTTTGTTCAGGCTTGTAATTTGGAATGACAGAGATCTTATTTTAGAGCTTCTTTGTTTTAGTCTAGGGGGAGACAAACATATTTTAATTAACTACACATACTTTAAGTCCAAAGAGACTGTCCCAACTCTGCCTTTCTGGATGGGAGAGCAAAATAACATCAGAAGACGTTAGGAAACAATAATCAGGTTCTCAGGAGAAGGAATAGTCTTTGGGACAGGCTGACCTGAAGAGCCACCATTCGACAGCCCACCATGAGGACCTCTCTTCGTCATCAGACAGCGATGAAAAAGAAGTCCATCAACTGTGGTCCAATCGGGACCGTTACCCGAAGTCCCAGCAACCGTGCGCTGGCTGCGGGGCCAACCATTACCGCTCCGATTGCAAATTCCGTGACGCGCTCTGCAACGAGTGCGGGAAATGAGGCCATATCGGACAGGTCTGCAGAAGTCTCCTAGGACCCAGCCAGACCTCGAAGAGGGCCAATTTTTGCCAATCAACAGGAAAACGTCCTGTAAGGCAAGAACCAGCAAACCACTCCTACAGAAACCGACCCGTGAATCGCCTAACGAGGCGAGAAGAGGCTCACCAAACAATCACTATTGGCCACGCCTCTTCATTGGATGCCAAGAGTTAAAGTGGACATCAAAAATCAGCCTTGCCAGATGGAAGTCGACTCGGGATCGTCTCTTTCATTGGTCTCCTGGAAGACCCTCAAGCAACTCATCCCTACTATCTGGCACCAAGACCTTCAATTCCAAAGGCTCGTGTTAAAAGATTACCAGGGGAACCGGATTCCAGTCATAGGATCCAGTCAAGTCCGGGTTTCATTCAAGAACCGCACAGCGTACTTACCCCTGATGGTGATCGACAAGGACCGGCCTAGCCTGTTAGGCCTACAATGGTTCGCACCACTCGGCATTGAAATGGCAGGCATTAACCGAATCGGCGGCAGTGACTGGGAGGAGGACCTCGCCCATTAATTCAAGGACGTCTTCGCGGAAAAGCTAGGCAAGTACAAGGGGACCCCGATATCCTTTAACCTTAATCCAAAAATAGCTCCCATCCACCTTAAGCCTCGTCTCACTAAAGCTTTAAGACTCCGTTCGCACTAAAGCTGAAAATCAACGAACAGCTTGATGTTGATTGCCCAGGGAGTGTTAAAGCCAACCGATCACTCTCCCTGGGAAACCCCAATCATGACACCAATTAAGCCGGACGGCTCAATTAGAATTTGTGGGGACTACTGAGCCACCCTAAACTACACCCTGCAACAAAATCCATATCCGGTGCCAGTGGTGCAACACCTCCTCCATTCCCTGGGGGGCGGAAAAGTCTTTGCTAAACTAGACTTAGCTCAGGCTTATCAGCAACTGCCGGTTGATGAAAAAACGGCACAGGCACAGCCAAGGTGACTTTAAGTGTACGCGGCTCCAATTCGGAGTCAGTGTAGCCCCGAGGATTTTTCAGAGCCTAATGGAGAGACTCTTGCAGGGGATCAAAGGCGTTGTCCCCTACTTTGACGATGTGCTAATTGCTGCCCTACTCCAAAAATTTTACGGGATCATTTAAGACTGGTTCTCCAAAAATTCCAAGAAGCAGGCCTTAAGGTGAAGAAAAATAAGTGCAAGCTGTGTACAGATCGTGTTCAATTCTTAGGGTACTTAATTGACAGTCAGGGTATTCACCCTACAGATAGCAAATTGAGAGCAATAAAAAACGCTCCCAGACCCCAGAATAACGTCGACCTCCAGGTGTTTCTAGGCCTCATCAATTTCTATAATGTATTCTTGCCGCACAAGGCGACTGTTGCTGAACCTTTACATCGCCTACTGGACAAAAAAGCAAATTGGGTATGGGGTCATAGAGAAGAGCAGGTGTTCCGTAATGTAAAAAAGCTACTGACTTCTGACACTGTATTAATGCAGTACAATGAAACCTTACTGTTAAATATCACATGTGATGCATCAGCTTTCGGAGTGGGTGCCATTTTGGGCCATGTATTGCCTAATGATAGCGAAGCCCCTGTTGCTTATTTTTCAAAAACACTCTCTTAAACCGAGCGAAATTATAGCCAGATTGATAAAGAAGCCCCGGCAATTGTATCAGCTTTTAAAAGATTCCATGAGTACGTGTACGGCTGGGCTTTTACTATAGTGACTGACCACAAACCTTTGCTGGGGATAATCGCTGGGGATAAGCCAACCCTCTATATACTATCGCCCAGGATGACCCGCTGGTCAGAATTCTTGGCTGCCTATAATTATCAGCTACAATACCGCCCCGGTGAAGCTATTCCCCATGCCAACACATTGAGCCGTGCATCACTTCCAGAGACCATCAACGATCCCACACCAACGATGACAACATTGCAGATCGAGACACTTCGTACGCCGCCATTAACTGCCCATGATATCGCGAGAGAAACAAAATGCGACCCCATCTTAGCACGAGTCCTCACGTGGGTAGAACGCGGATGGCCATTGGACCAAGTACCAGACGACTTCGCACCATTCAAAAGTCGTCAAACAGAGTTGTTTTCTCAAAAGGGCTGTATCATCTGGGGCAATAGAGTCATTATCCCAGAACAACTCCAACAGGCACTACTAAGAACCTTGCACGATGGCCACCCTGGCATCGTGCGCATGAAGGCCCTCGCACGAAGCTACGCGTGGTGGCCAGGCATCAACAGACAAATCGAATCGTGGGTCAAAACTTGCCAGAGATGCCAAGAAGTAAGCAACACTCCACCAAAGGCAATCCCAACCGAATGGGAGACACCACGGGGACCCTGGTCCCGTATCCATCTAGATTTTGCTGGGCCGACCAAAGGCCACACCTTCTTGTTAACCGTAGACGCCTACTCGAACTGGCTTGAAATCCACCGAATGAGAAACACGACCACCGAAGCGGTCATTAAAAGACTGGAAAGACTGTTTGCAACCCACGGATTACCAGACGTTCTGGTATCTGACAACGGGCCGCAATTTACCGCGCTGTCCTTTGAGCAGTACCTGGCTGACCATGGTATCCGACATGTGCTTACTTCGCCTGCGCACCCTGCGGCCAACGGTAGGGCTGAACACATGGTACAATTCGTCAAGAAAACGCTACAAAAAATAGACTACGACAACATCGATGAGAAAATCAACCGAATCCTTTTTCTACAGCACATCAAACCTCACAGCATCACCAACAAAACTCCCGCCGAGCTGCTAATGGGACAGAAGCTCCGCTCCCACCTCGACCGGTTACACCCAGCCTACGAACCGGAAAAACCACTCGGATCCAGCAGCCAATGCCGTACCTTCCAGGTAGGCAATTTAGTATTCGCTAAAAACTTATTGGGCGATCCGCTGTGGGTAGAAGTGATGTTAATCCGTGTAACCGGCCCAAGATCATACCTTGCACAGTGCCCTGACAATAGACTTTGGAAGCGCCATATCGATCAAATACAATCAAGGCTGCAGTCAGGCAATTCCGAACTCCCTTATAACCAAACTGAGGGGGGGGGAAGATACAGAGGAAGATGAATTTCAACTAGAGAAAAATCTTTTTGAAGGGAATGATAGCGGAACAGAAACGCAGGAACAAGAACCAGGGATGGGAGTGAGTTCATCTCAGGCAGTTGCCGAAGATATTGGTGACAACAGAAACCTGAACTCTGAACCAGAGGCAACCCTTTCGCCAAACAACGCTCTACCTCAACAAGAGTGCAGCCAAATGCCAGGCACACAGCGAAAATCAAAAAGACTAACAAAACAACCTTCCTACCTCAAGGACTACGTGACCGCGCCCCGTAAGCAGAAGGCGGGGGGAAGGGGTGTTGTGAATGAATAAATGTTAAATAAAGTTTTCTTGAGCTTGAAGTCAAGTGCAGGGTTCTGGCCCTGCACTTCTGATTGGCTGTTAATGGCAGGATCGGATTGGTCCATTCAGGAGAATCTGATTGGCCATTAACAGGCCATTCTCATTGATTAACAGAGCTAGCACTCCCGGATTGCTATTGGTTGAATAGTTAATAAGTTGCCTATATAAGGAAGGCTATAGCAGCCATCCAGTTTGAGTTGTCACACCATGTAAATAAAGAGTTTGAAGTTCACTGTTCCTACCGGCTCATCTCAATTATTCGCACCCATGCTCCAGACTTAACACATATTTTGTGAAAGATGACTTCAAAAGAGCCCAGAGGCTGATTTTCCAACTAGCTGCACATTCTGAGTGGCTTAAATAACTGCCCTTTGTAAACTCTCTGATCATAGGGCCCTGATTGATTATCTGTTTTCTGAAAAGCATGGCTATATCTGCTTATTCAACTTTGCCCTTGTTTTAGAAATCTATAACCGACCAGTTTCTAATTATCGTGTCACAGGTCGAAGTGGTGCAGCTCTGTAACTCTGCTTTATATTGGTGCTCTGACCTGGTTCCCAAACAGGATAAAGCATGCTGTTTTTAACTAAATGTTCCCTTTATTAGGAGCGCCAGTGTTAAGGACTAAGCTAACGCGTTCAGTAACAACCCTAATAGCTTTACTTTAACAGCAAGCTCGTAATCCTGCACTTCTCATTGGCCCACGAATAGCGAGTCATGATTGGTCATTTCTGGCCAATCTGATTGGCTGACAGCGGGTCTCTCTGATTGGACGCTTGTTAGAGCAGTAAACTCAAATCATTGGTTATTGTGACAGCAGCCAGCTCTATAAAAGAGCTGCTGCTGCCCAAGTATTTTGCTCTGTTCTGAAGTTACTAATAAAGAGTTGAAGTCACAGTTCGATGCCTCATCTCCATTCCTTGCACCCATGCTCAGGACATAACATCCAGCAACCCCAGCAAAGAGTCTTTGTCTCTCACAGCAGGTTAGCAAAGTTTCTAAGTGCCTGTGGAAATTGAAGCTCACTCCCTTTTCCCTGAAATGGCTCCAAACCACCAGGAGTCTCTCTTTCTCTCTCTCTCTCTCTCACCACACTCGTAACAGAAGTCCTGCTTTTTCCAGCAGCGGAGATAAACTCACACACACACACACACACACCCCAAAGGCACACTTGCCTCTCAGCACTGCAGATTCCAAGAAAGAATTCCAATACAGTTCCAGACAGGATTCAGAAGTTCGGACTATAAGCTGACCCATAGGGAGATGAATAACAGATAACAGATAATCAGAGTTGGAAGGGACCTTGTAGGTGATCTAGTCCAACCCCCCGCCCAAGCGGGAGATCCTACACCATTTCTGACAAATGGCAGTCCAATCTCTTCTTGAAAGTCTCAAGTGATGGCGCTCTCACAACTTCCAAGGGCAAGCTGTTCCATTGGTTGATTGTTCTCACTGTCAGAAAGTTTTTCCTTATTTCCAGGTTAAATCTCTCCTTGTTCAGTTCCATCCATTATGCCTTGTCTGGCCTACAGGCACTTTAGAAAATAGCTTGACCCCTTCCTCCCTGTGGCAGCCCCTAAAATATTGGAAGACCGCTATCATGTCTCCACTGGTCCTTCTCTTTACTAGACTAGCCAAGCCCAGTTCCTGAAAACGTTCTTCATGTGTTTTTGTCTCCAGCCCCTAATCATCCTGGTTGCTCTTCTCTGTATTTTTTCTAGAGTCTCAACATCTTTTTTGTAATGTGATGAACAAAACTGGATGCAGTACTCTAGGTGTGGTCTTACTAAGGCTTTATAGAGTGGTATTAGTACCTCCCTTGATCTTGATTGTATCCTTCTGTTAATGCAACTTAGGATTGCATTTGCTTTTTTGGCTGCTGCTGCACACTGCTGGCTCATATTTAGCTGGTTGTCCACTGAGACTCCAAGATCCCTCTCACAGTTACTATTATTGAGCCTGATTTCACCCAATTTATATGTGTAGTTTTGCTTTTTCTTGCCTAAGTATAGGACTTTACTTTTCTCTACATTGAATTTCATTTTGTTAGATATGGCCCAGTGTTCTAGTCTGTCAAGATCCATCTGGATCTTGAGCCTATCTTCTCAGGTGTTAGATATTCCTGCCAGCTTAGTATCATCTGCAAATTTGGTAAATTCCCCTTCTATTCCCTCATCTAAGTTGTTAATGAAGATATTGAAGAGTACTGGAGACACAAGACAGAACCTTGTGACACCCCACTGCTTATTTCCTTCTATGTAGACTTAGATCCATTAAGGACTACTCTTTGAGTATGGTTTGCCAGCTAGTTGCAAGTCCACCTAGTGGTGGTGCTATCTATTCCACTTTTTTCTAGCTTACTAAGAAGTAGGTTGTGGTCTACTTTGTCAAATGCCTTGCTGAAATCTAAATATATTATGTCCATAGTATTTTGCTGGTCTACTAATTTAGTCACTGTGTTGAAAAATAAAATAAGATTGATTTGGCATGATCTGTTCTTAACAAACCCGTACTGACTGCTAGTTATTGTTTTACTTGTTTCTAGACATTGGCAGATCTGGTTTTTTTATTACCTTTACCAGTATCTTCCCAGTTATTGATGTTAGGCTGATTGGTCTATAGTTCCTGGGTCTGTTTTTTTTCCTTTTTTGAAGATGGGAACAACATCAGCTCTTTTCCAGTCCTCTGGTGGTTCTCTGGTATTCCAGGATTTTTGAAAGATATGGTGCAGTGGTTCTGAGATGAGCTCTGCCAGCTCCTTTAAAACTCTGGGATGTAATCCATCAGGCCCTGGTGATATGTATTCATCAAGATCAAACAGGTGTTCTCTTACTATTTTTTTTGCTTATTTTAACTTTTATTTCTGTTCTGTCTTTTACAGTGATATTTTTGGTGGGTTGAGCTAAAGTTTCTTTTTGTGTGAAGACGGATGCAAAGAATGAGTTAAGCAGTTCTGCTTTCTCTCTGTTGCCTGTTACTTCCTTGCTGTCTTCTCTCTTTAGTGGACTGACTGTTTTCTTGATTTTTTTTTTCTTGTTATTTATGTTATGTTCTGTGCATGGGCACTAAGGAGGAGACGAGCCGGTGAACAGTGAACTTCAAACTCTTTATTTACATGTGTAACAACTCAGCTCTATGGCCGCAACGGCCCCCTTTATATAGGCAAGCTCTTGAGTATTTAACCAATGAAAACACAGGGAGCACTAGCTCCATTAACCAATGGGAGAGGCTCGTTAATAGCCAATCAGATTCTCCTGAACGGACCAATCCGATGTCGCTATTATCGGCCAATCAGAAGTGCAGGGCCAAAACCCTGCACTTTACTTCAAGCTCTTAATAATCTTTATTCAAGTACTTTTATTAATTCACAACACCCCTTCCCCCCAGGTTTCGTTTAAGGGGTGCGGTCACATAGTCTTTGAGGTAGGCAGGTTGTTTTGATTGTCTATTTGATTTACGTTGTTCTCCCGGTATTTGACTACAGTCTTGTTGGGGTAGGACGTTATCTGGTGAAGAGGGTGCCTCCAGTTCTGTATTCAAATTTTCATTGCCGCTAATGTTCTTGGCATCTCCTTGAGGCGAGCTCACCCCCATCCCCAATCCTTCTTCACGTGTTGCCTCTGAGCGGTCATTACTTCCGCTTAAGCTTTCTGCCATTTCAAATTCAGCTTCCTTAGTATCTCCTCCCCCCTCGGTTTGGAAGTCAGGGGACTCGGAGATCCCCGACTGTAGCCTTGAATGCAGCTGATCAATATGGCGCTTCAATATTCTATCGTCGCAACATCTCACGCGGTATGATCTGGGGCCAGTTACTTGGACTACAGTTACCTTGACCCACAACGGATTGCCCAAAAAGTTCCTAGCGAAAACCAAGTCGCCTACCTGGAAGTTACGGCATTTCCCACTGGATCCGTGTGGTTTTTCAGGTTCATATGATGGGTGCAGATGGTCGAGGTGGGAGCGGAGTTTCCGCCCCATCAATAACTCGGCGGGAGTTTTGTTGGTGACGCTGTGCGGAGTGATATGCTGCAAAAGGAGTATCCTGTTAATCTTGTCTTCTATATCACCATAGTCCATTTTATGCAAGGTTTTCTTGACGAATTGTACCATGCGCTCAGCCCTTCCGTTGGCCACAGGATGCGCCAGTGAAGTCAGCGCATGGCGAATATCATGGTCCGCCAGGTACTGTTCAAAGGACAGTGCGGTAAATTCGGGCCCGTTGTCGGATACCAGAATGTCTGGTAATCCATGTGTTGCAAATAGTCTGTCTAGTTTCCTGATGACTGATTCGGTTGTTGTATTTCTCATTTCATGGATTTCAAGCCAGTTCGAGTAGGCATCCACCGTTAATAAAAATGTGTGTTCTTTGGTAGGTCCCGCAAAGTCCAGATGAATACGGGACCATGGTCCCCTCGGTGTTTCCCATTCAGTCGGGGTTGCTTTTGGAGGGGTGTTGCTTACCTCCTGGCATTTGTGACAAGCTTTTACCCATGTCTCGATCTGCTTGTCGATACCCGGCCACCATGCATAGCTTCGTGCGAGGGCTTTCATGTGCACGATGCCGGGGTGGCCATCGTGCAAGGTTCTTAGTATTGCTCGTCGTAACCGCTCTGGGACAACGACTCTATCACCCCAGATAATGCAGCCCTTCTGGGAAAATAGTTCCGTTTGTCGATTCTTGAATGGGATGTAGTCGTCAGGTATCTGGTCCAAAGGCCATCCGCGCTCGACCCAACTGAGGACTCGTGCTAAAATGGGGTCGTGTTTCGTTTCCATCGCGATATCTCGGGCTGTTAGTGGCGGTGTTCGAAGTGTCTCGATCTGCAGTGTTGTAACTGTCGGAGCAGGGTCATCAATGGTCTCCAGAAGTGGTGGAGGGCCTAATGCGTCGGCGTGGGGAATGGCCTTCCCCGGGTGGTGTTGCATCTTGTAATTATATGCCACCAAGAATTCTGACCAGCGAGTCATTCTGGGAGATAATATATAAGGTGTTGGCCTATCTCCCGCTATTATTCCCAGCAAAGGTTTGTGGTCAGTCACTATAGTAAAGGCTCGGCCATACACATATTCATGAAATCTCTTAACAGCAGACACAATAGCAAGGGCCTCTTTATCAATTTGACTGTAATTGCGTTCTGCTTTTGATAACGTCTTTGAGAAATAGGCAACAGGGGCTTCACTACCATTTGGCAAAATGTGGCTCAAAATGGCACCCACTCCGAATGGTGATGCATCACACGTGATCATTAAAGGCAAAGTCTCGTTATACTGCATCAAAACAGCATCAGAAGTCAATAAATTTTTCACATGTCGAAACGCCTGTTCCTCTCTGTGTCCCCATACCCAGGTTGCTTTTTTGTCCAACAAATGATGTAGGGGTTCGGCTATTGTAGGGGTTGCTTTGTGAGGCAGGAAAACGTTATAAATATTGATAAGGCCTAGAAAAGCCTGGAGGTCGGCGTTATTTCGGGGTTTTGGGGTGTTTTTGATTCCCCTAAGTTTGTTATCGGTGGGGTGAATGCCTTGACTATCAATTAAATATCCTAAAAATTCTACACGATCCGTACATAGTTGACACTTGTTTTTTTTAACTTTGAGACCTGAGGCTTTAAATATCTGGAGAACCAACCCCAGGCGATCCTTTAGTATTTTCCGAGTCGGGACAGCGGTTAACACATCATCAAAATATGGGACAATGCCTTTTATCCCTTGTAATAGCCTTTCCATCAAACTTTGAAAGATTCCCGGGGCTACGCTTACTCCGAACTGGAGTCAGTTACATTTAAAAAATGCACCTCGGTGAGTAACGATCGTTTGGGCCTCTGCCGTTTTTTTTGTCAACAGGCAGTTGTTGGTATGCCTGGGCTAAGTCTAGTTTAGCGAAGACTTTTCCACCCCCCAGGGAATGGAGGAGGTGTTGCACCACTGGTACCGGGTAAGCGTTTTGTTGAAGGGCGTGGTTTAGGGTGGCTCGGTAGTCCCCACAAATTCTTATCGAACCATCCGGCTGAATGGGTGTCACGATTGGGGTTTCCCAGGGAGAGTGATTGGTTGCTTCTAACACACACCCTGGGCTATTAATTTATCAAGGTGCTCGTCACTCTTTGGTTTAAGGGCAAATGGAACTCGACGAGGCTTAAGGCGGATGGGAGCTATTTCGGGATTGAGGTTAAATGATATTGGGGTCCCCTTGTACTCACCTAGTTTTTCTGCAAAGACGTCCTGGAATTCTTGGACGAGGTCCTCTTCCCAGTCGCTGCTGTAGGTTCGGTGAATGCTGGCTACTTCAATTCCGAGTGGAGCGAACCATTGCAGGCCTAACAAACTAGGCCGATCCCTGTCGATTACAGTCAGGGGTAGGAATGCTGTATGGTTCTTAAACGATACCTGGACTCGGCTGGATCCAACGACCGGAATTCGATTTCCTTGATAGTCTTTGAGTATGAGTCTTTGGAATCTGAGGTCTTGCCACCGGACAATAGGGATGAGCTGCTTGAGGGTCTTCCAGGAAACCATCGAGAGGGACGATCCTGAATCAACTTCCATCAGCAGGGCTGGTTTTCAATGGCCACTTTCACTCGGATCTTCTTGGCATCAAGAGATGAGGCATGACCGATCGTGATAGTTTGGTGAGCCTCTTCTCGCTTCGTTGAATGGTTTAGGGTTTTGTTTCTGTAGGAGTGGTTGTTCCATTGGTGGTTCACGGGTTCTCGCTTTACAGGACGGCTTCCTGTCGGTTGGCGATAGTTAGCCCCCCTCGAGGGCTGGCTGGGTCCTGGCTTGCTTCTACAGACCCATCCGATATGGCCTCATTTCCCGCACACATGGCAGAGCGCGTCGAGGAATTTGCATTCTGACCGGGGGTAGCTTGCTCCACAACCAGCACATTGGTACTGCGATCTCTGGTGTTGGTCTCGTTCGGACCAAAGTCAGTGGACCTCTTCTTCATCGCTTTCTGATTACGATTTGAGGTCCTCATGGTGGGCTGTCGTAGGCTGTCCTTCTGACTGTGGTGAAATTTCACGGGCGAGTTGGCGAAACGGGGTGTGGGTGAGGCGCATTCAGGCAGCCGACTTCCTGGTTGCTTCTGCTGCAGTAGCTTCAGCGATGGCATCTTTAAGGCTAATGTCACCTTTCGCCATCAGCTTACTCTGTGTGCCTGGAGCATCTAATCCCAGAACTATTCGGTCTCTCAGGGCTTCTTCTAGGTCGGCAAACTCTCATAGGCCCCCCAGGTTCTGGAGATCCGCTATGAAATCAGCAACATTTTCGCCCTTCCGCTGACTTCTCTGGTAAAATTCATGCCTTCTAATGAGCGTTGGCACAGTCGGTGCACAGTGAGCCCTCAGCAGGGGTTCGAGAACGTCCCAGTCCATAGACTTTACTTCTGCTGGTTTCGCTAGTGCCTTGGCCATCTTGAAGACAGTCGGCCCGCAATGAGTAAGGAATACCGCCAGTTTCTTTCCAGTAGTGGCATCCTTCAAATTGTTGGTCTCCAGAAACATCTGGAAACGATCCATATATGAGTCCCAGTCTTCTTGTGCCGGGTCGAATGGAGCGGGTGGTATGACGCCGCCGGACATGGTTCCGCCATTGGTGCATTTCAGCCACGTGCTCTGTTATAGTTCTTCGTCGTTCAGTCAGCTCTGACGTCTCCACACCCCACCCTCGTCGCCAGTGTTATGTTCTGTGCATGGGCGCTAAGGAAGAGACGAGCCGGTGAACAGTGAACTTCAAACTCTTTATTTACATGTGTAAGCTCAGCTCTATGGCAGCAACAGCCCCCTTTATGTAGGCAAGCTCTTGAGTATTTAACCAATGAAAACACAGGGAGCACTAGCTCCATTAACCAATGGGAGAGGCTCGTTAATAGCCAATCATATTCTCCTGAATGGACCAATCCGATGTCGCTATTATCAGCCAATCAGAAGTGCAGGGCCAGAACCCTGCACTTTACTTCAAGTTCTTAATAATCTTTATTCAAGTACTTTTATTAATTCACAACCATTTATATGTTGGAAGAAACTTTTTTTTATTATCTTTGACTTTTGTTGCAAGTCTTTGTCCTTTTTTTCTTTCAATTTGCTGGAGAGATCTTTGTGCAGCCATGCTGGTTTTTTCTTGGATTTCTTGTTTTTCTTTCTCAGTGGTATATTGTGCTGGTCTGGGCTTCTATGATCATACTTTTCAGAGTTTCCCAAGATTACTGAGTTGTTTTCCCCTTTAGGATTTTCATCCATGCAATCTTTCCCATGTTCTTTCTGAGTTTATTAAAATCAGCTCTTTTAAAATCCAAGAATAGTTGTCTGCCACACCTATTCTCTCCACCTCTGCCTTTTGTCCCCAGATCTATTCCCAGGATGTGGCTTAGCTAGCAGCAGTGGCTCTTCCATCCCAAGGAATGGTCCATAGCTTCCCGCTACTCTCCTTTCCTCTGCCTTTTGCACATCTGTACATCAAGCACTCAACCCAGCTGTTCCTCCTCATCAGCCACCTCCAGACCTGAGGGCTGTTGACTCTCCATTTAGGAGCTGATGGATGGCCCAGGCTCTGCCTCTGTCTCTATCTCTGACAGCATCATTCCCTCTTCTCCCTCAGAGCTCTCATATCACCTTAATGCTGGCCCTGTCTCCTACTCCACCTCCTCATCTGATTTGGCTGTGGGAAGGGGCAGTGGCCGACAGGCCACAACAATTGGGCTCCTAGTTTCCTAGCTAAATATCTTTCCCTTTTCGTGTGGTGCCCATTTGTAACTATTCTGTTTTCCACCTTTTGAGATATCCATTCCTTGTTCTCTACTTTATACTCCCTTAAAAAGAGCAAAGCCTCTCTTTTTTATGATTTTTCTTCATGTCACTTTACTCAGTTTCTTGTGGTGTCTTGATTTAGATTTAGGCATCTGTACAAGTTTTATTTTCCTTTGCTCCCATGGTTGACAGCCCACAGGCCTGATGTCTAAAGTACACAAGCCTTGTGATCTATGTCCTCCTGTTCTTACAGTGAAGGCTTATATATCCTGAGCCCATCCTAGTCTGTGCTGGGGAAACCATCTGACAGATCATTCTTTCCAGTCTCATTCCTATTTCTACTTGTTTGGAAGGTTTTATGGTATTCTCTGTACCGTATTGAAATATGTACACCTAGCTCTATTTTATCTTTATTTCAGTATATATTGTTATTTATTAATATTATTCTACTAACTTGGAATCTTTAAAATATACCTATGATTCTTCTGGATGAGGAATGAATCCAGTGGCACTGGTTTTTTAGCATCCCAAAACTTACTAATCTAGGGGACAGGGAGGAATAGATTGAACGTTAAATATTTACTTTCTGCCTCCTTTTAAACCCTGTAAGCCTGCTTTTTGTTTTATGAATTACTAATTTAAATTTCTTCTTTCCAAATTCAGATATACAAAGCCTGTGACTGCTATTTATTTATTCATTTATTTGTTTAATTAATGTATATGGCCAACCTTTCACAAATTTCAAACATTGAATTAAAATAAGAAGCAAAATCCCAATTTAAAAAAGAGCCCAGAACATAATACAGATGAGGCAAACCTAATTACATCCAGAAACATTACAGAATAGGTTCATCCAATACCTAGGCTCAATGATCCATATAAGATCAGGTTTTCAAGAACTTACAGAGGGCCAGTAGGGTCAGTGCCATTGTGATGTTGAAATGTGTTATGTCCGGCGCGGCAAGGAGACCAGGACCTAGTGACTTGGTTCAGCTCATTTATTGGTCCTGAGAACGGCTCGGGTTCTGGGGGAAAAACTGCAGCTTTTTATTCCCAAGCCGCTGCGGCCACGGCCAATGGCACCTCTTTGAATCTCCCGCGATTAGTTTCCACCAATCGTGGGAGATCCTCAGCGGGCCAATCAGAGCAGCTCGCTTGACCAATCGGATCCCTGCGTGCTTTGACCAATCACAGCACGGTGTTTACAAGAATGTAAATGACCGTACAGAACACCCCTCCCCTCTTGGTTCAGTCAGTTGTTGTTTGGCTCCCGGCCGGTTCGGTCGGGTTCTCTGTTGCTCTCGGCCTCGTCGATGGAACCTCCTGGAAGGTGTCGCCGGACCTCTTGTTGCAGCTCCCTCCCGGTCTACCCGGGCTGGTTGAGCTGCGGTTTCCGCCGCTCCCGCTTAGTCTTTCTGGGCTGGTTGAGCTGGCCTGGCTGCTTCTTCCTGGTGAGGCTTTGAGCTGGCTGTTGGTCGGTAAGTGTTGCTGGTTTCTTTCTATTGCGTTTTGGTTCCCGGGGTATTCCCTCCCCTCTTGGCTTGTATTAAGGGGGTTGTCTGTGTTTGGTTGCGTGTCAGTTGTGTTTCCTGTGATTGTTCTCAATCTTAGTTGATTGATGTGGCGTTTCCAGGCTTGTCCGTCGGTTGTTTGCAGCCGGTACGAGCGGGGGGCTGTCAGTTGGGTTATGGTTGCTGGTACCCACAGAGGGCCTCCACTGTGGTTCTTTGCGTAGACAGCATCGCCTGGTGCAAAAGACCGGTGCTTGCTAGAGGAGTTGGGGGGTCTCTCCGGGTTGTATGTGGGGTGCAGCCTGTCTAGTGGGGACCTTATTTTCCTCCCCATTAGTATCTCTGCCGGGCTTTTGTTCATTATTGTGTTCCAGGTTATATGTTGTATGAAGAACATTTTATTTATTTTTTCTTGGATTTCCTCGTGTTCGATTTTTTGGATGGTTTTTTTCGTAAATTGAACCATCCGTTCCGCCCTTCCGTTCGCCGCCGGATGTGCCGGAGCTGTCAATGCGTGTCGTATGCCCCATTCCGCTAGGAATTTTTCAAATTCTAGTGAGGTGAATTGGGGCCCGTTGTCCGACACGATGACATCTGGGAGGCCATGGGTTGCGAATAGCTTGCTAAGTTCCTTGGTCACGGCCTCCATGGTGGTGGTTTTCATGTTGCTTACCTCCAACCAGTTGGAGTAAGCATCTACCATTATAAGGAATGTATGTCCCTTAGTGGGCCCGGCAAAATCTATGTGGATCCTGGACCATGGTCCCCTGGGGGTTTCCCATTCCAGGATCGGTGCCGCGGGAGGGCTTGGTCTGGTTTCTTGGCAGCGTTCACATCTTGCCACCCAGGCCTTGATTTGCTTGTCCACCCCTGGCCACCAAGCGTAACTTCTGGCCAGGGCTTTCGTTCTAACTATGCCCGGGTGCCCCTCGTGTAACAACCCCAATACCTTCCTTTGTAGTTTTTCCAGAATAACAACCCTATCCCCCCACAGTACACACCCTTTTTGTAGCAAGAGTTGTGTTTGCCGGTTCCAGAATGTCTTGAATGCTTCATCGTCGTCTTTTTCCAGCCACCCTTTTTCTACCCAATGCAACACCCGCACCAGACATTTGTCTTTATTAGTTTCTCGGGCAATGTCTGATGCAGTTATAGGTAGATTGGGCAGAGTCTCTATGCTGAGGATGCTCGTCGTGGGTGCTGGGTCGGTGTCTAGGTCGGGTAACAGCGAGCGGCTCAAAGCGTCTGCGTGGGTGATAGTCTTACCAGGTCAGTGTGTGAGCTGGTAACTGTAGGCGGCAAGGAATTCGGACCACCTTGTCATTCTGGGAGATAGGATGAACTGGGGTGGCCCAGTTCCCTGCCAGGATGCCCAGCAGCGGCTTGTGGTCTGTGATAATGGCGAACGTGCAGCCGTAGAGGTACTCGTGGAACCTCTTCACTGCTGTGACGATGGCCAGGGCCTCCTTGTCCAGCTGGCTGTAGTTCCTCTCTGGTTTGGTCAGTGTCCTCGAGAAGAAAGCGATGGGTGCTTCTCTTCCATCCGGGAGTGCGTGACTGAGGACGGCACCGACGCCGAAGGGTGAGGCATCGCATGTGATGGCAAGTGGTAGGGTTTCATTGTATTGGATGAGGACGGCATCCGAGGTGAGCAGGTCCTTGGTTTTCCTGAAGGTGGCTTCCTCGCGTTTCCCCCAAGTCCAGGTGGCCGCCTTGTCCAAAAACCTATGCAAAGGCTCTGCCGCGGTTGCCTTTTGGGGCAGGAAAACATTGTAAAAATTAAGTAGTCCCAGAAATGCCTGCAGTTCAGTTTTATTCCTGGGCGTGGGGGCCTCCTTAATGGCTCTGATTTTGTTTGCGGTTGGGTGGATGCCGTACCGGTTTAGAAGGTATCCTAGGAACTCAACCCACTCTGTGTAAAGCTGGCATTTCTCTCTCTTCACTTTTAGACTGGTTTCCTTAAACTTTGTTAGCACTTCCCTTAGATGACCCTCTAGTTCTAGCTGGTTGGTTGCCAACACCAGCACGTCGTCGAAGTAGGGCACCATCCCCTTAATTCCTTGCAACAGCCTCTCCATGAGGCTCTGGAAAATCCCAGGCACCACAGCGAAACGCTCCCCAGTGGGTGACTATGGTTTGCGCCACAGCAGTTTCTGCGTTGACCGGCAGCTGTTGGTATGCTTGTGCCAGGTCGAGCTTCGCAAAAACCTTGCCTCCCCCCAGTGAGTGTAGAAGATACTGCACTACTGGGATGGGTTAGGCGCTTTGTTGCAAGGCGCAATTTAGGGTGGCCTTATAGTCCCTGCAGATTCTTACCGACCCATCAGGCTTGACTGGGGTGACTATTGGGGTCTCCCACCGGGCATGGTCGATTGATTGTAGGACCCCTTGCTTGACGAGCTTGTCAATTTGCTTGTCTATTTTTGGCCTGAGTGCAAAGGGTACCCGCCTTGGTTTTAGGCATATCGGGGGAATGTTGGGGTCTAGGCTGAAGTAGATGGGGGGGCCCTTGGTACTTGCCTAGGGTGCGTCGAACACTTCTTGGAAGTCCCGTGCCAGTTACTGTTCCCAATCGGACTCAGCAGTGTGGTTGATGCCCGTGACTTTGATACCGAGCAGTGCGAACCATTGCAGTCCCAAAAGGCTGGCTCAGTCTTGGTCCACGATGGTCAGGGGAAGCTTTGCGGTGCGGCCCTTGAATGTTACCTTGAATTGTCCGGTTCCGACTACCGGGATGCGGTTTCCCTGGTAGTCCTTGATGATTAGTCTCTGGTTCTCCAGTCCCTTCTTGTGGATGGTAGGCACCAAGCGCTTGATTTCTTGCCAGGCAACCATGGAGAGGTAGGACCTGGAGTCCACCTCCATTTTGCATGGCTCGCCTTCGATGCCTATCTCCACGTAGACTTTTCGGGCATCAGTGGTTGATGCGTGGCCGATGATGACCGTCTGGTGGGTTTCCTCCTTCCACCGGGTTTCGCCACCTCATTGGTTCCGTCCACTCCGGTCCCATCAGCTGTTGGCTTGGCGATCTCTGGCTCTGGGGGGTGTGCTGTCCCATCTCCGCTCGCTGTGGTCCTGCCATCTAGGGCTGTAGGCCTTCCTCAATCAGCAGACTCAGGCGATGTGACCCTTTTTGTCGCAGTGCTGGCAGACTGCATCGAAGAAACGGCACTCTGCTCGAGGGTGGTCACCTCCGCACCCGGCACAAACAGTCCCCGACTTACGACCCCGCCGATTGCGCTGGTCACGTCCCGTCTGGAGCCGGTGGATCTCCTACTCCTCGTCCGTGGTGTCGGAGGTGGAGTGGAATTTGCCATGATGGGTGGTGGTCTCAGGGTGACTTGCTTCTGGTTGGGCCTCGGTCGCCCGTCCTGGGTCGGCGGTCATGGTGCAGTCCCCAGTGTCTGGTCTTCGCATGTGGTTCGCCGATTTCCAGGTTGCCTCGGCTGCGGTGGCTTCAGCGATGGCGTCGGTGAGGGCGATGTCTCCTTTGGCCATCAGTCGGCTCTGTAGGACTGGGTCTTGGAGTCTGAGTATGACGTGGTCCCGTAAGGCCTCATCCATATCCGAGAACCCGCACATGCCCCCTAGGCTTCGTAGCTCAGCCACAAAATCTCTGATGCTCTTGCCTGCTCTCTGGTCCCGCTGGTAGAAATCATGCCGCCTGATGAGTGTGGGCACGGCAGGGGCATAGTGGTTCCGGAGCAATGGTTCGAGGTCGGTCCAGTCCATCTCCTTGATGTCTGTGGGTTTCGCTAGAGCTTTCGCCATCTTGAACACTGCGGGCCCGCAGTGTGTCAGGAAGATGGCTCTTTTCTTCGGCCTGGTGGTGTCCTTCATGTTGCTACATTCGAGGAACATGAGGAATCTGTCGGTGTATGATTCCCAGTCCTCAGTAGCGGGATTGAAGGGCACGGGTGGTGCGATGCTGGCCATCTTGTCGGTCTTGCTTCCTCTGGACACGTATTGGTGGGGGATTAGCCTTGGAATCCCATCCTCGTCGCCAGTGTTATGTCCGGCGTGGCAAGGAGACCAGGACCTAGTGACTTGGTTCAGCTCATTTATTGGTCCCGAGAATGGGTTCCGGGGGAAAAACTGCGGCTTTTTATTCCCAAGCCACGGCGGCCGTGGCCAATGGCACTGCTTTGAATCTCCCGCGATTAGTTTCCACCAATCGCGGGAGATCCTCAGCGGGCCAATCAGAGCGGCTCGCTCGACCAATCGGATCCCTGCACGCTTTGACCAATCACAGTGCGGTGTTTACAAGAATGTAAATGACCGTACAGAACAAAATGTATGTTGCAATGATAGAAAAGGCATGCTTCCTTCATGGGTCTCATCACATGGCATAATTTCACAGAGAGGCATGTTCACCTTGTGGGATGATGTGAGATAGGCAGCTTTCCTTGTGTAGGATGTGACGTAGCTTTCCTTAACCTTTAGCACTTGCTCTTCGCTGCCTAGGTCTCTGGACATTCTGCAGCACCATCTGAGGGTCATCCACATGGCCTGACAGGGACCATGAGGTTCCTCTTGAGGACAAGGATTTGGCCCTCTCCTTGCTCTCACTTTCTTCTGCTGGAGACAATTGATTCCCCCAGCCCCACCTGAGCTGCGACAGGCACCCCTGACATGAGTGATGTCAAGCTGGCCACACTCACCCCAGCCACACCCACTTGACCCCTGAGGTGAAACACAACCCTACAACCCTGATGCAGCCCTCAATGAAATCAAGTTTGACACTCCTGGTCTAGAATTTAAATTTAAATTTGTGTGTGTGTGTGTGTGTTTACTTAGTAAATCAATAGTAAAGGGAAAAATAGCAAAACAATTGTTTTTGGCGGTACATTTAACTAGCCATTTTAATGACAGAAAGATTCCCTATGTGTACTTTGCTCCTAAGGCTAATGCAGACACATGAAGCTGTTGTAGAAGAGCACAATGAAACATGGTATTTCTGTGACCAGTCATTATCTTTCAACAATCTGCCACATTACTAGAAAAATGCTAGCTTTTTGCTTCTTCTATCACACTAAAGAACAGGATGTCAGATTAGATAAATTCCAGATGAATGCTGGACATTGACCTCAGGGCTTCACGGTGTCTGACACTAATACTTGCTGAGTGTCAGATTTTTTTGAATGATCTCCTTGATGCTTGCCCAATCCTAATTTTATGCCAGTTTAGCTTGATGGCTTATTACAAGAAAACAAAAATTGCAGTACCACTTAGGAAAAGATGTTTGATAGTAATCATGCTTTCCTAATCTTATATCCTCAGAGAATTTATTTATGCTTTATTGGTTAAACAGAACATTTGCATTCAAAAAGTTTAAGATTAATTTATTTTCCAGATAAAGGTTTGAAGACAACACAACATGAAACTCCCCCAATTTATTACACTGGGGACCTAATGCTAATTACAGTGGACAATAATCATTCTGCATACAGGCAGTTTCATAGAATTGTTTATTATTCTTAAGTGACATATAATTCATTTTCCCCTTAATGAACACTATGGTGAATACTTGGGATTTATAACATCTATGCAGGTTGGGAACACAGAACCTGTTGCTCTGCAGGTATTGTTGAACTAAAACTCTCAGCATCCCTTACAGTGGTGGGATTCAAAAAATTTACTACCGGTTCTGTGGACATGGCTTGGTGGGCATGGCAGGGGAAGGATACTGCAAAATCTCCATTCCCTCCCCGCTCCTGGGGAAAGGTTACAATAAAATCCCATTCCCTCACCATCCCACTAACCTGCTTTCCAGCTCTGTTCTCCTGTGCAGGGCAACAAAAGAAGACCCAGCCAATCATCTGGGGCTCAGGAGGGACAGATTAGATGGGGTGGGGCCAGTCAGAGGTGGTATTTGCCGGTTCTCTGAACTACTCAAAATTTCTGCTACCGGTTCTCCAGAACTGGTCAGAAGCTGCTGAATACCACCTCTGATCCCTTACCAATGATCACATTTGAGCTCCTGGAAGCTGTAGTTCAACAAATAACTGGAATACTTAGATTTCAGAACTAGATATGAAACAAGAGACATCATTTGGTTAAGAATTGCACATTCTACATAATTTTCATTGTGGCCATGGAGGAAAACTCCTTTAAAATCTGACATAGCTAACAATGGTATCTCAGAGTGCTATAATTAAATCATACTGTTTTCATTTCCCATACTAGCCAACTTTTCCTTCTTTAATGAGCAGACACATACTGTTTTATGTGGAACTGGATTGACTAATTGATGTGCAAACATTATATAGTGAAAGTTGTGAAACTTCTTTTTATGCTGCCTGGGAAGAGGTGGACATCAGCTGTATTAATGCTAATAAATTGTGCTGTCCTACCCAATTGGCTTAATTGTCATTAGGCTATTTGAAATTCCTGGAGGGAAGGCCATGCCCACATACAGATACAATGTAATGTAAAACTTCCAGAATGTTTTTTTTTTTTTTTGAGAAGAACATACCATGTTCACTTTAATATGTTCACTTCTACTTGCCATTGCAGAACATAACGGCTGCTTCTTTACATAAACATAGGATATTATTTTATTAGTTAAAGTACACCAACTTATCACTTAAGTATTCCTATAGTTAGTTTGTCCAACAATTTTTTGTACAAAGCAGAAGCAGGATAGGACATTTGCAAGAAAAATTTGTAGTAGATAATTTGCATGGAATAACCTAAGTACGTTTCATAGTACATAGGTTACCCCTTGTTTTCTTCTTATAAGAAACTGCCTTATATAATGCAGGGTGTAAACATTCTTTTGCTAGACTTCCTCCATCCCAGAAGAATAGTTGTCAAAAATCAGAATGGCTAAAGGGAATGACACAAGACTGCACTATGCAAATCCATTTTTCCAAGGAATTCCAGGTAGAGGAAATAGTAGTTTGTATTATGCCTTCTTTTCGAGCTTGCTGAAAAGTGTTAAAGGGTTTCCTGCAGCAAAATTGAAAGAGAATGTAACAAATGAATTTATATTCAACATAATATTCAATAATTGACTTTCAATATTTAGCAGGATGGTAAGTTTATATATCCAACCACCGAGACAGAGGTTTGAGGGCTATGTGTAGCCCATGAGCTATCAATAGCTCTCCCCCATCAATGCCATGATTTTGAGATTATAATTAAAATTAAAGAATTGTCTGAAATCACATTGAATTTGACCGGTATCTCTTTAGTATTTTCAGTCAAATTCCCTCAGATTCAAAACCAGTTAAGGTCCTATTTCCAAAGCCATATTTTCTTCTCACTCCACCTCCCCATTCTATTTTATACAGAATGAAGAATGGAAAAGATTCCATTCCAGCTCAATTTCCTTCCTATCTGAAAAAAATCATAAGAGTTTCATGGGCATTTTCTTAAGGAAAAAGTACCAAAAGTATCACACTGAGGCTCAGCAGCACCGTGACTTATATTGAACATTCATTGATAAACTGCTTTATAGTTTCTAGGGATTCTTAGCTGTTGCTGCTCTGATTATGCTATGCTGTGTGGGTTGATTTACTGTTATTTTATCATCTGCACTTGAGAGTTACTTAAACCTGTGGTTTATAAAGAATGGAAGCTATGGCAGTGTTACTTTAGCTATCCAGCTTGATTTTTATTACATCTTCTTTCCTTCCTAGATTCTAAAAAATAATCACCAAGAGCTGTTGGAATTCCATAGGGATAAAACCAAGTAATTAGATGACAGCAGAGAGTGTTTTCTAAATGTCTCAGCTGCTCTAGTGGTCACCAGAATTTTTATAGTTCAGAAATGATAGTCGCACATTTGGAGACCAGAGGGCCAAATTGAGAGTGAGCTTGATTCTAATTTCTTTTAAGAATGTATTGTAGATGAGATAAATTCATTCTGGGAATTGAAATTGAAGGTTACTTTTGTGCTAATTTATACTATTTGGAGCACATATACATGCATTTATGTACAGAATATCTCGGATTAAAATAAGTTGATAAGCTAACTACAGTAACTAACTAAAGTATTTATGTACAAGATACAGGAAGAATTTAAGGCCTGAAACCTTTTTTCTAAAGTAAAAGAGATTAGTCATTCTAATCTCTAAAGCAATTAGAGGACAAATAGCCTTATGGTTAATATAGTTAATTTTGACGATGTTTTGACCCAGGCAAACATAACCAGTAAATTCTTCAATTTTCTCCTTCCCCTTCTAACCACAGACATTCATATGAAATCTGTACCTATCTGTCTATGTCTACAGAAATTACATAAAAAAAAGACTCTTAGAAGTTCTTGCCTCCTTAGTTCTACATATTTGTAGAAATGGTTTTCCATTCATGTCTTTGTTTCTTACATTTTATTCAGCAGCAAGAGCTGCAACACAACTAGGCCATTTTAAACTATGACAAACTAAATATTTTGTTCCCTAACTTTTACTCCTCATAAAAATCATAGAATTGAAAGCATCTGTTGAAATCAGTGAGTCCACCTCTTGTAAAAATCCAAATTAAAGCATCTCCGACAGTGGATGGTTTGTCATCACTTGAACACATCCATACACAGGAAGACCATCAGATCTCTAAATAATTGGATTAACTGTGAAACTAACATCCAAACAGTATAAGTGTTATGAACTAATAAAGGCGTTTAATAAAGTTTTAACAACCTTAAGAAAAAGTAGGGTTCTAATCCTGCACTTCTGATTGGCCGATAATAGCGATATCGGATTGGTACTTTCTGGGAAATCTGATTGGCTGTTAATGGGCCAACTCTCATTGGTTCAAGGGTTTAACACTACCATGTTTCTCATTGGCTAATAGGTCAGCAGCCTACCCTATAAAAGGGCTGCTGCTGCCCTAGGGTTTTTTGCTCTGTTCACGAAGATTAATAAAGAGTTGAAGTTCACTGTTCACTGCCTCGTCTCCGTTCCTTGCACCCATGCGCAGAATTTAACACTGGCGACGAGGATGGGATACGGAGACATCAGAGCTGACTGAACACTACAGAGCACCAAACAGAGCACATGGCTGAAGGCATATCGACAACGGAAACCATGTCTGGCAGCGCCATACTACCCGATCCATTTGACCTGGCACAAGAAGACTGGGACTCGTACATAGACTGGTTCCAGATGTTTCTGGAGACCAGCAACTTGAAGGATGCCACTATGGGGAAAAAGCGAGCAGTGTTCCTGACCCATTGCGGGCCTGCCGTCTTTAAGATGGCCAAGGCACTAGCAAAACCAGCTGAGGTGAAATCCATGGACTGGGACGTCCTCGCGCCCCTTCTACGGGCCCATTATGCACCCGCCGTACCAACGCTTGTCCAAAGACATGAGTTTTATCAGAGGGACCAACAGAAAGGAGAGAGCGTTGCAGATTTCATTGTGGATCTCCGGAACCTGGGAGGCCTCTGTGGGTTCGCAGACCTCAAAGAAGCTCTGAGAGACCGAATAATTCTGGGATTAGATGACCAGACAGCACAGAGCAAGATCATGGCCAAAGGGGACATCGATCTTGCTGATGTCATCAAAGACGCTACTGCAGCAGAAGCAATCAGGAAGTCGGCCGCCCAAATGCGCCGCGCCAATGCACCACTCTGTCAATTCGCCAGCGATACCGCACCTCGCCTAGAGGGGCACACAACAGCGACCCACCACGAGGACCTCGAATCGCCATCAGAAAGTGATGAGGAGGAGCTCAACCGGCTCCGGTCTGAATGTGACCAATGCAACCAGTGGAATCGAAGACTACCGCACCAATGCGCGGGTTGTGGGGCAAACCACCCGCGATCAGACTGCAAATTCCTCAACGCGCTCTGCCATTCCTGTGGGAAAAGAGGCCACATTGAGAAGGTCTGTAGAAGCAAGCAAGGTTCCAGCCCAATTCAGAGGGGAAACAACTACCGCCAGACCACAGGGAATCGTCCTGTGAGTCGGGAACGTTTGAACCACCAATGGAATAACCACTCCTACAGAAATAAAACACTGGCCACTTCAACGAAACAGGAAGAGGCACACCAAACCATTACAATTGGTAACGCTTCATCATTAGATGCAAAGAAGATCCGAGTGAAGGTCGCCATCAAAAACCAGCCTTGCGTGATGGAAGTCGACTCAGGATCGTCCCTCTTGATGGTTTCCTGGAAGACCCTTAAAAATTAATCCCTGCCATCCGGTGTCAAGACCTCAGAGCCCAAAGAATCATACTCAAAGATTATCAGGGGAACCGAATTCCGGTCATTCGATCCAGCCAAGTCCAAGTATTATTCAAAAATCGTACTGCGTCGTTACCACTGACCCTCGTCGACCGTGACTGGCCTAGTTTGTTAGGCCTTCAATGGTTCGCCCCACTTGGGATCGAGGTAGCCGGCATTCACCAAACCAGAAGTGACGACTGGGAGGAGGCCATCGTACAGGAATTCCAGGACGTCTTTGCAGACAAACTAGGCAAGTACAAGGGGACCGTGGTATCATTTAACCTTAACCCTGAAGTAGCCCCCATCCGCCTTAAGCCTCGTCGGGTACCTTTTGCCCTTAAACCAAAGATCAACAAGCAGCTCAATAAATTAACAGCCAAGGGTGTTTTAGAACCAACTGACCACGCCCGTTGGGAATCCCCAATCATAACATCCATCAAACCGGATGGATCGTTAAGGATTTGAATCACACCCTGCAGCAAAACGCTTACCCAGTACCGGTGGTGCAACACCTTCTCCATTCCTTGGGGGGCGGAAAAGTCTTCACTAAACTAGATCTAGCCCAGGCATACCAACAACTGCCTGTAGACAAAAAAAAAGGCAGAGGCCCAAATGATCGTTACACACCGAGGTGCGTTTAAATGTTACTGACTCCAATTCGGAGTAAGCGTGGCCCCGGGAATCTTACAAAGTTTGATGGAAAGACTATTACAAGGGATAAAAGGCGTTGTCCCCTATTTTGATGACGTTTTAATTGCTTCTCCGACTCAAGAAATACTAAGGGAGCGCCTGGGGTTGGTTGTTCAGAGATTTAAAGACTCGGGTCTCAAAGTTAAAAAAAACAAGTGTCAACTATGTACGGATCGAGTAGAATTTTCAGGATATTTAATAGATAAACAAGGCATTCACCCCACCGATAGCAAACTTAGGGCAATCAAAAACACCCCCAAACCCCGCAATAAGGCTGATCTCCAAGCTTTCCTAGGCCTTATCAATTTTTATAATGTATTTCTGCCTCACAAAGCAACCGTAGCTGAACCCCTACATCGTTTATTGGACAAAAAAGCAACCTGGGTTTGGGGGCACCGAGAGGAACAGGCGTTTCGACAAGTAAAAAATCTATTGACCTCCGACGCTGTTTTGATGCAGTATAATGAGACTTTGCCTTTAATGGTTACATGTGATGCATCACCATTCGGAGTGGGTGCCATTTTGAGCCATGTTTTACCAAACGGAAGTGAAGCCCCTGTTGCCTATATTTCAAAAACACTATCAAAAGCAGAACGCAATTACAGTCAAATCGATAAGGAAGCTCTTGCTATTGTATCTGCTCTTAAACGATTTCATGGATATATTTATGGGCGAGCTTTCACCATAATAACTGACCACAAACCTTTACTGGGAATAATAGCAGGAGATAAACCAACCCCTTATATATTATCTCCCAGAATGACTCGCTGGTCAGAATTCTTGGCTGCCTATACTTATAAGTTGCAACACCGCCCGGGGAAAGCCATTCCCCACGCTGACGCATTGAGCCATGCACCACTTCCAGAAACCATTGACGACCCTGCTCCGTCCGTCACAACACTGCAGATCGAGACACTCCAAAAACCACCGCTGACAGCTCGCGATATCGCGATTGAAACTAAATGTGATCCCATTTTAGCATATGTCCTCAGCTGGGAAGAGCATGGATAGCCATTGGACCAAATCCCTGACAACTACGTTCCCTTCAAAAGTCGACAGATGGAACTGGTTTCCCAGAAAGGCTGCATCATTTGGGGCGATAGTGTCGTTGTGCCAGAGCGGTTACAGTGAGCGGTACTGAGAACCTTGCACGATGGCCACCCCGGCATTGTACACATGAAAGCACTCTCACGAAGCTATGCGTGGTGGCCGGGAATAGACAAGCAGATTGAAGCATGGGTAAAGACTTGTCACAAATGCCAGGAAGTCAGCAATGCCCCACCGAAAGCAACCCCAACAGAATGGGAAACACCCAGGGGACCATGGTCCCATATTCATCTGGACTTTGTGGGACCTATGAATGGACACACATTTTTATTAACAGTGGATGCCTACTCGAACTGGCTCGAAAACCATGAGATGAAAAATACAACAACCGAATCGGTCATCAGGAAATTGGACAGATTATTTGCAACACACGGACTACCGGACGTTCTGGTATCTGACAACGGGTCCCAGTTTACCACGCTTTCTTTTGAACAGTATCTGGCGGACCGCGGTATTCGCCATGCGCTAACTTCACCGGCGCATCCTCCGGCCAATGGAAGGGCCGAGCGCATGGTACAATTCGTCAAAAGAACTCTACATAAAATGGACTATGGCGATATCGAAGACATGATTAACCGGATACTCCTTTTGCAGCACATCACTCCACACAGCATCACCAACAAAACTCCCGCTGAGTTATTGATGGGACGAAAACTCCGCTCCCACCTCGACCGACTACACCCATTGTACGAACCTGAAAAACCACACGGATCCAGCGGGAAATGCCATAATTTCCAGGTAGGCGACTTGGTTTTCGCAAGAAACTTTTATGGCCCATTGTGGGTCGAGGCAACTATAATCCAAGTAACCGGACCCAGATCGTACCGAGTGAAATGTCATGACGATAGAATATGGAAGCGCCATATTGATCAGCTGCGTTCAAGGCTGCAGTCTGGGGTCTGTGATTCCAGTGATTTCCAAACTGAGGGGGGAGGAGACGCCGAGGAGGCTGAGTTTGAAATGGTGGAAAGCACAAGCGGAAGAAATGACCGCTCAGACACAACATGTGAAGAAGTATCGGGGACAGGGGTAAACTCGCCTCAAAGGGATACCGAGGACATTAGTGGTAACGGAAGTTTAGATACAGAACCAGAGGCACCCTGTTCACTAGATAACGTCCTACCCCAACAAGACTCTAGACAAATACCAGGAGGACAACGTAAATCAAATAGACAATCAAAACAACCTGCCTACCTCAAAGACTACGTTACCGCACCCCTTAAACGGAACCCGGGGGGAAGGGGTGTTGTGAATTAATAAAAGTGCTTGAATAAAGATTGTTGAAACCTTCAAATAAAGTGCAGGGTTCTGGCCCTGCACTTCTGATTGGCCGATAATAGCGATATCGGATTGGTCCGTTCAGGAGAATCTGATTGGCTATGAACGAGCCTTTCTCATTGGTTAAAAGAGCTAACGTTCCTGTGTTTTCATTGGCTTGCCTATATAAAGGGGGCTGTTGTGGCCGTATTTAGAATTGTTGCAGTTTTGATGATCTAAACACATTTCTGGGAGAGAGAATGTGTCAATTTAGAATTACTGGTACTGTATAAGGTTGTTCCAGGGCTCTTTGCAGTCTTTTTTGTTTTATTTTGTTTTAGGTTTAAAAACTATTATAAGCGGCAAGGAAATTTGACTGCCACTATATGTCTTCACATAGTGGAATTAGGAGGCAATATGTTGGGAAAAATAGTTATTGATAACTTACTCATTACTGCATGTATTATAGCTATATCTATTACACACACATAAAATTAGAGAGAATGAGACACAATAATCACAATGTATTGCATAAAATCAATCACATTATGATTTTATTGGATTAAAATGATAGGATATTGCTACCTTACTCAACAGCAATTTTATTGCTTTTTATTTTATTATGGATGAATGTCTGCTGGATATCCAGCAGAAATTATTTCAATCATAATTTCCCTTTGGAATTTCCCAGACATTACATGATTTAAAAATGATCTCTGTTAAAGAATAGCTGTTGAAAATGAAGTTTGTTTGTTTGTTTGTTTTAAAAAACCTAATAGTAAAGAATTTGTAAAATGTTGTAATACCTGTATATTGCCCAGAATCTCTTCAGGGGAGATGGACTTGTCTAAATCTGACAAATAAATAAATAAGATCAATAAATATTTTTAATTTAAAAAGTTAAATATACATTAAATAAAATTTCAACTGCTTCTTGGAACATGAATCTTTGCATGCCATTCAAAAGTTGTGTGGCCTTTATACTAGAAAAAATTGAACCTCCTGTCATAGGAAATTGCTAGTTTTTATCCTGTTTCATGCTTTCATGAACAGATGATTTTGCCTGGAAGCTACCACAGCTTTAATATAAATGGTTGCCCATGAACAGATGGAATGCAAATCCAATATACAATGTAGATGTATTCACAGTGAATGATTCTGTCTATCTAACTGGGATAAATCATGATTTTCGTTTTCTTTTGTGGGTTTTCATATGAGGTAGGTAGACACAAACAGGAAGGACAGAGATTACAAATGTACTTGAGGGGGCAGCAGGCAATCTAATATTTTCATGTATATTCAGATATAATTTTGGTCTTTTTGATGCTGAGTATTGTCATACAAAAATTAGAAACCCAAATATAGATGTCAGGCAATTAGAATTTCTTTTTTTTCCCTTCTGGTTTCACTTTTTGATTGTTCTGTGGAGCAAAACACTTTTTTTCTCCTTCCATCTTTCTTTTTTGCTTTGAAATTCCATACAGTGAAACACAGAATGCTAACATTCATTTATTCTTCCACTCATCAAACAGCGAGGAGTTCTAAAGCAACCATAGATTCTATTTGAAAATGAGTAGCAGGGTGTTTATAAGATCTGGTTTGCTTGAAAGTATAGTATAGAAAAAGACATCTGGCAATCCTCTAAAAGAAATACCTAAATATATTATAGAGATGCTGACATTCAGCCATTTTTTCTTTCTAGTCTTCTTGGATTCTTTCCAAGTCAAAGGGACCACTGATCTATAGTATGTATTTGCCACTCTGGTTAGCTGAATAGAATCCCTGTCAATATAGAAGCATCAAAAAATTCAAGGTTATCACATTATGAAAAATGTGAAAAACATTTTATATTCCAAACTACTCTGAATGGCCAGGAGTATCAAAATATACCATTAAAACAGTTAAAAATGACAATAAAACATAACAGTCTGGACTAAAAGTAACCATAATGGATATAAACGTATACACAGAGAGAGAGAGTTCATTAGCTCCCCAAATATGCAATCCATCATGAAAAACTAAAATTATTATTTTACATTCCAAAAGACTTTGATAGTTAACATCAAAATAGATAATTAAAAATGACAATAAAACATAATGCCTGGACCAAAATGCTGCCATAACAATTTTAACACACACATACAACATGGGTTCCCCAAACAGGCTTATTCCAGGCTTGGGAACATATCACACTTGTGATATGGAGGCACTTTTACACAGCACTCATCCTGCAGTTTAGATTCAACTCTGTACTTGTTCATCTTCTCAGTGTCTAAGCCTTTGGGCCACCAACTTTTTGGGGGCAGCATGAAAGGAAGATGTAATCTTCTACTGACAGCCTATGTCGAATGTGTACTGATTAAGAAAGACAGAAACATCCAGGAACCATTACCTAGGCAAAAAGGGCTGAAGCATTTTTTAAAGTCCAGAACAATGAGATAATATTCATAAATGACTCAGACAGAGGCCTCCCTAATTCTTTGGCTAACAAATGCAACCTCTGTGTTGAAAATAAACATTTTTCTATCTTTGCTGGGTCAAACAATACTGGCCAATTACCCTGCCGTATTTGCCTTCTTTTAGACAGAAGCTGTAATGCCAGGGGTTGCTATGTCTGTGAATCTCTGCTGCAGATTCTGATAGTAATGGTGCTCAGTAGTTCTGACCTTGGATTGACATGCAAACTTCATGGGCTCAAAACCAAGCAAAAATGTGCTTTCTAATGCAGTAGCCCCCAACCTTTTGAGCACCAGGGATTGGTTCCATGGAGAGAGGTTTTTCCACAAACCGAAGGGGGCGTAGTTTTGTGTGCTGTCTGTATCCCATGGATGGGGCTTCGCTTGTTTCTGGCATGCTGCGGACCAGTGCTTGTCCACCAACTGAGGGTTTGGGACCCCTATTCTAATAGATTACTATTATTCTTTGCATGACCTACCTATCTTTCTGCTACGCTGTCATTATTGTGGTAATTCTTTAAATAATTCCAGCAGATTTTTATTTCATCATTTTTCTAGTCACCTGAAATAATTCTTCTGCCTCAAGTAACTGGGAAAAAATAATGACATCCTGGACTAGTGAAATGGTTGTAGATCTTTGTGTAAGAGAAAGGTGGAGGGAGAGAGAGAGAAAGACACTCACTCTACCTATCTCTTATAACTGAATATGAGGCCCCATTCATGAATCTGTCCTCTAGGGACCAAATAAGATTGCTACTACCGACAAACTTCCGAGCTGCATAGCTGCCTTCCTACCTGGGCTGCTGGATATCATGATGGAATTTCTCAGGGTTCTTTTGTGGGGGGACTTCAATCTCCTTTCTTCGTGTGCAAAGTCAGAAGGAGGTCAGAAATTCATGGCCACCATGTTAACCATCGATCCTAACCCAGTTCTTTAAGGCTTCATCAGACATTTTTATCTCAACACAATAATGACAAGTTCAGATCACATTGGTGTTTCCTGCTGATGCTCCCTGCCCCAGGGAGGAAGAATCTGTTCTATAAGTCTTCCCAAAGTGCTTGATGGACCTATTCAGATTTCAGAGTTTGGGATTATCCCTGAATGGTTTGACTGAGACCTTAGCAACTGCTTGGAATTAGCTAGCAACAGAGGCCTAGATTTCAGAGGAGCTCTGGGAGATGAAATAGCAGGAAAAAGCACCTCTTCAGGAAGATGAAGAGTGAATCCTACTGAGCATAGATAAGAATATTTGACAAGGATTACTCAATGGGAACCAGTGTGGCAAAATGTGAGGATATCGCTACTGATAGTGCACCCCCAGGCAGCAGACTTTTTTAAGACAATCCTATCACTTTTGGATAGGTAAGGACCAGAGAAATAGCTACTAGGCCACTGTGAAAGCTATTGTAGATAACTCCCAATTATATTTACTTAAATATAATTTAACATTTTCTATAGTTAAATTCTAATCAAGGATAAAGTGTGTACTATCTACAATGTCTTGGTAGTTCTTTTGCCCACTTATAGATATTATATTTTCACCAATTATAGATATTATATTTTTATCAATTGTTTCTTTTTTCCTTACCCAGATGGCTTCTGTGCTTAAAGAAGTTGAATCTGGGTTTCCCCACTCTAGTTTATCACCTTAACCACAATAACCATGCTGGCTCTGACTGTGACACTGAGTGTTTGGTTTTATATTTAGTAATAACCCAGTTAGGTATAAAATGACATTGACCCTTGGCTACCTGTTTCCAAATTTACGTGGATTGATCTGTATCAACCTACCTGCAGATTGCATTTCATTCACTGTGACCCTTATGACAGCAGAGTAAAGTGAATCCCTGTTATGGCTTTATTTTACAGAGCCACCAAAAGTCAGCACAATAATTCTAAAAGAGATTGATGCTATCACTGTTCTTCTTCCAAACTATCCTTGTACAGTTCACTTATTTATCTGAAAAGACTACTGTCCTGTTTTCATCAGGCATTTTAAAACCATATCAAGAACCTAAGCATCAATATCTGAGTGCCTATTATCTGAATCGTAAAGAAATCCACCCTCCTTGTGGGTTTTTTATGTTTGCAAATGTCACCCAGTCCTTTTAAACTATATATTGAAAAAGAGATTCCATACTTGGGGATTTTCAGGTGCAGCCCAGAAGGAGCAAAACATATTACATTTTTGAATCCTGTTCTCAATTCAGCTCTGAGTCCACTCAAAAAAGCTTTCAATCCCTTTGTTTTGAACTTGAGCTGTTTCTCAAGATGATGAATCTTAAGGGTGGTATACTGTTAAGTCCTGAGCATGGGCGCAAGGAACGGAGACGAGACATCGAACTGTGATTTCAACTCTTTATTCGTGACTTCAGAACAGAGCAAAATACTTGGGCAGCAGCAGCTCTTTTATAGAGCTGGCTGCTGTCAAAACAACCAATGATTTGAGTTTACCGCTCTAACAAGCGTCCAATCAGAGAGACCCGCTGTCAGCCAATCAGATTGGCCAGAAATGACCAATCATGACTCGCTGTTGGCGGGCCAATGAGAAGTGCAGGATTACGAGCCTGCTGTTAAAGTAAAGCTATTAGGGTTGTTACTGAAGTGTTGGCTTAGTCCATAACACCCCTCCCCCCTAGGTTTCGTCTGAGGGGTGGGGTGATGAATTTTTGTAAGTAGGCAGGTCGCTTCACCTGTCTGTTTGATCTGCTCTGTTCCACCGGTTTCTGTCCTGGCTCTGGTTCCGGTGGGCTGCTTGCTGAGCTGGGTGGTGAAAACAGTCCCGCTGTTTCATTGAATGGCTCTAGGCTGTTCTCTCTGCTCTCGCCAATGCTGTCATCTGGGTTCCCTGGATCTGTTTCCATCGCGGTGCTGTCACGCGGTGAGGCAACTTCCTGGCTCGGTTCTCCTTCTGGAGGTGAGTATCTCATGGTTGGTTGTGTAGACTGCTGGGTTCCAATTGTTAAGTCATCTGTTATTTCCTTTTCGGCCCCCTTGATGTCCCTTCCCCCCCCCAGTTTGAGATTCAGGGGATGAGATGGGAGTAGGTGCTAGTCTGGATCGAAGCTGGTCTATGTGGCGCTTCCACATTTTGCCATCTGCAGTTTGTAGATGATAGGATCGGGGTCCCGTAAGTTGTGTTATGATAGCGGGGACCCACAATGGGTCAACGGAGAACTTTTTCACAAAAATGGGGTTGCCTACCTGGAATGATCGACATTTGCTGCTGGATCCCAGGGGTTGTTCAGGTGTGTAAGCAGGGTGGAGGCGATCGAGATGTGAGCGAAGTTTTTCGCCCATCAGGAGTTCAGCTGGGGTTCTGTTTGTGGTGCTGCTTGGGGTAATATGTTGGAGGAGAAGCATCCGGGTTATCTTGTCGTCAATGTCACCCTGGTCCATTTTGTGTAAGGTCTTCTTTACAAATTGAACCATTCGCTCAGCCCTACCATTGGCCTCAGGGTGAGCTGGCAATGTTAACGTATGGCAGATGCCCCGGTCTGCTAGGTACTGCTCAAATGCCAGGGCAGTGAATTGAGGGCCATTATCGGAGACCAGGACATCCAGCAATCCGTGGGTAGCGAATAGCTTATTCAGTTTTTTAATGACCGCCTCCGTGGTTGTGCTTTTCATTTTGTTGTGGACCTCGAGCCAGTTAGAATAGGCATCCACGGTTAGAAGGAAAGTGTGTCCTCTTGTGGGTCCCACAAAATCAATGTGGATATGGGACCAGGGACCTCGAGGCATTTCCCACTGAGTTGGGGGTGTTTTTGGAGGAGCAGAGCGAGTCTCCTGGCACTTGCTGCACGTCGCCACCCAGGTCTCAATCTGCTTGTCTAAACCTGGCCACCATGCATAACTCCTTGCCAATGCCTTCATCTGCACGATGCCTGGATGTCCATCGTGCAACATTTTTAAAACTTTATGTTGCAATTTCTCCGGGATGACGACTCTGTCTCCCCACAAGATGCAGCCTTTTTGAGAGAAAAGTTCTGTTTGTCAATTCCTGAACCGCCTGAAATTGTCATTGGGTTCGCTGTCCGGCCAACCCCGTTCCACCCAGCTGAGGACTCATGCCAAAGAAGGGTCTTTTTTTGTTTCTGAGGCAATGTCTCGAGCGGTCAGCGGCGGTGATTTAAGAGTTTCAATTTGCAATACAGCTAGGGTTGGAACTGGGTTATCTATGACATCTGGTAGTGGAGAGCGGCTCAAAGCGTCAGTGTGGGGAATGGCTTTCCCCGGGCAGTGTTGCAGTTGGTAATAATAGGCGGCTAAAAACTCTGACCAATGTGTCATTCTTGGTGATAAGATGTGGGGAGTTGGTTTGTTTCCCACTAAAATGCCAAATAGCGGCTTGTGGTCTGTAATTATGGCAAAGGGTCTCCCATACACATATTCATGGAAACATTTAATTGCGGATACAATGGCAAGAGCCTCTTTATCAAGTTGGCTATAGTTCCTTTCAGTTTTGGACAAAGTTCTCGAAAAGAACGCAATAGGTGCCTCATTACCGTTTGGCAGGACATGGCTTAAAATGGCTCCCACTCCGAATGCTGAGGCATCACAGGTAACCGTTAAGGGTAGAGTCTAGTTGTATTATATTAATACAGCATCAGAAGCTAAGAGGTCTTTGACTTGTTGAAATGCTCGTTCTTCATGCTGTCCCCAGATCCAGGAAGCCTTTTTGTCAAGAAGTCTATGTAGGGGCTTGGCTACGGTCGCCTTCTGGGACAAGAAGATGTTATAAAAGTTAATGAGTCCCAGGAAGGCTTGGAGGTCTGTCTTATTTCTTGGTCTTGGGGCGTTTTTGATTGCAGCTAGTTTTTTTTCGGTGGGGTGGATTCCCTGTCTGTCGAGAAGGTATCCCAGGAACTCCATTCTCTCCGTACAAAGTTGACACTTGCCCCTTTTTACCTTCAGGCCAGCGTCTTTAAATTTTTGAAGAACCCTTCTGAGTCATTGTCCTAATAACTCTTTAGTAGGGGCAGCTATTAAGACGTCGTCAAAATAAGGCACAAAGCCTTTTATGCCTTGTAATAGTCTCTCCATCAAACTTTGGAAAATGCCAGGCACCACGCTTTCTCCAAATTGGAGCCTATTGCATTTGAAGGCACCTCTATGTGTAACTATTGTCTGGGCTTCTGCAGTCGTCGCATCTATGGGTAGCTGTTGGTACGCCTGAGCTAAGTCCAATTTCGCAAATATTTTTCCGCCACCCAGGGAGTGAAGAAGGTGTTGGACCACCGGTACTGGGTAAGCGCTCTGCTGAAGCGCGTGATTTAGGGTGGCCTAGTAATCCCCACAAATTCTTAACGATCCATCTGGCTTTATGGGTGTTACTATTGGAGTTTCCCATCGGGCATGGTCAATTGGTTCCAACATACCCTGGGCTATTAATTTGTCTAGTTACTCGTCGATCTTTGGCTGGAGGGCAAAAGGCACCTGACGAGGCTTAAGGTGAATGGGAGTCACATCGGGACTGAGATTAAACAATATAGGGGTCCCCTTGTATTTGCCTAACATTCCTGTAAACACGTCCTGGAATTCCTGGATGAGAGCCTCTTCCCAGTCATCGCTTCCGGTTTGGTGTATGCCAGCTAGTTCAATTCCAAGTGGGGCAAACCACTGTAACCCTAACAAACTGGGCTGGCCACGATCGACAACAGTCAGGGGAAGCATCGCAGTGCGGTCCTTGAAGGATACTTGGACGTGGCTGGAACCGACAACCGGAATTCTGTTCCCCTGGTAGTCTTTTAGGATGATTCTTTGAGTGCTGAGGTCCTGGCAACAGATGGCAGGGATCAGCTGTTTGAGGGTTTTCCAGGAGACCATCGATAGGGATGACCCCGAATCGACTTCCATCATGCATGGTCGATTCTCAATAGTGACCTTTACGCGGATCTTTCTTGCATCTAGTGATGAAGCATGGCCGATAGTGATAGTTTGGTGTGCCTCTTCTCGTCCCGTTGAAGTGACAGGTGCTCAATTTCTGTAGTAGTGGTTGTTCCATTGGTGGTTCAGGCGGTCCCGATTTCCAGGAGGTTTGCCTGTCTCCCGGCGGAGTTTATTCTCTCTCCGGCTTGGACTGGACTCTCGCTTGTTTCTGCAGACCCTTGCTATGTGGCCTCTTTTCCCACAGGAACGGCAGAGTGCGTCGAGGAATTTGCAGTCTGATCGCGGGTGGTTTGCCCCGCAACCAGCACATTGGCGTGGAAGTCTCTGGTTCTTTTGCTCTCGTTCCAAGCGGAGCCGGTTGACCTCCTCTTCCTCACTGTCTGAGGATAACTTGAGGTCTTCATGATGGGCAGTAATAGTGTGCCTCTCAGAGGAAGGTGGACTATCGCTAGCGAGTTGGCGGTGCGGTGCATTCGCTCGGCACATTCGAGCGATTGACTTCCTGGTTGCTTCTGCGGCAGTAGCGTCGGTGATGACATCTGCAAGGCTGATGTCTCCTTTTGCCATGATCTTGCTCTGTAACTTGTAGTCATCTAATCCCAGAACTATTCGGTCTCTCATGGCTTCCTCGAGGTTTGCAAAACCACAGAGTCCTTCCAGGTTCCGGAGGTTGGGTACAAAGTCCCCAACGCTCTCGTTCTTCCGTTGGTCCCTCTGGTAAAACTTGTGTCTTCATATCAGTGTAGGTACTACGAGTGCGTAATGGGCCCGGAGGATCGGCGCAAAGTTATCCCAATCCATGGTCTTCACTTCTGCCGTTTTGGCAAGTGCTTTAGCCATTTTAAAAACGGCGGGGCCGCAGTGGGTCAGGAACACTGCTTGTTTCTTGCCAGGCGTAGCATCTTTCAGATTGTTGGTCTCCAGGAACATCTGGAAACGGTCTATATATGAGTCCCAGTCTTCGTTTGCCGGGTCAAATGGAGCGGGTGGTATGGCGCCACTGGTCATTCTGCCGTTTGTTGCGTGCGCTCTTTAGCCACGTGCTCTGTCTTGTTCGATGAGTATTTAGTCAGCTCTATCGTCTCCGCATCCCATCCTCATCGCCAGTGTTAAGTCCTGAGCATGGGCGCAAGGAACGGAGACGAGACATCGAACTGTGACTTCATCTCTTTATTCGTGACTTCAGAACAGAGCAAAATACTTGGGCAGCAGCAGCTCTTTTATAGAGCTGGCTGCTGTCAAAACAACCAATGATTTGAGTTTACCACTCTAACAAGCGTCTAATCAGAGAGACCCACTGTCAGCCAATCAGATTGGCCAGAAACGACCAATCACGACTCGCTGTTCGTGGGCCAATGAGAAGTGCAGGATTACAAGCCTGCTGTTAAAATAAAGCTATTAGGGTTGTTACTGAAGCGTTGGCTTAGTCCATAACATATATGACCTTACTTTTGATTCCCTGAGGCCCTGTTGCTGACAACAACCTTGCTTGAATCTAAATTTTCATCTCCAAACAGTGTTCATGTTATTCACATTGGATTGGGAGACAGATGTAATGAATCCTCACTGCTGAAGGCACCATGTTCACATGAAATTAATCTTCAGATGAATAGAGCTGGTTAGCCAGAGGGATAATGAAGCTAAGTAGTAAAATGTCAGGGCCTTGCAGGCTTCCCTATCCTTGCCCTGTGGGTAAGTACATGTTTATTATTACTGGGTTTGACCTTCTAATTACTTCTTTGGGTTTTGTTCTCTACCTGCACCTTCAGTAGCCCAAGCGCGTTTCAGCTCCTGCATCCGTTTCCCCATTGCTGCCACCTACTTCTCTCTGCAGGAAAATAAACTCCTCCTGGCTTAATGAACAAGTAGCTTATATTTTCAAAAGACGGTTGGAAACTACTGTGGAAATCCTTTTATCTTTTTCCCCTCAGCACCAAAATCAGTACTGGCTCTCCCACCAGTTTCTGGTTTTAAAGTTTCAGAGAAATCTAATTAGAATAAAATCTGCATTACTTGACAGCCCACCTGCTCCTTTAGCATAATGGCTTGAAAGAATAGGAAGGGGGGGAACCCTTCTCTTACATTTGGTAGAAAAACAGGCTGTTTGTTTTATCTGCTCTTCAAATGCTAGCAGACTTTGTTCTTTAAAAGCTGCCTTGGCAACTGTGCAAGAAAGCACCTAATTACTTCATTACATAACCTTCCTTCTGTGACTGAACACTGACACTCAGCAATTAGTTAGAAGTCCCAAACTACAGTAACCTCCACCATGAAACTTCTCAGCTCCTTCTATCTTTTACTGCTATGTAGTGGTCTGTCCTTATAGAAAGTCAATTAAGTTGGTCCTGCAAGGTCCCCATAGACATCACCACTTTTCACTATGCCCCTCAGTTAAACCACCAAGTCTATAATAAAGCAAACTATAGCCTGTTTTTATTGATAGTGACTTATATAAGGGTAGCTTCATTTGTTATTTACCAACCAGCTGGCGATGCCCATTTATCAGACAGGAAGCCAGTCACTAGTACTGCAGGGTTTATCACCATTCGTCCATGGGTTTACATAACCCATGCTATAATTGCCATGATTATTACTCCTAGAAATTGTAAACAAATATAGAAACAAATCCCTTTGCTACTAGAAGGTAGCACTCCAGTAAGCACACTCATCAGAAGTTTCTGTGATCTGGTGTGGAAGCCTGCAAGGAACCTCTTCCACTAATTTTGTACTTTCTTGGGTTTGCAAGAATATATAAAAAAAAAGAAAATATCTTTAACAATGAAAGCTATTATTTTCATTGGAGTTAGGGTCTACAGAGTATATGATATGTATTTTAAATTGATGGACATAAGAAAACTTTGGAAAATATTTATATATAGTTTGTATATTATATTTATATGACATTTCTATAAACCATGAGCTCTGGAAAATTTTTAGGAACTTCTTGCAGCAACTAGAGAGAAGATGCTAAAGAGTTAAATATATACTAATCATCAGCTAAAAGTCAAGAATACAAAGTTCAAAATCAGGTATTGCAAATCAGATTTTTGGATTCCAGATTTGAGATTATTTCAGTACAATGGTTGGATTTTGATACATACACAAACAAAGTATCCAGAGGATTATGTCAGTCAAAATCTAAATCTACCACTTCAGGGCAAAGTTACAGCTTGGAAAATGATTTTATGAATGTTCTCTTTTCCTCAGTCCGTTTTATCAAGCCTTCATTCTTTTTAGTTGCTACTGTTGTGAATTAATAAAAGTGCTTGAATAAAGATTGTTGAAACCTTAAAGTAAAGTGCAGGGTTCTGGCCCTGCACTTCTGATTGGCCGATAATAGCGATATCGGATTGGTCCGTTCAGGAGAATCTGATTGACTATTCTGATTGAGCCTTTCTCATTGGTTAAAAGAGCTAACGTTCCTGTGTTTTCATTGGCTAAATACCCAAGAGCTTGCCTATATAAAGGGGGCTGTTGTGGCCATTTTTAGAACTGTTGCACCATGTTAAATAAAGAGTTGAAGTTCACTGTTCATCGACTCGTCTCCACTTCTTGCGCCACGCACAGAACATAACACTGGTGACGAGGATGGGATGTGGAGACGTCAAGCTGACTGAACACTACAGAGCGATAACTGAGCACGTGGCTGAAATGCACCAATGGCAGAACCATGTCCGGCAGCGTCATACCACCCGCTCCATTCGACCCGGCACAAGAAGACTGGGACTCATATATGGATCGCTTCCAGATGTTTCTGGAGACCAACAATTTGAAGGATGCCACTACCGGAAAGAAACGGATGGTATTCCTAACTCATTGCGGACCGACCGTATTCAAGATGGCCAAGGCACTAGCAAAACCGGCAGAAGTGAAGTCCATGGACTGGGACATCCTCGAACCCCTGCTTAGGGCCCACTATGCACCGACTGTACCAATGCTCATTAGAAGGCATGAATTTTACCAGAGAGACCAGTGGAAGGGTGAAAGTGTTGCTGATTTCATAGCTGATCTCCGGAATCTGGGAGACCTATGTGGGTTTGCTGATCTCGAAGAAGCCCTGAGAGACTGAATAGTTCTGGGATTAGATGCACCCGGTGTGCAGAGTAAGCTGATGTCGAAAGGCGACATTAGCCTTAAAGATGCCATCGCTGACGCTACTCCAGCAGAAGCAACCAGGAATTCGGCTGCCCGAATGCACCGCACCCACGCCCCACTTTGCCAACTCACCAGCGAAGTTTCACCTCACTTAGAAGAACAGGCAACGACAGCCCACCATGAGGACCTCGAATCGTCATCGGAAAGCGATGAAGAAGAGGTCAACCGGCTCCGGTCTGAACGAGACCAACACCAGAGATCGCAGTACCAATGCGCTGGTTGTGGGGCAAACCACCCCCGATCAGACTGCAAATTCCTCGACGCGCTCTGCCATGTGTGCGGGAAAAGAGGTCACATCGGACGGGTCTGTAGAAGCAAACAAGGACCCAGCCAGCCCCTGGAGGGGCTAACTATCGCCAATCTACAGTAAGCCATCCTGTAAAGCAAGAACCCGTGAACCACCAATGGAACAACCACTCCTACAGAAACAAACCCCTAAACCACTCAACGAAGTGAGAAGAGGTGCACCAAACTATTACAATTGGTCACGCCTCATCACTGGACACCAAGAAGATCCGGATGAAGGTGGCCATCAAAAACCAGCCTTGTATGATGGAAGTCGATTCAGGATCGTCCCTCTCGATGGTTTCCTGGAAGACCCTCAAGCAACTCATCCCTACCATCTGGCGACAAGACCTCCGATTCCAAAGAATCATACTCAAAGATTATCAGGGAAATCGAATTCCAGTCATTGGATCCAGCCAAGTCCGTGTCTCATTTAAAAATCGTACCGCATCTCTACCCTTGACTGTAGTCGACAGGGATTGGCCTAGCTTGTTAGGCCTCCAATGGTAAGCTCCACTTGGAATTGAAGTAGCTGGCATTCACCGAACCAGCAGCAACGACTGGGAAGAGGCTCTCATCCAAGAATTCCAGGACGTCTTTGCAGATAAACTAGGCGAGTACAAGGGGACCCCGATATCATTTAACCTCAACCCCAAAATAGCTCCCATCCGCCTTAAGCCTCGTCGAGTTCCATTTGCCCTTAAACCAAAGATTGACGAGCAGCTTGATAAATTAATAGCCCAGGGGGTGTTAGAACCAACCGACCATTCTCCCTGGGAAACCCCGATCGTGACACCCATCAAGCCGGATGGATCATTAAGAATTTGTGGGGACAACCGAGCCACCCTGAATCACCCCCTGCAACAAAACGCTTACCCGGTACCGGTGGTGCAGATCGAGATACTCCAAAAACCACCATTGACAGCTCGCGATATCGCGATTGAAATTAAACGCGATCCCATTTTAGCATATGTCCTCAGCTGGGTAGAGCATGGATGGCAATTGGACCAAATCCCTGACAACTATGTTCCCTTCAAAACTTGACAAACGGAACTGTTTTCCCAGAAAGGCTGCATCATTTGGGGCGATAGAGTCGTTGTCCCAGAGCGGTTACAGCAAGCGGTACTGAGAACCTTGCACGATGGCCACCCCGGCATTGTGCACATGAAAGCACTCGCACGAAGCTATGCGTGGTGCCCAGGAATAGACAAGCAGATTGAAGCATGGGTAAAGACTTGTCACAAATGCCAGGAAGTCAGCAATGCCCCACTGAAAGCAACCCCAACAGAATGGGAAACACCCAGGGGACCATGGTCCCGTATTTATCTGGACTTTGCAGGACCTACGAATGGACACACATTTTTATTAACAGTGGATGCCTACTCGAACTGGCTCAAAATCCATGAGATGAAAAATACAACAACTGAATCGGTCATCAGGAAATTGGACAGATTATTTGCAACACACGGACTACCGGACGTTCTGGTATCCGACAACGGGCCCCAGTTTACCGCGCTTTCTTTGAACAGTATCTGGTGGATCGCGGTATTCGCCATGCGCTAACTTCACCGGTGCATCCTGCGGCCAATGGAAGGGTCGAGCGCATGGTACAATTCGTCAAAAGAACTCTACATAAAATGGACTATGGCGATATTGAAGACAAGATTAACCGGATACCCCTTTTGCAGCACATCACTCCACACAGCATCACCAACAAAACTCCCGCTGAGTTATTGATGGGACAAAAACTCCGCTCCCACCTCGACCGACTACACCCATCGTACGAACCTGAAAAACCACACAGATCCAGCGGGAAATGCCATAATTTCCAGGTAGGCGACTTGGTTTTCGCAAGAAACTTTTATGGCCCATTGTGGGTCGAGGCAACTATAATCCAAGTAACCGGACCCAGATCGTACCGAGTGAAATGTCATGACGATAGAATATGGAAGCGCCATATTGATCAGCTGCGTTCAAGGCTGCAGTCTGGGGTCTGTGATTCCAGTGATTTCCAAACTGAGGGGGGAGGAGACGCCGAGGAGGCTGAGTTTGAAATGGTGGAAAGCACAAGCGGAAGAAATGACCGCTCAGACACAACATGTGAAGAAGTATCGGGGACAGGGGTAAACTCGCCTCAAAGGGATACCGAGGACATTAGTGGTAACGGAAGTTTAGATACAGAACCAGAGGCACCCTGTTCACTAGATAACGTCCTACCCCAACAAGACTCTAGACAAATACCAGGAGGACAACGTAAATCAAATAGACAATCAAAACAACCTGCCTACCTCAAAGACTACGTTACCGCACCCCTTAAACAGAACCCGTGGGGAAGGAGTGCTGTGAATTAATAAAAGTGCTTGAATAAAGATTTTTGAAACCTTAAAGTAAAGTGCAGGATTCTGGCCCTTCACTTCTGATTGGCCGATAATAGCGATATCAGATTGGTCCATTCAGGAGAATCTGATTGGCTATTAAGGAGCCTTTCTCATTGGTTAAAAGAGCTAACGTTCCTGTGTTTTCATTGGCTAAATACCCAAGAGCTTGCCTATATAAAGGGGGCTGTTGTGGCCGTTTTTAGAACTGTTGCACCATGTTAAATAAAGAGTTGAAGTTCACTGTTCATCGACTCATCTCCACTTCTTGCGCCACGCACAGAACATAACAGCTACTAAACTAAATAGCTGTCCAAAGACAATTAGCAATAACACTTAGACTTTTATACCACTTTACAGTACTTTACAGCCCTCTCTAAGTGGTTTACAGAGTCAACATATTGCCCCCAATAATTTGGGCCTTATTTTACCCCCCTCGGAAAGATGGAAGGCTGAGTCAACCTTGAGCCTGCTGAGATTTGAACTGCCAAATAGCAGGCAGCTGGTAGTCAGCAGAAGTTACCTGCAGCACTGCACTCTAACCACTGCGCCACCATGGCTCTGAGTTGAGATACTCCCTACCTGGGGTTCTTCATCCAGCTATGGCAGAATATCAAGATGGTAGCAAAAGGCAGAACATTAAGACAGTAGCAAAAGGCAGAACATCAAGACAGTAGCAAAAGGTAGAACCACAGTGTCAGGACTCTGCTGCTTTGCTTGGATAAAGATCTTGACTGAGCTCCCAGTACTAACCCTGTGCCTTTTCCAATCTATCCAGAAAACTCCTTTTTTAATAATTCAAGATGCCAAGGACAGAAACAGAATACCTTAGTCAATTACTGTGCTATGGATGCTCTAAGAATACAGCTTCCATACAATCAAAATGTCACTCTCTTGAACGTGTGTGGATACTTGTAGATGAGAAGAGTCCTAAAGGGAAGAGAATGTTTATAAAAGGTTTCTATGAAAGGTATTAAGTGAAAATCAGCTGAATGAAAAATGAACATGTTTCATGATACAAAATGGTAATTTATATTTGGGAGAGGAGAGGAGAGGGACAGGAAATTCAAAATCAGTTTGGTTCCTATTAGCAGTTATAAAATGATACTGAACAACACCATGAGTTTAAAGGCCATGGAGAAACACTTCTCATCCACTTCAAAACACACATAACCCACATCTGTCAGAATAGGAATAGAAAAAATGTTCTTTCTGTATTTTTGTTTGTAAGACCTTTTTTTTAAATTACCACCAGTTACCATATTATTGGGATTCACAAAGAGTTTTGATTTGATGCTGTATTTTTTTGTTCCCTGATAAAACAATATAAAAAGTTATTTCAGAGATAAACTAATATCTTTCTTTCACCTTACATTTTTAGAGATCATCCAGAAAATAATTTTTTATATCCTAAAAGCAGTGAATTGATTAAAAAAGACTCAGGAAACATTTTTTTTGCTGTATTAAAATATGCAGTGTCCTAAATATTTGAAAAAAAGAATATTTTCAATTAATTTTGAAAAATCACTCGGTTGCATTAGTGTGCCCTAAAACTCGGTTGCATTAGTGTGCCCTAAAACTACACCTGAATCCAAAAGATTTTTTTATTGTTTTATTAAATTATTTGGCAAAATAAAAAGATGTCAAAATGCACTAAATAAAATATATACACAATAAAGTATATACATTTAAAAATGTTTTAAAGACTTTTTAAAGAAGAGTTTGATGTAACCTAAAAATAAAAATTCCCTTTCAAACTATCATTCAATCAGATTCTTTACTTATCAATGTGTTGAAATTCTTGCATGAAAAAACAAACTATTCCCTTGTTAACCTTCCAATTCTTCGACATATATCATTTAAAACAGTTTCTACACTGTCTTTTCTGCATTACTGGAGCCTTATCTTTTATTCCAGTCTATGCTCATAATATAATGTATTCAAAACTTCAGTTCTGCTTCACTTTCCATGTTAGAATGATAAAATAGGAAAGGTGCACAGAGCATTAAAAGGAAGGCAAAACTGTTTGACTCATTTTGCATTATTTAAAGAGCTAAGGTTTATTAAACAGAAAAGAAAAATAATCTTCTGATGTGGCAGTCGATGTTATTTAATGTAGAAAATAGTGCGTATTCCTTTCTCTATGGTATTTTTCTTCCTTCATATGAAATTAGCTCAGGTGCTCATTGGAAAAGCTGGAGGGTTTGGATTGAAACCCATTCACTCTCAGCGGGGAATATATTAAGATGATAAATACATAGTTTAGATTTAATGAAGTTAAATCTGAATTATATAGATTATTGGACTGTATAACCAATTTTTTCCTCTTTAAATCCAAAAGTTCGATCTGACAGCTTCTTCATTTATAAGAGAGCCTAGTCTGGTATAGAGGCTGAGGCACTACGTTAGAAACCAGGAGACTGTGAATTCTGATCCAACCTTTCAGAGTTTACAACCAGCTGGGTGACCTTGGGCCAGTCACTTTCTCCTGGCCTAGGAAGGAGGTAAACCTTTTCTGAAAAACCTTGCCAAGAAAACTGCACGGAGACTCCAAGAAATGGACATGACTGAATGGAAGAAAAAACAAAAATTGACACCTGTTGCACATTTCCCATGGACTTTGGCATATGGATTGTGCCTCTACAATAGCTGAACTTTATGACAAAAAGTAGACATTATGAGGAATGTCTATGTACAAAGTGGAAACTGTGGCAAAGCTGGGATAAGTGAAGCTGAAGGAATCCATTTCAAAACACTGACTGAGAGGGGCAGGTTGAAAAAGTCCTCCTGAGGAAAAGTGTGCTCACAACATCTATTTGGAGCCATTTAAAAATTAGCTTTGTGAAATCTTATTTATTAACTGCAGTTATATGTAGTGTCAACTAAAAAGATACTCCTTTAGTCTTTTCAGCTGCCAGAAAAAGGGAGTGGGGGAAAACAAGGCACTCCTTAAATGCCTAGATAATCACCCTGGCAGCCGAAAGTTGTTGGAGCATAAGAAGGTTATTGGAGAGCATGATGGATGACTCTTGGAGATGGATGTGTCCCATTGGAGAAGTCACATCCAGGGGGTGGGGGGGAAGACCAGGGTCAAGGGGAAAATATAGGATATAATTTAATATCGGCTGCACCCAGCTAATGCGAGCATGGCCACTTCTAATAAATCAGTTTTCTTTTCTCTGAGATGCAGCTAGAGACTTTTGATTTGAATGAGGGTGGATTTGTTGGAGCCCTGACATGTATTTCAAAAAGCCCTTTAGCAAATTATATATGGTCTTCGTCCTTCACTAACAACTAAAAGCAGGCAAAAATATTTTTAATTCTCAACATAATGAACTATTGTATAAAGAATTAGAGCTGAAAGAGTACAGAAAAGAGCAACAAAGATGATTAGGGAACTGGAGACTAAAACATATAAAAAATGGTTGCTGGAATTGGGTACATCTAGTTTAATGAGAAGAAAGATTAGGGATGACATGATAGCGTTGTTCCAATATCTAAGGGGTTTCCACAAAGAAGAGGGGGTCAAATTATCCAAAGCCACCTGAAGGCAGGACAAGGGACAATGGATGGAAACTAATCAAGGAGAGAAACAACCTAGAACTAAAGAGAGGTTTTTGAAAATTAGAACAATTAATTAGTGGAATGACTTGCCTCCAGAAGTTATGAATGCTCCAATACTTAATAGTTTTAAGAAGAGATTAGACAACCATTTGTCTGCCTGAGCAGGGAGTTGTACTAGAAGACCTCCAAGGTCCCTTCCAATTTTGTTATCTTGCTATTCTGAAACCCAGTTCAATAATTTTTAAGCAATACAGTTGCTAAATTAGTTAAACTATTGGTTAAATTAGCACAAGTGCTAAGTTATCTTATTACACTACAAGATTATTTTCTTTAATGATACATACACAGTACAGGTAGACTGCAACTTATGTCTATAAATGAGCACAGAATTATGTCATAGGTTGGGCTGGTCATTAAGTAAGTCACAACGTGACCATGATCAGTTTTAGGATCATTTTTGCAGTGTTCATTATATGAATATGGTGGTTGTAAAGTGAATGCCATGGTCATTAAATAAACATTAAGCAAATATATTGTTCACAAGAGGTATTTTTGGCTGGAAACCTAAAGTAAAAACTGATTTTCAGCCCAAAAAAAGTTGTAAATCATAGTCATGAGATCCAAAATGGCTGCCTTGGTGAAATGCTCTCTAATGGTTTCTTTGTTCTTTATTATTCTCTACTATTCACTCTGGATTTCATAGCCATGAGACCATCTGCTAAGAATTGGGCAATGTTTCTTTAAGGAGCAGCTTTCTGATTCCTCACCCCTTCCTGTCCTTGCAAACAAGGAGGAGACTCTAATTAATTCCCCGGTGCTATGGATTGCAGCAAACAAAGGAAATAAGTGTCAGCGCTGAAAAAGGAGACGAGATAAAAGACTACGAATTTTAAATAGACTAAGGAATAGGGAGGGAAAAAAACCCTCTCCCTTCAATCTTTCTGACTAATTTATGCTCACTTGCTAACGAGGTGGATGAAATACTCCTTTTAAATAGATGCAATTCTGATTTCTACAATTCAGTAGTTCTCTGTTTTACTGAAATCTGGCTTAATGCAGAAATTCATGATGACAACATCATATACATCCCAGGATTTCAGATATTTAGATCAGACAGAATTGAAGAGACATTAAGTAAAATGAAGGGTGGAGGATTATGTTTATGTATCAACAACAGCTGGTCTCAGGATATAACTATAATATATAAAAACTGTGATGAAAATTTAGAGTCTTTACACATCAACTGCAAGCTATTTTACTCGCCACATGAGTTCTCCTCATTACTCCTAATAGCTGTGTATGTTACTCCACAAGCTTGTGTAAACAAGATACTATGAACTCTAGCTGATTAAATTATGGAGGCTGAAGCCAAACACTTAAATTCCCTTCCCATCATTTTAGGAGATTTCAATCAAGCAAATTAAGGAAAGAGCTCCCAAAATATTTCCAGCATGTAAATTGTCCCACCAGAGGCAAAAATACTTTAGACCAGTGGTCACCAAGTGGGCCGCGAGAAAATTTCAGGGGTCTGCAGAGAAATGTCACCCCCAGATCACTCCCCCCAAAGCAATTAATCCAGGCTGCATGGAAACACAAGGCTGTGATACCCACATGGCCTGCGGGAAACCTCCCCGCCCACTCACTCCTTACCTGGCAAATTTGCCTGCTAAGTTGCTATTTTTTCTTTTACCCCCCAACCATCAGCTGTTCTGCTGTGCTGGGAGATTTCGATTAGCTAGAAAGCAGGAAACTGTTGGATTTCTTGCTTTCTAGCTAATCTTTAGATCTTTGACTCTGCTTTTAAGCAGAGCTGAACCTTCCTTAGGACTGAAGCTTCTATTATTCAGTGCAGGTAACCAATGGCAGGATCAGAGATCTCTAAGTGAATCTGTGATTCTGTGAGCAACTCAATCTGCCTGCCTGCTTTGCCTAATTTTGGGTAAAAGTTGCTCTTTTTTTATACAAAATTCAATATTTACATATATGGTGTGTTATGAGTTAATTTTGTGAGTGTGCTTGCTAGCAAATTTTATGAGCTTGCTTGCAAGCAAATTTTATGTGACAGACTCAGCTAGCCAATGGCAGAAACACAGATCTCTGAATGAATCTATAATTCTGTGAACAGCTCAATCTGCCTGCCTGCTTTGCCTGATTTTGAGTAAAAGTTGCTCTTCTTTATTAAAAAAAATCAATATTTCATAAATATTTATAATATTTACATACAAGCCATGCCCAGCCAGTCACATGATCACCAAGCAACACGCACAAATTAGGCCATGCCCACAAAACCAGTTATTAAGAAATTTGAATCCCACCCCTGCCTCTATATGTGTATGTGTGAGAAAGAGGGGGGAGAGGGAGAGGGGGAGAGAGAGGTTAGATCAGATCTCTCTCTCTCTCTCTCTCTCTCCCAACATCAGCAAGCCACCAACATCAGCAAGCCACATCAGTCAAAATTCAAATTAGTGGTCCCTGGGATTTAAAATTATGAATTTGGTGGTCCCTGAGCTCCAAATGGTTGGCGACCCCTGCTTTAGATCACTACTACATAACAGTAAAAGATGCTTATAGATCTTTACCATGAGCAGCTGTGAGACACTCTGATCACTACATGGTTCACTTTGTATCTGCCTAAGGACAAAGACTTAAAACCATGAAACCAACAATTAAATCAGTGAGGACTTGGTCTGATGAGGCAAAGCTGAAGCTCCAGGCTTGCCTTGATTGCACTGATTAGAATGTTTTTGAAGATACCTCTGCAGATCTAGATGAGTTCCCAGACACATTAACATCATATGTCAGCTTCTTTACAATTTATGTGCACCAACAAGGAACCTGAGAATATATAGTAACAATAAACCTTGGTTCACAGCTAAACTTAAGCAGCTACATCATTTCAAAGAGGAAGCCTACAGAAAAGATGACAGAATGCTATACAATCAGACCAGAAATATATTAACAAGTGAGATCAGAGCAGCAAAAAGAAGCTACTCTGAAAAGTTAAAGAATCAATTCTCAACAAATGAACCAGCAAATATGTGGAAAACTCTTAAAAACATCACTGGCTACAGCAATCCTCCTTCCCAGGCAGAAGGAAATCAATAACTAGCAGATGACCTGAATGTGTTTTATTGCAGGTTTGAAAGAAAACTACAGCCAACAACCACCATCTCAAACACACCAACAACAACCAAGCCTCCTACAACTGACCCCAGCCCATTGGGTTCACAGCCTCTGGTTGTCACAGAAAAAGAAGTGCAAGATCTATTTCACAGTCAAAAGCCAGGAAAAGCACCAGGGCCAGACAAGATAACTCCTTCTTGCTTAAAAGTCTGTGCTCACGAATTGGCCTCCATATTCACCAGAATCTTCAATAAATCACTAGAGATGTGCTATGTTCCTTCCTGCTTCAAATGTTCTACCATCATCCCAGTGTCAAAGAAGCCCTCCATCAGGGAACTGAATGACTATAGATCTGTTGTTCTAACTTCTGTGGCTATATGAAAACCTTTGAAAGGCTAGTGCTGTCCCACCAGAAAATCATCATGGATCCGCTGTTAGATCCCATGCAGTTTTCATACCAAGCAAATAAATTGACAGATTATGTTGTTAATATGGCTCTGCACTACATCCTACAACACCTTGAATCTCCAAATACCTTACCAAGAGTCCTCTTTGGAGACTTCAGTTCAGCATTCAATACCATCATTCCAGACATTCTTCTAACTAAACTAAACCAGCTTAGTGGTATCTGAACACACTTGTAAGTGGATCATAAGCTTCCTAACAGACAGGAAGCAGCAGGTGAAGCTAGGCAGAATCACATCCGATAACTGTACAATCAGCACAGCCCCCCGCCAACAAGGCTTTGTGCTATCTCCACTTCTCTTCTCCCTATATACTAATGCCTGCATCTCAAACAATCCATCTGTTAAAATACTTAAATTTGCTGATGACACAACAGTGATTGGTCTCATTCGAGACGACAAATCCGCATACAGACAACTTGCCTCATGGTATAACCAGAACAATCTGGAACTGAACACACTCAAAACTTTAGAAATGGTGGTAGGCTTTAGAAGAAACCCTCCCATACTATAACCTCTTACAATACTAGACAACATAGTATCAACAGTAGAAACATTCAAATTTCTAGGTTCTATCATATCACAAGACTTAAAATGGACACCTAACATCAAAAATGTCATCAAAAAAGCACAACAAAGAATGTTCTTTCTGCGCCAATTCAGAAAGCTCAAACTGCCCAAGGAGCTGCTGATACAGTTCTACAGAGGAATGATTGAGTCTGCCATCTGCACCTCTATAACTGTCTGGTTTGATTCTGTAACCCAACAGGACAGACACAGACTTCAGAGGATAATTAGGACTGCAGAAAAAAACAATTACTACCAACCTGCCTTTCATAGAGAACCTGTATACTGTAAGAGTCAAAAAGAGGGCTGTGAAAATATTTACAGACCCCTCACATCCCAGACATAAACTGTTTCAACTCCTACCCTCAAAACGATGCTATAGAGCACTGCATACCAGAACAACTAAACACAAGAACAGTTTTTTTTTCCTGAAAGCCATCACTCTGCTAAACAAATAATTCCCTCAACACTGTCCAACTATTTACAAAATCTGCTCTACTATTACTATTAATCTTCTCATCACTCCTTATTGCCCACACCCTCCCACTTGTGACTGTATGACTGTAACTTTGTCGCTTGTATCCTTATGATTTATATTGACTGTTTCCTAGTAGGATTTGATTGCTTATTGTACCCTATGATAATTATTAAGTATTGCACCTGATGATTCTTGACTCCTGATGAATATATCTTTTCTTTTATGTACACTGAGAGCATTCGCACCAAGACAAATTACTTGTGTGTCCAATCACACTTGGCCAATAAAGAAGTCTAGTCTATTCTATTCTATTCTATTCTATTCTATTCTATTCTATTCTATTCTATTCTATTCTATTTGATCACAGGATGCTACAGACAGCTATAAATGTGGGCTGGTTGCTGAGTACCCAAAATGCAATTACATGACTGCAGTAAATTGGAATACAAATCCATTTTGGTATGATGGTGTAGGCTAAAATGGAAGACAGTGAGTTCTAATCCTGCCTTAAGTACAAAGTCAGCTGGGTGACTATAGGCCAATCACTGCCTCAGCCCTAGGAAGAATGCAGTGGCAAGCCATTTCCCAAAAAACTTGCCAAGAACAGGGACTAGCTCAGATAATGATTAGGAGTTAACACTGACTTAAGGCTCCCTTTCATCCCAAATTGGATTACAAATATTTGTTTAAAAGCAGATATTTCCTGTTTGTCCCCCCGCTTCAGAATTCAGAGCTAGGTTTAAGCTGTATCATATAAAATAGACAAAAGAGGAAGTATTATTGTTATAGCTATTGTAACATTTGGGGAAAAATACTTTTTTATTTGCTTCAAAACAAAAATTTACAGTAGTTTACCCCACTTGATAGAATCTGACATTCATGTTCAGTCTTCAATTTGCAAAAATGTAATTTTAGTTGGATTTTAATACTCTTTTTTACAATTCTGCTATCATAAAGCCTCACATCTAATTATGATGAACAAAATTTATATTTCTAAAATAATATAAGAAAGATGATAGAGATCATATGAAAGGTGGGAAAACAAGACACAAATAGTGAAATACAAGTGGATAGAAAAATATAACAGCATATAAAAAAAATTCCATTGTACCATTGGAAACTTTTAACATTATATTTCAAATTCATTTTGAAACAAGAAAACACAAATGTCCCTGTGGAACTCTAACCTGAAAGTCTTTCATTGACATGGTACAAGTTGCTATAAAAAAATTATCAACAATAAACAGATTAAATCAACATTTGAAGTTATACTTCATTAAGATATTAACTCCAACATACGAAAATCCAAATTTTGTATAGGACATGGTATAGTACAAAATTGTAATCAAAAATTAGTTCCCATTTTAAACTAAATTTTATGCTATATTTGATGATTAATTTGATACTGTTTGGATTGGAGAAAATGGGTAGCTTTGCTCTAAATTTCAATTTATAGTATTTTACAACTTTAACTCATTCCAGAAATGTGTCTCTGGCTTGAAATTTGGTTTCCTTGATTATCTGCCAAGTAAAAAGGGTATTGCAGTTTCCTTGAGCACAATGAAAGAAATACTTTCTTTTCTCACAGGGTATATATTGACTTTTTTACTTTGAAGATAGCTTACAATAATATCCTAAAAGTCATTCAAGAAATAAACCTATTGCAGCCAGAAAGATAGCTGTCTCACATTTTCTGTATCACCTTTTCAAATGGACACAGTTTTCTAATATCATCTAGTAGACTGCTACATCTCAGATTGTAGAGAGCAGCAAGCTCCAAAGAACAATCATTTCTGATCTACTTATTGGTCTGAGAAGTACAAACTAGGTGAACTCATTTTAAAAGGCAGCATGGGAGATGGTTTCTTATCTCTACCAGAAAAGTTGCTTAAGACTTACAAACACCTTCACTGCTAATGTGACAGCATGATCAGAGAAATACCCTATTTCCTAAACTCAAGGGTAGCTTCTCATTACAAAGTTTCTGACAATATGTATGTCTGTGTGTTTGTGTGCGTGGGCAGAAGGCCTTTTGGATGAGGCCTGCAAAATAGAATTATTGAGTAAATAGTGAGCTATTCTAGGATATGGCATAATTAACCAAAGCTTTCTTGTATAGATTCCACCTGTCAATTACTTTGGTTACCCTTTTACAGACAAAAGGGATTTTTTCTGTTCATTTTATACAGACCTGTTGACCTGTAAACCTGACATTTACTGTTACACACTTAGGAACATTTCAACTTCTATCTGCGATTCATGCTTCAACTTGGTGGATCAAAGGTCCAAGCAAATGAAAATGGCACTTTCAAAAAAGCAAACCAAGGAGGAAATGCTATTATCAATATGGTTGGTTATGCATTTAAATAATATATGATGCTAAAGACACTTTTATGTCAGGAACAAAGACCATGAAGTTTCAGCCAAAACCTTTCATTTCATCACTGTTCAAAAGCATCTAAATGTGTTCTTATCTCACAGCAAGAAAAAGATATGCAAAGTTATGACTTCCAGTTTGGGCTCCTTCAGTGATGGACTGAAATCTGTGATCGTGCACAGTTTCAATCTGGCACCCTGATCCTTTGGTTATGGGGATGAAGCCACCCCGTAGAGGTGACGAAGAAGGGGGTGACTACCAGCTGAGTTGAGTGGAACCGCATCTCTCCTCCTCAGATGGTCATTACTCCCTTTCCCGAAGGTGATTGCAGTGGTGGTCAGAAATGGCCACCTGAAAGAAGAACCTGACTAGACAAGAATGAACAGGGGGAAAACAAAGGGGAGAGCTTGACAGACTGGGCTAAGCAGAGATAACATCTACGCAGGGTACCCTGGAATTTAAATTATCAAGAGTGTTACTCCTAAAAGAAGATTTTTTAGAGCAGAAGAAGGAGAGAGGGAAAAGGAAAAAAAGATTTTTTTTCTCTCTAACACTGACAGCTGCAATTGGCTTTGAGTTCTAAAAAGAAGAGATTTAAGTAAGAAATTTGTGTTAATTTGCTTTGACACTAACAGCTTTAAGCTGAAATTAAAGTGTCAAAGGGAAAATAAAGACTTTCTGGACATTCTAAAGCTTTCAAAAGGAGGAAAGTAGAGGAAAAAAGAAAGGGTGGGACTTGGAAACAGCAGAGAATACCATCTGGAAATAAAAAGAATTAACAGTGGAATTATAACAAGACTTCCAAAGGATACATTGCAACTGAAACTTTGCTACAAGATAACAGAGCCCCTGGAAAGGGAAAATGGAAAAAAGAAGCAAGAAGAAACAGTTTTGGATTATTTGGTGATTTTTGGAATTTTGTGTGTTGGATTTCTAGTGGTTTGAACTAAAATTAATCAGGTGTTTTTTAAAAGTGTTTAAAATGGCAATACTCCTTGAGGAACTAAAAATGGAACTCAAAAAAATGTAAAAAGAGTTGCAAGAGGGAGTAGGATCCTTTGGCTTCGCACTTCAAATTTTAGAAATGGAGATTCTGAACAAGAAATGCTTGAAGAACAAGAAGGGCTGGACAAAGAAGAAGCCATCTTTAGCGACCAAATAATTCCATGTGGGATAAAATGGGAAAAGGAGGAAAAGGGAGTAAAAAAAACCTCAAGATCTGAAGAAACAACTAAAAAAAAGAATAGTTTGAAAAGTAAATATAATATTAGGAAGAAGCAGAAGAGAGGATTACAGAAGGGAGAATTAGAGGGGGGGGACAAAAAGGGTGGTGAGAAAAAGCTGGGAAAGATAAAAAGGAAAATAAGTTATAAGGGACAGAAACAGGAAATAAAGAAACAGGGGAAATGTACAAGGATTAAAGGTATTAGCCTAATTAAAAGACATAGAGATAATGGTTAAAAATATAAATTAAAAGAGAGGATTCTGCAAGGGTACAAGAGATAGTGTTGTTATATTGGAAATAGTAAAGAGCTAGAAAATATGAAACATGGGTGATTAAAGCGAAAGACAAAACTGGTATTGTTATGGAATAAAATGTTTGTTAATAATTAAATGAAATAAAGAGAGAAAGGGAATAAAAGTAAAAGAGGGAATAAGAGGAAGGAATGACAATACTTTAATTGTTCTTAATGATTTATAAAATATAATTGAAAAGAAACGTAAAAGATTTATAATGAAATCAATATCAGTTGTCAGGATGAATTTGAATAGAATAACAATTTTATTCATTACTGTTATATATTTTTTCTTTTCTTAGAACTTACTGTGTATTTTTAAGAGGAAGTACCAAGCAGAATTTGGCTGATAAGAGTTATATGATATAAAATAGTATTAGAAACTGAACATTATAATTGTATAATGTATAAACTAAATGTTAAATGAGATTTGAATGGATAACAACTATAAGATATAAAGGTGACACTCTCTACTTGGTAATTACAGGGGGAAAACCTTTTTCTTTTCCCTTTCAGGACGATGATGGAAAAAGAATGTATGAAATTGTAAGCAGGACAGACAAAAGTACAAACATAATGACTAGACTGTTCTGTCCTTAATTAACATACTCGAGATCCCCGCGCTTTGATTGGCCAAAGCGCGGGGCTCTCCGATTGGTCAGGCGAGCCGCGCCGATTGGCTCGCTAGGAATCTCCCGCGATTGGTCCATTCGAATCGCGGGAGATTCAAAGCGGTGCCATTGGCCGCAGCCGCCGCGGCGAAAGGAATAAAAGCCGCGGGCTTTTTTCCTTTCGCCAGTTCGGTTCCAACTCACAAATAAAGAGCTTGCACTAAAGTCACCAACTCCTGGCATCATTTTGCGGACACGACACTGGCGACGAAGGTGGGATTCTGACCCAGAACCGAACCACATGTCCGACGGAAGCCAGACGAACCACCGAGATGGCGAAAATCGCACCACCCGCACTCTTCAACCCCGCCACCGAGGACTGGGAATCGTTCTCCGACCGATTCCGCATGTACCTCGAGTGCAGCGGCTTGAAGGACGCCACCGGCCACATGAAGCGCGCCGTCTTCCTGACCCACTGCGGGACCGAGGTTTTCCAGATGGCCAAGGCTCTCGCCAAACCCGCCGATGCGACCGCGATGGACTGGGATGTCCTCGAACCCATACTTCGGCGGCACTACGCTCCAGAGGTACCCATCCTGATCCGGCGCAACGAGTTCTACCGGTGGGACCAGAGGTCGGGTGAGAGCTTCAGCGACTTCGTCGCCGAGCTACGGCGTTTAGGGGGGCTCTGCGAGTTCGACAACCTAAACGATGCCCTGCGAGACAGAATCGTGCTCGGTTTGTGGGACCCCGTCCTCCAGAGCCGGCTGATGGCCAAGGGCAACATCAGCCTAGCAGACACCCTCACCGCAGCCGCAGCCGCCGAAGCAACCCGAACTTCCGCCGACCGCATGCGCAGACTGAACACTGGGGACCGCAGCGGAAACAACAACCCGGTGAGGTCGACCGAGCCCCAACCCGAGACGACCACCCACCAGAGCGATTTCCACTCGGCATCGGGCACTTCCGATGACGAGGAGGACATCCATCGACTCCAGACAGGCCGCGACCCATGAAACCGGCGAGGTCGTAAGTCGAGGACCAACTGTGCCGGTTGCGGTGGCGACCACCCCAGGTCGGAATGCTGGTTTTTCAAATCGATCTGCCGGCATTGCGACAAGAAGGGACACATCGCCCGTGTCTGCCGCCTGAAGAAAAATCGCAGCCCGGCACGATGGGACCAGAATGACCGGAGGAGAGAAAGCACACCACCCCGGACCAGAGATCGCCCCTCGGATAACCGATGGGACCGGAACAGACGATCCTCGCGAGGTGGCGACAACCGGCGGAGAGAGGAGACCCACCAGACGGTCACCATCGGCCACGCCATCACCAACGACGCCCGGAAGGTCCACGTGGAGGTAGGCATCGAGGGCCAGCCATGCAAAATGGAGGTGGACTCCGGGTCCTACCTCTCCATGATTGCATGGCATGAAATAAAGCGCTTGGTGCCTACCCTCCAAAGGAGGAACGTAGACAGCCAGAGACTCATTGTAAAAGACTACCAGGGAAACCGCATCCCGGTAGTCGGAACCAAACACTTCAACATCACTTATAAGGGGCGCACCGAAAGACTTCCCCTGACAATCGTTGACCGCGACCGCCCAAGCCTACTGGGACTGCAATGGTTCGCCCCGCTCGACATCGCTCTCACGGGAGTCGACCACGTCACCGACGACAGCTGGGAGCAGCAACTGGCCCGGGAGTTCCAAGAGGTCTTCGATGGAAACCTAGGCAAGTACCGAGGGCCCCTTATATCTTTCGACCTAGACCCTAACGTCCCCCCAAAACGCCTGAAACCAAGGCGGGTGCCATTTGCACTGAAACCCAAGATAGGCGAGCAAATTGACAAGCTCGTCAAACAAGGGGTTCTACAGCCCATAGACCACTCCCGGTGGGAGACCCCCATAGTCACCCCGATCAAGCCCGATGGGTTGGTGAGGATCTGTGGGGACTATAAGGCCACCCTAAATGGCGCGCTGCAACAAAGCGCCTACCCCGTCCCAGTAGTGCAACACCTACTGCACTCACTGGGAGGGGGCAAGGTTTTCGCCAAGCTTGACCTCGCCCAGGCACACCAACAGTTGCCGGTCGACGAGCAAACGGCAGAAGCACAGACCATAGTCACCCACTGGGGGGCATTCAAATGCAACCGACTCCAATTCGGAGTCAGCGTGGCACCGGGCATATTCCAAAGCCTAATGGAGAGACTATTGCAAGGTATCAAGGGGGTGGTACCTTACTTCGACAACGTCCTAGTGTCGGCAGCCAACCAAGCCGAACTAGAGGGTCGCCTAAGGGAGGTCCTAACCAAATTTAAAGAGACCGGACTAAAAGTCAAGAGGGAGAAATGCCAGCTATGCACGGAACGAGTAGAATTCCTGGGCTACCTCCTCGACCGTCACAGCATTCACCCCACAAACAAAAAAATCAAGGCCATCAAAGAAGCCCCCACACCCAAGTCAAAGACGGAACTACAGGCGTTCTTTGGGTTACTGAACTTTTACAATGTTTTCCTACCCCAAAAGACGACAACCACGGAGGCCGTGATCAAGGAACTCTGCAAACTCTTTGCAACACACGGCCTCCCAGACGTCGTCGTCTCCAACAACGGGCCCCAGTTCACCTCACTGGAATTCAAAAAATTCCTAGCGGAAAGGGGCATCCGCCACGTGCTGACAGCACCGGCGCACCCGGCGGCAAACGGTAGGGTGGAACGGATGGTCCAATTCACTAAAAAGACCATCCGGAAAATAGACCACGGGGAGATCCAGGATAAAATAAACAAACTACTCTTCACCCAACACATAACCCCAAATACCACAACCAATAAAAGCCCAGCCAAACTATTAATGGGCAGAAAATTAAGGTCCCCACTCGACAGGTTACACCCCACATATAACCCGGAGAGGCCCCCAGACTCAAATAGCAAACACCGAACCTTCGCACCCGGCGACCCCGTATACGCAAAGAACCTGACGGGAGACCCACTATGGATTCCAGCCATCATCACACAAACAACAGGCCCACACTCATACCGGCTACAAACAACAGACGGACGAGCGTGGAAACGCCACATCGACCAACTAAGGTCGAGGACTACCAACCAACAAACCACCGACGCACAAACAGGCGAAACCAACCTCCACAACACAAACCAAGGGGGGAGGGAATACCCAGGGGACCAAAACCAAAGAAAAATAAACCAGCAATACTCACCGGAAAGCAGCCATCACGACCCCTCGCCAGGAAGGAACAGCCAGGCCAGCTCGACCGACCCGGAAAGACCGAGCGGGAGCGGCGAAACCCGCAGCTCAACCAACCCGGAAGGCCCAGGAGGGAGCTACGGAGAAAGGACCGGCCCGATCGACCAGCCGGTTTCCACGACGGCAGCAGGAGCAGCAGAGATCCCGACCGAACCGGCCAGGATCCAGCCTACAACTGAGTTGCGCAGGTCAAGTAGGCCCAGACGGAGCCCCGCCTACCTACGTGACTACGCAACGTAAGGACTGAACCAAGAGGGGAGGGGTGTTCTGTCCTTAATTAAAATACTCGAGATCCCCGCGCTTTGATTGGCCAAAGCACGGGGCTCTCCGATTGGTCAGGCGAGCCGCGCCGATTGGCTCGCTAGGAATCTCCCGCGATTGGTCCATTTGAATCGCGGGAGATTCAAAGTGGTGCCATTGGCCACGGCCGCCGCGGTGGAAGGAATAAAAGCTGCGGGCTTTTTTCCTTTCGCCAGTTCGGTTCCAACTCACAAATAAAGAGCTTGCACTAAAGTCACCGACTCCTGGCATCATTTCGCGGACACGACAAGACAGATATAGAAATTTAGAAAAAGATATGTAATTGAATTAGAAAGGAATGAGATAATTATGAGTAAGGTTGAGAAAAGTAAGGGAAGGGAAAAATTATTGAGAAAATGATAAATTAGTGACAAGATATGAAATAGAATATAAAGATGAATATGTAATTTAGATTATGTCTGTATGGAGATGTGATAACCTGGAATCATGCTACTCTTAAAAAAGATATTTTATTTGTATTATGTTTTGTGAAAACCCAAATAAAACTTTTATTTAAAAAAAGGATATGCAAAGTTATGATTTGTTGATTTATACTTCCTATTTATGAAACAAAATAAATGCATTCCCTTTTTCTTCCAAATGTTGTTGCTGCCTTTTCTTTTTCCTGCTATTTGAACACCTGGAGAATTTGCAAATAGTGCCAATGGGAAGTCTTCCAAAATCATCTGAGAATATCTCATCATAATTTTGCAGAAGATAATTGCTTCAAACTGCTAAGTCATATAAGTTGTAAGAAATAAGACAATGTTTCTTTCTTTCTTTCTTTCTTTCTTTCTTTCTTTCTTTCTTTCTTTCTTTCTTTCTTTCTTTCTTTCTTCCTTCCTTCCTTCCTTTCTTTCTAAAAAATAACCATTATACTTTTGAAGAATATAAAGTATCTGAGAACTCAGAGTAAGAAATTGTAGAACAAGCTTCCATATATTTAGGAGCAAAGAAACTTTTAAAAAAGATGGGTAATCTTTTAAAACTGATTTAATATATTACCAACTTCAAATTGCTGGGCCACTAGGAACACTGACCTTAAGGTTCTTTCAGACTAGAAATAACTTCCCAAATGTCCAGCTAGCTAACTGAGATCCTTTAACATGGTAGCAACCATACCTGGAACTTGATTTCTGCTTATGAGTTCTGCTTATGAATCTCTCCAGAGTGCTGCATTTGGGAGCTTTAATTTAATACTTTAATAATGTTCTACCCCAAAGGACCATTTGAAATGCGTTATAAGGTTTTCTGCTTCTCTGATATTAAAGATGATCCAAAGATGTAGTGCCACACAATGATCTGTGGGAGACCTGATTGCCATATTGGGAGAAGACTTGGCATATGCTGTTTTGGGCTTAAGAAGATGTAAATGTAGACTTTATTTAATTGGAGGGGAAATTGGATGGGATTGTGACCAACTTTCAGCAATTCCAATTAGATATTATGAATTTCTGATAAGATATTATTGGGTACAATTAAAGAAGGTGTGTGTAACTTGTGATCAAACAACTAACCACTTCACATGTCTCAATTACAGCCATCTTTTTCCTCATCTGATCAGTAATTGTTAGCAATAGCTTTCATTTGCTTTATCTTTTGTTGCTGATCAGTAATGCATACTTCCCAATTTAGGCTTGTTTCTTAGAAATATAAATATCTCATTCAAGGAAAATAAAAAGCAGAAGGATATGTCATGTTCTTACTGAAGAATTGCACTGTTAAATGTTTCAGTGGTTCATACCCTGTGACTAGCAATCAGCTTTCATTCTGTCATTTCCAAAAGTGAGGGACCATATTGGAAACATATCTCCTGGACTTAAAAAAAAAATGTTTCCAACATTCCTCATATAGCAGAATAAACTTTATATGAGCACAGGTTTTAAACCATTTATGTTGACTCCAGAAAGCAGAAATTTAATTTGGTTTAGGCATCAAAAATTAAACATGGCTGCGTAGGAAACAGAGAGAGGGTTTGAAATAATACTTCTCAGTGATGTATGCAAGAGCAAAGTATGGAAAAACTACATATTTAAATAGGGTTTAGCAAGAATATATTTTCCCCTTTTTTATTCAAAAGTCATAGCATGATACTTGAAAGATGGCTATGAGAAATTTAACTCTGAGCTTCCTTTAGAGACTCTAATTTGCTCTTATGCCTTCAATGTAGTTTGCCAAAAAAGATATTTTTAAAAGCAGTGAAGCAGTTTGGGATAATATAAATTGGAGAAACAGTCCCATCATTCCCAAAGTAGAGGACAAAAATTGTCCCTTCTCAAAGGTAGTGAGAGAACGGGCTTTCTTCCCTGATGTGAGTCTTAATTCTGAAGGGTTAAGATGGATGGATTTGTTCCAACTTCTGAGAAGTCCTCTTGAATAAGTGTGTCCTTTAAATGGTTGTATATAGGTGACATGCATTCCTACCCATGTCACAACACTCTTTTAGAAAATGCTGAAAGCTGTGACAGACAGTAGCCTTTGACAATGGGAAGAAAGCATGCCTTCTTTGTCATGGCCCTTACCTCTGAAATAATATCTTCCTGAAATTTTATTTATTTATTTATTTGATTTGTCAATCACTTAGAAGATAACAAGTATAAGTATAAACATAGTTTTGAATACATGAGATGGATATGTATAAGAAGAATAAAAAGAAACAATAGGACACAGATGGTAGGCACCATTGGTGCGCTTATGTACGCCCCCTACAGACCTCTTAGGAAAGGGGTGAGGTCAATAGTAGACAGTCTAAGGTTAAAGTTTTTGGGATTTGGGGAAGAATCCACAGAGTCAGGTAGAGTATTCCAAACATTGACCACTCTGTTGCTGAAGTCGTATTTCTGCAATCAAGTTTGCTGTGGTTAACCTTGAGTTTGTATCTCTTCTGTGCTCTTGTATTGTTATGATTGAAGCTGAAGTATTCATTTGCAGGTAGGACATTGCAATGTATGATTTTATATACTGTATTTAGATTGGACTAAAGGCTAAACCTAGGTTTTCTAGGTCTAGAGTTTCAAGTCTGGTGGCATAAGGTATTCTGCAATGAGTAAAGGAGTGGAGAACTCTTTTTGTGAAATATTTCTGGACTTTCTCAATTGTATTAATATCAGATACATGATATGGGTTCCAGACTGATGTGCTGTATTCAAGTATAGGTCTAGCAAATGTTTTGTATGCTCTAGTTAGTAGTGTGATATGACCAGAGAAGAAGCTAGGATTAGATTAACAACTCTTAATGCCTTTTTTGCTATGTAGTTACAGTGGGCTCTAGCACTTAGATCATTAGAGATGAGTATTCCAAGGTCCTTTACAGAGCTTGGATCATCAACAAGCTCTTGACTATTCAGCTTGTATTTTATTTTCTGATTTTTTTTGCCAATATGTAAGACAGAGCATTTATTTGTTGAGATTTGAAGTTGCCATTTGATTGACCATTCTGATACATAGTCAAGGTCTTTTTGGTACTCTCTCTCCTGTTCTCCAAAAATTCTTCCAGATCTTTCAACAAAAACCTGGGGTTAATATGATGTGACTCTTTGATAATATATTGATTGTGTTAGTCAACGCTATCTGTTGTCATCACTATCATCATTTAGCCATTGTCTATCCACTGCAGGGGGAAGGCCTCCTTGCATGTTGGAAGCTTTCTTTTGTTCTGAGCTTTCTTTTGCCAATTGGGCCCCACAATACTTGCTGATGGCATCGATCCATCTTGCTTTAGGTCTCTTTTGTGGATGCTTTTTATCAAGTGGAATCCATTCTATGACTGCCTTGGTCCACCTGCTATCAGTTCTTCTTGCTTTGTGGCCATCCCATTTCCAATTCAATTCTTTTACTGTCTTGATAACATCATATACTTTTGTTTGTTCTCTAATCCATGTGCAGGTGTTTCTATCTTGTCTTATAATGCCGAGCATGTATCTTCCCATGGCTCTTTGCACCACTCATAATTTTTGTATCAATTGTGAGGTTAGTGTTCTTTTTTTAAGCGTTGTTGTATGTATGTTTTTTAATTGGTTTGATTGTTTTGGGATTTGCTGGAATACCATGAATATACCAGAATGGGTGGCTAAAACAAATTTAAATAATAATAATCAGTATTTGAATACCACCATTGGTACTGACAAAATCACCATCAGTCAATTGCAAAAGGCAGCTTTATTTGGAAGAGCTTATAGTCTGCAACAATACTTTTAACACCATCAAACAACATCTACCAATCCCAGGTCCTTGGGATGGATTCAATAGGTCAGTTAAAAAAAGCCAAATCCAGTCTAAACCTTTGGCTGACTGTGTGACCAACCACAATATAGAATAAACTGGTTGCATTTGTGTATAAACCAATATCTATCTGTCTGGGATGGAAGCATGTGAATTCAGATCAAAACCACGGTACATGGTAAAGAGTACCCATGGGTGTTTTTCTGATGAATAATTATTTTCCTTTTATTGAGTATTTAATTCAAGACAGAATCTGGTATAAAGACATATTGCAGATTTTTTCCGAGGGTAATGAACTGAAGAAGAAGCTTTCATTGGTAAAATAAGAAAACACTGTGTTCAATTTAAAACATACAGAGCTGTACAAATCTATTCACACAGAGATTCCTCTTATTTCCAAGACCTTATGTGATCTTCACTCCCATGCACATGCACAGCTCTTTGGCAGGTGTAGCGTTTCATGGTGCAACATGAAATCATCTCAGGCTTAGGGTCATAGCAGTGAACACAGAGAAATGCAAATTAACTGGGGAATGAACAATAATTTGCTTAAATATAACGCACCATATACCGAGATTAATTTGACACTATTATGCATATTTTAATTGTGTAGCTTGTTCTCAAAAGAAGCAACTGCATGATTAATCACTCATTTACAGAGTGAAATTATATTTTCTTCCTTGCAAAGTTGCTTCTTAGCTGTATCCTGGTGGCAAAATGAAGAAAAAACCTAACAAAACTTTAGAAAAAAAAAAAAGAGTCACCTGAAACAAACCCAGCTTTATGTTTTTTTGTTTTAGTACCTGTAAGTTTTTCTGTCAGGAATTTTCTGTAATAATTAGCATGAGAAATATCCTTGATGACATTTAACCACATAAAAGAGATCTGCTTTTTCTCTATCAAAGAGTATATTTATGAACTAAAACTCCAAAAGCTGAATATCAACTATTACCTTAGTGTTAATTTCTAGATGTAATTTTTAGGATTTGTAATGTCTAATTTCTAGAAACACTAATAGCAAAAGCTTTCCATTAGAATTCTGCCACTTTCCACACAAATAAATATATAAAAGAAAATCTAATGAAAAACAAACATATGAGGAGAGGTGCTATTCAAATATGAAAGGAGATAATACTGTACACTGCAAAGAAATATGAATACATTTATCTTTTGATCTTTACCCAACATTTCTATGAATGGTGAATAGAAAAATACCATTCTTGAATCAGAAGCCATTATATCAATTGTCTTTCTCATTTATTTAGTGATTATGATGATCCCTAGCAAATTACAGTAAGAATATATAATGCATTCTTTTCATTTCATCATGGGTCATAAGGCCATATAGATTTACTGAAGCAATTAATGTGTCTCTTTTCATGCCTTTAGAATTAGTTTTTTCTGCCAAAGGTAAGGAAATGCAAGGTCCAAAAGGCGTTCATCTGCATGATTTTTGCATGAGCTACTTTTATTTTAGCAAGTGTCCTTTTCATAAGCTCTCCTCTGCAAATTGTTGTTCTCATCACCTTGTTTTAAATGTCCTGGGTTTCTCCTTAATAGTGTTATGATTAATCTCCCAGGCCATTTAAGGTTTAAAGCATAGAAGCATCATCTTGAATTGACCTTGGGAAGAAACTGACATCTACTAGTCTTGAGACTTTGAGCAGCTGTTCTTCATGCCTAGTAGACCTGTTGATTTGCTTTTAACTTGAAATTCTTCCATTAATTGAGCTAGTATAAAACAATCCTATTAGTTTATTTGTTCTAGTAGAACAGAATTCCATTTGTGCCTTTTTTTTAATCACTTCGGAATTCAGAATTCTCGCAGTGGGATCCCATTGTCATCTCTAAGGGTTCCATTACAAAACATGCGGGGCAACCTCCCGCCTCAGATCCATCCAGTTGGCAAAAGGATATGGGCCTTCTTAAAGTTCTTAGTCCGATGCCCATATCCTTTACTACCTTCATGTTAATTACACACCTCGTGCACCCCGAGTCCAATAAGGCCAACATCTCTCCTTCGGTCCCTGAGGTGGGCACTCTTAATTTTATTGGGATGGTCAGAGGCCCTCGGTTAGGACTTACCAGGACGTCATCTTCTGAGTCAGTCTCACTCTCATTGAGGGGGGTCAGAGTCCCAGCTCCTCTCCCACCAGAGGGGTGACCTCTACAACCTCTCTTATCTTCAGCCTGGTTTCGTGAGGCTTGTTTGGGGGGTTTTCAGGTTTCCTCCCTGGGCCCCGTGCTCTCTTTGGATCCAGCTTAACCCGGCAATCTGCCATCCGGTGGCCCTCCTTCCCACAATGAAAACAGGCCGTGGATTTGGCTCTTGCCATCATCCCTCCCTTTTGGGGGTTTGAAGTCTCTTGGAAACATGGAGAGAGCGGTTTTATCCAGGTGAGGCCCCCTCTGCGTCTGCTTTGGGTTAGATCTATGTCTACCTCTTCGGCCAGCAAGTACCACAACTGCAAATCATGTGGGTGCCTTCTGGAGATGCACGTGTGGTATATATCTTCATTTAAGCCATCTTTGTAGGCTTCTACCAGGGCCCCCTGGGACCAGACTCAGATGTGGTATGCCAGCTGCCTGAACTCTTGGGTGTAGTCTGCAACCGATCTCCCTCCTTGGATTAGAGTCTTCATTCTGATTCTGTCCCTTCTCTCTGCCAGAAGGTCCTCAAACCTTCTCCACAATGCAGTCATGAAAACATCGAGGCTCCGCATTTGGGGGGAGTTATCATTGTACAAAGTCACCACCATCCCTTCCAGGGTTCTGGTAACACATCTCACTTTGGCTGCTTCAGAGGTGAACTCCCTTTCAAATTCTGCCATATAGCTCCTGACTTGTACCAGGAAAAACCCCAAATCTCTGGGGTTTCCTCCAAACTTCATATCTAAGGGGGGCAGGTGGCGTCTTCCAGGAACCACCCCTATTGCTGGGACTCCCCAGGCAGTGGTGGGCAGCTGCGCTGGTGTAGGCTGGGCTAGGGGGGTGGGGGTAGCTCGACTTCCCTCGGCTGACCTCGCTCCCCTTTCCCCCTCATACCTTGGAGCCGTGCCAGGCTTCTCAGAGACGTCCATAAGGAATTTCCCGGCTTGATCCAGCCTGCATTCCATCTCCTCCCCCTCTTGCCACAGCCGTTCCCTTGCACCTCTCTGACTTACAGTAATTCTAGGAGGAGGGGGGGCTTCAGGTCTCTCCAACCAACCCCCAATGACCATCTGGGCATCTCAGCTGGGGTTTCTTCCAGAGTCAGGTCGGCCAGCAGGTCAGCAGCCGGCATCTCTGGTAGCAGCATCGACTGCCCCCCCCTGCAGCTCCCTGGTCATCTTCATTGCTAGCTGGGGACGACATGAGATGAAACCCCCTCGGAAGAAAAGTTGATATTTTCTCCGGGTGGATTGATGCTGAGATTCGGAATAATGTCAATCTGTGCTCTCTTCAAATCCCAAGAAAGAAATACTCAGACTTCATGATTAAAGCAAAGTTATCCTTTTACTGGGAAATAAAGTGAAAGCTTCAGATTTAATTCCGAATCTAAGGAATTGGCGTGCAGATCACATATACAAAAGAATAGAAATGCTCCCACCCCCCAAAGTCCAAATGAGTCTTCCAATTAAAAGTTCTGAATATGATCATGTGGTCATCTCCAGGTGGTGATGAGACTGCTGTCAGTTGACCTTGACATATTTTGATAAAAATTTGCAGTTGCGCAAAAAGGGACAGAAGCTAACCAAGAAATGGAAAGTTAAAGAAAAGAATCCCCCCTCCCCTTGCTAACCCAGCAAAGGAATGCAAAACACCTCCAGCTTTCTTCCCCTCCAAATTCTCCCCTCCCTCCATTGCTATTGACAGCCGAAAGACATAGATTAGCATAGCAGTAGAAACGCAATAGTTAGAATGCAGATTATACATATTATGGATATCTTGAGGCTGACATTTACATTGTTCATGTTATCACGCATGGCACTGGCACTTATAAATCTGACTATCAGAAATCTTACTTGAATCTCTGACTAAGAAATTATAGACTTTCTTCTAGTACAGGGCTGTCAAACTCCCGGCCCAGCTCACAACCATGCCTAGTTTAACAAAGGGAAAAATGTCTCGTGATATGTCACGTGATGCCTCTGTGATGCCATGAGTTTGACACCTCTTATACTTTGATATGGCCCCAAAGTCTAATCATTAAATAAAGACTAAAGACACCCCTGTTCCAGTAGATCATGACTTTTTAATTTTTTTACTGGCTGGGGAACAAAAATAAGTAAATAAAAAATAAATGCATAATCATGCATTTAAGAATTAAGAATGAAAAGGAAGGGAGAAATTAAATAGAAATAAAAGAAACTACTAACTGGGAGAAGGCGGAGCTTTGTCGCTGCGTTACAGCTGCAATCTCGGGGCTCTGAGATTGCAGCTGATATCTTTGCCCCTGGTCGGTCCTAATGGACCTAAACCATCCCATAGAGACAGTGACAGTCAGGGGTGTGTTCTGTAGATCCCAGGGACATCGCAAGTCCCTGGTTGATCCAGAAGAAGCCCTTTTACCATCGGCAGAGAGGCAGCCATTAAGCTGCTGAAGCTGGGACAGCTCCGAAAGGAAGAGATTGGAAGGGAAAGTGTATTGGTTTGGTGAGGACTTTTTTTTATTATTAATATTTGTCTAAAGGACACCCTAAGAATGAGAAGTAATCTGTAAGATTTTTGACTAAACTGACTTAGTGGCGATTTTTAAAGAGAAATGGCAAAATGAGGCTTGGCTTTTTACTTTTACTTTTTTTTTTCTTTCCATTGAACTTCTATGGTGATCTAATTAATCAGACTGGTTTTTTCTTTTAAACTTACTTCTTCTTCTTTTTTTCCCTTCTCCTTTTTGACTCTTTATATTTTATAAAATAGAGGCCCCCTTTAGTAATTTTTTTTTAAATTAAATATATATATATATACTTTTTCTTTCTTTTTAGGTTTTTTAGGGGGGAAGAAGGGGGAGTGGTTTTAGGAAATTTTGCAACACTGCCAAATAGAGGCTTGAAAATATTTGAAGTTGGGACCTGGGAAAAAAAAATTTTCTCAAGGCCACTGGAAGCGATAAGATAGAGGGAAGAGCACTGGAGGATGTTTATACAGGTGCCCTTTAGGACTTCTATTATCAATTGAATATTTGAAGCTTGGCTTTGAAATGTGTGGAGAAGCCAAATAAGAGCCTTGGATAAATAAAAGGCAGTGGGTGCTTTTTACTTTTTATTTCTTATTAATTGTTCTATCCCTCCCCTCCAACCCCATAGCATTTTGTAATATTGGTATATTCATTTTTTATTTTTTATTTTACCTCATTTTTATTTTTTTTAAAGGGGAAGCCTCAGAATATTTATTTTTCCTTTTTATTTTTTTAATTGGGATATTTGCCTTTTTATTCCTACTTTTGACTTATTTTTATGGCTTATTTTTCTATTTTTGATGTCTCTCAATTGGATTAAGGTGGGAAGAACCTGAAGAACTCTTTTTTCTTTCCTTTTTCTTTGCTTATTATTTTTTCCTTTAAAAAAAATATTGTTGGGCTTTATTTTGTCTTTTTTCTCTCTCCATTTTTAATTTTTACTTTTGAAATATAATTGAGTATTTCACAATTGGATTAGGGTCTTGAAGAACCTGAAGAATTTTTCTTTTTAAATTTTGGGCCTTTTACTTTTTATTGGCTCTTTTTTTTTTCTGGTGTTTTTCTTCTTTCTAATTGGATTACAATTGGTCACCTTATTAATTGGATTAAAAGAACCAGAAGACTCTGAGCTACGGAATGAGTAAGAGAATTTTACCTTCGGGCATTTCAACTTCTGCTCCTGTCTCCCCATCATATGGAGGACGACTTTCAACAATGGCGAAGCAAGATAAAGCACAAGTGGATTTAACGATGGTTATGCAAGGGATACAAGATCTTAAAATGAGTATGGAACAAAGAATGGAGAGTATTGACAAAAGAATTGGGAAGATTGATGAAAAATTTGAAAATGTTCAACAAATGATGGTGAATCACGATGAGAGAATCCAAAAAATAGAAGAGAAAGACAAACAAAGAGATGACATAATTGGAAATATTGATAGTAGATTAGCAATGATTGAACAAGAAAAAAGTGGGATGTTGAAGTGGGAGATGGACAGGTCAGAATTTTATCTTAGATTCCAAAATATTGAGGAGAAAAAAGGACAAAATTTGGCCGCAGTAATGATTGAAATATTGGCTGGAGCCTTGGAAATAACAGAGGAAAAGATGATGGATGGAGTAGATGAGATATATTGAGTCTTCACAAGATATGCGATGAGGAACCAGTTACCAAGAGAGGTTCATGTCAGATTCACCAAAAAAAAACTATTAAAACCCAAATATTACAAGAGAGAAGGTGTTGAAATATAAAGATAAAGAGATTGTGGTCTTAAAACAAGTACCTAGAAAAGTGAGAGAGATTAGAAGAGAATATCGATTTTTGACCAAAATGCTATTGGAAAAAGAGGTGAACTATAGATGGCTGATTCCAGAAGGATTAATGTTTACGTGGCAAGAACAGAGACATAGAATTGATTCAATTGAGAAAGCAGAAATATTCTACAAGGAATTTTTTGAAAGAAGAGAAGGGGAGAGAGAAAAAGAGAATATCTCAACTGAATTTGAAGAGGACCAAATGGAAATGGGAAGAGAGGAAGGTGCAGTAGGTGGACAAGTGGAGATTAAAGAACAACGTGAAGTAAGATCCACGAGAGCTATTAGACCTAAATATAAAACATAACCATGGAGGAAAAAAAACTGATTTCTATGAATATAAATGGACTGAATTCAGCTACTAAAAGAAGAAAAACTTTAGAGAAGGTAAAATTTGATATAATCTGCCTACAAGAAGTACACATTAAAAAACAACATGAACAATTACTGGCACGACCAAAATTAGGGAAAATATTTACTTCTTTGACTTACTGTAAAAAAAGAGGAGTGGTTTTGTATATTAAAGAAATCATTCCAGCAAAATTGATTTATACTGATGAAGAAGGAAGAGTATTAATGGTTGAAATAGTGGACAATAATACAAAAACACTCTTGGTTGCAATTTATGCCTCGAATGATAAACAAGAAGAATTATATAAAAAATTACATATGAAAATAATTGAACTGGACTATGCTAATATACTTATGATGGGAGATTTCAATGGAATTGTAGACAATAAACTGGACTATAAAGCAAAAGCAACACGACAAAATAGGAAGACTCTCCCTAAATCATTTTTTAAAATGACAGATGAATTAAATCTAAAAGATATATGGAGAGAAAGAAATGCTAAAACTCAACAATATACTTTTTATTCCAATAGACATTTATCATGGTTCAGAATAGATATGATTTGGACAGCAACAGAATTATTATCCAATATTCAAGAAATAAATATTGAAACAAGTACATGGGCAGATCACAATCCAATGATAATTAAATGGAAAGGACAAAAAAGAAGATCTAGATGGACATTAAATAATACCATTTTAAAGGAAAAAACTTTACACAATGGATGGAAAAAGAATTGGCCTTCTTCTTTCATGAAAACAAAAAAGAAGATACTTCAATACAGAATGTTTGGGATACAATGAAGGCATATGCAAGAGGATTAATAATTGACTATACAAAGAAAAAAAACATTAGGAAGAGGCAAATGATTAAAGCTTTAGAAGATGATCATAAAAAACTTGAAAAAGAATTACAAAAAACTCCACAGAAAAAAGGTATTAAACTTAAAATGGATATAATTAAACATAAAATGGATCAAGCAGAGAAAGAAGAACTGGCACAAAAAATTAGAAGTGCTAAACAGAACTATTTTGAAGATGCAAATAGGCCAGGTAGATGGTTGGCATATAAATTGAGAAAAGAGAAAGAATCAAGGAAAATATTACAGTTAATTGACAATCAAGGTCAAATTTACCATGGTAATAAAGAGAAAAAGGCAATTATTTGAGACTTTTATGGACAATTATATAAACAGGAGGATCTTGATGAGGAAAAAATTAAACAGCATTTACAAAATGCTAACCTACCTAAGATACCTGATGAAACTGGGGAAATGCTAGAAAGTGCTATAACAATGATGGAATTAACTGAAGCACTTAATAGACAGAACAATGGAAAAGCACCAGGACCAGATGGTCTCCCGGCAGAATTTTATAGAACACTACAAGAACCGTTGAGCACTTCACTATTAGAAGTCATGAATGAAGTTATGACAAATAAGAAAATACCTAAAACATGGTCAGAAGCTTATATTACACTTATCCCAAAAGAAGGGGTTGACCCATTACAAATTAAGAACTATAGACCTATTTCCTCATTGAATGCAGACTATAAAATCTTTGCTTCAATCTTGGCAGAGGGGCTAAAAATATATTTAAAATACTTTATTCACTCTGATCAAAATGGATTTTTACCAAAGAGACAAATTAAAGACAATATGAGGGTAATCCTGGACATATTGGAATATTACGAGGCGCACCCTGAAAAACAAATGGCTTTGATATTCTTAGATGCCCAAAAGGCATTTGATAATGTGAATTGGAGATTTATGCTATTATTATTAGAACAGATGGGTTTTGCTAGAAAATTTATCCAAGCAATAGAAGACATACATTATAAGCAAATGGCAAAAGTAATGATAGATGGAGAATTCACAGACTCTATTAATATTAAAAAAGGTACAAGACAAGGATGTCCATTATCTCCTTTGTTATTTGTATTAACTTTGGAAGTGTTAAATAGAAATATTAGAGAGGATACAAATATAAAAGGAATGAAAGTTAAAAAGGAGGAATTCAAATTACAAGCCTTTGCAGACGACCTGGTCTTTATTTTGGAAGATCCTTAAGAGACAGCTTTAAAACTATTGGGAAAGATAGAGATGTACGATGAGATGGCTGGCTTGAAAATAAATAAAGACAAAACAAAGATTTTGACAAAGAACATGCTATTAAGACAAAGAGAAGAGTTGACAGACCTATTGAAGATTCAAGTTACGAATAAAGTTAAATATTTGGGGATATATTTGACGTCAAGATGTGCTGCACTGAAAGAGAATAACTATATTAAACTTAAACAGCAGATAGCATCCGATCTGAAAAAATGGGAAAATTTACGATTGTCATTGATAGGTAGAATTTCAACAATTAAGATGAATATTTTACCCAGAATTTTATATTTGTTTCAAACAATACCAATTAGGTCAGGTAAGGATTACTTTGAAGAATTAAATAAAATTGTGTTGAAGTATATATGGCAAGGTAAGAAAGCGAGAATAAAATTAAAACTCTTACAGGATGCTAGAATTAGAGGAGGATTTGGCCTTCCTAATTGGGAGTTGTATTATCAAGCTGCAAATTTAATGTGGGCTAAAGAATGGATAACGTTAAGAAAGACTAGATTGTTGGCATTAGAAGGACATGATTTATTATTGGGTTGGCATGCTTTTTTATGGTATTAGGGAACTAAATCGCAGGGTTATTTTAGAAGGCATTATATACGGGAATCGTTATGGTTGAATTGGGAGAAAATTAAGAAACAATGTTGTTTGAAAATCCAAGTTTGGTTATCAACTATTGAAGCTTTTTCTTGTCCTATCACCTATAAGAAGGAGCAAACAGTTAGATATGGGGAATTATTAGATGAAAAGGGTGAACTTAAAACGATGCAAAATTTAGAAGAACAAGGTATAAAGATGAATTGGTTTTCATATGCGCAAATACATTCAAGGTATCTTAAAGATTCTAAAATGGAAGGATTCTATGATAAATTGACTGACTTAGATAGGATATTGACAGGTACTGATAAAAAAGTGATCAAAAAATTATATAATTATTTGTTGGAAATTAAATTGGAGGAAGAACAAGTTAAAGAAACAATGATTGCTTGGGGGAAGAATTTTGGATATGGGATTGATTTAGAGAAGTGGCAAAAGTTGTGGTCTCAAAATTATAAAATGACGATGTCAACAGCATATAAAGAAAATTTGTATAAGATGTTTTATAGGTGGCACTTTCCCCCGACAAGAATTGCAAGAATGTTTAAGAACAAATCTGAAAAATGCTGAAAATATCATCAGATTCCTGGTTCATATTACCATATGTGGTGGACTTGTGAGGAGGCCAGGAAATACTGGATTAGAATTCGCATATGGTTCGAAAAAATGACAAAGAAACATATAGACTTGAAACCGGAGATTTTTTTATTGGGAATCGTACCGATATATATAATAAAAATTTAAAATATTTGATTGTAAATGTATTAACAGCGGCTAGGATTGTATTTGCTAAAAATTGGAAAAGTGAGAGAATACCATTAGAGGAAGAAATTATTAAGAAAATATTGGAATGTGCTGAAATGAGTAGATTGACATTTGAAATTAGAGAACAAGAAGATAAACAATTTTATGAAGTTTGGGATCTTTTTTATCAATGGTTAGATAACACAATATAATAATAGAATATTTAGAAACCTAGGATATAATAAATATGCATTTTTTTTTCTTTTTGGTTTTGATAATATTTTATTAAGATAGATTTGGTATGATTTTATGATTTTAGTTATCTTGCTTAAGTATGAATTAGTTAAATTACAGTCAAATGATTGTTCAATAATGATATTGGGATATATGGTTGTTGATTGATGAGTTATTATGCAACATAATTATTATGATGACTATGAAATGAATGCACAAAAAGGAGTGATAAACCAACTGATACACTGCTTGTAAATTTATGAAGAATGATGATGTTTTTATGTTATGTCCTATGTTTTATGTGTTTGTGTTTGTTGTAAAAAATTAATAAAACTTGTTTTTTTTTTTTTTTTTAAAAAAGAAACTACTAACTAAATATTGGAAAAGGAGGAAATATCTTTCAATTGTGGGTAACTATGTACTTTTAGCATCCAACGTAAAACATGAAATAAGCAAGTCACTTGCTCTAGGTGACCACAAAGTTCAGACAGAAAAACAAAGAAAAGAAATCAAAGGAATAGCACCGAAACACACCAAAGAACAGCAACAACTATTTTCAGCAGGGAAAACAATAAGAGTCAGCAAAAACTAAAGAAAAGAAAACTTGGGACAAGAACCACAACCGCAAAGTAAGCATAATGAAGACAGCATAAAAGAATGGCATCTGCACAAAGTTGTCTAAACATATTCTTCAACAATAAATATGGCTAGCAATGTGAGTTTAATTACATGGTTCAATTACCTCCTATGGAAACATGTAACAGAGATAGGTATCAATTAACCAAGACCCAAAAATGTCAATCACAGCAACTGCTAATTAGAAAACATTTTTAAATAGGAAATGCAGTTTTTGTGGGTATCATATGACCATCTAGAATTGGGTGATCCTCTTGTCTCATTGTTTGTTCCATGAATATTATCAGTATCCTATGAAAATCTTTTCTCTTAAATTTTACATCAAAATATCATGATTTTGATCTATGACTGATTAAAGTTTCCCATAATTCATTTCCTATTCATATATAGAGTTTGTGTTGCACTTTTCTTAACATTTGGATTTTATTTTGTTTTTGCTTTTCAAGTGTAACCCAAATATTAAATATTACAAACAATGATACTGTAGAAACCTTTAAAGATAAAGGGGACCACTTGGGGTACAACCAGATAACCACATAATTTATCTGTCCTCTGCTGCAGAAAATATATATTTGCTTTATAATTTGCCCCAATTGGCAACCTATTTTGTCACAATAATACAGCTAGTAAGTAGGGTTGCCCCAGGGATGGTATTTAGCAGGTTCTAACCAGTTCTGGAGAGCCGGTAGCAGAAATTTTGAGTAGTTCGGAGAACCAGCAAATACCACCTCTGACTGGAGATTTTATAGTATCCTTCCCCTGTCACGCCCGCCAAGCCATGCTCACAGAACTGGTAGTAAAAAAAATTGAATCCTGCCACTTACAATTTTAATGCAGGTTAAATTAAGGAAAGCAATTGGCAGATTCCTTCCTCTTACCTCCACCCCACTCAAGCATTGTCTTCTGAAAGAGGAAGAAAATTCCAGTCATTGTCTCTAAAATTGGGGGAGGGGGGTAAGGTGGTGATGGTGGGGTACATAAGAGATTGGAATGATGCATTTGGCTACCTTTCATTCGCCATTAATGTGCAGTGATATAGAGTTGTTCCATGCTTTTGTATCTTTGAAAGACCACACAGTCCAAGTCCCCAAAATAACCTGCTAACATGTTACAGGCACTGGGGGACCCACAGGATAAAGGGGAGAAAGCAACTATTAACAAATGAGATATGTCTTCAACAAATGCTGTAAAAAAATGGCAGTCATAGCAGCAAATCAAGTTCTGTCTTGTGGCCAGCTGTGGCCAGCTTTCTTCTGTCTTGATATGAGGCTGGAATGAAGTATTTATCCAAAACAATAAAAGTGGATTTTTTTCCCTTCTGTTTAATCATGTCTGCTTCTTACAGACTGCCTGAACAAGTCTCTGTAGTCTTCTTGAGAAAGTTTTGCAGAAATTGTTTGCCCTTGCCCAGGGGTGGGATTCAAAATTTTTAACAACCAGTTCTGTGGGCGTGGCTTGGGTGGTGGGAGTGGCTTGGTGGTCATGTGACCGGGTGGACATGGCTTGGTGGTCATGTGGTCATGTTATTAGCTGGGGGTGGCCAACTCAATATCACTCACATCAAGACATGCATCTCTTCGCCTGGCCTTTCATGACTGTGGGGATGCTGCAACAGTCATAAATGTGAAAAATGGTCATAAGTCACTTTTTTCAGTGCCATTATAACTTTGAATGGTCATTCCACAGAAGCAAAATAACAGCAAAGGAGGGGAAAAAACCTCCAGAAAAGTTCCAAGACAGGAAGTCTAGTCTTGCCAAGAATGTAATAAGGGTTAATGGAGAGGCAGTTTCTATAAGCAACACCAGAATGTTTCCTTCCTGCCTTCCTTACAGGATTAGGCCAGTAATTTCTTCTAACAACTGGTTCTCCAAAGTGCTTAACAACCGGTTCTATAGAGAACAGGTGCAAAATGGTAGAATCCCACCCTGCCCTTGCCTCCTTCCTTGACTGAGAGAGAGTAACTGGCCCAAGGTTACCCACCCGGCTTTGTGCCTAAAGTGGGACCAGAACTCATTGTCTCCCAGTTTCTAGACAAGATGTAGCTTTTGTTGTCTGAAACTGTGGAAATGATAGCAGAATCAAGAACATACTGCAGAAGAAATCCAGATTCTTTTCCTAATTTAAATTAATTTTCTGTGCAGTAAAATAACAGGGCTGTCTCAAAAGAAATTTTGCCCTGTGTTTAAACACATATCTAGCACAATTTCTAAAGAATACTCAACCTATGTTTATCAGGGGCTTCCGTAAGATTTGACAAGCACTTGAAAACTGCAAGCCCAGAATTACATGGGCAGCTACTTGAGCAGATACCAGGAATCCAGTTTCTCGTGCAGCATTAAATCTTAGCCTTATCAAAGAACTGATCAAGGAAATAGGTCTATAGTTAGAAAACACTGTGAAGTCCTTGTTTTGCTTGGGAATAACTGAGATGCTTATCTCGTTAAAAATAAAAGATGGGCATTATTTGAAAGGGAAAAAAATAAAGCACATACAGACCACTAGGAAAATAGGAAACAGCAACTAAAGATAGCTTTTATACTAATTAAGTAGAAAGTCATCAAGTGAAGGTCTTCTGGTTGTGTAATTGCAGTGAGCAAATCTAGAAGTCAAAGATACGAAGATTAGAAATCTGATCCTGTGATAAATGTGATAAAATCATTTTCTGTAAAAAGGAGTCTGTTTCATTTCCTGTTGGCAAAGAATTAGCATGATACAGTTTAGAATAATCTCTTGAAATGTTAATAAAATGTATATGAATCTTTCTATTTTTATTTTGAATAGATGATGTAAATTTACAGCATCTATCTGTCTGTCCATCTGTCTATCAAATCCATATAGCTACCCATCTAATTGAAACAACTCCATAGTATTTTAAAGTTTAACTTGCTCATGAATTACTAGGTTTTTCTCCATTTTCTCAGTTTTATTGATTTCTACAATATAATAAAAATAGATATATAGAGCTTTTCATGGTCATATTATCTGAGACCTGGAAATGATTCCTAAACTATTGTAGTCTTCAAGGTTATAACAGCATAACAGCAACTGTAAAGTGAAAGATTCATCAGATTCAAATCATATTCAAATCAACCACAAGGTAGTAAATTCCAACAACATCTAAGAAAGCATACATTTTAAATCAAATAACTCTTCCCAGCTGAAGAAACTCAAGTTTAAAGTAGTATTGTTGATTTAAAATAATTCTTAATTAATTTTGGATACCTTTGAGTTTTTCTCCAATATCAGCTCTATAGTGGCAGATCACTAAATGTCCACATATAAGACCCAACTCTCAAAAGTAAAATACAATGTGATCGAAAAACTGAACTATCTGTTCAGTATTCTGAAAAAAATTGGCAACGTTGATTGGGATTATAGTTGTTTAGAGGGTCTAGGTTGGTGAATACTACAGGACATTAGTGGGACTGACCAGCAATATCTTAAATAGTTTTTTATATACTGGAAGCCCTGGTGGTGCAGTGATTAAAATATACTATATTTTACTGGAATTTGGTTCTGATGGCTCAAGGTTGACTCAGCTTTCTATCCCTCTGAGGTTGGCAAAACGAGGAGCCAGATTGTTGGGGACAATGTGCAAACAATGCTAACATTGTAAACTACCCAGAGAGTGCTGTAAAGTCCTATGGGGCAATATATAATTCTAAATGCTATTGCTATTTGCAAATCCTGATCCTTCCTTCTATCTTCCTTTGCTCAATAAGGCAGACGAACTGCCATTGTTGCCAATTCTGTTTACGTCATAGTAGTGGTGCTTTTAAAATTGTAGCAACGTTTCAGCAGAATCTCATCTGCCATCATAAGGCTTCTGTATAGTGTTCGTCTGTGAGTTAGACTTTTACAGTGGTTTCAGATTTAAATTTGGGGCAGCCTATTGTTGTGCCAGAATGGTTTTTTCTTCATCCTGATTGGTTGAGAGTCTTGGTCTGTGTTTATTGGTTTTGGAGTTTGCTGTGTTCTGCTTCTAATATCTTCTGTCTGTTATTTTTTGGCTCTTTTTGTATCTTGATTGGCTGGCAACATTGTGTTACTTTATTGGAGGCCTTCAGTGCAGCTTGGCTTCGGGTAAATGGACGGCTATCATTAGTTAGGAAGCTGGGTTTCATCTGGGTGCCTGGTTGGGGTGTGTTTGAGCTGGAGGTATCAGGGGGGATCTGTTTGTGCCCAGGTGTTTGCCTGGCTTGTGGTGTGGAGATTTTTTTGTTTGTGAGTGCAGGCTTCTAAATGATTGACAGCCTGGTGGAATCATCTCTTCTGTTCATGCTTTCTGGTCTTTTTTCAATCTCTATGGCTTCTCTGATGATTCTGTGGCTGGGATTTTCTATAGTGGCTAGGGTTTTGGTGCCATGTGGCTTCCATGTGTTGGACTAGTGAAGAAGTGTGTTCCAGCTTTTTGACTGCATTTTTGTGTTCATCCAGGCGGGTACTTATTCTTCTATTGGTCTGTCCAATGTATGTGGCTGGGCATGATGCACAGGGGACTTCGTATATGCCTTGGTTTTCCAGGTCAATTTTGTCTTTGGGGTTTCTGAGGATGGCTGCTATTTTTCTGTCTGTTTTGAAGGCAGTCTTGATGTGGTGTCTGTATAGTATCTTACTAATTTTGTCTGTAGTGCCTCTTATGTAGGGCAGGACAGCTGTTCCATGGGTCTGTTCATCTTCTGGGTCTCTATTATGTCTCAGTGTGTTTTTGTGGATAAAGTTGGTGATTTTGCTTTTGTGGAAGCCGTTGGCTGTCAATATTTTAGTCAGGGTGCATAGTTCAGTCTTAATGTGTGTCTTGTCTACCAGGCGTTTGGTTCTAATAATTAGTGTTTTACGGAGTTTATCTGTGCTGGGTGGTGGTGGGATTGGGCATTGAGGTAGCGGTTGGTGTGTGTTTTCTTCTGGTATATGGTGTGTCCTAGTGTGCCATCTGTTTTTTTTGTAGATTAGTACATCTAGGAATGGTAGTTGTTTGTTAGTTTCTGTTTCCATGGTGAACTTGATTTTGGGGTGTGTGCTGTTTAGGTGTGTCAGGAAATTGTTTAGATTTTCTTGGCCCCATGGACATCATCTGCCTGATGATGGCAGATGAGATTCTGCTGAAACGTTGCTGCAACTTTAAAAGCACCACTACTATAACGTGGGAAAATACCCGAACAAAGCTGAATGATATATATATATATATATATATATATATATATATATATATATATATATATATATATATATATATGTGGATCATTGGTTATTCGGGTTTTCTCCCGCATAAGATTGGAAGTATCTAGGCAACGTTTCGATGAAGTCTCATTCATCATCTTCAGGCTTGGTCTTCAGCTCTGTGCTTCTCAGAGTGATGTGAGCTTGCAGCTGCTTCTTCCTTTTAACTGCTAGTGGGGGTGTGACTTGATTGGGTGGGGGCTTGGCTGTGTTCTGATTGGGTGGGCGGGTGTTCTCATTGGTTGGGGGTTTGGCTGTGTTCTGATTGGTTGGGGGGGGTTGGCTGTGTTCTGATTGGTTGGAGGCGTGTTCTGTTCAGGTGGGGGCTTGGTTGTGCTCAGGTTAGTCTTAGTTGCTGGGGGATTTGAGCTGGTGAGCTGTGATCTTGCTGTTTGGCTTCGAGTTCGTGGTCGTGCTGCATCTTCATGGTGGGGGTCAGTTCGCTTCATGTATGGCTCAGAGGGGTTTGAAGTGGGTAGTATACAAAATCCCTTGCACTGCCTGCCCCACCACATACATTGGACAAACTAACAGAAGAATAAGTGCACGCATTGAAGAGCATAAGAACTCAATCAAAAAGGAAGAACCGACCTCTTCCCTGGTCCAACACCTCAAAGCCACAGGACATGAGATTGACTTTAAAAATACCAGAACTATCGCCAAAACCGAACACTTCAGCAGCAGAATAATCAGAGAAGCCATAGAGATAGAAAAACGCCCACACAGCATGAATAAACGAGATGATACCTCCCGCCTACCAGCCATTTGGAAACCCGCCCTCATGAACAGATGAGTACCTAACATGAAGAATGACACCAGACCCACACCCCTGAGAGCCACACAAGATGCCACCACCACACTTCCACATAGAAAGCAAACTCACACCCACACAGAAGATGAGACACGACCACGGACCAGAAGCCGCACTGCAGCTGCCTCACTACCCACTTCAAACCCCTCTGAGCCATACATGAAGCGAACTGACCCCCACCATGAAGATGCAGCACGACCACGAACTCAAAGCCAAACAGCAAGATCACAGCTCACCAGCTCAAATCCCCCAGCAACTAAGACTAACCTGAGCACAACCAAGCCCCCACCTGAACAGAACACGCCTCCAGCCAATCAGAACACAGCCAACCCCCCAACCAATCAGAACACAGCCAAATCCCCAACCAATGAGAACATACCCCCACCCAATCAGAACACAACCAAGTCCCCAGCCAATCAAGTCACACCCCCACTAGCAGTTAAAAGGAAGAAGCAGCTTTAAGCTCACATCACTCTGAGAAGCACAGAGCTGAAGACCAAGCCTGAAGATGATGAATGAGACTTCATCAAAACGTTGCCTAGATACTTCCAATCTTACGCAGGAAAAAACCCGAATAACCAAAGATCCACATACAAATACCCGCGAGAACCTCAGAAAACAAATATATATATATATATGGAAATGTTATATATATATGGAAATGTTACATATATATGGAAATGTTATATATATATAAGGAAGTTATATATGGAAATTCCACGTAGAAAGCAGACTCACACCCACATAGAAGCTGCATCACTACCGCTTCAAACCCCTCCGACCCATACATGAAGCGAACCATGAAGATGCAGCACGACCACGAACGCAAAGCCAAACAGCAGGATAACAGGTCACCAGCTCAAATCCCCCAGCAACTAAGACTAACCTGAGCATAACCAAGCCCCCACCTGAACAGAACACATCCCTAACCAATCAGAACACAGCCAACCCAATCAGAATACAGCCAAGCCCCCACCCAATCAAGTCACACCCCCACTAGCAGCTAAAAGGAAGAAGCAGCTGCAAGCTCACATTACTCTGAGAAGCACAGAGCTGAAGACACAAGCCTGAAGATGATGAATGAGACTTCATCGAAACGTTGCCTAGATACTTCCAATTTTATGTGGGAGAAAACCCGAATAACCAAAGATCCACATACAAATACCTGCGAGAACCTCAAAATATATATATCTCAAATAGTGTGACTCTGGATGGTGTATAGTATAAAATATATTTTATTTACAACACAAAATATGTTTATTTTTATTTACAATATATGTTACAACATATTTACATATAAAAATAATAATAAAATTCCCTCACCAAATCTTGAAGTCCAGCCCAAAAGGAACTGACCATGAAAGCCTACACTAGTACATTGTTCTGTTTTGCTGGTTGCTTTTGTCTTATATTTTAAAGTTTATACTTGTGTTTTGTTGGTTTGGGACTGTAAATGATTGCAATTCAAGATTTAAAGGCTATATATGAACAAAAGCTGAACTGAAATAAAACAGCTAACTTGAAGTATGGCTGTGCATCTTCATCGATGTAATTCTGAGTGGCTAACAAAAAGATAAAAACACAATACATAAGCAATAACCAAGTAAAAATAGCAATTGAGATCTTCTGGAAGAGGAAAAAAATTGAAGCTGCTAATCTGATTTTTCCTTCTTTATAATATTGCATCCCCTGGGACTTTGCAGTAAGAAAGTAAAGAGCCACACCTGCACTTCAAAGAGATAAAAAGATAAACAAAGAATTGAAAGTTTACATATGGGTGCTGATGGTAGAGAGAGAAGAAGTTGAGTTGAGAACTGAGGGAGAAACCAGTCATGAGTAAAGAAAGTGAAAGTGAACATCAGTAATTGGTTGAGTGAATAACAAGAATATGAAAAGTCTCAATTGAGTAAGAAGTAGGAGAACTTTACAAACTCACAAGGCTTCCAAAGACTCAGAATATCTACAGCCAGCCAGAAATAAATAACCATTTTCTCACTCTTCTGTAAACTGATAGAAAACTAAGAAGTAACCAGGCAACTTCAACCTACAGTGTGACTGAAGTATGGGGGCAGGAGGGAGGAGGAAAATGTAAGGTCAAAAATAAGCTAAAAGAATAGTAAGTTCTGGACTTTAAAAAAAAACAAAACCATAATATTTCCAGTCTTCAAAGAAAAGGGGATGGAGAAAAAACTGTTATTACATAGACTTCTGCAAAGCCTTTGATTCAGTGGTACATGACAAATTACTGTTAAAACTAAACTCTTACAGCATTTCAGGATCCCTTCATAAGTGGATTAGTTCATTCCTATCAAACAGGCAACAAATAGTAAAAATAGGGAGCACTATATCAAACCCTGCTCCAGTTAACAGTGGTGTGAATGTATTATAAAATGTTGCCATTAGTGTTCTTTTAAAAGACACGTACACGGAAATCAGAACCACAAAAATGCCCTGACATACAGGAAAACTTATCTTGCAAGGACACGACAACTTTAGCTAATCACGCCATAGATAACGCCTGGCTAGCTTGAAAAATCCTTGAGACATGTCAGTGATATATAGTCATGATATATGAGCTATGCATTCCCTTGTTCTGTAGATATTCTTATATGGCATAAACTGCTTATTTCTTTGTTCTTTGTGCTCCTAACCCCTCCCTACCTAAAGAACACAATAAAGGAGGTTGTAGCAGAGCAATCGGGGCCGGGACCACTCCATCTGCCCCAGGCGCGATGTGCTTCCTCACTTCAAGCATCTAAATGTCCGGTGTCTTTTCTTGGTGCCTAAATTCTGGTCCACCCTCGCGAGGGTCCTGCCAAAACTTAACGGGCTAGAAGAAGAAGGTCTGCCGGGCCGGTCGCTCAATGCGACACAGTGTTGTCCCCCAAGGCAGCATTCTAGGACCCACACTCTTTATATTCTATATAAATGACCTTTGCGATCACCTCACAAGCAACTGCATTCTCTTCGCAGATGAAGTAAAACTATTGAACACCACCGACAATGCTACTGATCTTCAAAGTGACCTTGATTATGTGTCTCAATGGTCAAACAATTGGAAACTTCAAATCTCAACCAACAAATGCTCTGTCCTACACATTGGTAAAAAAAAAAAATCAGTACACCAAATACAAACTAGACAGATATGATCTCATTGATCACCCTCACTCTGTCAAGGACCTAGGATACTCATATCTAATGACCTAAGCGCCAGAGCTCACTGTAACAGTATTGCCAAAAAGGCATTAAGAGTTGTAAATCTAATCTTAGGAAGCTTCTCCTCTGGAAATATTGAATTGCTAACTAGGGCAGACAAAACCTTTGCTAGACCAATACTCGAATACAGCTCATCTGTCTGGAATCCTCACTGTATATCAGACATTAATACAATTGAGCAAGTCCAGAAGTATTTCACGAGAAGAGTACTACACTTCTCTGCTCACAACAGAATACCCTATATCACCAGACTTGAAATTTTGGGCTTGGATAATTTTGAACTATGCTGTCTTTGGTTGGACTTAAGCGTAGTACACAAAATTATCTGCTACAATGTTCTACCAGTCAATGATTACTTCAGCTTCAACCACAACAATACAAGAGCACACAACAGATACAAACTCAATATTAACCTCTCCAAATTTGATTGCAGAAAGTACGACTTCAGCAACAGAGTGGTCAATGCCTGGAATGCACTACCTGACTCTAGTTACATCCTCAAACACCCACTCCTTTAACCTCAAACTATTCACTACTGACCTCACCCCATTCCTAAGAGGTCTATAAGGGGCATGCATAAGTGCACCATCGTGCCTCCCGTCCCTGTCTTATTGTCCCCATTTAATTGTACCTATTTTCTGTATTCTTACTCATGTTTATACTTGTACCTATTATTTTGTAAGTGACTGACAAATCAAATAAATAAATAAAAATAAATATGTCTTTATTGCTTAGAAAGGTGAACAGTTAAGAACAGAATAAAATTTGTAACCTTGTTAGGTTCTGGCACCTGACCCTTATAGATTCAGCACTGCCACTTTATAGATATACACTAAGCATTTATAAGTAGATAAGCTTTATGTAATAGGCTTAACACACTAGGACAGGGGTTCCCAACCTAGTGTGCTCGCACCCCTGGGGGTGCGAGATGATATTCCAGGGGATGCGAGAAAAGTCCAGGTAAATAATAGGATATTGGCTATATGTTGACATTTTTATTTATTATGCAATGGATTAACTTTGTTTTCATTTTAGAGTTAAGTATCGTTATTTAGTGGCCGTCACATACATAGCTGAAAAGATTCAATCCTATCATATATATAATGCATTCAGTAGTTCCTAAAGTCTACATTTCAGGGGGTGTAAGGTTCAAGTGAAATTTCTTTAGGGGTGCGGGGCGAAAAAAAGGTTGAGAACCACTGCACTAGGAGTATATAGTTTATGTAATAAAGAATCTCTTGTAAACTTCAGGAGATATACACTGTTCAAAAAAATAAAGGGAACACAAAAATAAGACATCCTAAATCTGAATGAATGAAATATTCTTATTAAATACTTTGTTCATTACATAGTTGAATGTGCTGACAACAAAATCACACAAAAATTATCAATGGAAATCATATTGAGCAACCCACGGAGGTCTGGATTTGGAGTTACACTCAAAATTAAAGTGGAAAAAAACACTACAGGCTGATCCAACTTTGATGGAATGTCCTTAAAACAAGTCAAAATGAGGCTCAGTAGTGTGTGTGGCCTCCACATGCCTGTATGACCTCCCTACAATGCCTGGGCATGCTCCTGATGAGGTGGCGGATAGTCTCCTGAGGGATCTCCTCCTGCACCTGGACTAAAGCATCCCCCAACTCCTGGACAGTCTGTGGTGCAACGTGGCATTGGTGGGATGGAAGCGAGACATGATGTCCCAGATGTGCTCAATTGGATTCAGGTCTGGGGAATGGGTGGGCCAGTCCATAGCATCAATGCCTTCGTCTTGCAGGAACTGCTGACACACTCCAGCCACATGAGGTCTTGCATTGTCTTGCATCAGGGCCAACTGCACCAGCATATGGTCTCACAAGAGGTCTGAGGATCTTATCTCTATACCTAATGGCAGTCAGGCTACCTCTGGTGAGCACATGGAGGGCTGTGTGGCCCCCTAAAGAAATGCCACCCCACACCATTACTGACCCACTGCCAAACCGGTCATGCTGGAGGATGGTGCAGGCAGCAAAATGTTATCCACAGTGTCTCCAGACCCTGTCACGTCTGTCACGTGCTCAGTGTGAACCTGCTTTCATCTGTAAAGAGCACAGGGCACCAGTGGAGAATTTGCCAATCTTGGTGTTCTCTGGAAAATGTCAAATGTCCTGCATGGTGTTGGGCTGTAAGCCCAACCCCCACCTGTGGACATCAGGCCCTTACACCACCCTCATGGAGTCTGTTTCTGACCGTTTGAGCAGCCATATGCACATTTGTGGCCCACTGGAGGTCATTTTGCAGGGCTCTGGCAGTGCTCCTCCTGTCCCTTCTTGCACAAAAATGGAGGCAGTGGTCCTGATGCTGGGTTGTTGCCCTCCTATGGCCTCCTCCACGTCTCCTGATGTACTGGCCTGTCTCCTGGTAGCGCCTCCATGCTCTGGATGCTACGCTGACAGACACAGCAAACTTTCTTGCCACAGCTTGCATTGATGTGCCATCCTGGATGAGCTGCACTACCTGAGCCACTTGTGTGGGTTGTAGATTCCGTTTCATGCTACCACTAGAGTGATAGCACCGCCAGCATTCAAAAGTGACCAAACCATCAGCCAGAAAGCATAGGAACTGAGAAGTGGTCTGTGGTCACCACCTGCAGAACCACTCCTTTATTGGGGATGTCTTGCTAACTGTCTCTGCTTTCCACCTGTTGTCTATTCCATTTGCACAACAGCATGTGAAATTGATTGTCAATCAGTGTTGCTACCTAAGTGGACAGTTTGATTTTCACAGAAGTATGATTGACTTGGAGTTACATTGTGTTGTTTAAGTGTTCCTTTATTTTTTTGAGCAGTGTATTTTATATCATACCTTACATTGGTCCCTGTAAATTTTCTCCAATAGAATCAAAACACCATGTATATGCTGGCTGGAATAATATTCTGCTCTAATACCTAGTGAAACAGCCAGGGCCATTCAAATCTTAGGAAGGGCACTGTTCTAGAAGGCCGGTACCATGACAAAGAATAAATGTCTCCTTGGTCCTACAGGTGATACTGTTACATAAAAGGCAGATGACCTCATCAACAGTTTCATATAGATGTTAAATAGAAGTGGAGAGAAAGCTGAGCCCTATGACTTTGAGCAAGGTGAAGACTTAGGGTGGAAGCCCTCCAGTGGTGGGATTCCAAAAAATTTACTACCAGTTCTGTGGGCATAGCTCGGTGGGTGTGGATTTGTGGGCGTGGCAGGGGAAGGTTATTGCAAAATCCCCATTCCCTCCCCACCCCATTAACCTGCTTTCCAGCTCCATTCTCCTGTGCAGGGCAAAAAAAGAAGACCTAGCCAAACAGCTGGGACTTGGGAGGCAGAGAATAGATGCAGGTGGGGTCAGTCAGAGGTGGTATTTGCCGGTTCTCAAAATTTCCGCTACCCAAACTGGTCAGAACCTGCTGAATACCACCTCTGAAGCCCTCTCCTCCTCCCAACAATGATTGACAGCAGTTACAAGAAGAACTACTGAAGAACCACATGCCCACTTCCAACCCCCTCAACAAGTTCAGAAGGATACCATATTCTATGGAATCAAAAGCTACTATCAACAATCAAGGAGGGGTAGGAGAGAGACATCACTCCCTTTCTGAGCCCAACCCAGCCTGATCAAAGTTGTCTCAGTGCTGTGATCACTAGGTCTACATTATATCTTTCCTCCTGAGGAACTTGGATTTGGAAGCCCCCACCTTCTCAACAACCTTCTCCAAAAAAGGAAGTGTCAGGCTAAGCTGAGGAATGACATAGAAATAAATCAGTTAGAGTCCAGTTATTTATTTGCTTATACACAATAGACAAAAACTTGCCCGACAAATCCCAACTATTCTCATCCTAACAGATAAGGCTTGGGAATTCTAGAGAGGAGCTATCCTTAATCTCTTCCAATATCTTCTATCCAGTTTGAGCTGTGCTCCCTCTTGTCTTCCTCTCGTCCCCTGCCATACAACTTTTCTGGAATGTGCTCTTCCTTCCTCCTCCCTGCTCCCTCAACACTGTCCAACTATTTACAAAGTCTGCACTACTATTCCTATTAATCTTCTCATCACTCCTTATCACCCATCCCCTCCCACTTGTGACTGTATGCCTGTAACTTTGTCACTTGTATCCTTATGATTCATACTGACTGTGTTCTAATATAATTTGATTGCTTATTGTACCCTATGACTATTATTAAGTGTTGTATCTGATGATTCTTGACTCTTGATGAATGTATCTTTTCTTTTATGTACACTGAAAGCATTTGCACCAAGGCAAATTCCTTGTGTGTCCAATCACACTTGGCCAATAAAGAATTCTATTCTATTCTGGGAAACTTCTGCTTCACTATAGTCCATCACACCAGCTCCCTCTCTCTAGGTACCAACTCAGTTCCCTTTCTTCAGTTTCCTTTCTTCAGTTTCCTTTCAAAGATCTTAGATTTATTTACAAAGTGCATCTTAAAGATTCTGGCCAATAATCAAACCTAGTGAGGTGACATCAGCTGTTGCAACTTTGGTTTGCATTTTCTCCAGACAGAAGGGGATCACATTACTGATGGATGTTGGATATACACACCCCCAGTGTTCCTCTTCACTCTGCTTTAAGTGACTTAAAAAAAAAAAACACAGCAGTAGCTGCTGCCTCATCTAATCTCTGGAGATAGAAGGAACTCATGACAGCAATGTCTCTGGAGATTCTCAGTCATCCAGTTCATGACTGTCTGCAGCTGTCTGCAGAAGAAGTTTCACTACTCAAGTGACCCTGAGGACACAGATAAACTTCTAAGTGGCCTCAGTGACTCTCTAAAAGAACGCAAATGACCAGCTGTCTGCAAGAAGTTTAAATCCTTCTCTTCCCCACCATCCAGTCAGAACTGATGAAGCTTCTTGGATGAGAAGAGAAAAGTTGTCAAAGAAAAAAAATAAGGAAATCCAGTTGTCTCCTGAAAAGGCACCCTTGGGTCATGACAACAATGAAAACTAAATTAAGTCTTCTTAATTTTTCATTTCCAGATTATAATACCTTTAAGACAGGACCTGTTCTCACATTCCTTGTGTCCATAATTATGTCCATAATTCCTTGTGTACTGTCATGTCTATGGATGATAACTAAAGCTAATATTAGTAATACCAGCAAGAAGAACATTGCAGGTCTCAGCAATGCTGTAATTGATGAGTGCTTTTAGCTCTTAAAAGTATGCTAAAGCCTTTTTTAATGCAAACCTTGGAACTAAGGAGGAGAAAAATGGCTTTCATTCCATCTGCAAGATTTCCTTCTTGAAGAAATGGCATTAAAACATACGCTGTGAGTGGAGTTAGAATTTAAAAAGACAGATAATTTTAAGGTCATTAGTAAGAGTTGTAGCTTCTATGCTGAGGTAATAATAAGGGCAATCAACCTTCATGTTTTAGGACCTGTGAGTACTTTTCAGCGGGTTAGGAAGGCATTTTTTATACTGCGGGAGGCATTAAGACATTAGCTGAGTCGGATTTTTTAAAATCTCCTTTGATGTAAAAGATACTGACTGCTTCAAGAAGTGAAGGAGATGATCTTTCCCTTAGAAGAGGCAGAAAAGGTGAGCTTGTTTACTTGTAGCAATAGAACTTTGTGATATATTTCACACAATAACTGCTGGAAGCTGTTGCTGATTCATCAGTATCCAAACACTGGGATGTGATTAGAGATTATTGAACTGGTAGAGGGAATATGATGGAATAATTCATAGCAATCTTAGTTCTGGAGTGCCTAGTTCGGTTGTATTGAAGCCCCCTACAATAAAGAATTTTCCCAGAAGCTTTGTGTTCTTGAGATGTTGTTGACTGGTCTCCAACTCTAGAGGCCTCTTATAAGGAGATACAAGAGAAAAATCAGGCCTAAATATTTTTAGGCAGGAACTGATACATCTTTTCCCAATGTTTCCTGCCAAATTCTTCCAAATGAAAGTCTAAAAGTCTTGGCTATTTGTTTAAAAGGCATGGAAATAAAATACATAATGAAAATCACATAAAAATCTGTCACAATTAAATGTTGTTGGCTTGAGTAACTTTATACATAAAAACCCATACTTATGTTTTTAGCACTAGCTACTGACCAATACTTTGGAGCATTCATTTAAGACAATGTATATTCATTCTTGGGATTGGATTATTTTGGCTTTCCATGTAGGATTTTCCTCCCCAGTGGGAAAAATGCCATGGTTGAACAAATGAAAGCTACCTTGATTAGAAGAACAAAGTACTTTTAAAATCCAGGAATGGTACTAGGGGACACATTCTTATATACGTACTCCTCGACATACAACAGTTCATTTAGTGATTATTCAAAGTTACAACAGCATTGAAAAAAAAGTGACTTATGACCATTTTTCACACTTACAACTGTTGCAGCATTCCTATGGTCTCGTTATCAAAATTTGGGCATTTGGCAACTAATTCATATTTATGATAGTTGCAGTGTCCCAGGGTTATGCAATCTTCTTTTGTGACCTTCTGATCAGCAAGGCAATGGGAAAGTCAGATTCACTTAACAACCATGTTACTAACTTAACAAACTGCAGTGATTCACTTAACTAGTGTGGCAAGAAAGGTGATGAAATGGGACAAAGCTCACTTCTCATTTAGCAACATAAATTTTGGGCTCAATTGTGGTTGTAAGTCAAGGACTCATGTATGTGCTATACTGTAGATAGTTCACTACTATACACGAAGACTTGTTTTTGAAAATTTAATGATCATGTCAAATGCCTTCTGCTCTCATGAGAACTTGGATTATTCACCTGCATAATGGCTTTGTGTAAGATAAGCTGGAGAAAAGGATAATTTCTTCTCCTCTTCTCCCATTTTTTAAAGGAGTTTTGGAAATAGCAGTAAATATGGGACAAAATTAACTCTGGAGTGCGATGTTTTGTTTTGGCTCCTGCTGAGCTTGCTGAACTGGCACACTGTTTTTAATTAGCATTTAGTTAACTGTTCATTTTAGTATGGAAACTCTATACATAGAATTGAATGAACCTAGAAGTATAGTATATGGAATGAATGAAAGAGCTGTTGTAAACAAATTACCTTGAGGACTACAGCAGTAATTATCTTGCCAATAGAAATTGTTGTATACATTTCATTTACAAGCTAGCCCGTAAGCAAAAACATTCCAGAATCATTTCCAAGTAACTACAAACCAGTTGAAATTTTATAATTTTTCTTTTAAAAAATTACAGTTGATAACAAGCACATATTTACTGTTATTAGGATACAGGTAGACTGTCTTGGATATAAATCCACCTGTATCAATGCAAAGAGGTATTGTGATTCAGTTCTCTCCCCACATACACAACACATACATGCACACCCTTTGTGGGGAAGAAAACATTACATTAGTAATGATGCTAATATAATTTACAGAACCCCTTTATATGCTGGCCAAATAGATTATGGATGCTGCCAAGTACAATGCTTGTTTTCTCTTAACTTGTCTGATTGATACATGAACAATTCCAGCATGATATTTCTAGGACTTGACTAACAAGAAGTGACATGTCTATGTTTTCAAGTTATTTAACTTGACAATAGCAGCAATTTATTCTAAACATGCATTATATACTTTAAACATGAGCTCCTTCATGTCAAAACATTCATTCTTGTTTTGTTTTTGTTTTGTTTTTTTACTCAAGAGCATTTCTTAGAGCAAATGCACTTATGGATCAACCTGTGAATAGAGTCATGATGTACATGGGCAATAGCATTATAAATTGTGAAATAATTTTTAAGATGATTTTTCATTTGTGTTTTCCTTTTGTATTTTTAAAACATCAGACAGTGTAAAGTTGGTTTGCAAGTACCTCCCTATTACAAATACAGTTCAGAGATCAGAATACTAAGTAGTCCAGAACATATGGATTTACAATATTATTGTTACATATGAGACTGAAATCAATAGGATTGTTACAAGACCTTTAGGTTGATTATTGTAACGGTCTGGAAAAAAAACCCTTGAGGAACAGGAGAAAGAGTCCCAGCCAAGATAACAGTCAGAAATCTCAGGCCCAATCAGGTCCAGATAGTCCTTGATTTATGACCACAGTTGCACCCAAAATTTATGTTGTTAAGCAAGACATTTGTTAAGTGAATGTTGCCCCATTTTACGATCTTTCTTGCCACCATTGTTAAGTGAACCACTGCAGTTGCTACATCAGGAACATGGTTATTAAGTGAGCTTGGCTTCCCCATTGAGTTTGCTTGTCAGAAGATTGCAAAAGGTGATCACATGACCCCAGGATACTGCAACTATCATAAATATGAACCAGTGGCCAACCATCTGAATTTTGATAACATAACCATGGGGATGCCGCCACATTCATGTGTGTGACAAAGGGTCATAGGTCACTTTTTTCAGTCCCATTGTAACTCTGAATGGTCACTAAACAAACTGTTGAGGGCTACCTGTATTTAATTTGAGAAAATGTCTCAGACTTGCCACTCCCTAATTCTCTTTAAGAAAAAAGGCGCAGAGGAGAGAGGGAGTTGCAAGATTCTGTTTCTGTAACCCTACAATAAAAATAATTTTAATATTCATAACTTTGGTGTTCAAGTATGTTTCCATAAAAAATTGAAAAATATTTTGTGACAGGGATGCCTCTTGTTCTGTTTGGCTATATCCACAGTATTTGGTAAATACTACCAAAATATCAGGAATTTTGAACCAACTTGGGGCCAACCAAAATAATTAATTATTATTAAAAAAAAAATATGAGAAAAAAATTACACTTGAAGTGCTGCAGTAGATTTTTCTTGTTTTGTTTCATTGTCCAAAGGCTTAAGAAAGACCATGCTCAAGCAATATTTAAAATTTATATTATAATATCCATACCTCTTTGCCTACCTTGTCTAACTACACAAGAATTTTAATAGAGATGTTTGTGTGCATTTTCTTTAACAATGTGATATAGGAAATTGAAAATAATCTATATTCGTTTGCTCACTTTTTTGTATAGAAGTACAAAAAAAGCTACATAATAGTGGCTAAAAGTAAGTATGAATTTATTTTTAATTCATAGCATTTTTTTCTGAGACGAGATACAGTATTCTGCAACTTTGAAAATTTTCAAAATTATTTAGCTTTATTGCATCTGAGCCACAAAAACGCACATAAAACCTAAGCAGTTAGCTTTCATAAAGAAAGAGAGGTGATATTCAGCCGGTTCAGACTGGTTCTGGTGAACCAGTAGCGGAAATTTTGACCAGTTGGGAGAACCGGCAAATACTACCTCTGGCTGGCCCCATCCACCCACCCCTGCTCTTTTCCGTTCTTTATTCCATTGATTTTTAGCTCAGTTGATTCACATGGCAGGATGGATTGCCACAACTCAGCTGAGCTAAAAAACAGCTCAGGTGATCTTTGAGTGCTGCGTGAGGGCAATCTCTGAGTGTTGCGTACGTGAACCGGAGCATGCAGAACCAGTTGTGCACAATTTGGAATCCCACTGCTGCATACTATCTTTGCAGCCATCTAATGGATACCCAGATGTTTGCATCCCAGATATGGTAACCCTAGTGTAATTTCTAAATGTGAAACCAATTTGAGGCAAGTATACATGTTATTATATAGATTACATATGCCTGAGAATCTATTTGCCTGTTTCTAAGAATACCATACAGGAACTGCAAAAGATGTCTTTTGCAGCTTACTTATTTTTCCTTTAGAGGGCTGTTATATAGACACATACAAATACACATGGAGAGGGAGGGAGGGAAAGAGAGAGAGAGAGAGAGAGAGAGAATCACATTAAATATCTCCGTTCCCTCAAAATCAGATTATGAAATCAGCTTTTTTTGCTGCTGTTGTTTAAGATCTTGGACAAGTTACCTGGATTTGAACTTGGATTCAAAATATTATCTTTCTATGAAAAGAAGCACTATATCTAAGAACTGCCATTTTGGGAAAGGGGATCTCACAAGGCAATTATTTTTTCACAGTGCCTATGATAATTTCTTAACACGACAAAACATGGTAGCCAGACTCCAAAAGTTAAAAATGTGCCTGACTGTCTTTCTGTCTTCAATAAATACCATCATCTTTATTCAGTGTTCCTTCTAAGATAATTAATTCTTTATTTTGACAGATTTCCTCCCTTGTAGCTTTCTGGAGCAGGAGGGCCACTCCCAATTAAAGAGGAACTGGAAACAGTGGTAGTGTCAACCTGCTAAACCTCAGCTGGCATGAGAACCAAGGTCATGTCAATGGATACCTGCTGAAGTTGAGCGAGAACCTACATCTGGACTGATTGGTCCATGTGAGAGATGAAGGGAAGTGGGGAGGTTCTATTCTTTTAACTATCCCTTAAGTGTGGAATGATTTAGAGCTAGCTTCACTTTTTACAAGCTGATATGATATGCTGGTAGTCAATGAAGAATCTTTTGAACCTGACTTCTCTGAGTTCATTACTTGGAACAATGACAGGTAGCTTGGGCTGCTGTGTAAGCTATAGTGATCCCTAAGGCATCATTATACTTGTTCAATTACTGTCCTAAGACCCAAAGCCTTGCTAACTGAGCTGGAGGGCCACCAATAGCTCTAGTACAATGGATTTGACCACTGTCTTTGGATTCTGAGTTTCAGGTAAAGTCACTTTCTGGCAAGGTGGCTAAGATGTGCCAAAACTTTATGGGATTTTTCTACTGATTTCACTATATGATCTTTAAATTGTTGTTAATATACATCCTAATGGAAACTATCTTCAAATGGCAGGCTGCATCAATTTATGGTCCTCTACTTCCTCAGGAAGAAAGGATAATGAGAGTCTTCAAGGAAGTGGCTGTGTGACCTATTCTAGCCAATTGCATTGCTCGCCACATTTTCAAACATTATGAAATAAGAATTTATATCTTCCATTTTCTCCATTTTAGCCAACTTTGTAAGGAGAGATGGATAGAAGAAGGGTAAAGAAGAATCAAGAATCTGCATACTTCCAGTTCCAGCATAGCCTCCATGTGCTCCAGATGCTCTCATTGCAGCCCTTTTCTCTATCCTTCTCCATGTGGTCACATAAAGGTCATTCCTTTCTCACATAAAGTTCCCTCTCCAGTAGATCATAGTGATTTTTGACTTGCTAATATAATCCCTCACCATCCAGTGTACATGTATTGCAAAAGTTGGTGAGCGTGACTTGCAAAAAAGCAGTGATGGGGTTCACAGTCCCTCTTTACTGATCTGCAGATAAAACCTGTTTTTTAACCTGGGGCGAGAGTTGGCTCTTTGAATGTTTCACCCTGGCTTGATGTGGGGTGATATGGTTGATTTCTATAAGCTTAGATGTCCGATGTTATGACCAGTCACCATTTGTTGACCAATGCAGAGAAGATTTTAGGCTGGTGATGAAGCTCTGTTCCACCCAACATTTAGAGCTGTAATTTCTTTGGCCATTTTTTCATGGGACAGCTATAGCCTCCCATTGGGTGGGTAGATCTATTCTTCATCCAATTTCTAACACTTCTTAATGAATTGGCAGGAAGCAGTGAGGCAATTGCAAAAGTAGGAAAGTAATACACATCTCTTACATTCTCAGATATAGGTGTAAAAAGAAACCTGCCTTTGAAATTTCAAACTATCAATTTCAACTAAAGAGATACGTCAACCTTGGCAATGTCCTTTTGGCCTTCCCTTCCATAACAAGCTAATATTGAATGCCAGCTTCAGCTACAGAAGTTTAGATGGACTTTTCATCTTCCAGCTGACATTCCTTTAAGGCAACAGAACAAAGCCAAGCCAGAAGAGATGAGTTCTTTCTGAAGGGTTGGGGGATTTTTATAGATTTGGATGGAAAATCTTATAACAATGTTATTTAGCCTTTCATTCCTTACTTCTATTAGCTTCCTTCTTTGTCCTTCTGTCCAGTATCATCCATGCATTCATAGAGGGTTGGGAAAGGGCAAATACCCAAAACAAAAGATGCAACTATATTACCAAAGCACCACTCCTTTGTATATGTGTTGGCACCCAAAACATCATCTACTATCTACATATACATTCCGATGTTGTTCACTAGAGGCTTGCTTTTCCCAACTAATATATTATATGCATTGGGAAATGGTTTCTGGTTTATTATAAGCAATGTTTTTATGCAATCTAAGCCTTCCTTCCTACATAATGGGAGCTATACTGGAAAACACAAGAGTGTAAATAAATTCTCCTCCCATATTATAATACTATGTGGGAATGGCCTTGGGACACAGGGCAAGAGCTACAGCCAGGGGAGTGGTTAGATAAAAGGCAATTTAACCCCCAGCTGGAATGTGTACATGGCAAACATCTCAGAATGGAACATCTCTAGTTTCTTGGGTGGTAAAGGCAAGAGGGAAGAAATATATTTTCAGACTTGTAATGTTCATGAGAAATTGGTTTTTCTGGAATGAACTAGAATTAACTCATTTGAGTGTATGTCCTACCTGAACTACCTCACAAGGTTGATACCTGTCCTATGTCAAGAGTATTCTCCCAGTACTAGGGTTTCACAACACTTAAAGTCTTCTGCTCTGCCACAATGGGTAGAGAAGACTCTCAACTTTCAGGAGTCCATGATAATAGGTATGTAACAATGAACACTGTAAACAGAACTATTGCTGAGCAGTGGTTTAAAATGTAGTCAATCAATATAGACATGTTATTGTGTCATTTGGCAGGTATAATTATAATAAAAGTGGCAACAGTCTGACTGGCTGGTTCTCTCCAAATGCCATGCTTCTTCTCTGCCAGCTTGCCAAACTGTTCAAAACAATTTCATTGGGATGGGCAGAAGAGGGTAGAGAAATCTCCATATGGAGCAATAGCAATAGCACTTAGATTTATATACCTCTTCATAGTGCTTTACAGCACTCTCTGAGCAGTTTCTCTCTGGAAAGATGAAAGGTTGAGTCAACTTTGAGCCCATCCGGATCAACATTCTCCCCACTGCGCTTCTCTCTTGAATCTCTTTGAATCTCTTTCGATGCCTACTAACTCAGAAAACTTAATTCCACCTAGAAAAGGTGAGTGGATATACTTTTTGCTTCCATTGCTTCTATACCTAGGTTAGAAGGTATACATATGTACATCAAGAGAGAACCAGTGTGTGGATAATGAATAGAGGCTGAGATGTTGCACATTTTATCTTCCTTTTTGTTTCTCTCCAATTTTTACTCACTCATTCCATAGTCAAAATGTAACATGAAGATACAAAAATAATTGGAAAAAGTTTAAAATGTTTTTAAATGACCTCAAACGAATATATCATAGTTTCTTGCAGTATCTCACTTCCCTATGAATGTCATATAAAACACTGTATATAAAGATTACTTTCCTCCTCTACCTTTCCAATAGATAACTCTCATCTAATAGATAATTTAAGTTAAGATAAGTGCTCTTTATTCTTACTGTTCTCAAATAAGTATACAGTATATATAATAGTATCATATCATATGCCATTATTATCATTTGTTCATAGCTCCCTGAATTCAGAATTGAATCATAACCTTAATTTAATTCAATTTCAGTTTCAAAGACCAGCTATAAAAGGATAAAATTACATCCATATTTAAGGGGAAAGAATAGCACTGTCAACCTGGAAAATGCCCGTTAGGTGGTTTAGAGTAATTATTCACTTTAGGCAGTTCAAACATACATTATGGAAGGTTTATTGTCATAATTTAATTATACATGCCTTAATTTCAGGAGAAGATCCTCATCCAGCATTCTGTTATTCATTATTATTTCTTTATCCTAGAAGGATGGGAGAGAAGGACTCTCTTAATACCCAAATTTCTTGAAATTTGTGATATAGTTTCAGGCATGGGTGAAATGAATGGAGACAGTCTTAGTTGGTGAACTTTCAGCTCTTTATTACATAGTGACTTGAGAGCTTGAACAACAACAACTCTGCCTTATATAGGCAACCTTAATGCGAAATAACCAATAGGGAGCTGTAAGACGCTAGCTCCAAAACCAATAAGAGTCCTTCATTAAGGGCCAATCGGATTCTCTGAACCCAACCAATCTGATCGAGCCGCTTAACAACCAATCAGAAGTGCAGGGCCAGAACCCTGCACTTTACCCCAAGCTCGCTTTTATTTTAACTATTTACATACATAACACCCCTTCCCCCTGGCTCCTCAATTATGGTGTGATTATATAGTCCTTCAAATAGGACGGTTGTCTTTTGGGTCTATCAGATTTTCTTTGGACTGCGTGCAGTCCTGTTGAGGTAGAATGTTGTTTGGCAGTGGCTCAGCTTCTCGTTCTGGTGTGATTTCCCTTGGAGCGTATGATTCTTCCTCCTGCTCCATTTCCTGAGTTTCACTTGATTCATCGCTCTCTTGGAACAGGTTCCCTGGAATGTTGTCTTCTTCCATTCCTTCCCCCCCCTCAGTTTGGTCGTAGGGGAGTTGTTGGCTGGCCGATATGAGTCGTGACCGTAATTGGTCAATATGTTGTTTCCACAGTCTTTCATCAACACATCTTACAATATAGGATTTGGGCCCAGTCTCGCGTATTATCGTTGCTTCAATCCAAACCGGGTCGCCCGATAAATTTCTTGCATAAACGGGGTCGCCTACCTTGAAGGTACCGTAGCGTCCGCTGGATCCTGCAGGCTTTTCTGGCTCATAAGCAGGGTGCAGTCGGTCAAGGCGGGAATGGAGTTTTCGCCCCATGAGAAGTTCTGCGGGAGTTCTGCCGGTTACACTGTGGAGAGTGATGTGTTGTAGAAGTAGAATGCGGTTTATTTTTTCGTCAATATTATCATAGTCCACTTTTTGCAAAGTCTTTTTTACAAATTGGACCATGCGTTCCGCTCGGCCGTTGGTAGCAGGATGCACCGGCAAGGTGAGCGCATGGTGGATGCCATTATCAGCAAGGTACTGTTCAAACATTAGCGCTGTAAACTGTGGTCCGTTGTCGGACAGCAGGACGTCTGGCAATCCATGAATTGCAAAGAGTCTATTAAGGACTTTAATGACTGCTTCGGAGGTTGTATTGGTCGTTCGATGAATTTCTAACCAATTAGAGTATGCATCGACAGTCAACAGCAATGTATGTCCTTTAATTGGCCCTGCGAAATCCAGGTGGATTCTGGACCAGGGTCCGCGTGGCGTCTCCCATTCGGTCGGTGCAGCTTTTGGCGGTGCGTTGCTGGTTTGTTGGCACTTAGTGCAGGCCTTGACCCATTGCTCGATGTGTCAGTCCATGCCTGGCCACCAAGCGTAGCTCCGTGCAAGTGCTTTCATCCGCACGATCCCGGGATGTCCTTCGTGCAAGATTTGTAACAGCGTCTTTTGGAGTCGTTCTGGAACGATGACTCTATCGCCGCAGATGACACAGCCTTTTTGCGAAAAAAGTTCAGTCTGCCTTGTTTTAAATGGCGCGAAGTCATCTGGGACCTGGTCCAATGGCCATCCACGTTCTACCCAGCCTAGGATTCGAGCTAGGGTGTGGTCTCATCTGGTCTCTCTCGCGATATCTAGAGTGGTCATAGGGGGCGAGTTGAGCGTTTCGATTTGTAACGCTGATACTGTTGGTGCCGGATCGTCGAGAGTCTCTGGTCGCGGTGCTCTGCTGAGTGCATCGACGTGGGGAATGGCGATATAACAATCGATAATTATAAGCAGCTAGGAACTCTAACCATCGAGTCATTCTTGGGGACAATATATAAGGGGTTGGTTTGTCCCCAGCGATTATCCCCAGTAAAGGTTTGTGGTCAGTTACAATGGTAAATGTCCTTCCATATACATACTCATGGAATTTTTTTACGGCTGACACAATTGCAAGAGCTTCCTTATCTATTTGTCCATAGTTACGTTCTGCATGGGAAAGAGTCTTCGAAAAGTATGCAACGGGGGCTTCATTTCCATTAGGCAGCACATGGCTCAAAATGGCGCCCACCCCAAACGGTGAGGCATCACAAGTTATAACCAATGGTAATGTTTCATTGTATTGCATAAGTACAGAATCAGATGTAAGTAAATCTTTTACATTTCGAAACGCTTTTTCCTCCCGGTAACCCCAAACCCACAATGCTTTCTTATCTAATAACCGGTGTAACAGTTCAGCCACAGTCGCCTTATGCGGTAAAAACACATCATAGAAATTGATAAGGCCTAAAAATGCCTGGAGATCTGTTTTGTTATGGGGTCTGGGAGCATTTTTTTATCGCCCTTAATTTACTCTCAATAGGGTGAATACCCTGTCTATCAATGCGATAACCTAGAAATTCAACACTGTCGGTATACAGATGACATTTATCCCTTTTTACTTTCAGTCCCGCTTCTTGGAATTTTTTAAGAACACATTTTAAATGATTCTGCAGAATTTTTTTACTAGGAGCTGCAATTGACACATCATCAAAATTCGGAACCACGCCCTTGATTCCCTGCAATAATCGTTCCATTAAACTTTGGAATATTCCTGGGGCTACACTTACCCCGAATTGCAATCGGGTACATTTAAAAGCACCTCTGTGCATTACTATCATTTGAGCTTGGGCTGTTTTATCGTCCACGGGCAATTGTTGATAGGCTTGAGCTAAATCTAATTTAGCAAAAACCTTTCCGCCTCCCAGGGAATGAAGAAGGTGCTGCACCACCGGCACTGGATACGCGTTCTGCTGGAGGGCGTGGTTTAGAGTGGCCCGGTAGTCCCCACAGATTCGGATTGACCCATCTGGCTTAATGGGGGTTACAATAGGAGTTTCCCATGGAGAATGATCAATGGGTTGCAGTACCCCTTGTTTAATTAGTTTGTCAAGTTGTTCATCTATCTTGGCCTTAAGGGCGAACGGAACTCGACGGGGCTTTAAACGGATCGAGGAGACCTTAGGGTCGAGGCTAAACGAAATTGGTGTCCCCTTATACTCGCCCAGACGATCTGCGAAGACATCGCTGAATTCAGAAATAAGGTCCTCCTCCCACTCGCAATCACCGACTCGGTTCACGCCGGCTAGTTCGATGCCGAGTGGCGCAAACCATTGGAGGCCCAACAAACTAGGCCTGTCCCTATCGATGATCATTAGAGGTAAGTATGCCGTATGCTTTTTAAACAAGACGCGGACTCGACAAGACCCAACCACAGGGATCCGATTCCCTTGGTAGTCTTTAAGGATGAGACGTTGGATGGTAGGAATGAGTTGCTTTAATGTCTTCCACAACACCATCGAGAGGGACGATCCCGAATCGACCTCCATGTGGCAAGGTTGGTTCTCTATGGCTACTGTAACTCGAATCTTGTTAGCGTCCATGGCTGAGGCGTGACCTATAGTGATAGTATGGTGAGCTTCTTCTTTCTGCAACGCTCGATATCTGTAGGAGTGGTTTGCTGGATCTCGCCTTACAGGACGGTTTCCTGCCGATTGGCGAAAGTTGGTTCCCTTTGAGGCCTGACTTGGTCCCAGTAAACTGCGACAAACTCGACTGATGTGGCCTCGTTTTCCGCACTCATGGCAGAGTGCGTCACGGAATTTGCAGTCTGCCCTGAGGTGGTTTGCCCCGCAACCAGTGCAAGGGCGTGAGGGTTTAGGGCGAGGGTCCCGGTCGGACCGCAGTCGATGGACCCCTTCTTCGTCGCTGTCTGACGATGAAGAGAGGTCATCGTAGTGCATTGTCGCTAGCTGCCCTTCTGAGCTGGTTAGAATGTCGGCTGTCGATGGGGTCGTTGGGTTTCGGCTTCGCCGTAGTTGCGCCGCGGACTTTTTGGTCGCCTCAGCATCAGTGGCTTCGGCGATGGCATCAGCAAGGCCGATGTCGCCTTTCGCCATCAGCTTGCTTTGCACGCCTAGCACATCTAATCCCAGAATTAATCGGTCTCTCAGTGCTTCATCTAAATCTGCGAACCCGCAGAGGCCTCCTAAGTGTCGGAGGTCTGCCACGAAGTCAGCCACACTCTCTCTTTTTCGCTGGCTTCTTTGATAGAACTCGTGGTGTCTCACGAGTGTAAGTATGGTTGGCGCATAATGGTCTTTCAGGAGAGGTTCGAGGTCGTCCCAGCTCATTGCTTTCACTTCTCGAGGTTTCGCGAGTGCTTTCACCATTTTAAAGACAGCCGGGCCGCAGTACGTCAGGAACAGCGCCCGCTTCTTGGCTGGTGTGGCGTCCTTCAGGTTGTTTGTTTCGAGGAACATTTGGAAGCGATCCATGTAGGATTCCCAATCCTCTTGGTTCGGATCGAACGGAGCGGGTGGTACGATGCCGCTGGACATGGTTTCCGTTGGTGGCGTCGTCTTAACACATGCTCTGTTTTTCTTCCAAGTTCCTTAAGATCAGATATCTCCAAATCCCACCTTCGTCGCCATGATATAGTTTCAGGCATGGGTGAAATGAATGGAGACAGTCTTAGTTGGTGAACTTTCAGCTCTTTATTACATAGTGACTTAAGACTTTAATAACAACAACTCTGCCTTATATAGGCAACCTTAATGCAAAATAACCAATAGGGAGCTGTAAGACGCTAGCTCCAAAACCAATAAGAGTCCTTCGTTAAGGGCCAATCGGATTCTCTGAACCCAACCAATCCGATCGAGCCGCTTAACAACCAATCAGAAGTGCAGGGCCAGAACCCTGCACTTTACCCCAAGCTCGCTTTTATTTTAATTATTTACATACATAACAGTTTGGATGCTTTTTGTACAGATCAAGTCAATTTTTCCTTAATTAGCAGAATTCCAGGCCTTCCCTCATTTTCTTCCTTCCTTCCTTTTCTCTCTCTCTTTCTTTTCTTTCTTTCTTTCCTTCCTTCTTTTTCTCCTGCCAGAAAGGGTGTTTGAAATAGTAATATTAAAAACATTATAATGAAAGGACTTTTTGTAGAATATTCTGTCCCAGAAAGGTAATGTCATACATCCAACAGATACTTGAAAGGAATGATTACTTCTACATGGTTTTTAAAAAAATCTAAAACACAAATGTAAATTTTCCCCAACAATGATCAGATAATATATCTCAGGTTGCATAAAATCTTGCAAGAGGGCTCAGTTATACTGGTGCAGGAGCAACACTACATTTAAGGTGTCACAAGTCCCCAAATTCCACTATTATATTATTTGGACATTCTAACATTCATAAAATGTAAGATATTCCTCCCTGAATATTCTACACGTCTTGGTAAATAGCTTCCATGCTGTTCTAATTCTAGGACAAATACACTTCAAGACATAACAATTCTAATAACTCTTAAGGTAATTTTTTTCATCAAAGAAATCTATTTTGGGCAGAATTTCATTTCTCATTTGTTTGTTTGTATGTTACATTGTATGTTATTGAGATGCTAAAAAGATCTGCCTATATACTGAGTTATTACCATAAAATTCCTGTTTTAGAATGAATAAAATATTGGCATTAGTTGCAACTGGCAAGTTAAGTAAAAGTTTTAAGTCTGCTTGTGACAGAAATTGCATCTTAAGAGGATATTCCTCTATTTAATATTTTGAATATTTCCCAGTCCTCCAATTCATCTCTCCTGGGCCCTGACTGTTTTCCCCGTTTGCTGTTTAGCTATAATAATTATAGAAACAAAAAAAAAAAATCAATCATCACCAGTAGATTAAAGAATGTTCTCCATCTTGCAAGGCTTTCAAATAGCCATTATTATAATTGAAGTATTTTATTCCAAAGTCTCACTGCAGCAATGGCAGACTATTTTTGAGAGAAGTCCTTGCTAAAAGGTGAAGCTGCCATAGGCAAACTTCAGCTCAGTTAACACAGTGAACTTCATGAGAAGTACTAAAAATTATTGCCATTATCTATTTCATAAAACTATTCTTTCCAATCCAGCTGATTGGGATAAAATCTATTATCTAAAAATTGGTGCTTGAACATTTTTCTTCATCCTCCTCTTTGAATAATTCCAGGATCCATTCTGTTCTCAGAATAATGAGAATCTGAAAGATCACCCACTTTATGGCTGTCTGGAATATAAAACTGAACAAAAGCTTAAATCATTTTATTAGTTTGCTCTGTCTATATTTTTAATGCAAGTACAAAGGTGAAGGTGGTGGGATTTTAAATTATGCAGTTTTAAGTGACCTGTGAAATGTTCCCTCTTTATAAAGCTTGGAACACTTAACCATTTAAAAACACCCCTGACCTTAACAAAAAGTAATATAGGAAAAACCATGTGTAATACTATTGATGAAATTGATGCTCCATATCGATGCACTTGGAAGGACGTATGCATTGGCAAACAGACAACTACATTAAGAGCAAATATAAATGAAAGAACTTAGAGTCCTGATCTAATGTTTGCTGAGTGGTCAGAAAAGTACAAAGTAGACTACAGTAGTTAATCTATACTCATTGGCACAGACAGATTGTAGTAAAATCTGAAGATATGAATATGATACCATGTAGTTTGAACTTCATTCTTGTCATTGTCTCTTTTTAAGAACTAAAGTAAAACCATATCTGTTTAATCATACAACAGATCTGCAGAGATGAATGACCCCACAGAAAGCTCATGAGTTACCTGTCCTAACCAACTCCTGGTCAAGAATTGATAGATACTTGACTGATCTGGAAAAAGTCTGGCATGCAATGTAGCCCATACCTGGCTAGAGATCAGAGTCCATATAGTTCTTTCAAACTATACATGGGTTCTAAACATGAAATGACAAGATGGGTCATTGCAAATGCTCAGTAAGTTACACATCTCCTTTGAATTTGGTGAACTTAGCAACCCCCTTTGAACTGAGTTCTGAACAGAGGAAGACAAGAAAATGTATAATAAAACGTAACTTTATTTTTGAGCTAAGTGCTGTGGGGGTGGCTGATTTAGCACAAACACATAAACCAATTCATTGTGATAGATGATAATATAAATGATAGATGAAAGAGAGTAGATGATAGAGGTCAGAGGCCAGATGGAGAGATAATTAGAGAGATAAAGAGACAGAGAGATAGAAAGAAGATAGAAAGATGGTAGATGGATGGATGGATGGATGTGTCATGCCCCTGGTGGAGACTGACTCTGAGAAAAAGGAGGAACAGTCAACAGGGAGTGGGAGTGTGGCTTCAGAGGTGGTGGAAGAGGCTGGGGAAGGGCAGAGGCTGGCTGAGCAGTCAGAGGAGGATCCAGGTTCATCCCCTCTCCATCCTAGGTCACGCAGGGAGGAGAGGATCAGGGAAAAGCAAGGTCTACTCAAGAGGAGATTACCATGATCCTCCTTGTGGCTTGCAGGTGGGAGCTATGTATATAAGTTTGCAACTGTGCAGTTAGAATTTGCAGGAGTCAATTTTAGTGTTCACTTTGAAAGAAGTTTATCTTTGCTGGCGTTCTTCCCATGGACTTTTCTCAGTTATTTTACTGGATTTTATGATTAGTTAAATTGGCTTGTTTCAGAACTCTCATCAATGCGGTTTGTTTTGGTTTTCTGTTTGCCTCATTATTTACTTTTGTGACTTTAAACTGTGCATAATAAAACCGTGTAGTTAAGTTGAAGGCCTTACCGGACTTTAATGTATGTTTTGGGTTTTGGGTTATTTTGAGAGGCTATGGGTCATCACATTTTGACTCCTGCCACCCTTTCAACTTATTTTTGCTTTTTGTGGGGTGACCATGGATCAATTCAGAGCAGAGGAAACAAGCATTGCTCGGCCTACGGGGCTCTGCAGGTCAGGGTGTAAAGTCCATAGGCCAGCCATCTTCACCAACCTTGCCACCCTCACCCCCTTTGACATCTTCGACATCTCCACCACAGTCGCTATTGGTGAAGCATCTTGTGCTGCCAGCAAGTGTGTTCATGCCTGGTGTGGGAGTGGTGGAGATTCCAGCTTTGGTTGACTCAGGGGCCACAGCCAATTTCATGGATGCTCATTTTGTCAAGCAGTGGTTCATTCCTCAGCAATAGGTTTTCCCACCAGTAATGGTGGAGACAATTGATGGTCGGCCCCTTCGTTTGGGACCTGTGGTTGCTGCAACCAAACCTCTTTGCATGTGTATTGGGCAGCATGGGGAGGAAACCGTGTGCCAACCATTGCTTGCACTCCTGTGCAGAGAGTGTGGCTACACCCATGGACCTGGATCTACCTGCGGAGTTGGTGGACTTTGCTGAAGGGTTTGGGGAGAAGGAGGCAGATCAGTTGCCTCCACATCGGGTGAATGACTGTCCAATCAACTTGTTGCCCGATGCAAAATTGCCAGTGGGTCGGATATATTCCCTGTCAGAACCAGAGTTGGCCACGTTGTGGGATTTTATTGACAAGAACCTCCACAAAGGGTTTACCTAGCCTTCTACCTCCCCATTGGCTGCACCGGTGCTTTTTGTGAAAAAGAAATCAGGGGAGCTACATTTGTGTTGTGATTACTGCATGTTGAATGCAATCACAGTGAGGAATTGGTACGCACTTCCCCTCATCCCTGAACTGATTGAGCAGCTTCGTCAAGCTAAGATCTTTACGAAGTTGGACTTGTGTGGAGCCTACAATCTGGTTTGCATTTGTGCAGGGGACGAGTGGAAAAGAGCTTTCCAGATGAGGTACAGACATTTTGAGTGTACTGTGATGCCTTTTGGATTAACCAATGCCCCAGCTCTGTTCATGCATTTCATGCACGATATTTTCCTGATTTGTTGGATCAATTTGTGGTCATTTATTTAGATGACATTTTGATTTACTCAGACTCCCGTCAGGTGAGACTCCCTCAGACATTGGCAGCATGTGTGGCTGGTGTTGCAACATTTGCGTGAGAACCACCTGTTTACTAAATGTGAGAAATGTCAGTTTGCACAAACCACGATTGACTTCTTGGGACATCGTATTTCACCTGCCGGGGTGGAAATGGACCTGAAAAAAATACAATCGTTGCAGGCATGGGAACCTCCACAGTGGGTTAAGGATGTGCAACGACTGTTGGAGTTTGTGAACTACTACCGCACATTTATTCCCCACTTTGCTGCCTTGACTGCTCCCCTTTGTAATCTGCTCAAGAAGGGAAAGAAGTTCTATTGGGGTGCTGAGGAGCAGGTAGCTTTCAAGGCGTTGAAAGTCGCCTTTGCTTCCGAGCCTATCCTCAAACACCCTGATCCAGGCCAGCCATTTGTGGTGGAAACAGATGCTTCCGATGTGGCTGTTGGTGCAGTGCTCCTCCAGGCCTATGCTCCCGCAGGCACCTTGTTCCCATGCGCTGATTATTCCCAGAAGTTGTCAGCTCCAGAGTGCAACTAAACAATTTGGGACAAGGAGATATTGGTGGTTAAGGTTGCTTTTGAGACATGGCGGCACCACCTGGAGGGGGCTCGTCACCAAATCGAGGTTCAGATGGATCACCGCAATGTGGTACACCTATGTACAGCTCGGACATTGAACCAGCATCAGGTGAGATGGTCCTTATTCTTTTCTTGATTTGATTTTTGGGTGACCTATGTTCTGAGTGGAGGGAATCAATGCGCCAACACCCTATCTTAGAAGCCCGAGTATACTTGAAGGGAGGATAAAATCTTGCCCCGGACGGTGATTCCATTGGAGCGGTTTGTGGCCACCGAGGAACCTGTGGACCTTCGAGTGAGGATTCAGGAGGTGCAGCAGCAGGACCCATTTGTGGCAGCTCGACATCAAGAATTGGATGAGAATGAGAGGCAAGAGACTCCTTGGGCGTATATTGGGGACCTGTTGTGGTTCCGTGATTGCATTTATGTGCCTGGAGGTCCTCTTTGTGGCCTTATCCTATGTCAATGTCATGAGAATCCAGGCAGCAGGACACTTTGGGGTGTTCAAAACACTGCACCTCATCTCTAGGATATTTTGGTGGCCAAGATTTAAACATGATGTGTTGGGATATGTGGCATCCTGTGGGATCTGTCGCCAAGCCAAGTATGCTCCTGATGCACCCCCTGGTCTCTTGCAGCCCTTGCCCACACCAGAATGACCATGTGGGGAAGTTTCATTGGATTTCATTGTTGAGTTACCACCATCGAATGGTGCCACAACCATTTTGGTAGTGGTGGATATGTTGACTAAAATGGCCCACTTTATTACGTGCACAGAACTTCCATTGGCCAAGATAATGGCTCAATTGTTTATCTCCCATGTTTTCCAGTTGCATGTGTTACCAGACCGCATGGTATCAGATTGGGGGGGGGGGGGTGTACAATTTACGGCATGCTTGTGGCAAACCCTACTCGCAAAACTGCAGGTTCAGATGTGTCTGTCGTCTTCTCATCACCTTGAAACTGACAGGGGGACAGAGAGAGTGAATGCTATTTTGGAGCAGTACTTCCACTGTTTCAGCAATATTCAACAAGACAATTGGGTGGAAGTGCTGCCGGTGGCAGAATTCACTTATAACAATGCTCAACATGCATCCACCCATGTGTCTCCTTTCTTTGCTAACTATGGGTTTCATCCACAACTTTTCCCTTTAGTCCCGTCTTATTCCCCAGTTCCGGCAGTGGATACGTTTTTGCAGGAATTAAAAGCCGTGCACCACATGGTCTGCAATCAACTAGAGAGAGCCAAGGAGGACTATAAATGGTTTGCAGACCGACATCGTCACGATGTTCCACCTTTAGAGGTCGGCAAATGGGTTTGGCCCTCTACTCGATATTTACCAACGACGTGACCATCAAAAAAGCTCAATCACCGTTACTTGGGACCTTTTTCGGTTGAGGCAGTGATAAATCCTGTGGCTTATCATCTCTCCCTGCCACGGACCATGCATATCCATCCTGTTTTTCATTATTCCCTGTTAGTCCCTGCCTCAGCCGACAGTCCGCATAGACTGGCTCCATCACTGCCAGCCCCAGTAGCCCCTCTGGGAGAGGAGGAATATGAAGTGGATAGCATCCAAGATTCACGCCAGTTATGGGGCTGATTTCAGTATTTGGTGTCATGGGAAGGTTATAGACCAGAGGACTTCACCTGGATCAATGCCACTGATGTTCATGCTCCTTGTTTGGTCCAGGACTTTCACGCTTGGTTTCCTCAACGTCCTCGTTCACCTGATCCTGGGGGAGGGGGCCCTGTGGGGGGGAATAGTGTCATGCCCCTGATGGAGACCGACTCTGAGGAAAAGGAGGAACAGCCAACTGGGAGTGGGAGTGTGGCTCCAGAGGTGGTGGAGGAGGCTGGGGAAGGGCAGAGGCTGGCTGAGCAATCAGAGGAGGATCCAGGCCCATCCCCTATCCATTCTAGGTCACGCAGGGAGGAGAGGAGCAGGGAAAAGCGAGGTCTACTCAAGAAGAGATTACCATGATCCTCCTCATGGCTTGCAGGTGGGAGCTATGTATATAAGTTTGCAACTGCGCAGTTAGAATTTGCAGGAGTCAATTTTAGTGTTCACCTTGAAAGAAGTTTATCTTTGCTGGCATTCTTCCCATGGACATTTCTCAGTTATTTTACTGGAGTTTATGATTAGTTATCTTGGCTTGCTTTGGAACTCTCATCAATGTGGTTTGTTTTAGTTTTCTGTTTGCCTCATTATTTACTTTTGTGACTTTAAACTGTGCCTAATAAAACAGTGAAGTTAAGTTGAAGGCCTTACAGGACTTTAATATATGTTTTGGGTTTGGGGTTATTTTGAGATACTACGGGTCATCAGAGGATGGATGGATGGATAGATAGATAGATAGATAGATAGATAGATAGATAGATAGATAGATAGAATATCTATGGTTGCATTGCTGTGATTCATTAGCATCATAATGCCTGAATGCTGCCCTAGATCCTGCTGATTCTACAGCACTTCTTTATTGTCTGTACTTTGTCCATGTAGCTTTAACAAACAGTATACTTTAAGGTTTATGTTTAGTAGTTCCTTCAACTGAAATGCCAACTCTGCTCACCCTCAACCATTGCCAGAAAAGTCATCCTTAACTGGCATATTCAAAATTCTGATAAGCTCTGACAGTTTTTTTGTCCATTTCCATTACAGAATCAGTGTGTTGGACTTTTCAAAATTCTTAACAACTACCACTTGTGGCCCTTGGCAACAGCTTAGAGTTCCATTTTATATATCTTGACTGCCACCTTGTGGTTAGTGATCCAGATTTATGCAGTGATTTCATGTAGATTTATGCAGATACAGCCACTGGATTTATGCCGATGCAGCCATTTTCACTGTCTTGAAAATAAATGAAGTTTAAGAAGGGGCTTAGCTATGTGCTTTAATATGCAAGCTACAAAATAATCCTCAGAATATTACCAGAGAAAAGGAAGTGAGGAACCAGAATTTCTTTGGGAGCAGTTGCCTATGAGAATTCCCACCACACAAATTATAGAAGCATAAAAGCATAAATAGACATGCTGGTCTATTTCAGAACTTTGCCACTTCTAATACATTTTTTAAAAAATGCCAGTAGAAAATCTGTTTGTCTTTCTGGCCAAAGAGCTCTACAAAAGATGTCCTGAGCTGAGGGACTAGATGAAAGGGACGGTCTCATAATCAGCAAGCTGGGACCAAGCATACTGTTTCCCTCAACCCATTACCTCAAACTTCTCTATGTGCCATTAATTGTCCAGATATAAGGTTCTGAACCAGTATGAAAGGAAAAGCATCACTTCCAGGACAGAGTACCTAAAGCCATTATTTATGTTGGCTAATGATAAGATAGAGATGTTATCTTGAAATAGGAAGGTGTCTTCACAACAGGGAAAGAGGGATATGTGCAAAGTATTATTTTATCAATGACAGGATACATTGCAACTTAGATAATGACTTTACACAATACTCTACTTTAAAACACATGTTCTTCAATAATTGACTGTTTTCCAGGCTGAAAAGGATCGGCTCTATTCTCATAGTCATTATGAATTGCCTTAGCCACATACGTCTTTGTGGCTCAGTCCTTATATCTGTGAAAGCTGTGAATGTTGTTACACCAGCAAGACTGTGGCTCTGTCTCTCACACTGTGTATGATACTCTGACACTCAGTTTTAAATTTAAGCCCTGTAGTCTATTGTTTTGAATTTCATAATTATTATTGTATGTGATGGGATCATGAATCAAGCGTTAACAATTTTCCTTTCTTGTACTCTTACTTCTTGCTGGATTATTCTTAAAACAATTCTCTATTTCAATGCACTTCATGGACTCTCTAGTATGAATTTTTTTTTACATAGGCTGATGTAGAAGTAAATTACACTGAATGCAAAGAAGCTGTGTTCTTCCAATATGTGTATTTAGTATTGCAATCTAAATGGTCATTTTTAACAACAAAATGGAGCCTTGGTTCAGTCCTATGTTCACTTAGAAGCCTCAGTGATTTCATAAGAATTTTTTCAAGATAGATGCAAATGGATTTCAGTAGGTACCATTCAATAGGCATGCCATAAAAATAATATTAGCAATAAAAATAACCATATAAAACTCACTTTGAAATCCAATTGCATCACAAAGGCTTCCTGTGAATTTATAGGATTTGATGAAAGATACAGTGCAAAAGCAGTTCTTTGGGATTTTTTTTATTATTTATTAAGAAAATACATCAAAGTGAGCATGCTACTTTCAGTTTCATCATATTTCTTTTCAAGAGTTAGCAAGGATTATTTACTGCTAGATGAGGCAAGGACATCTCAACTCCCCCTCATTTTCCCTGCACACCACAGTTGAGATTAAAAGGCTTTGCAAGAGAACCTTTTGTTCTGTACTCAAGACTGCAGCCTACATTTTCTCTAACTGCACTTGTTTTCAAGCTGTAATGTTTCTCTAGCTTGTATATATATATGCAGGTGGCTATTTCTAATTTTGCTCTATTTACATCTTATTTTAAATGGAATGGGTGAAAATGGTTAATTGATCTTTTGAGGGAAGCATTGATCATTTAACTGATGTTGGTTTTCCTCACATTCTCTTTTTGATGAAGTGTTCTGTGTTTTTATTGTGTTTTTATTTTGGTATTTTGTACTGCGCCCAGTGTCATCATAGATTAGGAAATGGGGGGAGCCCTATACATCTCATTTTCTTGTCTCTCAAACTGGCTCTCCTCGCTTGGCTCTGGTTGGTAAACATGTTAACTGCCATTGTTTTCAAACCAGAGGGATCATCTGCAATGGATAAACAAGAAACTGGAGGGCATCCTTCTCTTCCAGTCTTCACTGAGTCTTCCAGATTTCACTCAACAACTCTTCTGCAATTTTCTAAAGATTTGTCCTTGAACCAACAAGCTTTGAAGAGTATTTAGTATTTGGAGATTTTATCTATGATGATAGCCCAATAGCCTCTTTCCTTTCTCTGGGGATACCTTTCAGTGAGAAACTAGACCAACTCCTAATCCCAGTTCTTTCCCCCCTATATCTAGCAGAAAGTGTTAATTTGGGGGCTTATGGGAATGTATGAACAAGTAACCTGAAATGGTGGTTGTATATAGGGTAGAAGGAAAGGAAAGGAAAGGAAAGGAAAGGAAAGAGGGATTTTTTTTTTTTAAAAAAAAAGTCAGATTTGCGGTTGTATTCTCAAATTCAAATTCCTCTGGTTCAAAACTGCCTTTCCATTTCACACAACTGGTTTAGCTCCACATGCTTTGTTGGAAGAGATAGCATTTATTCTACTTCTTTGGTCACACTCACCCCATTAAGCTTGCATTTTCTATCATAAGCTATGGAAGCTCTTCAAGGGTGGAATTCTACCAGTTCGCACCTGTTCACTAGAACAGGTTGTTAACAGTCTAAGCAGTTCAGAGAACTGGTTGCTAGAAGAAATTACTGCTCTAATCCTGTAAGAAAGGCAGGAAGGAAACATTCTTTGTGTTGCTTACAGAACCTGCCTCTCCGTTAACCCTTATTACTTTCTTGGAAGAACTAGACTTCCTGTGGCAGGAACGTCTCTGGAGTTTTTTCCCCCTCCTTTGCTGGTACTTTGCTTGTGTAGAGTGACCATTTAAAGTTACAATGGCACTAAAAAAAAAATAACTTATCACCATTTTTCATGCTTACAACGGTTGCAGCATCCCCACAGTCATGAGAGGCCAGGAGAGGAGATGCGTGCCTCAATGTGAGTGATATTGAATTGGCTACACCCAGCCAATAACATGACCACCAAGCCACATCCACCCAGTCACATGACCACCAAGCCATGCCCACCACCTAAGCCACACCCACAGAACCAGTTGTTAAAAATTTTGAATCCCACCCCTGAAGCTCTTCACTGCACCACTAAGCAAGTCACTGTGGTGTTTTATGTTAGAGACATGCTGCATCCCCCATTTATCACTTTGTTCATATTTGGTTGATAAAACTTATCAGCTGCAGAGTATAATGCTAAAGCAGGTTTTCAGATTTTAAAAAGACCAAAGGAAAACAAAATCTTCTGAGTTTACAGATAGCTTTGTTCAGAGAAACAAAAGCAAATCTTTAATCCAGCATGGAAATGCCAGCAGTTGAAGATGGATTTTAAGACTTAGGGAACAATATGTGCTTTGTATTCATTTTGTATTAAAGTAACACCATGGGGCTATCATAAAAGATAGAGATTTACTTGCTTAAATAAAAAATGATGTCCAATAGTAAACAAATGTGGAAATCACTAAAAAAGTAAAGATGACTTGTCTTTAATTCAAAATCTTATCCTACAGAGAGTTATAGTCTTTCTTCTAGAAATATAATGTTACCTACTTTCCTGAATTGCAAGTAGCAGCAGCTTAATGCTAATTTAACACTTCATAGAAAGAGAACTGTGTTGAATCTCTACTCTTATAGACTTAGACCTAGAATAACTTTATTGTCACTTTAAATGTACACTAATTGGCATACATCAAAATGAAATTTTGTTGCTTACAGCTCTCAAATGGTCACCACCCCCAATATACGCTACATAAACATGACAAAAAAATAAATTAATAAATTATGCTTGTACCCATATACCTATATATATTATATGACACAGAGAAACATCACAGTCTAGTTCGGATATATAAATGTACATGACAACAAAAATGAAATCTTGTGAGTTTGCCAGACGGATGGCATAGAAAACAAAGCTGTTACAGATCCTGTAGTCCTGCTGCAAAATACTTCGAAACCTCCACCCAGAAGAGAGCAACAGAAACAGACCATAAAGTGGCTGCATGGGGTCTCTAATAATGCTTTGAGCTCTAAGCACATAACGCTTTTAAGCAGTATCTTGAATAATGGGAAGCAAGCTTCCTATAATCTTCTTGGCTGTCTTTACCTCTCTCTGTATGGACTTTCTATCTAAGGCACTGCTACCATCAAACCAACCTGTGATGCAGTTTGTTCAAGTGCTCTCAACTGTGCCTCTGTAAAAAGTGACCAGCACAGGAGAAAAATATGCTCTCCTCATCCAATGCAGGAAATGCAGGTACTGGTTTGCATACTTGACTAAGGATGACATGTGGAGAGATCAATTCAGATTGTTAGCTATCTGCACCCCAAGGTACTGGACTATTTGTCCCAGCTTCCCCTTAATAATAAAGAAAAAATTATTTGTCACTGAGTGTTAATACTAAATTTATAAATCATGGTGACTTCAATATGCCTTTCTACAAAGATGTTTTTGCAGGGGTTCTTGGTGCTCTCTGAGTTTGTTTTGTTGCAGTTTTGTCCTGCATACTGCATGAGTCAAAAACAGGGCTGTGAAAATATTTAAGACCCCTCACATCCCAGACATAAACTGTTTCAACTCCTTCCCTCAAAACAATGCTATAGAGCACTGCACACCAGAACAACTAGACACAAGGACAGTTTTTTCCCAAAAGCCATCACTCTGCTAAACAAATAATTCCCTCAACACTGTTCAACCATTACAAAGTCTGCACTGCCATTGCTATTAACCTCCTCATCACTCCTCATCACCCATCCCCTCCCACTTGTGACTGTATGACTGTATGAACTTTGTTGCTTGTATCCTTACAATTTATATGGACTGTTTCCTAGTATGATTTGATTGCTTATTGTATCCTATGACTATCATTAAGTGTTGTACATTATGATTCTTGATTCTTAATGAATGTATCTTTTCTTTTATGTATACTAAGAGTATTTACACCAAGACAAATTCCTTTTGTGTCCAGTCACACTTGGCCAATAAAGTATTCTATTCTATTCTATTCTATTCTATTCTATTCTATTCTATTCTATTCTATTCTATTCTATTCTATTCTATTCCGGATGCTTCATTACCCAAACTATGTAACATCATCAGTGCAAGTAAGAATTGCCATTTGGCTGTCACTTTATATTCTAGTAGTTTGTCCTGTCAGTGTAGGTGGGGATGGTATTAGAGATTCTTTGGTTGAGCTGTCTGTTGTTGGCTTCTTTGGTAGTTTCTTGATTGGGGTATTTTTACTTGATTGTTGGTCTGATGTTAATCTTGGAGTTAATCGATGCTGATCGGGGTGCTGATTGCTGAAAAAGTAGCACTTGGGTCTTTTTGTTCTCTTTTTGGATGGTTAATTGTCTCTTCTCTATAGATTATGTTAATGTCTATTGTCTATTGATGGATATTTTGTTAGAATGCCAGGATTCTAGAAATTTCCTGGCATTTTTGGACTTGGAATGGTCTAGGATGCACTAGGATGTTTATCCAATGAGTCAATAGTCTGTATTTCTTATGAATTCATGGGGCAGAAATCAATGATATGCGTGTGTTTATGTGTGAAAAATGTGGAAACCCATAAATAGTAGAACCAAACATTTCAAAGACAAAGGAAAAAAATCATGCATCCATGTCTACTTATATCACTTCTAGTCTCATACCAGCCTTTTTCAAATTGGTGCTCTCCAGATGAATAGAATAGAATAGAATAGAATAGAATAGAATAGAATAGGAATAGCAGAATTGGAAGGGACCTCAGAGGTCTTCTAGTCCAACCCCCTGCTTAGACAGGAAACCCTACACCACTTCATCCAACCTCTTTTTAAAAACTTCCAGTGTTGGAGCATTTACAAGTTGTTCCATGGATTAATTGTTCTCACTGTCAGGAAATTTCTCCTTAATTTTCCTTAGCTCTAGGTTGCTTTTCTCCTTGATTAGTTTCCACCCATTGCTTCTTGTCCTGCCCTCAGGTGACTTTGGAGAGTAGGTTGACTTTCTTTTCTTTACAGCACCCCTTTAGATATTGGAACACTGCTATCATGTCACCCCTAGTCCTTCTTTTCATTAAACTACACACACCCAATTCCAACAACCGTTCTTTATATGTTTTAGCCTCCAGTTCCCTAATCATCTTTGTTGCTCTTCTCTGCACTCTTTCTAGAATCTCAACATCTTTTTTACATCACGGTGCCCAAAACTGGATGCAGTATTCCAAGTGTGGCCTTACCAAGGCATTATAACGTGATATGAACACTTCACATGATCTTGATTCTACCCCTCTGTTTATGCAGCCTGTGCTTCAATTATCTTAAATCCCCAGATTGTTCATCAAAGGTGAAGTTCATTAGAATAACAAAAAAACAGAGTTCTAGCCCAACCCCCTAGTGAGATAGGAAACCCTATATCTGTCATAAATGGCTGTCCAATCTCATCTTAAAAACTACCAATTCTGGAGCATGCACAACTTCTGAAGGCAAGTCATTCCACTGATTAATTGTTCTGTGAGTAATTTTCTCCTAAGTTCTAGGTTGGTCCTCTCTTTGGTTAGTTTTCATCAATTGCTTCTTGTCCTGCCTTCAGGTTGACCCCCTCTTCTTTGTGGCACACCTTAAATATTGGAACACTGTTATCACATTTCCTTTTCATTAAACTAGATATACCCAAAAGATTGACAAGACTGCCTTATAAAAACTGCTGTTTGTTTGACAGATTACACTATCTTATAATATTTAATAATAACTACTATACTGAGTTGTACCACTTCTCTTTCTAGCACAAATTTAGAAAATGCAACACACTACAGGTAATCTTTGACTTACAAACGTTGATTTAGCAACCATTCGAAGTTACAACATAACTGAAAAAGTGAGATACAACTGGTCTTTGCACTTAATACCATTGCAGCATTCCTACAAGCACATAATCAAACTTTGAGCACTTTGCAACCAGTATATATTTATAATAGTTGCAGTATCCTGGAGGCACATGAATGTGATCTGCAATCTTCCTAGCTGGCTTCTGACAAGCAAAATCAATTAGAGAAGCCAGATTTGCACAAACAACCATGTGATTTATTTAACAGATGCAGTGATTTGCTGAATGGTGACAAAAAGGTCATAAAATTAGGGACAGCTCATTTCACAAGTGCCTTGCTTAGCAACAGAAGTTATAGACACAATTTTGGAGAGCACATCTTTCTCCTTCTGTCCTGACCACTTTTTACAGAGGCACAATTGACAGCATTTTAACAAACTGCATCAATATTTGGTTTGGTGGCAGCAATGCCTCAGAGAGAAAGTCCATATAGAGGAAAGGACAGCCGAGAAGATTATTGGAAACTCATGTCCCATTATTCAGGACAGTTCTAATAAATGCTATGTGCTTAGATTCAAAGCATTGTTAGAGACCCCATGCTCCCACTTTATGGTCTCTTTCTGTTTCTCCCCTCTAGAGGAGGTTTCAAAGTATTTCTAGCAGGACTACCAGATTCTGTAACAGCTTTATTTCCTATGGTAAAGTCCATTTTTCTCACTATGTACATGTATATATCAGAACTGTGTTGTTTCTCTGTGTCATGTAATATACGTGAGTGTATGCATAATTTCTTATTTATTTATTTATTTTGTCATATTTATATAGTATATATTGGTGGCAGTGACCCTTTCAGAGTGGATGCAATGAAATTTCATTTTAATGTATGCCGATCAGTATACATTCAAAGTAACAATAAAGTTATTCTAAGTTTAAGTCTTGCTTGTAAGTCAATAACTACCTGTATCTACAAATTACTGTTAGAACTGCAAAATGTCATTTAATTATTTCCTAATCAAAACCATGAATCTGAACTTTTCACTGCCATCTCCTTTTGGCCCTGCATTGATCTATAGCCAGTTTTCAACACAGATGAAATAGAGGTAAGTAGGGATCAGCCATGAGGATTCTCAGGACAATTTAATCATGCTTAATATTTCATAAGATCAGTGTAATCAGTTTGACAACCATGGCATTTTGTTCTTAGATAAAGGAGAAATCCCCTGTCTATTTTTAAGTAAAATATACTTATCATTTGATTTTGGTATTCTTTTTCTTGATTTTTCTATAAATACCCACAGAAACTTAAGAAAACAAATTATATATGTAGAATTGACTGACTGTTTAGACTACAAACTTTTTCAGACCATTGACTTCCCTCTTTCTTAAAAGGGAAAAGGTTTGCTGGTTTTATAATGCAGCACATGCAAGTTACCATCCTCAGAATAAACCCATTTAAATGGCATCCCAATGTGTTCCTTTGGAAAACTCAGAAATATAATTCTGATATAATCAGAGACGGAGTCTACCAAAAACCAACAAATCAGAAATAAGTGGGTAGCATTTTTCTTCTCTTATCTTCAGCAGAGAATGGATACTAAGGATGGCATACACATATATTAAATATATACATAAAAGCAGGCCAGAAGGAAACAATGATTTGTGGTAGTGGAAATAAAAAGACCAGCTAATAAGTTTGTAGTTATGTGGTTGTTGTTTTTTTCTCCATCAGCTGTTTCTCTTTCCAGATCAAGCCAGAAAGAAGACTTCAGTGGATTCACACACTGTCTGGAGATAAATGTTACTGAATGCAGTTAAACTCCAGAGAGAAACAACGCAACACTGTGTTGAAGTAAGTTGCACATTATATACCGGCTATCTTACCTTACACACAAATACATTACACACCAGCTATCAAGTATGGAGATTGTGAGATGTAGTAGAAGGATATCCCAATGCATTGCAGACCTCTGTTAGTGCAAGATGTATTGGAATCTCCTTATCACACTTCTTATCACTCCTCCTCAGTCAGCTGTCATTTAATTCCAAGGCAAAGATGTCCAGGTTTAAAAGATTTTAATTCCTTTAATTTTAAATCTGTATATTTTATTCATGTAGCACTTTTCATTCAAGAGCTCATGATGGGATTCACAGCTAACTCTTCTGACTGCCAGCAGTTCAATTCTCATCAGCTAAAGGTTGACTCAGCCTTCCATTCTTCTGAGGTCAGTAAAATAGGGACCCATTGTAAACTAGTTAGAGGGGGCTGTAAAGCATTGTGAAACAGTATATATTGTAAGTCAAAGTGCTATTGCTACTGCTATACCCTTTATCTATTTTCACCACACAAATAATTGTTGACCTTATGTTTGGATGAGAGAAAGTGATCAACCTAAGAAATGTCTTTAGGCCTGAAGGTTGATTTAAATCTGGATCTTCCCAATGTCAGTCCAGGACCAGTAATGGTACATGGGAATTACCTTGGGAGAGTGGAAGAAAAGATGCTGACTAGAGAACAATTAGATAAGAGAGGGCATGGCCTACAGTTGCCTAATGGGCAGAGAAAGAGATTCAGAAAGGAATCTCACTAATTTCTCAGACTGTAAAAAAGAAGGAAGGAAATTTTTACTGTCAGACTTCCAAGAATGATCAGATAGGAAACACAACCAGATGAGGATCAGATAGGAAACACAACCAGGTGAGTTTATTGTTAAGCTACATTAACAGAATCCTTCAAGTCTTGGATGAAGAGTCAAGTTTGAAAAAACTGGTTGTCCAATATAATTTCTCCCTGGTAGATGCATTCCTGGTAGCTGGAGAGTTGAGGGTCATTAGGAGTCATATGAATGTACAACCACAAGGAGGTTGTCAGGATGATCTTGTGCTAGAGTGAAATGTAAACAGAGAAAGTCTCCTAAAGGTTGAAAATGTATTTGTTGAGTTCTCAGGAAAAGCCATGTATCAGTGGTCATCTACAGCTTCCATCTAATGGAATACATTCCAAGGTCATACAGATGGTGAAATGGAATAGTACTCTTTGGACTGAATATTAGGGTTGCTATTGGGATGAAAACAGTAACAGTGATTGATGGGATTGACATAATGTATGACTAAAACTGAGGTGGGTGGCATATGCATTTAATAAATACAAATAAATAAGTAAAATCAAACTATGGTATAATATGAAAAACAACTTATTTCATTCTTTTGTTCCTCATATTATGAAATACCGTATAATCCTTTCCTTTAAATTTTCTTCTAACAGACCTCAATTTCTATATATATATATATATATATATATATATATATATATTCTTAGGTTTTCGCGGGTACTTACATGTATGGCATTCAGCTTTGTTCGGGTATTTTCCCACGTCATTGTAGTTGTGCTTTTAAAATTGTAGCAACGTTTCGGCAGAATCTACAACTACAATGACGTGGGAAAATACCCGAACAAAGCTGAATGCCATACATGTAAGTACCCGCAAAAACTTAAGAAAACACACACATATATATAATTAATAGAATGAATAGAATATAAATAAAAATATATAACCATATCTCCAATGCTAACACCAATACTCCTCACAGTTGGATCTTTTGTGCCTTGCAGAGCTGATCAGGGGCAGCTACAAAAAGGTAGCATGAGCCTGCTAGATGCTGTTCCTTTTTATACAAAAGGATATTCAAGAAAATGAAACCATACATGATTTATAAACATGTAATTTAGTCTAGCACTAAAAGCAGTTCCTGTGAACCTGAATAAATGCTAAGGCACTAATGAAAACAAAAAGCCCATTTTCACAAAAAAATACTATTCAGATTTAATGAATGCATATGTTGTTACGATTAGCTGTCAAGAGAAATGAGCTACCTGCTAGTGATCACTTGAAAAATATCAAGAGAAGGATACACAACGGTGTAGAGTCCAGCATTTATGAAGCATTCAAGGGCAAGGAAAGCTATTATCCTTCACAATGTTTATAGTTATGTGTAGCTTAGGTAACCTAAATTGGTGTGATTATCATGGCTTTTCATAAATTACTTTTGATGCATATATTAGCACTAGGACAAGAGTGTATCAGATATAAAGGGGAAAGAGTAGGATCAGTGGAAAGCAGAGAGAGACAACCTAATTGAACTGTGGGGCAAAAAGAGAGAACTACTTGGCTAAAATGTACACTAAGGAAGCAACAAGGAAGTGTTGGACAGGGCAGGACAGCTGTTTCTGCCCTACATAAGAGGTACTACAGACAAAATCAGTAAGATACTACACAGGGATCACATCAAGACTGCCTTCAAAACAGACAGAAAAATAGCAGCCATCCTAAGAAAACCCAAAGATAAAAATAACCTGGAAAACCAAGGCATATAGGAAGTCCCCTGCGCATCATGCCCTGCCACATACATTGGACAGACCAATAGAAGAATAAGTACCCACCTGGATGAACCCAAAAATGCAGTAAAAAAGCTGGAACACACTTCCTTATTAGTCCAACACATGAAAGCCACAGATCATAGCATCAACTTCAATGGCACCAAAACCCTAGCCACTGTAGAAAACCCCAGCTACAGAATTATCAGAGAAGCCATAGAGATTGAAAAGAGACCTGAAAGCATGAACAGAAGAGATGATTCCACTAGACTATCAATTATTTGGAAACCTGCACTCACAAACAAAAACATCTCCACACCACAAGCCAGGCAAACACCTGGGCACAAACAGACCCCCCCCCGATACCTCCAGCTCAAACACACCCCAACCAGGCACCCAGATGAAACCTAACTTCCTAATAAATGATAACCATCCATTTACTAAGAGCCAAGCTGCACTAAAAGCCTCCAATACAGGAAACACAATGTTGCCAGCCAATCAAGACAAAAAAAATGCTACAAAACAGACAGAAGATATTAGAAAGACCAATCAAGCAGAACACAGCAAACTCCAAGACCAATAAACACAGACCAAGACTCCCAACCAATCAGGATGAAGAAAAAAACCATTCTGGCACAGCAGTAGACTAGCCCCAAATTTAAAACAGAAATGTCTGTGAAAGTCTGACTCACTGACGAACACAATACAGAATCCTGGTGATGGTAGATGAGATTCTGCCGAAACGTTGCTACAACTTTAAAAGCACAACTATAATGACGTGGGAAAATACCCGAACAAAGCTGAATACCACACACACACACACACGTGTGTGTGTGTGTATGTATGTATGTATGTATGTATGTATGTATGTGTGTATGTATGTATGTATATAAAGCATACAAAGCAGATAACTACAAGACCTGACAACTGCTAAAATTGGGAAAGTTGAAGAAAGAGACAGAAGGGCTCATTCAGGTTGCACAAGACCAAGCTTTAAAAATAATGCACAACTTGCCATAACTTTATATGTATAGCAACAGACCATAAATGCCATCTCTGCAAAGAAGCTGCTGGAGGAAGATTGCACAAACTGACTACAAACATCAGCATGACAAAGTAGCAATAAAGGTGCATTGGAAGATCTTCAAGAACTGTCGGCAAAGGAATAGAAAATGAAGAAGCTAAAATGCTCTGAGACTTTAGAATTCAAACAAACAGGCATCTGCCACCATAATGCCCTCAGACTTAACAACTGTTGATAAGAAAGACAGAAAGGTATGGATAGTAAATGTGGCAGTACCTGGAGACAGCGTAAGACAGGGGTCCCCAACCACCAGTCCCCGGACCAGTACCGGTCCATGGAACATTTTCTACCAGGCCGCCGGTTTGCTGGGTGCCACCATCTTGTTTCGATGAGAAAGTTTTTTTTAAAGACTCCAATTTTTCTTCTTTCCTTTCTCCCAAAATGAAGACATGAAAAATGAACTGCATAAAGTTCTGCTTACAGCAGGCATTCGTTCCCCTCCAAAAAGGAACTCACAAGTTCCAGAACAAAAAAAAAAAAAAGAGAGGTAAGACCAGGATATAGGCAAAACTTTATATGCAAAAAATAGCCAATTTGAGTGGTTAGCCCTGAGGGAAGTGTGGGGGGGCGGGGAATGGTAACAGCCGGCATGCATTTTTCAAAAGAACCACACTGGCTGCTGAGCCCGGGACAGAAAGAGTGAGCTGAGTAACATTTTGTTGCTTCCTGATTGGCTAATTTCAAGCTCCCGGCTGCACTAATCAGGCAGGGCTGTGTCACTCACGTGACCTCCAGGTGCGAGATTAAATTCAAATGGCCGTGTAGGAGGATATCAGGGAGTCGGTTGCACCACTTCTGCGGGAGAATCTTTTCATTGCAAGGCAAGCGGGTGGGTAAGCGCCGTGAGGTGGGGGGAGGGTCAGATGGGTGCCGCTGTTAAAAAAAAATGGAGCGAAAACAAATTTAATTTGGATTTAGTGGGAGGACAAGTTTTCCACTTTGTTGGATGGGTTCTAGTTGAACAAATGAAACCGAAAAAGGGGGCTCTTGCTTTGGGGTCACTCGGCTTGCCTTGCCTTGTCATATGTGCTGATGCCGGTACCGGGCCGCAGATCATTTTGTGATGCCGGTACCGGGCCATGGCACAAAAAAGGTTGGGGGCCACTGGCGTAACAGAAGTGAAAGAACTGGAGAAAATCATAAAATACAAGGATCTACAAATAGAAAGATTACAAAAAAAGAAAGCAAAGACAGTACCAATAGTAATAAGTGACTTGGATGCAATCCCAAAATAACTGGAGCATCACTGGAACACCACAGGGATGCGGCAAGTTGTAAATGTGAAAAACAGTCATAAAGTCAAAAAGTGACAAGTCACTTTTTTCAGTGCTGGTATAACTTGAAATGTTCAATAAACGAACTGCTGTAAGTCTAGGATCTACTTGTAATAACATTCTAGAGTTCAGCAAATGTTGCCACTGTCTACTCACCTAACCTTTGCCTTTTCAGGGATGTCTCCTAACAAGGCAAACAGAAAGATATGGATGTCCCAGTAAGAACAGCAAAAAGTTGCATGGCTTTCTCTCCAAAACATCTCACCCATATATTTCTATCTGATTGATAGGTTTGTCCCAGTTGGAATGTTTTTGTTGTGTCTGTCGGCAAGGAGACCAGGAGGCGGTGACTTGGTTTCAGCTCTTTATTCAGTCCCCGGAACCGATCTGGCTCCGAGGGAAAAACAGCAGCTTTTTATTCTCAAGCCGCGGCAGCCGCGGCCAATGGCACCACTTTGAATCTCCCGCGATTCATTTCCACCAATCGCGGGAGATTCTCAGCAGGCCAATCTGTGCAGCTCGCTAAACCAATCAGATCGCCCCGCGCTTTGGCCAATCAAAACGCGGGGTTTCAAGAATGCAAATGAGCGTACAGAACACCCCTCCCCTCTTGGTTTGGTCCTACGTAACGTAGTCCCATAAGTAGGCGGGGCTCCGCACTTGCCTACTGGACCTGCACAGGTCAGTCATTGGTTGGCTTCCGGCCGGTTCGGTTGGGTTCTCTGTGTCTCTCGGCCTCGTTGATGGAACCGCCTGGTATGCCTTGCCAGGCCGCTCGTCGCAGCTCCCTCCCGGTTTCCCCGGGCTGGTTGAGCTGCGGTTTTTGCCACTCCCGCCTGGTCTTTCCGGGCTGGTTGAGCTGGCCTGGCTGCCTCTCCCTGGTGAGGTTCCAAGCTGGCTGCTTGCTGGTGAGTATGGCTGGTTCCTTTCTTCTGGGTTTTGGTTCCCGGGGTATTCCCTCCCCTCTTGGATTGTGTTAAGGGGATTGTTTATGTCTGGTTGCATGTCAGTTGTGTTTCTTGTGGCTGTTCTCAATCTTATTTGATCGATGTGGCGTTTCCACGCTCGTCTGTCGGTTGTTTGCAGCCAGTACGAGTGGGGACCTGTCAGTTGGGTTATGGTTGCTGGTACCCATAGTGGGTCTCCGGTTAGGTTCTTTGCGTAGATGGCGTCGCCTGGTGCAAAGGATCGGTGCTTGCTGGAGGAGTTTGGGGTTTTTTCCAGATTGTATGTGGGGTGCAGTCTATCGAGTGGGGACCTTATTTTCCTCCCCATTAGTAGCTCTGCCGGGCTTTTGTTCGTTGTCGTATTCGGGGTTATATGTTGTATAAAAAGCATTTATTTTGTCTTGGATTTCCCCGTGTTCGATTTTCGTAAATTGAACCATCCGTTCCACCTTCCGTTCGCCACCCGATGCGCCGGAGCTGTCAGTGCGTGTCGTATGCCCCGTTCCGCTAGGAATTTTTCAAATTCCAGCAAGGTGAATTGGGGCCCGTTGTCCAACACAATGACATCTGGGAGGCCGTGTGTTGCGAATAGTTTGCAAAGTTCCTTGGTCACGGCCTCTGTGGTGGTGGATTTCATGTTGCTTACCTCCAACCAGTTGGAGGAAGCATCTACGGTTATTAGGAATGTATGTCCCTTTGTGGGCCCGGCAAAGTCTATGTGGACCCTAGACCAAGGTCCCCTGGGAGTTTCCCATTCTAGGATCGCTGCCGTGGGAGGGCTTGGTCTGGTTTCTTGGCAGCATTGACACCTTGCCACCCAGGCCTCGATTTGTTTATCCATCCCTGGCCACCAAGCATAACTCCTGGCCAGGGCTTTCGTTCTAACTATGCCCGGGTGCCCCTCGTGTAACAATTCCAATACCTTCCCTTGCAGTTTTTCCGGAATAACCACCCTATCCCCCCACAGTACACACCCTTTTTGCAATGAGAGTTCTGTTTGCCGGTTCCGGAATGTTTTGAATGCTTCATCGTTGTCCTTTTCTGGCCACCCTTTCTCTACCCAATGTAACACCCGCACCAGACGTTTGTCTTTATTGGTTTCTTGGGCAATGTCTGACGCGGTTATGGGTAGATTGGGCAGAGTCTCTATGCTGAGGCCTCTCGTCGTGGGTGCTGGATCGGTGTCTAGCTCGGGTAGCAGCGAGCGGCTCAAAGCGTCTGCAAGTGTGATAGTCTTACCAGGCCGGTGTGTGAGCCGGTAGCTGTAGGCGGCAAGGAATTCAGACCACCTTGTCATTCTAGGAGATAGAATGTTCGGGGTGGCCCTGTTCCCTGCAAGGATTCCCAGCAGCAGCTTGTGGTCAGTGATGATGGTGAACGTGCGGCCGTAGAGGTACTCGTGGAACCTCTTCACTGCGGCGACGATAGCCAGGGCCTCTTTGTCCAGCTGACTGTAGTTTCTCTCTGGTTTGGTGAGGGTTCTTGAAAAGAAGGCGATGGGTGCTTCTTTTCCATCGGGGAGAGTGTGGCTGAGCACGGCGCCGACGCCAAAAGGTGATGCGTCGCATGTGACGGCTAGTGGTAGGGTCTCGTTGTATTGGATGAGGACGGCGTCTGAAGTGAACAGGTCCTTGGTTCTCCTGAAGGTGGCTTCCTCGCGTTTCCCCCAAGTCCAGGTAACCGCCTTGTCCAAGAGCCTATGCAAAGGCTCCACCGCGATCACCTTTGGGGCAGGAAAACATTGTAAAAATTAAGCAGTCCCAGAAATGCCTGCAGTTCCGTTTTAGTTCTGGGTGTGGGGGCCTCCTTAATGGCTCTGATTTTGGTTTCGGTTGGATGGATGCCATGCCGGTCTAGGAGGTACCCCAGGAACTCGACCCGCTCTGTGTAAAGTTGGCACTTTTCCCTCTTCACCTTTAGCCCAGTTTCCTTGAATTTGGTTAGCACCTCCCTTAGTCGACCCTCTAGTTCTGGCTGGTTGGTTGCCGACACCAGCACATTGTCGAAATAGGGCACCACCCCCTTGATGCCTTGCAAGAATCTCTCCATGAGGCTCTGGAAAATTCCAGGCACCACGCTGACTCCGAACTGGAGTCGGTTACATCGGAAAGCTCCCCGGTGGGTGACTATGGTTTGCACCTCCGCGATTTCTTCGTCGACCGGCAGCTGTTGGTATGCTTGGGCCAGGTCGAGTTTCGCAAAAACCTTGCCTCCCCACAGTGAGTGTAGAAGATGCTGCACTACTAGGATGGGGTAGGCACTTTGTTGCAAGGCGCAATTTAGGGTGGCCTTATAGTCCCTGCAGATTCTCACCGACCCATCGGGCTTGACTAGGGTGACTATTGGGGTCTCCCACCAGGCATGCTCAATTGGTTGTAGGACCCCTTGCTTGACAAGCTTATCAATTTGCTCATCAATTTTTGGCCCGAGTGCAAAAGGTACCCGCCTTGGTTTTAGGTGTCTCGGGGGAATGTTAGGGTCTAGGCTGAATGAGATAGGGGGCCCTCGGTACTTGCCTAGGGTGCCATCGAACACTTCCTGGAAGCCCCGTGCCAGTTGTTGCTCCCAATCGGTCTCGGCGATGTGGTTGATACCCGTGACTTCGATGCCAAGCAGTGCAAACCATTTCAGTCCCAAAAGGCTGGGTCAGTCTCGGTCCACGATCGTCAGGGGAAGCTTTGCAGTGCGGCCCTTAAATGTCACTCTGAATTGTCCGGTTCCGACTACCGGGATGCGGTTTCCCTGGTAGTCTTTAATGATTAGTCTCTGGTTCTCCAGTCACTTCTTTTGGATGGTAGGCACCAAGCGTTTGATCTCTTGCCAGACGACGATGGAGAGGTAGGATCCAGATTCCACCTCCATTTTGCATGGCTTGCCTTTCTTTGCCTACCTCCACATAGACTTTTCGGGCATCAGTGGTTGATGCGTGGCCGATGATGACCGTCTGGTGGGTTTCCTCCTTCCGCCGGGTCTCGCCACCTCGTCGGGTTCACCTGCTCCAGTCCCATCGGCTGTCGGCTGGGCGATCTCTGGTTCTGGGGGGTGTGCTGTCCTGTTTCTGCTCACTATGGTCCCGCCGTCTGGGGCTGTAGGCTTTCTTTAATCGGCAGACGCGGGTGATGTGACCCTTTTTGTCGCAGTGCCGGCAGACTGCATTGAAGAAACGGCACTCAGATCTAGGGTGGTCACCTCCGCAACTGGCACACACGGTCCCCGACTTACGACCCCGCCGACTGCACTGGTCGCATCCTGCCTGGAGCCGGTGGATCTCCTCCTCCTCGTCCGAAGTGTCAGAGGCGGAATGGAATTCGCCATGGTGGGTGGTGGTCTCGTGGTGACTTGCTTCTGGTTGGGCCTCGGTTGCCTGTCCAGGGTTGGTGGTTGCGGTGCGGTCCCCTGTGTCCGGTCTCCGCATGCGGTTCGCCGACTGCCAGGTGGCCTTGGCTGCGGTGGCTTCAGCGATGGCGTCGGCGAGGGCGATGTCGCCTTTGGCCATCAGCCGACTCTATATTACTGGATCCCAAAGTCCGAGCATGACTCGGTCCCGTAGGGCCTCATCCATGTCGTAGAATCCGCACAGGTCTCCTAGGTTCCGCAGCTCTGCAACAAAGTCGCTGAGGCTTTTGCCCGGTCTCTGGTCCTGCCGGTAGAACTCGTGCCGCCTGATGAGGGTGGGCACGGTGGGGGCGTAGTGTTTGCAGAGCAAAGGTTCGAGGTCGGCCCAGTCCATCCCTGTGACGTCAGCGGGTTTTGCTAGGGCTTTCGCCATCTTGAACACTGCGGGCCCGCAGTGTGTCAGGAAGATGGCTCGTTTTTTGGCCCGGTGGCGTCCTTCATGTCGCTGCATTCAAGGAACATGCGGAATCTGTCCGTGTAGGATTCCCAGTCCTCGCTAGCAGGATTAAAGGGTGCGGGCGGAGCGATGCTGGCCATCTCATCGGTCTTGCTTTCGTCAGACATGTGCTCGATGAGGTTCAGACTCGGGATCCCACCTTCGTCACCAGTGTTGTGTCCGTCGGCAAGGAGACCAGGAGGCGGTGACTAGGTTTCAGCTCTTTATTCAGTCCCTGGAACTGATCTGGCTCCGAGGGAAAAACAGCGGCTTTTTATTCTTAAGCCACAGCAGCCGCGGCCAATGGCACCGCTTTGAATCTCCCGTGATTCGTTTCCACCAATCGCGGGAGATTCTCAGCAGGCCAATCAGCGTGGCTCACTAAACCAATCAGATCGCCCTGCGCTTTGGCCAATCAAAACGCGGGGTTTCAAGAATGCAAATGAGCGTACAGAACAGTTTTACTTAATTCAAATTTGGAGGCCTCAATGTAGATCAGAATTGCAGTGGTAAGCATAGGGTTATATCTTCCTAAAGCTATAATTTACACTGAGAGAAACCAATGGTGTCAACAAAGGAGGGTTGTAGTGAGATAGTGTGGATGTGTGAGAGGAGAGGTGATAAATAGGACAAAGCATATGTCTATGTGGATAGATTTGTTTGTATAAGGGTTAGAGCAGGAGTGTCAAACTTGCAGCTCACTGGCCAGATGCATCATGTGCTGGCCACACCCATGCCCAGTTTAGCAAAGCAGGAAAAAGTCATGATACGTCACATGGCAAGTTTGACATCCCTGGGTTAGAGAAAAAAAATGGGGTGCTCTTTTTCCATTTTAAATTAATACCAACTTGTATTGATTGCATCCCTGCTTATTCCAGCATATAACCATTGCTTCCCAAAACCTTGAGGAAATAATTATTTGAAGCAATGTAGGTTAGCATCACCTGATCAGAATTTACTGCTCTATAAGGATCAATACATTGAGATAATTTTCACTAATAATTACACATGTACAAAGTGGGTGCATCAGAGCTTTGCTTCAAATATTTGGGAAAACATTATGGACTACTTTAGAGGGAGAGAGAGGGAGAGAGAGAGAGAGAGAATTACTGCATCAAAGCAAACCCACAAAAATGCTTTGATCCAGTTAAAATATGACGCTGCTTTGATGCCTAGCAGCCACTTCAGATCAGGCAATCAACGATTGCCCTCTAAAACACTTCCAATATTAAATCACAATGTTTAAACAGTGTTTAATACTAATATATGGAAGTCACAGCCTCAAGGGGTGACCAATTCACATCATTACTTTCAATGATACAACTATACATCCATTAAGACAGGCATGGGAAATAATTCAAATCAATGATTTCATGTACTTGTTTATTGATATTGGACTCAATTTTGCCTACACCAAATTCAGATCATATTAGTAATGGATGCCTTCTGGCTTCTTGCTCACTCAACCAGAATCTTCTCTGATGGCCAATCTTGCTGAGTATGACCTTAGCTTTCTGTGTGCACCCTTCTTCTTTTCGTAACTCCAGACAAAAACCAAATGGTGAAATTATTCAAAAGATGCCAGAATTGCTCCAAATTAGATCAAAATAAGTTAAATTGCATATTTAAAGTTTCAGGGACCTTCTTTTTAGAGAGTGCATATTATATAGCCACTTGATGCCTTACAAGATGCTGGAAAATTCAGTAAGTCTAGGAAGATTTATCTTTTGGGATGAGGGTGCCTTATTTGAACATAGGCCTGATTCTGACTCAGTGATTCAGAAAGTCTCCCACATTCATGGAGACTTAATTTGTCTTTTAGATTTTTTTTTTCTCCCCAGGGGAAAAGAAAAAAGATGAGAGAGAAAAAGAACGCTTGAGCCATTGATGTTGCACTTTGTAACTTTTCACAGCAAGAAGCATATAATTAAACAAGGATATTCAAAGGCATTGCATGTCATCAGAATTCAAAGAGAGAAAAACATATTTTGCTTCATTAGATGCACGGTTGTTTGTCATTCCAAATGTCAGTGTAATCGAGGGGAGTGCAGTTTGCCTGAGATTAGAAACATTTCTCTTGTATGTTAGAAGTGCCATTAAAAAAAAACAACAACCCGAAATCATATGGATTTGTTTGGATTGTTTAACTTAATACCTGTGAAATAATTTGGCACTAATCTTTGAAGAAGCTCCCTCTGTTTTTCAACACATGAAATATGCAACAAAATAACAGCTGGTTCATTACAGTGAGTCTTGGTGAAGGAAAAGACAAGACCCATGTTACAAAAGAAGATGTAGGCCTTTGTAGGTTGGACACTTTGCTTCTCAAATGGAAGACCTGGTCCTAGATACAAATACTGTATATTGTGATACTTAGTGAACTCATAAACAACAGATGATAAGTCTGTGCTCTGATTCCTTGCTAATTGCACCATGGGAGAGCTACCAAACCAAATCCTAACTCATTTAATTTCCCCAAGAGGTTGCTTTTGCATTTTAATTCTATCAAGCATTGGGTGAAGTTGTAATGGAAAGTTGAGAACAATGGTGGAACTGTGTGTATGTGAGAGGAAGAGGAGGAGAAGGGGAGAGGGGAGGGAGAGCGAGATCCAGTAACATTCACTATCATTGCCACTTTCCTGTGTGCACCTTGTCTGGAATGAAGTCCAGTAAAAAAAAAATTGTGTTCCGCTGAGCACAAATCTTCCTTGAAATCTAAATGCATTGAATAGGAACACAAAGAATTCCCTCTCAGATATTGGGACTAAGCACCGAGTTCAGGGATGGAGCTTGAGTGTGGGGGAAAGAAGCAGATAGAACACACAGTCCTACTTGCTCTCCTGCATTGTTTGATTCCAGAAAGAAGGGGGGGAAATGAAGGGGGGGGGATTACAGTCCTTTTTACATCAAATAAGTATCAAGGGAGAAACAAAAAAAAAAGACATTTCTTTCTCAAGCCCTCCTCTCAGACTGTAAATATGCTTCCAAGGGAAGTTTATACAGCCCCGTTTCCTCTGTCAAATTGATTTATTTCATTGTTTGCTGCTTTTCTACTCTGCATTTTAATTTGCATTTTAATGCAGATCTTAATATAATTTTAACTGACTTCGATTTTTTAAAATTGCTCTTTGATTGCTACAGCTTATTGTTTTAATGTCTTGTTAAATAATTGATTATTGACCACCTTCAACATTCCACATGGAACAATGAGCTGAACATTTAAGAGATTAGTTGAATTCTTTTATAAAATAAAGGGCTGATTCAGACAATTAAAATCCAAAATGCAACCAAATATTTTTATCCATCTCTACCTGAAAGTCAATTTAAGCCTTTAAACAGGGCATGAAAATGAGAACACTCAATTAGCTCTCAACTTAATGTGCAAAGACATTGGATAAAACCATCCATTATCACAAAAATGTAGGCAGCAAGGTCATTATTAAAAGTGAACCTTGGAATATTAGAAAAGGTAGTTTGTGGCATTCAGTATGGATAATTTCAAACTCAGCCTCAGCAATGTTAGCATATCAAGTTAGTATGCGAAGCATAAGTGTGTGTGGTGCGATCCATGCAGACCTCTTGACAGCATATTGAAAATTAGCCTGACATTATGCAGTTGAACTGCACAAAGCAACTTTGAAATGTTCCTCTTAACAGTTTTTCTACTGTCCAACCCCCTTTCTTCCATGTCATGTTTTTGTGGATGCATTGATGGGGTTGGAAACAGAACTGTTAAGTTTGAAAGTAGGGACTGCATCATATTATTGATCTATAAACAGAACAGAGTTTTCCAAATAAAGTGCCTGGTATACAGCAAATTCTTCAAATAATTGTCCAGGGAATGTGGATCACAGTTATTATTTTTGTAATTATCAGTATGAAATTTTAAGATGAGAAAAACAAACATTTTACCACCATTTTCACAAAAACTATTTCTAAATAGTTATATATTTTGAGATTATATGTATGTATATATATGTATTTTTTTTCTTAAGTTTTTGCGTGTACTTACATGTCTGGCATTCAGCTTTGTTCGGGTATTTTCCCACGTCATAGTAGTGGTGCTTTTAAAGTTGTAGCAACATTTCAGCAGAATCTCATCTGCCATTATCAGGCTTCTGTATAGTGTATAGTGTATAGTGTATAGTACAGAAACCTGATGATGGCAGATGAGATTCTGCTGAAACGTTGCTACAACTTTAAAAGCACCACTACTGTGACGTGGGAAAATACCCGAACAAAGCTGAATGCCAGATATGTATTTTTGTATATATATATAGTATGTATGTATGTATGGTATTTTCCCACGTCATTATAGATGAACACAATACAGAAGCCTGATGATGGCAGATGAGATTCTGCCGAAACGTCGCTACAACTTTAAAAGCACAACTATAATGACGTGGGAAAATACCTGAACAAAGCTGAATACCATATATATAGATACCCGTGAAAACTTAAGAAAATATATACACACACACGAACACTCTCTCACACACACACACAAAATCTCAAAACCACTATGCTACTATGTCAAAATTATCACAAGCAGATTTATTTATATGAAGGAGTATGGTTAGCACATCCTTCCATCCATGCTATGACAAAATAGTTCTGAACAATCAAGAAACTTAAATGAGAAATGAGAAAGAAGTCTGGGCTGTGAGGGAGGGAAAGAGCAATTTCTTGTGAACACTTTTACAGAGGATGACAGGTTAACATACAGGAAATAAATATTGATATTCCATTAAACACATTAGCAGACAAAGCTTTTTGTAAATCCCCATATGAAAATAGCCTAAATAATGCTTGGGGTGGGACAGATTCAAGCACAAAATTAGCATGGAAATAGAATCCATGCTGGAGGTTTACCAAGTGCTAAGATCTCAGCATAGCGTCATGGTGTATAGACAAATAGGCTGAATTCTGTTCTCGGCTGTGTTTCCATTAAACTAAAGTGAATCATCTCTCTTCATGGTAGCAGCTAATATTATCTCTTCATGAAGGCGTGATCAGGTTATTGCAACTGAAAAATAAAATACCAGTTATATTCCTCTTACATATTGATTCCATTTTTGTTCTAAACTGTCCCAGCGAACTAACAGAAATAGAATCCTTTATTGGCCAAATTTGATTGGAGAGACAATGAATTTGTCTCCTGTGCATAAACTCCTAGTGGACACGCAAATAGCGAAGTGATAAGTCATAGATCATAAATCATAAGATATAGTCATAAATCATAAAATACAAATAATTGATAAGTCATAATATACCAATAGGAGAAGGTAGTAGGAAAGATGAGAGGTGACAAAGAGAGAAAATAGGAAAGATGATAAAGATGATATAGAAATAGATATTCCCCTCAAAGCCAGAAATATCCCATTTTGTGCTTTAACAAATGGGAAATGAAGATAAGAATGTTTTTACATGAAGCAGAAATGTTCTTACATCTCAGAGTAACCTATGAAAGCCATTAATATCAAGTGGTCCTTAGAAGTTCTTTGAATCATTTTGACTCTATGAGAGAGGCATGCAGGAAGGGGTGTGGGTGGCTTGTTTAACTGGGTAGAAGACTGGTAAAGCCAAATATCAAAACATTAATATCATTCCTTTCCTTAAAGTTTTAACAAGCTAGGGAATCAGGCAAACATTCAAAATGCACATCAATCTTGAATTGGTAAATTTGGATGAATTCAATCTCCCCTTGAAAAATTCCACTTGCATTAATTAAATAGCTGGGACTATACTGGCAATTTGTTCCTGATGGATTTATCCTCAGTGGCCTTATTTCTTTTGTTTATTTTTAATGTATTTTGTCTATTCCATGTTATTATTGCTTTGTTTTTTATACATACATACATACATACATACATACATACATACATACATACATACATACTGGATATGTCTTGGCAACTTTACCTGAAAATGATTTCACTATTTTCTATCCAAGTTTCACTTGCATGAAATTTTACCCCCAATTATAAGTTGGCACTCAAAAAGTTTCCCATGTGGACACTATCACATGAAATAGTAATATTGGGAAACTGACTCTCTGGCCTTGTACATGTAAAGCATATGTTTCAGTCTTGACTCAGGATTCTTTTTCCCTGGAATCTCAATATGTTCACCATACTACAGCCCCTAGATTGCTCTTGGGCAAAATGCTCAGATAAATGTATAATGGAGCTGTAATCTCCTTTCCTTTATCTTGGGTTCCAGAGCAGAATACAATAGCCATCAATGCCATCTCATACCTACCAATTCAAATTGGAAACCACGACAGTCAAGGGAGTATGAAAGTTCAGGGTTAAAGCCCAGGAGAAAATGCCTGAAATTCTCATGCAAGCAGAGATTCAGTATTATCAGCACTATGCTGAGCTGATAAAGCATCGGAATCAAAGAGATGAATGAGGAATGTCAGGCTGCTTTGTGTCTGAATGGACTGCCATGCCTATTAGTTGATCTTTGCAGGGCTGCTAATCCTCTTCATATTATGTTCATTCAGTACCATCTCCTGTCTTTGAATAGATTGACGTTCCTCTGATCTGAAGATGACTCAAAGCACTTAGGCATTCCACTCATAGTGTGAGCTGCCATTTCCTTATAGTGGGGCCACCCTGAACAATAGATTGATGCCAATTTCACCCCTTGAAGGTCATTCCATTCAGAAGCGGAGAGCAGCTGCCAAAGGGTAATCCCATCTCGTTTTATCAGTCAGCTGCCTAATGAGTTCAAGTGGTAACATTCAAAGACACTGATACCAGATGACTGCACTATAGAAAGGCTGCAGGAACAGATAGCATTCTGTCCTTGGAGGGAGGAGAGGAGGAGGAACCATAGCTTTTGTATTGGGCTTGCACAATTAATGCTAGTGAAAGAAAGATAGATTGCTGCTATCAAATTCAATGCACAATTCACCCCTCCCTGTATCATCATTTTTATGCTACATCAGATCGCATTATGTTATTCAAAATCTGAAATGGGTGGGCCTGCTTGATTTAGCTATTATTCCCTTTTCTCCGGTGCCATTCAATGTTAATGTGAAACCAGCATGGGCCATAAGAAAAACATTCATGCCTACTGAGAGAGTTTCCTCATGAATTAGTGTCAGATCAGTCAATTCAAAGTCACAGCTTCCCTCCTCTCACATATTTATAAGAATTGCAGCTAATATTATTGTGTTTTCTCCTACCTGTCTCTTATATTTGCAGTAATTCTGGGCACCGAAAAGGGTCAAGGGTCAAAAAGGGGGTCAAGGTAGCAGCCACAAGGGCATGATCAAAGACCTGCCCCCATATTAAAAACTGGAGGGCTTTATTTGCCTGATTGCCATCTTAACTTTTTTTTATAAAAAAAATCCCTTTCTGTAGATGCCCCTAACAATTGTAGACTACCACAGGGGCAACAGACAAGAAGTAATAAGTGTACCACAATATATGTTTTTGCTCATAATATGCATATAACCACCCCCACCCCCAAACCTGACTTTCATGGTTCAGGTGCTTTTAGAAAACTTATTACACTTATAATATGGATACCAAAAGCCATGGATCAAAAGTCACACCAGGACCTAACCAATCCATCCCCCCAATTCAACACTAAAATGTCCAAAGGGTACCATCTAATTCCTGTGGCATGGGATAGTTTCTAAGTTAAAGACTAATTAAAAGCCTTTTAAAAATAAATAAATATCCAGTTTGGACGAACTGATAGGCTACTGGCACTGATCTTAGTTTTGACCCCCTAAAGTCACAAGCATATCTGCAATGCAGGAAAAAATGTGGACTTTGTGGTCCATCTTACTATTACAGGTATTCCCCCTAATGTCCATTCTGTGCTCAATTAACCTGTTATTTTACACTTTGTTTAAAAAATGTGAAAAATCAAATTTGAATATGTGATCGCACAATTATTTCTAACTCTACTATATTTACAGGATAAGTGAAATCTGTTTAAAGGAAAGGAAGTTGCACGATACATTATAGCTAGGCCACAGCCATGTCCTCATATAGAATATTCCTTGTCATTTTCTGATCCAAACTCCCCAAAATAGTCAATAAGCAAGCATATTTTGAACATATTGGGGAAATATGAAGTCCTTTTTTGTTGTTAGGTTTCCCTGAACATCTTAATATCTCCTCTTTAAATAGTCACTTCATCTATTGTCTTGTCACCATATATTTAATATTCCAGTTTCACCTGATGGACATATCATTGTCGTCACCATCATCATACCACTTATGTTCATAAAAGTAAAAGTTTCTCCTGTCTAGTCATGACTCTGTGTGTGCATGTGTGTGTGCTCATTTCCATTTATTAGCCAAGGAAGCCAGCATTGTCCGAAGACCCCCATGGTCAAGTGTCACAATCCTTACAAAAGGAAATTAATAATCATATCCCCAAGGCAATAGAGGCAAAGACTAATATTGAGAAAGATCTGTTAGGCTAATTCGTGAGTTCATGGATGTAGTGATATTTATAGTGCCGACTTCCCAGTTCAGTATAGTGAGCTCATAATACAGGCATTCCTCAACTTACAAGCATTTGTTTATCAACTCTTTGAAGTTACAATGGCACTGAAAAAATTACTTATGACCAATTATCATTGTTGCATCATCCCCACAGTTAGGTGATTATAATTCAGGTGCGTGGCAACCAGCATGTATTTATGTATTCAGGACCAGCTCCTTGCCAAAACTATGGTCACAAGCCATGGTCATCCCCATCTTTAAAAAGGGAGACGCCAGCCTAGTTGAAAATTACAGACCAATCTCTTTATGCTGCGTCACCTGTAAAGTCATGGAATCAATTATTAACCAATTCATCATCCTCCACTTAGAAACAAACAACCTACTCTCTAATAAACAATTTGGTTTCAGGAAAAAACTATCATGTAATCGGCAACTCTTATGCTGCAAAAACATATGGACTACACAACTCGATCAGGGCAAAGCAATAGATGCGATTTACATAGATTTCTGTAAAGCCTTTGATTCAGTGGTACACGACAAACTACTGCTAAAACTAAAAGCTTATGGTATCTCTGGACACCTGCATTACTGGATAGAAGCATTCCTGTCAAACAGACAACAAATGGTCAAAATTGGGAGCGTCCTATCAAATTCTGTACCTGTCAACAGTGGTGTCCCCCAAGGCAGTGTTCTAGGACCAACTCTTTTCATACTCTACATAAATGACCTTTGTGATCATATCAAGAGCAACTGCGTTCTCTTCACTGATGATGTAAAGCTATTCAACACCACATACAATACTGCTACCCTTCAAAAAGACCTTGACTTTGTATCAGAATGGTCAAACAAATGGCAAATTCAAATCTCAACAAATAAATGCTCTGTCCTACATATTGGCAAAAAAAAATCAGAAAATAAAATGCAGGCTGAATAGTCAAGACGTTGTTGATGATCCAAACTCTGTCAAGGATCTTGGAGGACTCATCTCAAATGACTTAAGTGCTAGAACCCACTGTAACTACGTAGCCAAAAAGGCATTAAGAGTTGTTAACCTAATCTTACGTAGCTTTTTCTCTGGTAATATTACACTAATAACTAGAGCGTATAAAACATTTGCCAGACCAATGCTTGAATACAGCTCATCAGTCTGGAACCCACATTACGTATCTGATATTAACACAGTTGAGAAAGTCCAAAAATATTTCACAAGAAGAGTTCTCCACTCCTCTACTCCTTGCAGAATACCTTATGCCACCAGACTCAAAATTATAGACCTAGAAAACCTAGAACTATACTGCCTTATATAAAATCATACATTGTAATGTCCTACCAGTCAATGAATACTTTGGCTTCAACCATAACAACACAAGACCAAACAATAGATACAAACTCAAGGTAAACTGCACCAAACTTGATTATAGGAAATACGACTTCAGCAACAGAGTGGTCAATATCTGGAATACTCTACCTAACTCTGTGGTTTTTTTTCCCAAACCCCAAAAACTTTAACCTTAGACTGTCTACTATTGACCTCACCCCTTTCCTAAGAGGTCTGTAGGGGTATGCATAAGTGCACCAACATGCCTACTGTCCCTGTCCTATTGTTTCTTTTATATATTTTTAAATTTTTCTTATATGTATCCCTGTATTCATAACTATGTTTTTATTTATACCTATTATCTAGTAAGCCACTGACAAATAAAAAATATAAATAAATAAATTATGAAGAATCAATGTCCCAAGGTCATATGATCAACATTTGCAACCTTCCTGGCTTCCAACAAGCAAAAGAAACCGGGGAAGCTGGATTTGCTTAATGACCATGTGATGCACTTTATAACTTCAGTGATTTGCTTAACAGCTATGTCAAAAAGGTCATAAAATTGGGCATGACTCACTTAACAACTGCCCCAGTTGTAATTAATTGAGTGCTACCCATAGAGCCTTTTATTCAGGGGTGAGATTCAACTGGTGTAACAACCAGTTCATGCATGCTCCAAATGCGTGCTTTGTGCAACACGCAGCTTTTGAAAACCACACCCATTTTCAGCTCTACAACTTATCTTCTGCTGCAGCCCTGGTGAGTGAAACAGCTGAGATGCAGTAATCCACTGTGCCACGCAAATCAGGTGGGTTGCAAAATACGGAAATAGAGGACAGACTAGAGCATGGGCGGATGGGCACGGCCAAATAATTGCCATACTTTACAGAGCTCATTTAATACACAGTAGATATATTTGTGAAAAAAAGAATATTAAGAGCTACTCTCTGACTCTCCTCAAACATGTACTAAATCATTCCTCCTTTTATATCACACATGAGATTTGCTGAACTGAGACATTTCATTTGTTTTCCAGATGTGTGAGTCACAACATCACACAAGTGAATGAGTAGTACTACAACTTCAGAGAAGAAGACGGATTCTTAAGATGTTGTGGCTGGAGGTGCAGATCTGTCAGGGATTTATCCAACTGCATCTCACCACAGGCTAGAATAGTTTTTCTGCAAACATACACAAAACCAGCCTCATTGGTCTCTTCAAACATGGCTTTTCAAACATTCAGAACCAAGAAAATCACAAGAGATTGTAGCTGAATAAAAACACATAGATGAATAGCATTGTGTTTGTCTTTCTACCTTATTTTACATTTTCAAATGCTTAAGGAAAATTGCATGCAAGGTCTGCCTTTAAGAATAATAAGGGTTGCAATACATATGCAGGCCTTTACGTGTTATGGTGTTCATGTTCACCCTCTGGAGAAAAGGAAGACAAAAGAAATGTGTTTTAGGGATCAAGATATAAAATTTCTTTGGGCAAAAGATCTAGAAAAGTGGAGTTCTGGGGAAGACAAAATCTTCAAATTCTTAGCTTTTTAAACAAATCTGTGAAAAACATCCCAGAAGCAAGGTTTTGTGGCCAGGGAAAACTGCCAAAGGATAGGCAAGAGACTCAATAAGGTCAGTCTGTACCCTTTTTCATATCCCATCCTTCCTTAGGGAAGTCATAGCACTCAAGCATAACTTGTGATAAGGGACAAATTGGTGTGTGCTCACATTGAGAGCTTCTGTTAGCTCTTCACAGCATAAAGAATGATTGGAGATTGAGTGAGTTGTAGGGCATCAGCAGGGGTGGGATTCAAATTTTTTAACAATCGGCTCTGTGGGCATGGCTTTGGTGGTGGGCATGGCTTGGTGGTCATGTTATTGGCTGGGCATGGCCAACTCAATATCACTCACATTGAGGCACGCATCTCCACCTGGCCTCTCATGACTGTTGGGATGCTGCAACAGTTGTAAGTGTGAAAAATGGTCATAAGTCACTTTTTTCAGTGCCATTGTAATTTTGAATGGTCACTCCACACAAGCAAAGTACCAGCAAAGGAGAGAAAAATAACTCCAGAGAAGTTCCTGAGACAGGAAGTCTAGTCCTGCCAAGAATGTAATAAGGATTAATGGAGAGGCAGTTTCTGTAAGCAACACCAGAATGTTTCCTTCCTGCCTTCCTTACAGGCCCATAATTTCTTCTAACAACCAGTTCTCTGAACTGCTTAGAATGTTATCAACCGGTTCTAGTGAATAGGTGCGAACTGGTAGAAACTCACCCCTAGTTTCCCGATATATGGCAACATAAATATTTTTAAATAGATTTGAAGAAGGTCTACCCCAGGAGTGTCAAACTCAATGCCTGTGGGCTGGATCTGGCCTGTGAGGTGCTTAGATCTGGCCCATAGGACCATCCTGGAAACAGTGAAGGACCAGCCCACAATGCCTCTTCCAGTAAATACCGAGCTGGGGGGGAATATATGCAGCCTCCCTGAGCTCCATTTTCACTGGCAGAGAGCTACAGGAAGCCATCGTAGCCAAAAATGGAGCCTGGGGGAGCTGCACATGCCCCCCCCCAGCTCCAATTTTGCTGGCAGAGAGCTGCAGGAGTGATGTTGAGCTGGCACACCCAGTCCAGGCATATCTACTCGGACCCCCAAAGTCAAACACAACCCTAATGTGGTTGAATAGGGTTGAAAAGTGAACAGAAGATAGAAGAAAAGGGGAAGAAAACAGAAGGAGTTGGAGAAAGTCAGGAGAGAAATTGGAGAGCTTTGTGAATTACATACCCTGAAATATGAAGGTAAGAATATAAAAAGAGCCTAGCTGAATAAACCAAAGACACATCAAGATTTGCATTCTTTATCACAGTAGCTAACCAGATTTATTCATGAAGCTGACAAATGTCAGTCGGAAGGTGATAATCCTATTATTTTTGCTTCTTGACAGCTGATATTTAAGATAAGCTACCACACCACAGAGGAAAGAAATGCCCATCAAGGCTAGATGCTAGTGACAGTATGATCCACCATTTGGTGTTTATCCAAAGCCTGTTTTACTTAGTTTAGTACTACTTCAAATTTTATACTATCGCCTTTAAGTGGATACTAAAATATCAGATAGGGGTTTCCAGTATTCACACCTACAAAAACAACTATACAGCCTCTCAGAATGAGATAAATGGCATCATCTCTATCACAAATTAGCAGTGGAAATATATAAAGCTACATCTACATGCATACATGTCCTCCACACAGACAGGTAGGACATAACTTTACCTTGGGAGCCAAAATTATAACAAGCCGGATTAAGAAGACAAGAATTTTTAGAAGCATGGCACTTCAACTAAGTTGTGTACATCAGATTATAGACTTAAACTTTATCTTTATGGATCTATCAAAAGATAAAACCAGACAACCACCTACTCCCACTCAAGCATATCTGACACAATAAAGATATATGTAACCTTTGCCAACTAACAAAGCTCACTTTCCCAGCAGTGATTATGTTAGCCAATATGGTAATAAAAGTTTGCAATCTAAATGCTTATTTCAGAGAATTGTAACATAACACAGTTTTGTCTTCTTAAAACCTATTTCAAAGTTTAATTACATGAGATGTAAATGATGTACCTAGTGAGTCCTGGTGGCACTGTGGTTAAAGTGCAGTGTTGAATACAAACTCTGCCCACAGCCAGGAGTTTGATCGAGGTTCACTCAGCCTTCCATCCTTTCAAGGTCAGTAAAATAAGGACCCAGATTGTTGGGGGCAATATGCAAATAATGCTTCTATGTTGTAAACCACCCAGAGAGTGCTATTGCTACCACTAATCAGCCAAAACTATCGTGGTCATCCAAGTTTGTCTCCAAACCTGGGTAACTGATTTACACATTTTCGATTCTACCAGAATTTCCAGAGAACAGCTACTTGAAATCTGTGTCCAACTTTAGTTATTTGCAAAAGACCAATGATTTCTTAGTAATGAAACTCTAGATTTATCTTGCCTATCCAGGCTTGTCATTGGATACTCTTAAATTAAAAAGACTTCCTATTTGCCTGAGCAAATATAATCAACTCAGTCTTGGACATTTTTCAATCTTTTATAGGTTTGAAAACATTCATACATTGCTTTTTGAGCTTTAAACTTCTTGCCTAATCATTTGAAGGATCTTGTCAATTCTATCCAAACCCAAGTTTCTGAGTCTTGCCATTCCATTTAATTTATTAGTTCCACTTTCACCTTCCTTCCCTATATAGAACAATACAACGAAGTGGTAAGGGAATAGATATACTGTACAGTATATTAGTGGAGTTGTGAGCGCTTTTCAACTGTACTTATTATCACAGGAGTTATGATCAAGGTTCTGGTGAGCATTTGGCCTCTCCCACCTGCCCCTGGTCCTTCCTGTGCTTTATTTCCTGTTTTTTTTTTTTAACACAGCTGATTCGTGCAGCAGAGTGGTTTGCCACGCCTCAGCTGTTTTAGTCACAGGGGCTGCAGTAGAAGGTAAGCAATTGAGATGAAAATGGGTATTTTTAAATGTAGAGCATGCATGTAGAAGTGTGCATTTGGCATGCACATGTGAGCACAAAGTGCGTGTTCACTGAACCAGTTGTTACACCAGTTGAATCGCACCACTGGTTATGATTGATTCACTGGAGTTCACTACATTTAACTTCACATATTCCATGGTTTAGGTGTGGTAGAAATATTAGAATGTATAAACCTTTCTGTCTCAAGTTTCAGCCCAAAAAGGGATTGGAAATTTTAAATAAACAAATCACACCAATGCTCTTAAAGTATCTCAAAACATAAATCGAATAAAAGTGTTTTAACAGCTTAAACTAAGAAATTGCAAAACTAAACACCTAAGGAAGAGAGTTCTCATTACTTTAACATGTAGTTCCATCCATAGTTCCTGCAGTTTTGGAATGTTGCAACATTTTGGGTGAGTATCTACATAGCAATATGGATCCCTTCAATCTGAAAAGCTTTAAGGCTGCCATATATGTTGTTCTTTGTTGTTGTGCCTTTGAGTCATTGTTGACTCCTGGTGACTGCCTGGATTTGTGATTTTCAGGTGGTTTGCCCTTGCCTCCTTCTTCCTAGGGCTAAGAAAGGGATTGGTCCAAGTTTGCTTATGCCTAAGGTGGGACTACAACTCACAGTTTGTAGTTTGATGTTTTAGCCACTACACCAAACTGATTCTGCCATACATAGGCTACAAAAATATGGATATCTGTTAGATCAGAGTGTCAAACTCAAGGTCTGAGAGCCGGATCTGGCCTGAGGGATGATTAGATCTGGTCCACAGGGGCAGCCTGGAAATAGGAAAATACCAGCCCACAGTGCCTCTGCTACAAAAGCAGTGCATGGGGCCCATATGGGGGGGCCCTGCACTGCATTTTGGCAAGTAGGCTGTTGTAGGTTGCATCCACTATATCTGCCATCCATCCCCCTTTCATAGCCAGCCCAAAGATGACAACTGTTATGTTTTGAGCATGAACGAGAAGAATGGAGACAAGCCTCTGAACGGTGAACTTCAGCTCTTTATTTACATTGTGACTTCTTCAATTCAACAGCAGTAAAACCCGTCTAATATAGGCAAACCCTGTAACATTTAACCAATAACGAGCTAGGAACGCCAGCTCTTATAACCAATAAGAACTCTCTGTTAAGGACCAATTGGATTCCCCGGAATGGGCCAATCCGGTCCGGCCGCTTAACAGCCAATCAGAAGTACAGGGCCAGAACCCAGCACTTACTCCAAGCTCACACTTTATTAATCTTATTGCATACACAACACCCCTTCCCCCTGGCTTCTTATTTCATGGCGCAGTTACATAGTCCCTTAAATAGGACGGTTGTCTTTTTAGTCTCTTTGATTTTCGTTGTATCGGCTGGTTGCAATCCTGCTGAGGTAGATCGTTGTTTGGAACTCTGGTTCAGAGTTCACTTCTAAATGTTATTGCCCACATTTTCTGCAATTCCCTGCAACCATTTCTCCCTCCGCTTCCGCTTCCTGAGTTTCTATTCCTTCAAACTGGTTTCCTAGGAATTCATCTTCTTCCGTACCTCCCCCCCCCTCAGTTTGGTCAAAGGGAATTTGCGGACTGGCCACTGAAAGCCGCGATCGTAATTGGTCGATATGCCGTTTCCAAAGTTTATCGTCAAGGCATTGCACAAGGTAGGATCTACTGTCGCTTCCACCCACAACGGGTCGCCCAATAGTTTTTTTGCATAAACCAGGTCTCCTACCTGGAAGGTGCAACAGCGGCCGCTGGATCCTAGTGGTTTCTCTGGTTCATAAGCCGGGTGCAGCCGGTCGAGGTAGGAGCGGAGCTTTCATCCCATTAGCAGTTCAGCAGGAGTTTTGTTAGTGATGCTATGTGGGGTGATGTGTTGCCAGAAGAGGATTTGATTGACCTTGTCATCAATGTTGTCGTAGTCTACCTTTTGCAAGGTTTCTTCACAAATTGGACCATGCGGTCTGCTCGGCCATTGGTCGCAGGGTGCGCAAGCGAGGTGAGTGCATGGCGGATGCCGCGGTCAGCAAGGTACTGCTTGAATGCTAGTGCAGTAAATTGTGGGCCGTTATCGGATACCAGGACGTCTGGTCATCCGTGGGTTGCAAAGAGTCTGTTTAAAATTTTGATAACCGCTTCGGAGGTCGTAGTCGTCATGCGATGAATTTCGAGCAATTCGAGTAGGTGTCGATGGTAAGCAGGAAAGTGTGGCCTTTGGTTGGCCCCGCAAAGTCCAGGTGAATTTGGGACCAGGGTCCACGTGGTGTCTCCCATTCAGTAGGCATGGCTTTTGGTGGGGCGTTGCTGACTTCTTGGCATTTGGGACAAGCTTTGACCCACTGTTCGATTTGCTTGTCAATGCCCGGCCAACATGCGTAGCTTCGTGCAAGGGCTTTCATTCGCACGATGCCGGGGTGGCCATTGTGCAAAGTTCTCAGTAGCGCTTTTCGGAGCCATTCTGGGATAACGACTCTATCGCCCCAGATGACACAGCCTTTCTGGGAGAAGAGTTCGGTCTGTCAAGACTTGAATGGTGTGAAGTCATCTGATAACTGGTCCAATGGCCATCCGCGTTCTACCCAGCCTAGGACTCGTGCTAGGGTGTGGTCGCATTTGGTTTCTCTCGTGATATCTCGGGCGGTCAGTGGTGGCGAGTTGAGTGCATCAATTTGCAACGTGGTTACCGTTGGTGCCAGATCGTCGAGAGTCTCTGGAAGCGGTGCTCGGCTCAATGTGTCGGCATGGGGAATGGCTTTCCCCGGGCGGTATTGCAGCCAATAGTTATAAGCAGCTAAGAATTCTGACCATCAGGTCATCCTAGGGGATAATATGTAGGGAGTCGGCTTATCTCCGGCTATTATCCCTAACAAAGGTTTGTGGTCAGTCACAATAGTAAAAACCCTACCATACACGTATTCATGGAAACTTTTCACAGTTGAGACAATTGCGAGGGCTTCTTTATCGATTTGTCCATAGTTTCACTCAGTTTTTGAAAGACTCTTTGAAAAATATGCAACAGGGGCTTCGTTCCCATTAGGCAGTACATGGCTCAAAATGGCACCTACCCCGAAAGGCGATGCATCACAGGTTATAACTAACGGCAAAGTCTCGTTATACTGCATGAGTACAGAGTCAGAAGTGAGCAGTTTTTTAACATTTCGGAACGCCTGTTCTTCATGGTAACCCCATAGCCAATTTGCTTTTTTTATCTAACAACCGGTATAACAGTTCAGAGACCGTTGCTTTGTGCGGCAAAAATACATTATAAAAATTGATGAGGCCTAGGAACCCCTGGAGATCGGCCTTGTTCCGTGGCCTGGGAGCGTTTTTTATCGCTTTTAGTTTACTTTCGGTAGGGTGAATGCCCTGGCTATCAATCAGGTACCCTAAAAACTCAACACTGTCAGTACACAATTTACATTTGTTTTTTTTAACCTTAAGACCGGCCTCTTGGAATTTTTTTAGGACTAATTTTACCTGGTCCTGTAAGATTTTTTTTGTAGGGGCTGCGATTAATACATCGTCAAAATAGGGGACCACGCCCTTAATTCCTTGCAATAACCTTTCCATAAGGCTCTGAAAAATCCCCGGGGCTACACTAACTCCGAATTGCAGCCGGGTACATTTAAAGGCACCTCGGTGCGTCACAATATTTTGGGCCTGTGCCGTTTTTTCATCTACTGGTAATTGCTGATATGCCTGAGCTAAATCCAATTTAGCGAAAACTTTCCCGCCCCCCAGGGAATGGAGGAAGTGCTGCACCACAGGAACTGGATACGCGTTCTGCTGCAGGGTGTGGTTCAAAATGGCCCGGTAGTCCCCACAAATTCGGATTGATCCATCTGGCTTAATGGGTGTTACAATAGGGGTTTCCCACGGGGAGTGATCGATGGGCTCCAACACCCGTTGAGCTATCAGTTTGTCGAGTTGTTCGTCGATTTTCGATTTTAAGGCAAACGGAACTCGACGGGGCTTTAGGCGTATGGGAGCTATTTTTGGATCTAAGCTGAATGAGATCAGGGTCCCCTTGTACTCACCTAAGCTGTCCATGAAGACGTCCCTGAACTCAGAGATAAGGTCTTCCTCCCAGTCACAGCCACCGACTTGGTTTATGCTGGCCACTTCAATGCCGAGTGGTGTGAACCATTGGAGGCCCAGTAGGCTAGGCCTATCTCTATCGATGACCGTTAAAGGTAAGTATGCTGTGTGCTTCTTGAAGGAGACTTGGACTCTACAGGACGTGACGATGGGAATTCGATTCCCCTGGTAGTCCTTGAGGATGAGGCATTGGAAACGGAGATCTTGGCGTTGAATTGTGGGGATGAGTTGCTTTAGTGTCTTCCAAGACACCATCGAGAGGGACGATCCCGAGTCGACCTCCATGTGGCAAGGCTGGTTCTTGATGGCTACCGTGACTCGGATTTTCTTAGTGTCCAAGGCTGAGGCGTGACCGATAATGATAGTATGGTGAGCCTCTTCTCTCTGCAAAGCTCGATTTCTGTAAGAGTGGTTTACTGGCTCTCGCCGTACAGGACGGTTTCCTGTCGATTGGCGATAGTTAGCCCCTTTTGAGGCCTGGCTGGGTCCTGGCTGCAGCAGACCCATCCGATGTGGCCTCGTTTCCCGCACTCATGGCAGAGTGCGTCACGGAATTTGCATTCAGACCTGGCATTGTTGGCTCCACAGCCAGCGCAAGGGCGTAAGAGCTTTGGGTGAGGGTCCCGGTCGGACCGCAGTTGATGGACCCCTTCTTCGTCGCTGTCTGACTATGAAGAGAGGTCCTCGTGGTGCGTTGTCGTGAGCTGCCCTTCTGAACTAGGTGAGATTTCGCTGACCGGTGGTGGTACCAGAGTGCGGTTTAGGCGTAGTTGTGCAGCCGACTTCCTGGTTGCTTCTGTTGTAGTAGCATCGGCAATGGCGTCGTCAAGGCTGATGTCGCCTTTCATCATCAGCTTGCTTTGGACGCCTGGTGCATCTAATCCCAGAAATATGCGATCTCTTAGTGCTTCTTCTAGATCGGTGAATCCGCAGAGGCTTCCCAAATTTTGGAGGTCTGCTATAAAGTCGGCCACGCTTTCTCCCTTTCGCTGGCTTCTTTGATAAAACTCGTGGCGTCTCACGAGCGTAGGCACGGTCAGAGCGTAGTGGTCTCGCAGGATAGTTTCGAGGTCGTCCCAATCCATGGCCTTCACTTCTCGGGGTTTGGCTAGTGCTTTAGCCATCTTAAATACGGTTGGACCGCAGTGCGTTAGGAACACTGCCCGTTTCTTCCCGGCTGTGGCGTCCTTTAAGTTGTTCGTCTCTAGGAACATTTGGAAACGATCCATGTAAGACTCCCAGTCTTCTTGTGTTGGATCGAATGGAGCGGGTGGTACGATGCCGCCGGACATGGTTCCGTTGTTGGCGTTGTCTGTCATGTGCTCGGTGTTCTTTGAAGTTTCGTTGGTTCAGATATCTCCATATCCCATCCTCATCACCAGTGTTATGTTTTGAGCAAGGGCAAGAAGAATGGAGACAAGCCTCTGAACGGTGAACTTCAGCTCTTTATTTACATTGTGACTTCTTCAATTCAACAGCAGTAAAACCCACCTTATATAGGGAAACCCTGTAACGTTTAACCAATAACGAGCTAGGAACGCTAGCTCTTATAACCAATAAGAACTCTCTGTTAAGGGCCAATCGGATTCCCCGGAACGGGCCAATCCGGTCCGGCCGCTTAACAGCCAATCAGAAGTGCAGGGCCAGAACCCAGCACTTACTCCAAGCTCACACTTTATTAATCTTATTGCATACACAACAACAACTACAATGCTGATCCAGCCCTTGAAAAATCCAGTTTGACATCCCCATGTTACAGTAGATGGTACCACCAGAATTTTCCTATATTTTTGCTACAATCTACTGGTTAGCTGAATATTTGAAAACCAAATATGGTAGCACTATTTAAGCAATGATTAAGCCTAAGTGATTTTTGTTTTAGTAAATGGGACTTGAACAGGAAGATTATATACTCCTTGTATCAGTATAAAAAGTACACTTTCTGTTTACTTTTGCAATTTGTCAAAGCCAATACAACTGAGACTTCCAGCAATAATACATAATACAAAGGATCTTTTATATGCAAAAAATGTTTTTGGTCTAATTGAAGACTTGAAAGAAATTAAAGCTCTCTGTCATTCAAAAAGCAGTGTTTGTAGGCCTTAATAGTTTATTTCCTTTTGTTCTTTAAAGCTTCATCATTGTTTATCTGTCTTGGAGTTAATATTATGAGTAGCTTGGTAAATTCCCATAACACTTTTCTTCTGTCTTCATTTCCCAGTGTAAGCATTAATGGAAAGGAAATATTTCAAAGTAAATCCAATGAACACAACTAGCAAAACAAAAAACAAAAAAACCCCACATTGTTTGTTTTAATAAAATAAACTTCATTAAAAATATACTTCTGATTTTGATATCATACAACAATTCTGTTCCAATTTCATATCTTTTCCCAGTATAAAGAACATCTGATGATGGCATTTTGAGGGCAAAAAGGACAAATAAAAACCAAAGTTTGTTTCAATCAACTATATAGGCCATGAGCAGTCCAGTGGCAAGTTGCCAATTTGTGCAAAAGAAAACAATTTATTTGAGTTAGTGAGCACAATCTTTTGTAGCTTTGAAAACATTCATACATGGCTTTTTGAGTTTTAAACTTCTTTCTGTTGTTATGTGAGTTTTGCTTGGGGTGGGATCTGACGGGTGTAACTACCGATTCAGTGATTTACGTTTTGCTGCACGCGTGTGAGAAACGTCATTAGCTTGCTGCCTGTACAGCTGTACAGCATGCAGGTGCGCAGCATTTGAAAAAGCACTTTTTCCTGCTTTTTCAACTGCAGCTGTGCCGTACAAAGCAGCTGAGGTTGAAAAAGCAGGAAATAAAGGTCAGGTAAGAGCTTGGGCAGGCAATGGGGCCAAAACAGCAGCAGACATAGAACCAGTTCTATGTCTGCTGCTCTTCAGAGCTACCGATTCTACAGAGCCAGACAGAACCAGAAGAATTCCACCCCTTGTTTTGCCCCATTTTATGACTTTTCTTGAGGCAGCTGTTAATTGAACAAATGCAGTTAATAACTTAGTAGCCTGGTTGTTGTGTGAATCTGGCTTCCCCATTGACTTGCTTGATAGAAGTTTGCAAAAGTTCATCACATGATCCTGGGAGACTTGACAAAATGTCATTATTATGAAGCAGTTGCCTAGCATCTGAATTTTGATCACATGATCATGGGGATGCTACAAAGATCGTAACTATGAAAAATAGTCATAAGTCAGATTTTTCAGTGCAGTTCTAACTTTAAATGGTCACTAACCAAACTGTTGTAAGTTGAGGACTACCTGTACATTGTATGACCTAGGCCATATGCATCCCTCATACAATTTGCAAAGGCAATGATGGTGTCTGTTGGTGAAGGTTCCTGCTGTCTTGAATAGGAAAGTGAGCATAGGAGAAGTGAGCCTCAGAATAAGAAAGTGGAAGTAAAGGAAGGCATTGGCAAAAGTTGGTTGTGCTTATTTTATCCCTACCAGTAGTGGCCTAATAGAAAAACATTCCAAGAAAACATTCTCTTCATTATACCCAACCCTTTCTTAGGCAGTGTAATTGAATATTGTAAGAGTAGTCATAACATTGTTTTCTGACATTTGTAATAAACCATAAAACCAATCTGGGGAAACAAACACAGAGGCTAAATTGTGGTTATGGGCAGCAATGGGAAGTGGATCTCCAAAATAAAAGTGTCTAAAGACAGATATGTAAAAGATATTTTTAATCAGTTTTGATCTTTTAAAAGGTCAAACATAAAATGCAATTGTACTTATTTCTAAGAATATACACACACATATCTTAATATTAAGCTTGCTTAGTTATGATGTTCACTATATAGCAGTAGCACTAGCATTTAGATTTATATTGCATTTTATATTAATTTATATTATATAGCACTAGATTTATATCATAGTGCTTTATAGCATTCTCTGAACCCTTTACAAATGTCAGCATGTTGCTCCCAACAATTTGGGCCCTCATTTTATCAGCCACAGAATTATGGAAGGCTGAGTCAACCTTAAGCTGGTCAGGATCGAACTCATGGCTGTGGGCTACATTCTTTTTTTTATTTTTATTTTATTTTTACAACAAAAACAACAAGTAAAAACCATCTTTCAGGTATACAGTGTGTTGTCCGGGTATATATAACTTGTGCACCTATTAATATTTGTATACATTTCTCATTGAGTTTACATTCACATTATATTCTAGTCAAAATTATATAACAATACTACATTCTAACCATTGCGCCACCATGGCTCTTTTACAGAGAAATAGCTTTGTTGTTTGATTATTGACAGTTTTAAAAGGTATTCTAAAATTCAAATTTGGGAACTAGTATGTAAAACGCTCTGCACAGAATTGCATTCTTTTTATATCCATAGACTCACTGTATCATTCATTTAGAGTTTGCTTGCATAAGTATTTAAGTATGTGTGTTTTCCATTTTTTCTGTTATTTGCATGTAGAAAATCAAATGATTCAATGCATGCAGACTGAGGGCAAAATTAAAAGTTACAATGTGTTATCCTCGTCTCGGCATTTATATATTTTTAACCAGGATTCCTGTTTAGCACAAAGAAATTTTAGAAATAATGCTTACTTTCTATTAATATTAATTAATCTTACATAAGTAATTACCAAAATATCACATTGTCAGTGGAAGTTTTTTTAAAAAATTCAGGACATTATAAACAATATTTCCTAGCTTAAATTCTGAATGAATTTAAAACAACACTTCTAATCCAACACTAAATCAAATTACTTTAAAAAAACAGCAAGAAATCATATACAACAGAGGCCTGAGAAATTATACAAAATCCAGAAATTATAAAAATCAGCTCAAACAGCTTGCTAATTGTTTTATTATCCATTTATGAAAGGTGTTAAAAAGAGGGTTAAATGTGATTTTCTTGGAAGACAGTTTCTATTTATTTCTACTTGATTCAGACTTGAACATTTCACTGAGTTTTTTCTTTTGAAAGTTGTCTCATTTGTCATATCAAAATAAAAGTCTGAAATCTCAAACATCAAAGGACTCAGCAACAACACCATACTTAAGAGTGAAATCCAATATCACACAAACTCATTTAAGCATTGAGATTTTCCCCCCATCTACAGTCTCCCACTTCATGAAAATGTGAAATGTACTGTCATCAACATTATCTCCAGAGGTCAAGGGCACAGATATTAAAAATTCCATTGATGGATTAACTTAATTAGATGTCCAGGAACTCTGCCATACCATCATGTATTTCATCTGCAAATCAAGCCAGGCAGAGACCTAATCTAGGAACCCCACCATTCCCCAATATCTCTATATTCAAAAGGGGTTCACCATGTTATGAAGCTTGCAGACTTACAATCACAAAGTCCTGTCTTTTTCATCTTTTTCCTTCAGTTGTCCCATCTGTTCCAGGTCTTCACTAGAGATGTGCACATCAGAGGTGGTATTCATCAGATTCTGACCAATTCTAAAGAGCCAGTAGCAGAAAATTTGAGTAGTTCAAGGAACCGGCAAATACCACCTCTGACTGGCCCTGCCTCCATCTTTTCTCTGCCTCCCAGGTCCCAGCTGATCAGCTGGGTCTTCTTTTGTTGCCCTGCACAGGAGAACAGAGCTGGAAAGCAGGTTAGTGAGCTGGGGAGGGAATGGGGATTTTGCAGTAACCTTGCCCTGGAAGTGAGAATGGAGATTTTACAGTAATGCTCCCCTGCCATGCCCACCACACCACGCCCACCAAACCATGCTACACCATGCCCACCAAGCTATGCCCACAGAACAGTGGCAAAAAAATTTGAATCCCACCACTAGTGCATATGTGTGAGAAATAGGACCTCATGACAGTAAGGTCACACACATTCTTTGCACAACCATTCACAAAGCATGTGAAGTTCCCTGCAGCCTCTGAATATTGGTCAGAGAACTGGTGCAGAAAGCTCTTTTCTCTCTCTCCTTCCTTCTCCTTGCCTCTCTCTTCCTCTTTTAGATTACCCTTCAACCTCTGCTTCCACTCTGTCACAAATCTAACTCCTAAAAGGTAACCAAGTATTTTGCCAAATATCAGGGCAGTGATCAGAAGTCCAGGCAATTTGTTGTTTTGGATCCATAAATAAAGAGCATTATTATTAACTTAAGCAAACTGAGTTAAAAGCATAACATAGAAAGCATGCATTTGCATACCAAGCAAGATGATACCAAATCTCTTACAAGCAATCAAGTGCTCCTTAATCATGAAAGCTGAGATACCCCAAGAATAGGCAATTTCCACAATATCCAGTGCTTGTTCTAATCTACACAGAAGCTTCTGACTTAAAGGTCAGTGCTAAGGTTTTTATTAAAGACTGGCACCTCTTTTATGGTCATGAGCTTGCAAGACCTCAATGGTGGCTCATGCCTCAAAAGTCTAAAATCAAATAATGACATAAACAGACCTCCCCTTTTATTTAAGTCTAAGAAAAGTGGAAATAAGTTATGAACCCATCTTTTGTGTATACCTAAGGCATAAGAAAGATTCCGTCCCAGTTCAGGGACCCAGAAGATTTGCCTCTGTCATCTTCAGTGAAATAGATCCATGAATGATGTGCTATGTCAAAAAGGACTGGTCAGAGGACTTATCTTCATGTCCCACTACTTATAGCAAGGAGATTTCCTATTGACACTTTTAAATGGCATGATCCTATTAAAGGACATGCCCATATGATGCTGCCTTTGGTGATCCCAAAAGTACTTTTTCAAGAGGCAACTGGACATTTCACTTCTAATCCAAGAAGACAACCATGGGATAACCATGACCTGGATGACTGAGAATCACCATTGATATTTGCCTTTGGTGATGCTTTGTAAATGGAAAAATAAATGTATAGAATTCAACTGTGATTGTTTAGTATGTCCATATCAAAACTATAAGCATATCTCCATCCACCTAACCTAAGATTAGAGGTTGGGCATCAGCCATATCATTTTATGTTAGTGGATTTTTCTGTTTACTCAAAAACTAGGATAAACCATACTAATGAGATTTTCCAACTGTGCCCCAATATATACTAATTTGCATTAGGTGAGGAGCAAGGCTGTGCCTTTTCTGACACTTAGCTGTAACCAAACACTTTGTATACAAGTGATGCATAATGCTTCTAGATTTCACCAGGAAGGGAGAGAGAATTATTTCTGGTGCGTAGGAAGCTAAGAGAGATGGAGGTTAATGGCCTGTGTTTGTGCTACAGCAACCTGGTTGAGGAAAAACCCTTTAGTTATCTAAGCATTGTTTTTTCAGGACATAAATTAGCATGTTAATACAAAATAATCACACAATACATTTAATGAGTAGCTTATACAAAATAAAATCTGGAATTAAATGTGAATATTTGAACCATTTGAACCAAAATTCATTTTTTCTATGAAGTTACCTTAGTATGATAGCAATAGACACCTTCATGTGTGTGAATAGTATGAACAGAAATATTAATAATTATATTATACTATACTATATTTTATATTGTTATATTATATTATAATATTAATATATGGTATGATTTATATACTAATATTAATATTAATATGGTAGGATCATCCCTTCGAGGCAGACCAGACTAGATGTCCCATGTCATGTATATCAATGTTACTTTTTTATATAAAATTAGCAACAGACTATTGCAAGTCTGAATGCTTTTCACTCCTCCTTTCCTTTACGTTTGTGTGAACTTGGTAAGACCTAGCTGAATGAATGAATTAATTAATTAATTATTCATGCTACAGTATTGGTCTGGACACAGACTTTTTTGTTATGTGACTGTTGCTTTGATAGTGGCTCTTCCTTCTGTCCTTGACAGCTATTGCCTCTGTCTTCCACAAGTAGAAATTCCCTTCCCCATATTTAAAAATATTTGTCAAAATGTCCATGCATTTGAAATTTATATGGGATCCAACTTCCCTAGTATTTTGTATGTCTAAAAATGATTTGGTTGCTATCAAACCCCAAGCTTTGGAACAAATCAAATCACCATTCTTTTCTGTTACTGTATTTGTTTGATAAATTAGTCAGTGAAAGAAATTGTCCCTTCTTATCTATGATAGATAACTACTCATCATTGTAGTTCAAGATAAAGTGGAAGAATTGGTTGGAATAGAAGCAATGCTAAGTTCATGGTCAAAATTTTTAAAATAAAAATAAACCTCATCTGTTTTCAGATGCTCGGCATCATTTACTGACAATCATTGGCTTCCAAAATTCTGCCCAGCAGTTTATAAGAAAATCTTGCTGTGAAGGTAGTTAATTACATGAAAAGCAGTGAATTAAACTCCAGTTTGCATGTCTTATTTTTTGAAATTATAGAACCTGATCAGGAAGTTTTTCTTTTCCATGTTGAGTCTCAATGATTGCCCAAGAAAATATATTTGGATGGATTTATGAGATAAAGAGATTTATGAGCTAAAGTTTTATTTTTGGGATACCATGGAACTTGAAATTTCCAATAGATGAACTCATTATGTATTTAACTAGTTATTACTATGCATTTAGTATTTATTTTATAATTTTATTTTGTTTAACTTACTTCTCAATATGATTCTATTTTTATGATTAAATATTTACCATTATGAATATAGTTATAGACATATTCCAGTTATGGCTATTGTGAGTTAATATTAAAAATATTTTTTGTTTCAGCTTCATTAAGTGTTCAAAGATAGGAGTCTTGAAAAAGATACCAAAGGAAAAAATCGAACCTCATCTAGTCTGCCTGCAGGAGAAATTCAGGCATTATTTCCCAGATGTAGTGACTAAAAATCCAATTTAGAAGCTGGTGAAAAACACTTTGACCACTTATCTTTAGTTTTGAGTACAAACTAAAAGAATGTTTGGAAGTGGAGTTTGGTTCTATAGCCAAAGATAACTTCCAGCAAATATTTGGTTAAAATAGTATCTTCCAAACAAGTGAACTGGTTGGCTGACTAAGTATCCCATTCTCACCGAAATATTATTGCTACAAAGCTATTTTGCATTTTTCTAAAGAAAAATGTTGAATTCAAAACTGTCTGCAGGGAAAGGGCCATAAAAAAGCCACAAGGATAATCAACAGAATCCCTGTTCCTATCTATAAAGTTATAAATAATAAAGGCTATGCAATATATGAAAGCCACATAAACTTTCTTACGATTTCATACATGTGAAATTCACATGACATGTTGACATCACATGATATGTGAAGTCTTGGACCTGAGAAGAAGCAAACTGGTCATTCTCCACAAATGCCATAAGTGCCTCTGAGTATATATCAATTTATAAAATATGGATGTCAAGCAGAAGCAGAAGAGCCAGAGAAACATTCAGTGGCTGATAATAGAGCAGGATGTCCTTTGCAGATTATGGCAAATCAAAATCTAGTAATAATATAAAATATACAGTATAAATGATGCTGTAAATGAGTTATTAACATGCCTAATGTATATTTTGCAAATAAATACATTGAGTTCAACTCAATTTACTGTTAGGACATGTACTCAGGTTTGCTTTGAGAGGGAGAGAGAGAAACAAAGAAAGAGGGAATCATGAATTACATTCATTTTGTTCCTAGTAACCATATTTGAAATTTCACCTGGCTCACATACAATGAATTTGCCTGAAAATGATCTGATTTGTTTTTCCACTCATGGTTGTCCTGTTGTTAAGTGTCAGTTAGGTTTAAAATTGATTTTACTTCATTATACATCACCATGAGAAAACAACACAGTTTGAAAAGTAAGAAAGAAATATATAAAGAAGAGTTATAAAAAAAATTAAATTGTTTTGAGGTATCTTAAAATGATCCAAAAGTCATGTTATACCAAACCTTATTCTTTGAATGGAGTTAGTAATTATATTTTTCTTCTTTGGTTTGCTCTGTTTGTCTAATTCAGTTGCTGATCTTCCCTCAATAAAGCATTTCCTTCATTTCCAGTATTTGATATCACATTCTTCCTCTTAGGACAGACCTGGGCATTTTACAGCATCCAGGCCACATCTGGCCTTTTGATTGTTTCTCTCTGGTCCATGTCAGGTCAATTGTAAACCACAGAGTCAACGAATAAATTTCACAAATAAATAAATTTCACAAATAAATAAATTTCATAAATAAATAAATGGAATTATAAATTAAATATAAATAAAGCAGCACAGGATGAGGGAGAAGAAGCTGAGTTGAGTCCGGTGCTTCACAATCTTGTATTCCTGGCTATTGGCTATGGGAGGGTGAGGAGAGAAAACCCTTTTCTGTACCTGTACAGCACTCACCCTTTGCCTAGAACATCCTAAGGAGGCAGTGATCATTGTCTTAGAGCACCCAGGTTCGGCCACCACTGTTACCTCAGTTGAAATGCAGCCTTGCAGGTGAGTTGGTGGAATGTGGTCAAAAACTATTGGTTTGGCCTCCACAACAACCTCAGTTCCTAATGGCCTCTTGGGAAAATTAGTTGCTCACCCCTGTTCTTTACAATTCTGAGAGAAGTTTTAGGCCAAATCTATTCAGGAATACAGTTAAGACTTGTAGAACCAGATTCTCTGACACTTTGTCTAGCCCTAAAAACCATATTTCTTCAAGCAAAGAAATATCAGTCAATGTTACAAACCAATAAGATATTCAGGAAGGTCAAACAGAGGCATGGTTCAGTTTGATCAGGAACCTTGATAACAGAAGAATTCTGTGAAGTATGAAGGCTACTGTTGACCAAACCTTCAGATATTATCATTGGATTAGGGAAGGTTAAGTGTGAGAAGACATGGATGTGAAACTTGGAGGCAGCGCTACTCTGGGCCATCCTTTGACCAGACAGGAAGTCCTTTTGAAATCTATTCATTCTGGAAGACAAAATAATTATCCTTGCAATAAGGGAAAAATATCAGGTGGAAGAAGATGATTAAAATTGTTCTTCTTTATCTCATATTCTTAATTTTCCAATTAAAAATAACAGTATTGCTGAGGTTGTGGAGAGAATAAAATAACACCTTTCTTTGCAATAAAAATCAAATGCATCTCTAAAGCTCATAGTTATAGAAACAGATGCCCTAACCACCTCCTCAGTGCAGTAGCATAAGCAGATCTGTAGCTAATGCTAGCAGTATTTTTGTCATATAAATGACTAGCTACAGTATGTCAATAATATTGCCATTTTCATTTTGTTCTGCACAACCAACTGTCAGATCTGCTGCTTTTGAAAATGTTGCCAGCCATTTTCCAGGTGCACAAAAGGTGTTCTCTGACTACAAAGTGAAGATGGGGGGGGGGGAGGAAAGCAACACAATGGGTTATCACTTTTCCCCCCTTCAGTCATAAGATCATCCCAAAAATAGATGTAATGGGACAACTCTCCTTATGTGCTTACTTCTCTTCTAGTTCTTATGAGAATGTCAAATAATAAAAGGTAGCAATTTCATCTAGGAAGCTGTCTTGTTAGAAATTAGAGCCAGATTCTGACAGCTATGTGTTGTTACTCCAGTCACCATTGGGTACTGTTATGAACTAATAAAAGTGTTTAAATAAAGTTTTAATAAAGCTTAAAGAAAAAGCAGGGTTCTAATCCTGCACTTCTGATTGGCCGATAATAGCGATATCAGATTGGTCCGTTCTGGAGGATCTGATTGGCTGTTAATGAGCCACTCTCGTTGGTTCAAGGGTTTAACACTTCCATGTTCTCATTGGCTAATAGGTCAGCAGCCTGCCCTATAAAAGGGCTGCTGCTGCCCTGGGGTTTTGCTCTGTTCACGAAGATTAATAAAGAGTTGAACTTCACTATTCATTGCCTCATCTCCGTTCCTTGCACCCATGCGCAGAACTTAACACTGGCGACGAGGATGGGATGCGGAGACATCAGAGCTGACTGAACACTACAGAGCACCAAACAGAGCACGTGGCTGAAGGCACATCGACAACGGAACCATGTCCGGAGGCGCCATACCACCCGCTCCATTTGATCCGTCACAAGAAGATTGGGACTCATACATAGACCACTTCCAGATATTTCTGGAGACCAACAACTTGAAGGATGCCACTATGGGGAAAAAGCGAGCAGTGTTCTTGACCCATTGTGGGCCTGTCGTCTTTGAGATGGTCAAGGCACTAGCGAAAATGGTTGAGGTGAAGACCATGGACTGGGACATCCTCGTGCCCCTTTTACGGGCCCACTATGCACCCGCCGTACCAACGCTTGTCTGAAGACATGAATTTTACCTGAGGGACCAGCCAAAAAGAGAGAGCGGTGCAGATTTCATCGCGGATCTCCGGAACCTGGGAGGCCTCTGTGGGTTTACAGACCTCGAAGAAGCTCAGAGAGACCGAATAATTCTGGGATTAGATGACCCCACAACGCAGAGCAAGATCATGGCCAAAGGGGACATCGACCTTGCTCATGTCATCAAGGATGCTACTGTAGCAGAAGCAACCAGGAAGTCAGCCACCCGAATGCACCGCACTAACGCACCACTCCGTCAACTCGCCAGCGATACCTCACCTGGCCTAGAGAGGCACACAACAGCGACCCACCACGAGGATCTTGAATTGCCATCAGAAAGTGATGAGGAGGAGGTCAACCGGCTCCGGTCTGAACGTGACCAACGCCACCAGCGGAATCAAAGACTACCGCACCAATGCGCGGGTGAAGCAGAAGTGAAGGAAGACAGCAACCGGGCGCGATAAATGAAGAAGAATCAGGGAGGGGAGTGTCCTCACCACAGAGGAATACCTCAATGGAGGCTAGCCCACAAAGATTGGAGGACAACAACAACGACAGAATTAACGGCACCAAGTCGTCCAGTGAGAATGCGGAACCGCCGGTACCAGATATGTCCAAAAACGTCCCACTGAAGCCGGACTGCAGACGGGAACCAGTGGGACAGCGCAAATCTAATAGACAGTTAAAACAACCTGCATATCTTAGGGATTACGTCACCGCACCCCTCAAACGGACCCGGGGGGAAGAGGTGTTATAAACTAATAAAAGTGTTTAAATAAAGTTTTAATAAAGCTTAAAGAAAAAGCAGGGTTCTAATCCTGCACTTCTGATTGGCCGATAATAGCGATATCGGATTGGTCCATTCTGGAGGATCTGATTGGCTGTTAACGAGCCACTCTCGTTGATTCAAGGGTTTAACACTTCCATGTTCTCATTGGCTAATAGGTCAGCAGCCTGCCCTATAAAAGGGCTGCTGCTGCCCTGGGGTTTTGCTCTGTTCACGAAGATTAATAAAGAGTTGAACTTCACTGTTCACTGCCTCGTCTCCGTTCCTTGCACCCATGCACAGAACTTAACAGGTACCTTGCAATGTGTTTGCTGTTTCTGCCAAAATGGGATATCAGGTGGCTGTACTTTTTCTATTATTTTTATTAAATCTGAGAAGCTTGGCAGAGCACTACAACTGCCATCCTAATCAGGCAGCAAAGCTCTCAGGCCCAGTCTCAGGGAACTGCAGTTTTTGTGGCAACACATCAATATTTTTGCACAACACATCACAGTTACTTCTATCCCTTTTGGAAGGGCCAACTTCATCCTGGCTTTAGCAGCACTTAAGTGCCACAGTGATGGTGGTGGTTTTTACAAGCTGGCCTGTCACAATCCTACTATTCTACAAATCTCTTCTGGAACATGCCTTCCCTGTGGTCTTTCCTTGGCTACTCGTGTATGCTATCATGGCTCATGGTTAGAACTGGATCTTTTGGCCATTCATAACCATTACTATCATTTCCTTGGAAAACTAGTTGAGGCCAAAGCTTGCTTATTGGACATTGATCCCTCTTATTTCAAACAGTGCCCATTTCATAACTAGTACTTGTCAATCATGATATTTGTGAACATGGATTCAGTTTATCTGGAGCTGGCACCTGGGTCACTAATAAAACACAATCTTTTCAAGGTGGAAAGACAACCCAAGGTACTTAAGAGCATCTGCCTTGAAGGACCAGAAGGGATCCACTAGGATGGAAAGATCTTTCAAGTTATAGGTATGAAGCCAGACAATTTATGAAACCCTAGAAAAATTACCCTTGAACAGAGTTACAAACTATCTTAATCTCTTTCTTCTCTCCCCCAACGGTCAATTGAAGAAAAAAAAAAGCCTGTATTCCAATCTAATTTTTTTAACATTGTTTCTCTGTCATTACTATGGCCCAATGGTACCTTTATGGTCCATCACTGTTACAAATTCTGTTTTTCACTCAGCATAACTGTGCCAATTTCCTGTGTGTTCAAGCTCACCATTATGCTTTCTCTTTCTCTCCCCTCCCCACCTTTTTTGATGTTCTCAGCTCAACATTCAACTCAATGGGGTTGCACAATATACACAGCGGCAATCATTCTTTAATTAACACTTCAAATTCTGGGGCCCAGCAGTTGTCAGAGAGAACTCAGAATCTGTACTGAAAATCAGGCCCCGGAGGACAGCTGTGGCAAATTATTTTTGTGTTGTGTGCAAAACTGATAGAAAGCTCATATTTTTCAAAAGAATGGATGCTTGTTATTTTGGCATTGGGTTTGAGGAAGTCTATCAATTCTTCAGCATGCTTTATCTCATATAGAAATGGTTGCTTGGGGTATTGATGGCACTTCCAGGTGAGCAGACTTTCCATCTCCTTCTAAGTCCAGAAAAAAATGCATCTGAAACTAAACTGCAATCTCGGTCTTCATTGCCTTGAGAACCTTTTCATAGTATAGTATTGTGTATTTAACAAGCAGAAACTGCCTACATTTAATAGCAAAACCCTGCAACTGTGTGCAAGTGTGTGCAAGCTAAAGCTAAAGATGGAAGGAACTTCACACATACACCCTCTGAAAACAAACTCTCTCTATCCACAGACTCACCTTAATTCTTAGTCATTCTCCTTTTGATTTGCCTCTACTCTCTTCTTAGACACTGTAAATAATTAGAGATGAGGAAAGAGTCTTACAGAAAACAAAATGTAAGTTGATGGTCCATGACCATGATGAATAAAATATAAGTCCTGTTCACTTCTATATATGGAATGAGAAACCATCTTATTACCTAAGTAGTTCAATCAAGCCAAAAGTTGATTCTGATGTCTCTCCGCCACTTCCAAAGAATGAAGAGACTTTTAACTATAGTTTAAACAAATATAAACATGTTCAGGGACCTTAGTCAATATAGGACCTTTCAGTTCAATTGCTGATGGAGACCAAGAATGTATAAGGCCAGTAAACTGCCCTGACTGCCGATAAGTTTTCTTAGTTAGTTAGTTAGTTAGTTTTGTCAATTGCTGACAAGATAATAGGTATAAGTAAAAACATAGTTATGAATACATGGATACATATAAGAAAAATAATATATATATATATATATATATATATATATATATATATATATATATATATATATATATATATATATATATATATATATATTCAGAAGAAAGAGAGATTGCTCTTCGGGAAAAGGTTTTTATTTTTGTTCAGAATTTTCGGATTTGTTATCTCAAGTCCGTCTTCAGTGAATAGTTAGTTGGAGATGTGTCAGGGAAGGAGCTTTGGTCGTTATTTCTGTCGTTGGTGTCAGCGTTCTGTAGATTGGCAGCGCGGGCATCAATCGCGTGATTGGCTTGTCAGTTGTTCTGGGTGCGAGCTGGGTTGTTTTTTGATGTTGTTCATCCGAAAATTCTGAACAAAAATAAAAACCTTTTCCCGAAGAGCAATCTCTCTTTCTTCTGAACTTCTATCTCGGGATGCAAACCTTCACAATTCTACGATATATATATATATATATATATATATATATATATATATATATATATATATATATATATATATATATATATGAAACAATAGGACAGGGATGGTAGACACGTTGGTGCGCTTATGCACGCCCCCTACAGACCTCTTAGGAAAGAGGTGAGGTCAATAGTAGACAGTCTAAGATTAAAGTTTTTGGGGTTTGGAGAAAAAAACCACAGAGTTAGGTAGAGTATTCCAGACATTGACCACTCTGTTGTTGAAGTCATATTTCCTGCAATCAAGTTTGGTGCAATTAACCTTGAGTTTGTACCTATTGTTTGCTCTTGTGTTGTTATGGTTGAAGCTAAAGTATTCATTGACAGGTAGGACATTGCAATGTATGATTTTATATGCTATGCTTAGATCGGACTGAAGGCGGTGTTGTTCTAGGTTTTCTAGGTCTGGAATTTCCAGTCTGGTGGCATAAGGTATTCTGCAATGAGTAGAGGAGTGGAGAACTCTTCTTGGGAAATATTTCTGGACTTTATCAATTGTGTTAATATTAGATATGTAATGTGGGTTCCAGACTGATGAGCTGTATTTAAGTATTGGTCTAGCAAATATTTTGTATGCTCTAGTTATTAGTGTAATATTACCAGAGAAAAAGCTACATAAGATTAGGTTAACAACTCTTAATGCCTTTGTGGCTATGTAGTTACAGTGGGTTCTAGCACTTAAGTCATTTGAGATGAGTCCTCCAAGATCCTTGACAGAGTTTGGATCATCAACAAGGTCTTGATTATTCAGCCTGTATTTTATTTTCTGATTGTTTTTGCCAATATGTAGGACAGAGCATTTATTTGTTGAGATTTGAAGTTGCCATTTGTTTGACCATTCTGATACAAAGTCAAGGTCTTTTTGAAGGGTAGCAGTATTTTCTGTGGTGCTGAATAGCTTTACATCATCAGCGAAGAGTACGCAATTTCTCTTGATATGATCACAAAGGTCATTTATGTAGAGTATGAAAAGAGTTGGTCCTAGAACACTGCCTTGGGGGACACCACTGTTGACAGGTACAGAATTTGATAGGATGCTCCCAATTTTGACCATTTGTTGTCTGTTTGACAGGAATGCTTCTATCCAGTAATGCAGGTGTCCAGAGATACCATAAGCTTTTAGTTTTTGGAGTAGTTTGTTGTGTACCACTGAATCAAAGGCTTTAGAGAAGTCTTTGTAGATTGCATCTATTGCTTTTTTAAAAAAAATTCTACCATTTTGATTCCAAATATTCATACTCTAACTGGCCTTAATGTAGATTCCTGAAGCAAAAGGTAGAAGACCAAAGAGAACAAGCTTATTAAATTAGGAGTGGAACTTAACAGGAAAAAATGGGATCTGCATGCGGGAACAATACCAAGCTACAGCATGCACCATCATAAAAAAACTGGCCTCTGAATTAGCCTTCTTGTCTGTCTTATTCTATAGGAAGACTAGATCTCCCCAGTTGCCCAGCAAACCTTCTAGTTCATTTGTATTCAAATCATCCAACTGCAAAATTTTCATATCTGTGCAATAGACAACATATGTAGGTGACCATAAGCAGTTTTGGTTGGTTTAAAACTTAGTACTGTATGTAACCAAGCAAACTATGGCTTATTCAACCAATCATGACTGTTCAAAACATGGTTTTCATGGAATCCTATTATTCCAGATGTTTCTTTAGTATGAAAACTTCTCTGTACATCTTAGAACTTAAAACATTTTTTTGGAATGCTATGAATGCTACAAAGTATTAGAAAACAATCCTTCCTCCAATTGTTCCTAACTTTAATATCCAAAGAAGAAAATGTTCATTAATGAACCACTGATAGACATGGAAGTTTAATGTACCAGTAAGTGAGGAAAGGGGGAAAACAAAGTTAAAAAACTAGGTAAAATGAAAGAAGATATATTATACATCCAACTCAGATAATGTTTTGTGCTGTAGATGTATTCTACTGTCAATAAGTCTTCTAATGGTCTATTGCCAACAGGAAGGAGTAGATTTATTTTCTATAGTGCCCAAGGGTTGGACAAGAACAAATGGGTAGAAGCTTTACCGTGAGCGATCCAAACTTGAACTAAGGACTGTCAGCCCTCAAGATACCTTCCTCTGTTGCTTTTCTGCTATTATTTCATTATTTCTCTGGGCTGTCATGACAACGGTGGGAGGGGGGATTTTGCTAAGGAAGAAGACTGGAGGTGTTTGCATTCCTTGCTGGGCTAGCAAGGGGAGGGGGGATTCTTTTCTTTAACTTTCCGTTTCTTGGCTATCTTCTGTCCTCTTTTGCGCAACTGCGAACTTTTATCAAAATATGTCAAGGTCATTTGACAAGACACTTCGTCACCATCTGGAGATGACCACATGAGCTTATTCAGAAGTTTTAATTGGAAGAATAATTTGAACTTTAGGGGGTGGGAACAAACCTAATTCTTTGTATGTGAATTCTACCTGCCAATTTCTCAGTTTCGGAATTGATTTGTAGCTTCCACTTTATTTTCCAGTAAAAGGATAACTTTGCTCTACACCATGGAGTCTGAGTATTTCTTTCTTGGGATCTAAAGGGAGCACAGCCTGACATTATTCCGAAACTCCCACATCAACCCACCCGGAGAAAATAGCAACTTTTCTTCCGAGGGGGTTTTATCTCATGTCGTCTCCAACCAGCGATGAAGAGGATCAGGGAGATGCGGGGGGGCAGCCGATGCTGCTACCGAAGACGTCGGTGACTGACCTGCTGGCCGACTTGACTCTGGAAGAAACCCCAGCCGAGATGCCCAGATGGTTGTTGGGGGTTGGTTGGAGAGACTCTGAAGACCCCCCTCCTCCCAGAATCACTGTAAGACAAAAAGGTGCGAGGGAACGGCTATGGCAGGAGGGGGAGGAGATGGAATGCAAACTGGATCAAGCCAGGAAATTCTTTATGGATGTTTCTGAGAAGCCCGGCACGGCTCAAAGGTATGAGGGGGAAGAGGGAGCGAGATCAGCCCGGGGAAGCCAAGCTAGCCCTACCCCCCTTGCCCAGCCTACACCAGCACAGCCGCCCACTGCCGCCCGGGGAGCCCCAGCAATAGGGGTGGTTCCTGGAAGACACCACCTGCCCCCCCTAGATGTGAAGTTTGGAGGAAATCCCAGAGGTTTGGGATTTTTCCTGGTACAAGTTGGGAGTTATATGGCAGAATTTGAGCAGGAGTTCACCTCTGAAGCAGCCAAAGTGAGATGCGTTACCAGAACCCTGGAAGGGTCAGCAAGACAACTGGGTGGATCTACTACCTTTTGCGGAGGTAGCATATAATAACTCTGTTCACAGTAGTACGGGATTTACTCCTTTCAAAATAGCAACGGGGCAAGATTTTGTACCCATACCTGAACTGCCTAGTGAAAACCCAACTGTCCAGTCATTGAGTGATTGGATATCTCAGCTTCAACTTAATTGGCCGGTTGTCCGAAAAGCTTTGGATCAGGCGCACAAATCTCATAAGAAATTTGCAGACAGAAAGCGAGCTCCGCAGATGTCATATCAAGTGGGCGATAAAGTATTTCTCTCGACCAAGTATTTGCAGACTACTCAAAAATTGAAGAAGCTGGGTTATAAGTATGTAGGACCTTTCCCCATTGAGAGGATTATAAATCCTGTGACTATTCAACTCACTTTACCAAAGACTCTTCGTCGTATTCATCCAGTTTTCCACGTTAGTTTGTTGAAACCAGAACGTACCTGTACCTTGAGACCGACCCAGTCTGATCCCCCCGTACCATTGTTAATTGAGGGTGAACAGCATTTCAAAATTAAAGAAATTTTAGACTCTAGAAAGTGGAGGGGTCGTACCCAATACCTGGTAGCCTGGAAACATTTTCCTCCTTCCCATTCTGAGTGGGTAAATGAAAAGGACCTTAGAGCTCCTGAACTATTAAAGAAGTTTTATGCCAAATATCCTGATAAACCATGAAAATGTATAACAATGTTAACATGTAATTATGTTGTTTTCTTTTAGGGACTTATGTCCTTTTTCTAGGGGGTCCAAATGTCAGCTCTCAAGATACCTTCCTCTGTTGCTTTTCTGCTATTATTTCATTATTTCTCTGGGCTGTCCTGAAAACGGTGGGAGGGGGGATTTTGCTAAGGAAGAAGACTGGAGGTGTTTGCATTCCTTGCTGGGCTAGCAAGGGGAGGGGGGATTCTTTTCTTTAACTTTCTGTTTCTTGGCTATCTTCTGTCCTCTTTTGCGCAACTGCGAACTTTTATCAAAATATGTCAAGGTTTGACAAGACACTTCATCACCATCTGGAGATGACCACATGAGCTTATTCAGAAGTTTTAATTGGAAGAATAATTTGAACTTTGGGGGGTGGGAACAAACCTAATTCTTTGTATGTGAATTCTACCCGCCAATTTCTCAGTTTCAGAATTGATTTGTAGCTTCCACTTTATTTTCCAGTAAAAGGATAACTTTGCTCTACACCATGGGGTCTAAGGATTTCTTTCTTGGGATCTAAAGGGAGCACAGCCTGACATTTATTAAGAATGTTATTAAGTTATTAAGAATGTAACTTCCTGAAATTGTGGTGTTTTCATCACTGGAGACATTAAAAAAAAAAAAAAGACTGGACAACCATTTGGGCAGAATGGTCTGAGAATTCCTGCACTGGGTTGAGGATTAGATCACAACCTCTCCAAGGTCCCTGCCAACTCTATCATTCTATGAATCTTCTAATAGTGGAATAACACTTGAGCAAAGTTACCATATTGTTGTCAATATCTATCAATAGTTTCAGCAGGGTCTAGGATATTTAGGCATGGACCCTTGGCTGAGCCCCCTTCACTCCCAGCCATTGTGGTTAGGATTAGGGATGTGACGAATGGCCAAGGGAGAGCCAGTGGAAGAGGAAAGCTGGTTGTAAATGGGCTGAGGTAGGTGGCTGGGGGTGAAGGAGGTTTAGCCAAAGGTCCGTGCCTAAAATATCCCATTCCAGGTTCAGCAAACTCATGACTATTATGTCACCATAGGAAATAGCTAGTATCCTATATTTTAAATCTGAAGCTGCCCCATTTGGTGATGTTACTGTCTTCTCTACTGATGCATATGGCTTCCCTATCTTAATTTGAATGTGAGGAAACTAAATCCCTAGACATGCATACAAAGCCATTTATGTAGAAAGTCCCAGGTTCATATCTTAAGGTGTCATATATATATAGGAAGGTTAATATTTGAAGGACAGTCATCCTGCAGAATGTAAAACTGACAATCCAGGAGCACACATATTCAAAATTAAAGAAACAATTGGATAACATGCTAATCATTGCCAGTGCCGTGTTTTCTAGTAAACAATGTTATTTTATTGTTGGCTTTTACATAAAAGTTACACATTTTAGCAGAGACACAGAATGGACTAATTATTCATGAAATGAAATTACCCATGGATAATTTTGACAATAACATGACAAGCCCACTCAGAGTATATAATGAGAAGAGGTGCTGTGTCTTAACAGGCAGACAGACTGGAGCAAGATAGATGGAATATTACTGGGTACAAATTAGATGGCACATTTTTAAAAATTAGCTAACTTCAATCAGATGTCCCCCTAATGAACTTAACTACAGCTCTCATCATCTCATTACTAAATTCAAAGAAAAAGCAGAAATAAAGATACTAAATCTACTGACTTCCCAAATATTCTCTCTGGAATAAATAATAATTAGAAAAATAATAATGTTGCAAATTGCCTGTGGAAGTGGAAGCTGGGTACATATTTTTGCATATGTGGAAATGACAGATGGATTAGAACTATGGACTAAAATAAATGGATATGCAAAATTATTTAAAATTTATTTTGTATTATTTAAGAGTGATTTGTTCCTTTCTTCTCCATACCTACCCAGCCCTACATGCCTGTGTTGGCTCCTTCTGTTACAGCCCAGGTCTCTGATTCTTATGATCAGAAATCAGGCACATGTGAGACCCAAAGGGATACCAGCATCCATCCAACCAATCCATCTTGTTGAAGAAAGAGGAAGAAAGGTGCTCTTACTGAGCTATGGTGGTACAGTGGATAGAATGCAGTATTGCAGGCAAACTCACTGCCCACTGCCATCATTTCGATCCTGATTGGCTCAAGGTTGACTTGGCCTTCCCTCCTTCTGAGGTCATAAAATGAAGACCCAGATTGTTGGGGGCAATATACTGACTGTAAATTGCTTAGAGAGGGCTGTAAAGCATTAGGAAGCAGTATATAAGTCTAAGTGCTATTGCTATTTATTTATAAAATGTATCTTACCACAGGGTAACTCTGGGTGGCTTCCAATCATAAAAAGCTCTCGCTCTATATATGTATACAGTACATATATATACATATACACACATACATACATACATATATTAAAGCCATCAACATCCAATTACAGGTGAGGGGGCAGGGTGTTGTTACTCAATCAACTGCCACATTGTGTGCTCATCCCTTGGAATCCCAATGCTAACTGGCAGAGCCAGGTCTTTAGGCCCTTATGAAAGGATAGGAGGGTTGGGACCAGGGGTGGAATTCCACCAGTTCGGCCCAGTTTGGTTGAACCGGTAGCTCTAAGGATCATCTTTGAGTGAACCGGTTTGCTCCGATGATAGCTGTTGGGTACATCTGCCTGCCCCGGCTCTATTCTGACCTTTATTTCCTGGTTTTGCATGGCACAGCAGATTGCCATGTGTCAGCTGTTTAACACACAGGGAGATTGCTGGATTGCAGGAGAAAGTCAGTAGCAAATCCTCTATGCACTCGCAAAGTGTGCACTAACCAAACCAGCTGTTACACTGGTTGAATCACATCCCCATCCTCATATCAGGAGGCAAGTCGTTCCAGAGGCAGGTGCCATGGCAGAGATCCCAGATCCTGCTAGTTGGTATAATTGGGCTGACAGGGCCCATAGCCTCCTCTGTTTTTATTGACAAAGTCCCACTCTAAGTGTGCAAGAAAATCCAGAGGGATTAAAAAGTCACTTTGAGGCACCAGACAAGCCAGCCTCCTTGCCACAATGTTACCAGCCAGCTGGTTCCAACACACCAGTCTCCATGTACAATGAGTTCTGATCTATATTAGCAATATATATACAAATCCATAGGTAATGAAGCCATGGATAAGAAGGTCTACCTGTATTTTTTCAACTATCCCATGTGCTATCTGAGCACATCCATGAATACCAATTGGGACACTGTGAGCATCTCTAGACCAAGCTAACTCCAAAAACCCTAGAGAACTCCTGAAAGCTTGGTACTCAGACACATAGAGGTAGAAACATTTACACACCATTTAAAAGAGACAATAAAAAGCTAAAAAGGAAATAAAAAGACCAGAACATATCCTCTTAAGTAGCTAACACTCAGGGATTAACAGCAGTTAAAACAATCAAGAAGAAAACAATATTCTAATCAAGAAACTTCCAAGTAGAAAACCACACTCCCACCAACAGGCAAGCAGGGACCAAACCCCATATTCACTAGCACTGATGGTGTTACTTGGTTGGGTAATAAAACATTTGCATGCAAACAATCCAGCTCAGACAGCAGCAATAATTCCATACTACCTTTTAATAAAGCTTATTAAAGAGACAATGTGTATTCTATCTCACAGAACCAACATATCTATCATGTCAGAGCTAACCAAACAATGGCACATTCAGTATTAACTTTCAGTGAATAATTATATTTTTCACATTAATTTACCAGCTTGGAACTCTCTTGACAAAACTTTGTCAAGTTTTGAGTGAGTAAGGAATTTATAGACTTGGGGATGGGACTGGACTTAGTAATACCACTGATTGAGCACAGAAACAAATCTGAATGTTGGATCTAGATTAGCTCAGAATAAATGGAGTTGCTTCCCAATTTGAAACTGAACAATGCAGTTTCTTCTGAACAAATTGAAGGAGGACCCAGGAAAAAAGGGTTGTCCATCACTATACTGTTTGTTAGTAAGAAAAACAAACAGCCCAGCCCAATATTGACTTCCTCAGCAATCTGTTCTACAAATGAGTTGCTGAAAATTGTTAGCAGTCCTTGCAAAGAATGCATTACTTGAAATACATTTGACACAACTATTAGTAAAATAAAAAAAGCTTAACCAACATATAAAGAAATTAGAATTGCAAATGTCAGAGTGATAAGAAAACAGAGAATTTCTATACTCTCAGGAGTTTTGTTGAGAGAGGTAACTTCTGGAGCAAGCAGATTTTAAAAATCAAGCCTGACATTTAGGGCCTTTGAAGAAATAATGAAACCTCTTCCCAGAGGGTTCTATGGTATCAGAAAGCATATTGCTTCCTAAGGACCAACAAAGGTCTATTCTCTAGAAACTTGCTTGTTAACCAAGTGGCAATTATGAACCTACTTTTACTTTGAGGGTTCACCTGCCCCCCCTCCCCCCAAATATCTCAGCTGACCTTGACATTTCCATTTCTCATCTCTTGAAGTTACCAGGCTTTTGGCATGCTAAAGCAAAGCCAAAGACCTTTTGAAATAGATGTATTGTGAAAAAGAAAATGTATCTTGACTTGTTTAAGGCAAACCCCAATTTACTGGAGATGTCATGTCTGATCACTGTAGACTGTAAAAAAAGCTGGCACATAGGATGAAACACTGTTGCTCTAGCACAACAATCCCAGAGCTGGGAAAGCACAGTTATTAATATTCTGCTAGGTCGGCAGATCTACGATTTATTAGAAAATATATTACTCAAGTACAATCATGTCTAGCAAGATAATGAAACACTATCTGATATATGTGATGGCCTTGTGTGGTGTAAAGCTGAGGGAAGAGAAAGCAAGATCAACGACAAGGAGCTTTCCTTATCATAACATTTCATTGTTATGAGGTTCCTAGATTTGTATTTCCAACACAGAGTCTGATTGGTATGAAATAACTACTCTTAACTCCCATCACTCTCACAAACCTCACTTGTTTATGACACATATGGTTTCATATGGCATATTTTCACAGACACAGACTTAGAATAACTTTATTGTCACTTTAAATGTACACTAATTGGCATACATTAAAATGAAATTTCATTGCATACAGATCTCAAAGGGTCACCATTTCCAATATACACTACATAAATATGATAAATAAATACAAAATTATGCATATACCCACGTATCCATGTATATTATATGACACAGAGAAACAACACAGTTTAGTTCGTATGTATACATGTACAAGGCAAGAAAAACAGGTAGGAAATTGCAGGGCTGATAGTAGAAAACAAAGAGCTATGAATAGAGAAATGCCTGGGGTTCATATTGTAGCTATTGCACAGATATCCTTCTAAACAAGATTCAGCACATGAGAGCCCAAATTGATTGGAGGCCTTTTCCCCAAATAGAGCACTACATCTAATTCTAGTAATAGAATGAGTGGTGACTTGCAGGCATGAAAGCATTAAAACATGTATGATACTACAAAAAGAGACAAAACTTCCCAAGGGCACCAGCTTAACAAATATAGACCCCAGGGCATAATCTGGAGAAGGATCAAAAATAACTTGTTGCTATAATATCTAATGTCTCTTTCTGGATTGCCTTGTGTTCCAGGTAGGAGCCTTGAGGCAAATTGCAATCAATTTAAAGTATGTTATAATACCTTTGGAGGAGACAGTAGTATAGCTGCAAGCTTCTGATAGAAAGGAAAAATATAAGTCAGTATCAGCATCAAGAACTTGCAACCTTCGGTATTCTGCAAATGTTGGTTTTTTTGGAAACCTTCCAACTGAGCGTACAGAATATATAGAAACTCTACATGATGAAAATAAAACAAATGAAATAACAAAAGGAACAATAATGCATTTGTCTTTTTGGGATGATGAAGAATTAACATGGGGTTTTCGGTTTCGCATGGCTTCGGTGGCAGTAGGAATTCGCGACTCTCCGCAATTCCTGCTGCACTCGCCCCCAAGGTGCCCCCGATCCAAATGGGTCTGGGGGATATGGCTACCCTGTAGAGGCAGCCGAAGAGAGAGGGGATCCGGACAGGGGTTTGGGGGTGTCACAGACCCCCTCCCTAGCCAGAAAAACCCCTTTTTCCCAAGGTGGTGGAGCGGCGGTCAGTAATGGCCGCCACAAAGAAGCCTGCAGCCGGGTAAGATTTGTGCTGGAGGAAGCAGGAGAAGTGAAAGTGCTGGCTGAGCCGGGACAATAAGAAACTTTTTATCCTGGAAACTGAATTGCTTGAATTCTTTGAAGGATATATTGTTTCCCAAAGAAGGTTGGAAAACGGCGAAGAAAGCTGTCAAGGAAAAGGTTTTTTTTCTTCACTCTCCCTCCCCATAGAAACAACAGACAGAGATCTGGAAAATCTACTTGGGCACTGAAGGTAATCCAATTTGAAATTTAAAGCCAAGGGATAAAGGATTTCTGGACACTGGATTTAAAAACTTAAAATTCTTTCTAGTTTTTACAAGGGGAAGGGAAGAGATAAAGACTTATTATAAGATTGTACTGAAGGAGACTGCTTTGAGCCTATAAGAACAGGAATAAAAGACATTAAGACTTCTAAAAGATCATCTTGGAACTGTGTATTTGAATTCTACCCTAGGAGGTGAAAATATAGAAAGAAGAAAGTGCTAAATGAAACTGTTTGCTCTGATTTGGTTTGCCTTGTGACTTTGAGATTTTTGTGAACTTTTGTTAAAAAAAAGGGGGGGGACTAAAGACATTAGGGTTGCCTCAAAAAAGAAAGAAAGAAAAAAATGGCATTATCTTTTGAAGGACTACAAATGGAATTTCAAAGACTGAAAGAAGAAGATAAGGGCTCTTCTGGATCTATTTTTCACTTTTTAGAAATGGCGATTGCTACCTATCAAGAAATACGACAACGACAGGAAGACTGGGATGAAGGAGAAGAAGCCATCTTTAATGGACAAACACACTTAGTGGAGGAAGAAAAGCGGAAGGGGGGCAAGGAAAAGATGAACCAAGCAACCAAGAAAAAGAAAAAGGAGATGAAAAAGATATGATGTCAGAAAGCAACAGAAAAGAGAAATACAACAGAGAGGGAAGATTAAGAGAGTGAAACTTGAGAGATGGGGGGGGTCAAAAAGCTAGAATGGATAAGAAAGAAAGGGGAAAAGGAAAGAGAAGTCATAAAGGCTTTAAACAAAATGCTAAAAAACGAATTTTTTTCAGAGACAAGGGGTATGATAATTTTATAAAAATGATTCTGCAAAAGTACATAAGAGTGTATTGTAGATATTAGTATTTGAAGCTGAGTTAGAAAACCAGAATATTATATGACTTAAAAATGTATTAAAGGGAAGCCATGATTTAATTATATTTCATTTTTATGAAATATTATTTTTATTATTTAAGAATTAATAATAGAATTTAATTTCCTATGAAATATTGTTCTTATTATAAATTTAACATTCCTTTTTCTTTTTTTAGTTTTATTATTACTTATTATTTTGAAATGTAATACTTAGAATGTACGGAGCAGAATCAGTACGGAAAATATGTATTATTTTAAATGTTATTTAGGGGAAAGATAAAAAATTGTCATACTTCAATTTGGGTTTACAGGAGAAATATTGTATTAGATAGAAAGGATAAGAAGATGATTGAAGGAAAACGGACCAAAGATGCAAATATAATTATTTAATTGAGATGGAATAAATAAAATAGAATCAAAAGAATGACTAGGAGAGAGAAAATATATGGAAAATAGAGAATGTTAAATAAGATATGAGATAGTATATTAAGTAAGTATAAACTTTGATTGATGTCTGTATAAAAAGAATTAACCCAGAGTAAGCCATCTTCCAAAAAGAAGTTTTATGTATTTATGTTTTGTATAATGTTTGTTTAAGTTTGACAGGATGTGGAAGAATACTAATGAAATTATATTCAATGAGTATATAATCTTAAGGCAGAAGAAATATGATTAAATAGAAGGAAAGGGAAAGAGAAGTTTGGAAAAGATATGAAGTTGACTAGATAAGATAAATATATAGAAATGTGATAATTTGGAATTATTTTTTTTTAAAAAATAAGATGGTTTATCTGTTTCTTTTAGAAAAGATATTTTATGTTACTACATCCTATGTTTTGTTTGTGTGTGTTAAAAAAAAACTAATAAAGTTTGTTAAAAAAAAAAAGAATTAACATGGCAGCTGGGGGGGTGTATAAAACCTAGAAACAACTCTCAGGTAGTAAAGTTCAGATTCACTTATCATGTCATACCCTTTGTTGGACTGACTGGGTTGCTGTCAAGCATCCAGACAGTATCCATGATATTAATCACTCTGAGACATTGTCTCTCCAATTGATTTATTAGGAACAGATCTGGCCTGTTCAAAAGCAATTTCCCAAATGAAAGCTTTTTCACGCGTTACACAGAATCCGCCTTCTCTCTGTCCTTCTCTCCTCCCACTTCTACACTTCATAAATCACGAGAACCAATTAACTGCAACTGCAAATTCTTAATTTGACACACAGAATAACCTTGAACTTTTCAACTCTCTAAAAAAAATGTGACAGCTGAATTTCAAAGCTGACAGGTGTCCCCCCTTGAAAACTTCTCCTCCTAAGAGAAAAAAAGAAAAGCACACATATAGGGGTTAATACATTGTCCTTAACCCCCTCTCCCCCCATGAGGACCCTTCGGTTTGTGGGGAAAATCCTCATGGAATCGGTTAACCAATTGATCAGCATGAACATCCCAACTCTTTCCCCAACTAGCATCTGAGAAGGGGTATCCTTTCCATAAGACCAAATATTGCAATCGGCCACAGTGTAATCTAGAATCAAGAATTTTTAAATCTCATAATGTGTTTCCCCATGTACTGTCAACGGTTTAGGGGGAGCGAGTGGTAGTGGTCTTATCATCGATGTAGTAGCTGGTTTTAGTAAACTACAATGGAACACTGGATGGATTTTCCCCAATAGTTGAGGAAGACGTAATTGGACAGTGACCGGATTGATTATCTTTGAAATTGGGAATGGACCCAAGAATTTTGGACCCAGCTTCTTACTGGGCAGTTTCAACCTAAAATATTTGGTCGACAAATATACTTTGCCCCCTACTTTAAAAGACAGTTGAAGGGGTATATGTTTATTTGCCTGTTTTTTATAAATTTTTGCAGCTGTTCAAAGCTTTTTTTGTATCTTCGCACCCTTTCTTTAATGAGTTCATCCATTCTGTCAGGGACATGGTTGAGAGAGGTTGTCTGGGTAACTCTTGCATTGGGACAAAATCCATTCCAGTGTTGATTTGGAATGGAGTCAATCCCGTGCTGCTATGTACTGCATTATTGTAAGCAACCTCTGCAAAAGATAATAACTCAGCCCAATTTTCTTGTTGATAATTTACATAGCATCTAATGTATTGTTCAATCATCGCGTTAGCCCTCTCCGCTGCTCCATTACAAGCAGGATGGAAAGCTGAGGATAACCCTTGAGAGCAACCAATAGATTTCAGAAATTCCCTCCAAAATTTTGCAGTAAATTGTACCCCTCTGTCTGATATTACTCTGTGAGATATACTGTCAGCATATACCATGTAATTTATAGATATGTTTCACAAACAGCTTTGCAAGTATTTTAGCAGATGGAAGTCCTTTGCAGGCTATAAAATGGGCCTGTTTAGAGAATAAGTCAATTATAGTCCAAATGACTGTATTCCCTTCACTCTTAGGTAATTCAACAATAAAGTCAATTGCAATTTCTTCCCAAGGTTGGGTTGGTTCAGCAATTTGTAGGAGGCCAGGGGGCTTTCCAGTTCTGTGTTTCATTGTGGCACAAATTGAACAAATTTTGCATAGTCCTTGACATCAGGTTTCATTTTTGGCCAGCAGAACTGTCTTCTTAGTAAATGTAGGGTTTTTAGGAATCCGAAGTGGCCTCCCAGCCATGAGTCATGACTACGCTTTAGTACCAGTAGTCTTAGGGTTGTGGGTACATAAAGCTTAGTCCCTTTCCAAGCTAGTCCATCATTCATTGTCAACTCGGTTTGATGGTCCAGGAACCAAGGGTCAGTCAATAGGGCCATTTTCAATTCTGCAGTCAGCTTATCTTCCAGGTGTTTGGGCTTGTGGTTAGCTTGGGTTCTAGAGGTTACTTGGCCTGCCAATTGAGCATCTGAAATTAAGTTTTGTACTATTTCCTCTCAGTGGCTGTCAAACTGAGCTTTTCTGGACAGAGCATCCGCCAGTACGTTTTTTCCTCCGGGGATATATTTAATGTTGAAATTGAAACTTGAAATATTGGGCCCAGCGGACTTGTTTGGGCGATAATCTCCTAGGGGTCTTTAGAGCCTCAAGGTTCTTATGATCAGCCCATACCTCAAAGGCCTCTGGCACCCCTTCTAGAAAATGCCTCCAAGTCAATAAAGCCCACTGTATGGTGAATGCTTCTTTCTCCCAGACTGCCCACCTTTGCTCTGCATCTGTCAGCTTTTTGGACACATAAAGACAAGGCATCAATCGGCCTTGAGAGTCTTTTGGCAGCAAAACAGCTGCCACTGCTTCATCACTTGCATCAGTTTGGACAATAAAAGGCTTGGTTGCATCTGGGTGCTGGAGAATGGTCTCCGTTGCAAAGAGGCATTTTAATGTCTTGAAAGCTTTCTGACAATCCATAGTCCAAGCCAGGGGTTGACTCAGCTTTGGTTTGGTGGGTGATGGGCCTGTTTTTAATAGCTCTGTCAATGGGAGGGCAACTTCAGCAAAGGATGGAATGAATTGTCTATAGAAGTTGGAAAACCCCAAGAAACTGAAGTTATTTTTGGATTCTGGGGGGTTGCCAGTCCAGCACCACTTTTACCTTTCCAGGGGCCATTTCAACCCCCAGGTTGGATTTTCAGTAGCCTAGGTAGTCTAGCAACTCTTTGTGGAATTCGCATTTTGAGAGTTTCATATATAATTTGGTTCTTTTTAGAACCTGTTGGACCAATTGAACATGCTCTTCCATGGTTTCGCATTTTGAGAGTTTCACATATAATTTGGTTCTTTCTAGAACCTGTTGGACCAATTGAACATGTTCTTCCATGGTTTCACTGAAGATAAGGATGTCACCCAGGTACATGAGGACCCCCCAGTAAAGATGCAGGTGTAGCACCTCATTGATGAGCTGCATAAACACTGCAGGAGCCTCTTGAAGTCCAAAAGGCATGACTTTGAATTGGAAGCTATCCAGAGGGCAGTTAAAAGCAGTTTTCCACTCATCTCCCTCTTTGATAAGGACCCAGTAGCAAGCTTCCCTGAGATCTAGCTTGGTGAATACTTTGCCCTTCGACAGGTGGTTCAATAAGTCCTTCATAAGAGGGGAGAAGGCGGAGCTTCGTTTCGGCGATACAGCTGCGATCTCGGGGCTCTGAGATCGCAGCCGATATTTTCGCCCCTGGTCGGTCCTAACGGACCTAAACCGTCCCGTAGAGACGGTGATTGTGAAGGGCACTGTTCCAGGATCCCAGAGATATCGCAAAATCTCTGGTTTGATCCGGAAGAAGCCCTTTCGCTGGCGGCGGAGAGGCAGCCTCCATAGCTGCTGAAGTCGGGACAGCTCCGAAAAGAAAGTGATTGGAAAGAAGTGTGTCGGCTGGGTGAGAAAAACTCTTTTGTGTTGTAAATTCGCTGAGGTTGGAAAGTTCATCCGGGATAAAGAAGAAAGCTGTGAGATTTTTTTTTTTTTTTGACTGAAATTGTTGTGAGCGGCGTTTTTTAAAGTGATGTCAAATTGAGGCTTGGGTTTTTTTTTTCTTTTCTTTATACTTTTTGGGAAAGATTTTACTGTGACTTTGTAGGTAACCGGATTGAATATTCTCTTATATATATTTTTATGCTCCCTTTGATTTTTTAACTTTCTTTAAGATAGAGGCTCCCTTTGGCTATTTTTTCTTTTTTCTTTTGTATATATTATTCCTTTTTTCTGGCTGGGGGGGAGGAAGAGCATTAAGAAACTTTGTAACACTGCCAACTAGAGGCTTGAAAGTATTTTATTTGAATGGGAGAGAATTGTAAAAAGACCTCTTCTCAAGGACATTTTAATGTGATAAGATAGAGGGAGAGCACAGCAAAATATTATTGCAGGTGCTTTCCTGGACTGTTATCAAGAACACTTGAGGTTTGGCTTTGAAGCTGTTGGAGAAGAGAGTCATAACAAGAGCCTTGGATAAATAAATAAAGTGCAGTGTGCTTTCTTATACCCCACACACTAGCCTTTTTTTAAAAAAAAAATTTTTCAATTCTAGTAATATTTTTATTTTTGTTTGTTATTTTTTTTAAAGGGAAAGCCTCAGGGTTTTTTTTTTCTTTATTTTTCTTTTCTTTTTTATTGGGACTTTTTTGCTTTTCTTATCTATGTTCTTGGACCACTTTGTTGTTATTTCTTTTTATTATTATTATTATTATTATTATTGAGACTTTGCAACTGGATTAAGGTGTGAAGAATTTGGGAACTTTTTCTTTTTCTTTTTTTTTTTGCTCTTAATCAATATTACTATTTTTGGATTTGTTTTTCTTCTTTCTACTTTTTTTTCTTTTTTTATGGTGGACTATTTCGTAATTGGATTAGGGTCTAGAAGAACCTGAAGATCTTTCTTCTTCCTTTTTTGCTGTTTCTTCCTTGGTTTCGTGTTTTTGACTATCGGAGTTTTCCATTTTGGATTATAATTGGCTGCCTTACTAGTTGGATTAAAAGTTAAGAAGAATTTGAAGCCTTGGAAGCATTGAAATGAGCAAGAAACCAATATCAACTGGCATTTCTGCTTCTACCTCTGCTTCCCCACCAGCTGGAGGACAACGCTTAATCCAGACAATGTTGAAGCAAGATAAGGAACAAGAAAGAGTAACTTTACAGACAATTATGCAAGGAATCCAAGATCTCAAGATAAAATCAGACATCATTGAACAAAGAACAGAAAATATTGAACAAAGAATAGAGAAGACTGATGAAAAAGTGGAAGACATCAAACAAATGATGGTTAAGTATGAGGAGAGATTTCAAAAAATTGAGGAAGAAGGAAAACAAAGAGAGAAGAAGATTGGAAATATTGATAGTAGATTAACAGCGGTTGAACAAGAAAAAGGTGGGATGCTGAGGTGGGAGATGGAAAGGTCAGAATTTTACCTTAGATTTCAAAATATAGAAGAGGAAAAAGGAGAAAACTTGGTAGCGCTAATGATAGAAATTTTGGCAGATTTGTTGGAAATTACAGAGGAAAAGATGATGGATGGAATAGATGAAGTATATCGAGTTTATACAAGATATGCGATGAGGAATAAATTACCCAAGGAAGTCCATATTAGATTTACCAAAAAATCCATTAAAACACAAATATTACAAGTGGTAAGAGAGAAAACATTGAAATACAAAGGTATTTGTGGTTTTAAAACAAATACCCAGAAGAGTGAGAGAGATGAGAAGAGAATATCGATTTCTGACCAAAATGCTACTGGAAAACGAAGTGAATTATAGATGGCTGATTCCAGAAGGATTAATGTTTACGTGGCAAGAACAGAGACATAGAATTGATTCAATTGAAAAAGCAGAACTTTTCCATGCAGAATTTTTTGGAAGAAGAAGAGAGGAGGCAGAGAAAGAGGTCTCATCAATTGAGTTTCAAGAGGAACAACTAGAGACTGAAAAAGAGAAAGGAGCTGTAGGTGGACAGGTGGATAATAAAGAACAGCGTGAAGTGAGATCCACGAGAGCTGTTAGACCTAAATATAAAGCATAATCATGGAAGAAAGAAAACTGATTACAATGAATATAAATGGACTTAATTCAGCTGTTAAAAGAAGGAAAACTTTTCACAAATTAATGAAATTAAAATTTGATATAATTTGTCTACAAGAAGTTCATATTAAAAAACAACATGAACAATTGTTAGTACAGCCAAAATTGGGGAAAATATTTACTTCTTTGACTCAATGTAAGAAAAGAGGAGTGGTTCTATACATTAAAGAGGCTATCCCAGCAAAATTGATTTACACAGATGAAGATGGAAGAATATTAATGGTAGAAATAATGGACAATAATATAAAAATACTCTTGATTGCAATTTATGCTCCGAATGATAAACAAGAAGAGTTTTATAAAAAGTTACATATGAAAATAATTGGACTGGACTTTGTTAATATAATTATGATGGGAGATTTTAATGGAATTGTGGACAATAAATTGGACTATATAGCAACAACAACAATGCAAAATAGAAAGACTCTCCCAAGGTCTTTTTTTAAAATGACAGATGAATTAACTTTAAGAGATATTTGGAGAGAAAGAAATGTTAAAGCTAAACAATATACTTTTTACTCAAATAGACATTTATCGTGGTCCAGATTAGATATGATTTGGATCTCAACAGAATTAATATCCAATATTAAAGAAACAAATATTGAAACAAGTACTTGGGCAGATCATAGCCCAATGACAATTAAATGGAAGGGACAAAAAAAAAGATCGAGATGGACATTAAACAATACTATTTTAAAGGAGAAAGATTTTATACAATGGATGGAGAAGGAATTGGCTTTTTTCTTCAGAGAAAATAAAAAAGAAGATACTTCAACGCAAAATGTGTGGGATACAATGAAGGCATATGCCAGAGGTTTGATAATAGATTATACAAGAAAAAAGAATATTAGGAAAAGGCAAGCTTTTAAGGCCTTGGAAGATGAGTACAAAATTCTTGAAAAAGAATTACAGAAAATGCCACAGAAAAAAGGATATTAAATTGAAGCTGGATGTAATTAAACATAAAATGGAATTAATAGAGAAAGAAGAACTGGCACAGAAAATCAGAAACTCTAAACAGAATTATTTTGAAGATGCAAATAAACCAGGTAGATGGCTAGCATATAAATTGAGAAAAGAGAAGGAATCAAGAAAAATATTGAAGTTAATAGATGAACAAGGCCAAGTTTGTTATGGGAATAAGGAGAAAAAAGAAATTATTCGAGATTTTTATGGGCAATTATATAAACAAGAGAATATTGATGAAGAAAAAGTCAAACAGTATTTACAGGAAGCTAATTTACCAAAGATACCTAAAGAGACTGAAGAAATGTTAGAAAGCAATATAACAATGATGGAATTAAATGAAGCATTTAAGAGACAAAATAATGGGAAAGCACTGGGTCCAGATGGGCTTCCAGCAGAATTCTATAAAACATTTCAAGAATCATTAAGCATCCAATTGTTAGAAGTTATGAATGAAGTTATGTTGAAAAAGATGATACCCAAAACATGGTCAGAGGCTTATATTATACTTATACCAAAGGAAGAGACTGACCCACTGCAAATTAAGAATTATAGACCTATTTCTTTATTGAACGCAGACTATAAAATCTTTGCTTCAATTTTAGCAGAAAGACTTAACAAATATCTAAATAATTTTATTCACCCAGATCAAAATGGATTTCTGCCAAAGAGACAAATTAGAGACAATATGAGAGTAATCTTGGACACTTTGGAATACTATGAGGCTCATCCTGAAAAGCAAATGGCTTTGATATTCCTAGATGCTCAAAAAGCATTTGACAACGTGAACTGGAAATTTATGTTATTATTATTGGAGCAGATGGGTTTTGCTAAAAAATTTACTCAAGCAATAGAAGCCATATATAACAAACAGACAGCAAGGGTAATGATGGAGGGGGAACTTACAGATTTCATTAATATAAGGAAAGGTACAAGACAAGGATGCCCCCTATCTCCTTTGCTATTTGTGTTGACCTTGGAAGTGTTGAATAGAAATATTAGGGATGATAAAAGCATAAAAGGAATGAAAATTAAGAAGGAAGAATTTAAGCTACAAGCTTTTGCTGATGACTTAGCTTTTATTCTGGAAGACCCGCTAGAAACAGCTCCAAAGTTATTGGAAAAGATAGAGACTTATGGAGAGGTGGCTGGTTTGAAAATAAATAAAGATAAAACAAAGATTTTGACAAAGAATATGCTATTGAGACAGAGAGAAGAACTGGCAGATCTTTTGAAAATTCAAGTTACAAATAAGGTTAAGTATCTGGGGATATATTTGACAACAAGATGTAGCACACTAAAGGAGAATAATTATATTAAACTTAAACAACAGATAACTACAGATTTGAAGAAGTGGGAAAACTTGCAATTGTCATTAATAGGGAGAATTTCAACAATTAAGATGAATATTTTACCTAGAATTTTATTTTTGTTTCAAACAATACCAATTAGGCTTGGAAAAGACTATTTTGAAGATTTAAATAAAATCATGTTGAAGTTTATATGGCAAGGTAAAAAAGCAAGAATAAAGCTAAAGCTTTTGCAAGATGCTAGAATTAGAGGAGGTTTTGGCTTGCCTAATTGGGAATTGTATTATCAAGCTGCAAGTTTGATGTGGGTCAAAGAATGGATAACATTAAGGAAACATAGGTTGTTGACATTAGAAGGGCATGATTTGCTGTTAGGTTGGCATGCTTTTTTATGGTATAAGGGAACTAAAACACATGGTTATTTTAGAAGACATTATGTACGGGAGTCTTTGTGGTTAAATTGGGAGAAGATAAAAAGACAATGTTATTTGAAAATTCCAGTTTGGTTGTCGACCATTGAAGCATTTTCCTATCCTATAATTTACAAGAAGGAACAAACAGTTAGATATGGGGAACTTTTGGATGAAAAGGGTGAACTTAAATCGATCCAAAACTTAGAGGAACAAGGTATAAGGATGAATTGGTTTTCATATGTACAAATACATTCAAGGTATGATGAAGATTCTAAAATGGAGGGATTTTATGATAAGCAGACTGATTTAGATAAGATCTTGATGGGTACTGATGAGAAGGTGATTAAAAATTTTTATGGTTATTTACTGGGAATGAAATTAGAGGAAGAACAAGTCAAAGAAACTATGATTGTTTGGGGGAAGAATTTTGGATATGGGATTGATTTAGACAAATGGCAGAAATTGTGGTCTCAAAATTATAAAATGACAATGTCAACAGCATATAAAGAAAATTTGTATAAGATGTTTTACAGGTGGCACTTTCCTCCAACAAGAATAGCAAGAATGTTCAAGAATAAATCTGAAAAATGCTGGAAATGTCATCAGATACCCAGCTCGTATTACCATATGTGGTGGACTTGTGAGGATGCTAGAAAATATTGGACTATAATTCGCATGTGGTTGGAAAAAATGACAAAGAAACATATAGACTTGAAACCAGAGATCTTTTTATTGGGAATCTTACCTGATATATATAGTAAATATTTGAAATATCTGATTGTAAATGTATTAACAGCGGCCAGGATTGTATTTGCTAAAAACTGGAAGAATGAGAAAATACCATTACAGGAAGAAATTATTAAGAAAATATTGGAATGTGCTGAAATGAGTAGATTGACATTTGAAATCAGAGAGCAAGAGGATAAACAATTCTATGAAATTTGGGATCTTTTTTATAAATGGCTAGATGATAAAATACGATAATAGAATATCTTAGATAGTAAGAAATATCTTTATCTTGTTATTTTGCTTTTACTTTGTTAATCGATATTATATTTATAAAGGTTTTTTTTTTTTTTTTAGGATTGATTTGGTATGATTATATGATTAGTTGAATAATTTGGTTAAAGTATTGTTAGCTCATAAAGCATGAATGATTAAAAGTATAGTCTTTTTGTTTAGTGATTATAGGATATATAAGTTTGGATTGATAATATGAGTTGTTATGTAACATAATTGTAACTGGGACTACAAAATGAATGCACAAAAATGATGAACCAACTGACACACTGTATGTAAATATGAGAGGTGTATGTTTTAATGTTTTGTTTGTCTTGTCTGTTTGTAGAAAATTAATTAAAAAAAAATTTTTTTCAAAAAAAAAAAAAAGTCCTTCATAAGAGGGAGAGGATACATGTTTTTGACACATACTGCATTCACGCCTCTAAAGTCAATACACAATTTCAATCCACCATCTTCTCCTTGAACAACACAGGGGCAGCTAATCTGGCAGGCTCAATAAAACCTTGTTCCAAATTGCTGTCAATGTATTTCCTAAATTCAGTCATTTCAGCAGGCGTCATGGAATACATCTTTGGTTTTGGTAATTTTGTCCCAAGTTCTAATTCTATGGCGCAATCAGTGACTTGATGGGGAAGTAAAACATTACATTCTTCACTGAATACTTTAGTCAAATCTTTGTATTGGTCAGGTACCTGGTGGTTAACTGGCAGAAGGTGGGATGCCATGGATGCTGGCTCAGTTCTGGGTTCGAGCTGACTGTAGTGGGTGGAAGAGGAGGCAATGGGCCCAGTCCAATAAGGATTTTTCTGAATCCATCCTCCCATTTGATCATCAGGGACCATTTGTCTAACCAAGCAAGTCCCAGTATGATTGATTCTGACATCTTGGGGGCCATTATGAAGCATATGAGCTCACGATGGGGCCCTAATTCCATCTTGATTAATTCTGTCAATTGAGTGGCTGCCCCCCCTTAAGATTCCATCCACTTGCTCAAATCTGATTGGGCGTTTTAGTGGGTTAGTCTTTATGCCCAACTGTTCAACAATGGGGAGTTGGATAAGACATCTGGAACACCCAGTATCAATGACACCTTCTAACTCCCCAGCCTCCCCCATGTTTGGTACTACTAACTTGACCTTGACTGTAAAAAGGATGGGATCACTCACCATTGGGTCATCTTGGCAGGTTGGGTTTTTGGGGACATGGTGTCGGTTTGATGGTCCATTGCTCCCATCTGCGCAGATGGGGCTTTCCCAACTGTTTGGTGAACCAGTCCCTGCCTGGAGGTCTTCCTTGATTCTTCCAACCTCTAACAGCTGTATTAGGCTTTGACTTGTGGCACAGGAGCAGGGGCTAGACTGTCTTCTGCCCTATGACTGGCTTGGCCACATCAGTAACATTTCAGCACCCTAGTGGGTCGGTAACGAGCAGGTTCGGCTGGTTCAGTCGGCGGTCTCCTCACCACAATTCTCTTAGTCGGGGCTGCCAGAAGGGGTTTCCTGTGTGGGTTGATGCTGTGATCTAAGCTGAGGGAGGTGGTATACCACGACTGTAAGGTCTCTGGAATTCCCCTAATTGCACAGGCCTTCTGTACTTCTGGATCAATGGCTTTGTTAAAATAGTGTAAAGTCATTCTTTTAGGCCAATCCATGAGGTGGCTTACAACCCTTCTAAAATCCCAAATGAATTTTGACAATGGTCACTTGCCTTGCCTCATTTCTATTAACTTCTCTTCATTCTCTGCTACCCTGTCTGATTTTCAAATCTGAATCTTAATAATTGAATAAATCCATTTACATCGTGTAATTCAGGGGCTTGTTCATTGTGTAGTTGGGCCACCCAGTCTGAAACATCCCCTTCATTCATCCCATTTGTTATGGCCAAAACCAAATCACACTCTGTGGCATATTGATCTCCAAATTGTTCTATATGGGATCAGATTCGAGTGAGGAAGTTTTTCTGGCGGCCATCGAACATGGCCTCAAAGGGTATTTGGTCCGGCCTGGGTCATGGTTGCAGAGGTGGCACATGCCAGGCTCCTGCAGGTTGTACTGGAATGTAATGAACAGGCCAGGTGGCATACATAGGCTGGGTAGGCCCCCTGAATCCTGGCTGGGTCATGCCTCTGTGGAATAGGGTTCCCTGTGGCTTTGCTTCTGGTTGGGACTGCAATTGTGGTTGCCAGGAGGAAAATGGGTGTGGCCTGGTTCCCTGGTCGGGTGGAGGGGATGTGGCTGCTGTCTACTGTCTGGGCAACCCCCTTTCAGACCAGAGCTGTTGGTGCTGGCTGCCATTGGCATTGAATCCACCCCTAGCCTGGATAAAATCCCCACCCTGGAGGGATACTCTCTACAGGGGGCAACATTCCTTCTGGGAAATGAGGGGATTGCCTTTGAGGTTGCACTTTACCTCTGTTAGTTGATGCTTCTTTCTAGCTTCCTCCAACTGGCATCTGTATAGTCTTCTTGTTCCTCACAATATTTGGGTAAGGGAATATGGGTAGTCTCAAGCTTCCACTCATCCAAATGGACAGACCAAATCTGTCATCTTTAAATTCTGGAACTGTTGATATAAATCTGCCCTTGATGGACTTCCAGGAATAATATGGGGGTTGTCTTCTTGAGAGAAATCAGACCCCAATCGTCTCTCTTCCCTCCAATCCAACAGAATAGCCATATGACTGGGGCTAGAGAAAGATTTCTCTTCAGACAGCTGGGTTACCTCTGGGTTATAACAACTTCTTGAGTTGAAACGCTTTGGTATAGTTCCCAAATCTCTTTCTCCAACTGACATCCTGAAAGCATCCATCATCTCCTCCAAACATGGGCTGGAAGATTCAATTAATGCTCCAGGGGGAGTGCCCCCACACGCTCCCCCCTGCACTTTGGCTGATTGCTGCTCTTTGTCTATTTCTGGGAAAAGAACTACGGGGCACAAGCCAAACCCATTCAAAAAATAAAAGTAGAACTTGGGAAATAAATGTCAAGCATCCAGACAGAATCCATGATATCAATTACTCCGAGATGTTATCTCTCCAATTGATTTATTAGGAACAAATCTGGCACATTCAAAAGCAATTTCCCAAGTGAAAGCTTTTTCACACGTTACATAGAATCCACCTTTTCTCTGCCCTTCTCTCCTCCCATTTCTACACTTCATAAATCACGAGAACCAATTAACTGAAACTGCAAATTCTTAATTCGACACACAGAATAACCTTGAACTTTTCAACTCCTCTAACTCTCTAAAAAAAATATGCGGCAGCTGAATTTCAAAGCTGACAGTTGCTTATTTACCTCTTCTACAAGTTGTAATTACTCATGCTAAGGCTTGGGCCATGTTTCTTTATTTAATTGTCTTTCTTCAATTCATCTAGTACCTTTCTCATATGTGTGATTCTGGGTGGCTTAAAACTTGAAACACAAAAAATAATGCAAAAAACCCATCCTAAATCATAAAACAGAAACCACTAAAACATTAAAAAAGGTCAAAACCACTCAAACCATAGCATACATAATCTGTGAGAGTGAAATCCAATTAACTAACAACATTGCCATTTAACAGACCACTGCTACCAAATCCCCCCTGTAAGATGACAAAGCCAAGGCTTCGGGCCTTTTTTAAATGCCAGAAAGGTCATGGACAATCTAAGGTCCAGGGAATGTTGTTCCAAAGTATGACTGCCACAGAAGAAAACACTCTTTTCCTGAGTCCCTTCAGATGACATTCCTTAACAGATGGGACCCATAACTTCCTTTCCTGCTGGTTCTGTTGGGACAGGTCCTCCAAACATTCTACTCCCACGCCATGTATGGCTTTATGGGACACAAGGCAACCTATGCCCACTGGGTCATTGTTGCAAAGATGTTCCCTTTCCTAAACAGAGAAACAGAATGACCAAGGGTGGGAGCAGGAGGATAGGACAGGACCAGTCATGGCATATATCAGAGAGGGTGCATGGGTGCAAAAAATGTACTATGTGGGTTAAGAAAGGCATATGGGGATACATAGACCAGGGAAATCATATTGGAGGAGGCGCACAGGTCTGTGGAGAACACAAAGGTGTGTCATGGGCCAGAAAGGGTACTGTGAGCAGGATTCCTTCTTCCCTGTTTCCCTCTCCCTTTTTCCTTTTTTTCTTTCCCTCCCATTTCCCTTCTCTTCTTTTCTTTTTTCCCACAGGTAAGTAAATGACTGCTGCTAGGTGGGGCAAGAAGCAAGGGATTGCAAGATTGACCTGGAAATTTTCATGGAACATTGCAAAGGTAACCATAGCAGCAGCCCAGCAGTGCAGTAGTAGCTAGTAACAATGAAGTTGTCACAACGTCCCCAAAATTCATTCCTTCATGGGTCACACATTTTGGACACATTCTATAATTTGTCAATTTGAGGAACCTTGGTTCAAAAGTTATTACCCAAAGATGCATCATTTTGCCCAGTTAAGAATTGTCATAGTGTACAAATTACCAGCACCTTGAATTGTAGCTGGAAGTACACTGGTAGCCAATGTAGCTCAAAGAGCAGAGATTTAATATATGCTGCTTAAGGAGCACACATAACTGTCCATAGAAAAGTAAAAGTAAAGGTTCCCTTTGCACATATGTGCTAGTCATTTCCGGCTCTAGGAGGTGATGCTCATCTCTGTTACAAAGCCGAAGAGCCAGCACTGTCTGAAGACATCTCCATCATCATGTGGCTGGCATGACTAAACGCTAAAGGCGCACAGAACACTGTTCCCACTGGACCCTATTTTTCTACTTGCATTTTTACATGCTTTCGAATTGCTAGGTTGGCAGAAGCTGGGACAAGTAATGTCAGCTCACTCCATTATGCAGTGCTAGGGATTCGAACCACCAAACTGTAGACCTTTCTGATCGCCAAGCTCAGCATCTGAGCAACTGAGCCACTGCATCCCTTAACTGTCCATACTGCCTCCTTTTCTACCAAGTGCAGCTTCCCAATTCTATTCAAGGGTAGTAGTCTCCCATAAAGTGCATTACAGAGTCCATTAGAAGCTGCTATGTTGTGAATCAAAGCAAATCTACATGCTTTGTTTATTAATTTGTTGTACTTGTGCCTGCCTTTCTATCATTTCAAGGTGGCTCCATCCTCTTTTCATCCTTCTAATGTGTGATAAAGTGATAAATGATAAGAACAAGTAGAGTAAGTAGGAACTTGATATCTTAGTCAGTACTTCACACTAATTGCAATTGACCTACTTCTTGGCATTACAGCTCAGCCACAGCACATTTTGTTCATCTCTATTTGTTCATAACTAACTCTGTTAGTTCTGCTGATTTTCTGTGAGACTAGATTCAAGGTTAATATGTATGAGCAGTTTGTATTAAAATGAAGCTTAGGGCCTCACTGAATTAGGTCCCAAGCTTCAGTTCAATATATGCTGCCCATCATTAAATTAGTAAACTTACAGCCAAAGAGAGTTCTCTTGTATATACAACCAAATGCTGTTTATTATTTTTTTTTAAAAAAAAAAACCCATAAATAAATAATCCACCCACATAGAGATCTTTAATCTAAAGCAATAGAACTCTTTTAGGCTCAAGCCACAAATTTTAAATGTTATGTGTTGCTGTCTCTATGCCTTTTTTGCTTCTCAGGAAATATTCAGGGAATCAATCTGTGTCTGTAAGTTAGATGAAAACTTCCATTCTTGATCAATTAAATTCAGAATTTTTCCCTTCTTTTCCCAGTGCAGGGGTTAAAAAGAAACAAACAAATTTATCTGGGCACTACTAATGCACTGATTAAAGCAACGATTACGTTTTAGAAGGGACCTTCAAAATCAATCACACGCGATGACTATTAAAGCATGAGCATCATGCAACTATTTCAATCAGAAATTTTACTTTTGTTCTCATAATATTGATCCATGAGAGCAGCTCTGCTTTCACTTTTGTGATGTCACTTGAATCACTGTCAAGAGAATCTTTCTTTCCAAATGATGCTTCGGTATTGTATAGTTCTATGCTGAGTGCAGCAATATGTCAGCCTTAATGTTTCATGGCATCTGGCAAACTCACTTGTTTTCTTATCTATACACTCATGGTTTGAAATGATTTATAGCTTGCAGTAAAAGAGGTATATAGACAAAGTGTAATCTTCTGTCAACCAATCATTCCAGATGGAACTTGAAAATAAGTAATACATTTTGTTATAAACACAAAAGGACATTGAGGATATTATATTTGGTGGTTGCTGGCCCTTGTGGGAGTCCTCCTAATGTCTCCATGAGTAACATAGTATGTTGACAGAAGTCTAGTGATCTTCAGGGTACATTTTCTGAGAATCATAGAGACTGAAAGCTGTGTAAACTATAATGTTTAACTACATAACTGAATTTCAGGAGAATGAGCTGAGTGACTCTGGGGCATAATACACAAAGTACACTGTTTGCTTGTCACCTGTATCCACCCGTCCAATCCTATTAATTCATATTTCAACTGCTATGGATTTCACAGAATATAGGAATATCTGCTTTGATCTTCCTGGTTGTAGCCCAAGATCTGGATGCTAATATGCAAATTATCCTATAGATGAGATCAGGGTAAGCTCGGTCAAATCCAAAAACCTAGGTCTTTGCTGTTTCCATTTCAGAAAACAAATAAATTGGGAGAGAGGAACAAGAATAAGATATAGTGGTATAATCTTATTAGACAGAGTCTTCACATGAATAGAATTTCTTCTGAGCAAGCTCTGCTCTTCTTATTCTGTTTTCTTATCTTATATTTTCTTTTCTTTTTTTCTCTGTACTTAAAAATGCATACTAGGCCTCCAAGATTCCATATTTTTCCAAACTTCAATTGAATTTTCTTCAATTTTGTTGAAACTGTTGGAAGAAATATCCATCTGGTTCAGTTCCAAGCTGGGAGAAAAGCACTGAAAGCATGGAGGTTGATTGGAAAATGGTTTGTTGAAACAGAACCACATGGATTGTCATGGGCAGCTGACCACATGGAGTTGAGAGAGAGAGGTATTTCTAGTATATCCTACAATACTGAGAGTACACCAAAGATCAGAATAAAAATGGTTGATTCCATCATACTGATAGATTTTGCTTACAATAGATTGAAATGATTTTTTATACTAATCCCTTTTAGTCATTCATCAAATGCAGGCATCTAGTTTAGCACCCCTTCTTCAAATCACTTATCTAAGTTTTATTTTAATAAGCTTGTGAATTGTAGTAGTTTGACCAAAGAAAATAATAGTAGTATTTGTGGTGGCTTTTGATCTAGAGCAGTTTTAAACATTCCATTCAGACGCTGCTTTCCAAGGAAATTATCTTGTACCCTACCAAAATAGCATATGTACACATTCTTTAATGACTTGCTAATTGTGATGATGTAAACCCTGAAGTTATTCAATCTCCCAGTCTCTCTAGTGATGAGTGTCGTGTCCGTCGGTAAGGAGACCAGGAGGCGGTGACTAGGTTTCAGCTCTTTATTGGTCCCCGGAACCGATCTGGCTCCAAGGGAAGAACAGCGGCTTTTTATTCCCAAGCCGCCGCGGCCGCGGCCAATGGCACCGCTTTGAATCTCCCGTGATTCGTATCCACCAATCGTGGGAAATTCTTAGCGGGCCAATCAGCGCGGCTCGCTAAACCAATCAGATTGCCCCGCGCTTTGGCCAATCAAAGCACAGGGTTTCAAGAATGCTAATGAATGTACAGAACACCCCTCCCCTCTTGGTTTGGTCCTATGTAACGTAGTCCCGTAGGTAGGTGGGGCTCCGTACTTGCCTACTGGACCTGCTCAGGTCAGTCGTGGGTTGGCTCCTGGCCGGTTCGGTCGGGTTCTCTGTGTCTCTCGGACTCATCAGTGGAACCGCCTGGTATGTCTTGCCGGGCCGCTCGTTGCAGCTCCCTCCCGGTCTACCCGGGCTGGTTGAGCTGCGGTTTTCGCTGCTCCCGCCTGGTCTTTCGGGGTGGTCGAGCTGGCCTGGCTGCTTCTTCCTGGTGAGGTTCCGGGCTGGCTGCTTGCTGGTGAGTATGGCTGGTTCCTTTCTTCTGGGATTTGGTTTCCGGGGTATATTTGGTTCCTGGGGTATTCCCTCCCCTCTTGGTTTGTGTTAAGGGGATTGGTTATGTCTGGTTGCATGTCGGTTGTGTTTCTTGTGGCTGTCCTCGATCTTAATTGATCGATGTGGCGTTTCCATGCTCATCTGTCGGTTGTTTGTAGCTGGTACGAGCGGGGACCTGTCAGTTGGGTTATGGTTGCTGGTACCCATAGTGGGTCTCTGGTTAGGTTCTTTGCGTAGATGGCATCGCCTGGTGCAAAGGATTGGTACTTGCTGGAGGAGTTTGGGGGTTTCTCTGGGTTGTATGTGGGGTACAGTCTATCGAGTGGGGATCTTATTTTCCTCCCCATTAGTAGCTCTGCTGGGCTTTTGTTTGTTGTCATGTTCGGGGTTATGTGCTGTATGAAAAGCATTTTATTTATTTTGTCTTGGATCTCCCCGTAGTCTATTTTCTGAATGGTTTTTTTTCGTGAATTGAACCATCCGTTCCGCCCTTCCGTTCGCCGCTGGATGCACCGGGGCTGTCAGTGCGTATCATATGCCCCGTTCTGGTAGGAATTTTTCAAATTCCAGCGAGGTGAATTGGGGCCCGTTGTCCGACACAATGACATCTGGGAGGCCGTGTGTTGCGAAGAGTTTGCAAAGTTCCTTGGTCACGGCATTTGTGGTGGTGGTTTTCATGTTGCTTACCTCCAACCAGTTGGAGTAAGCGTCTATGGTTATTAGGAATGTATGTCCCTTTGTGGGCCCGGTGAAGTCTATGTGGATCCTAGACTAAGGTCCCCTGAGGGTTTCCCATTCTAGGATCGGTGCCGTGGGCGGGCTTGGTCTGGTTTCTTGGCAGCATTGAAACCTTGCTACCCAAGCCTCAATTTGTTTGTCCATCCCTGGCCACCAAGCGTAACTCCTGGCCAGGGCTTTTGTTCTAACTATGCCCGGGTGCCCCTCATGTAACAACTCCAGTACCTTCCCTTGCAGTTTTTCTGGGATAACCACCCTATCCCCCCAAAGTACACACCCTTTTTGTAGCGAGAGTTCTGTTTGCCGGTTCCAGAATGTTCTGAATGTCTCGTCGTTGTCCTTTTCTGGCCACCCTTTCCCTACCCAATGTAACACCCACCCCAGACGTTTGTCTTTATTAGTTTCTTAGGCAATGTCTGATTATGGGTAGATTGGGCAGAGTCTCTATGCTGAGGGCGGTCGTCGTGGGTGCTGGGTCGGTGTCTAGCTCGGATAGCGGTGAGCGGCTTAAAGCGTCTGCATGTGTCTTACCAGGTCGGTGTGTGAGCCGGTAGCTGTAGGCGGCAAGGAATTCAGACCACCTTGTCATTCTAGGAGAAAGAATGTACGGCGTGGCCCTGTTCCCTGCAAGGATTCCCAGAAGCAGCTTGTGGTCAGTGATAATGGTGAACGTCCGGCCGTAGAGGTACTCGTGAAACCTCTTCACTGCGGCAACGATATCCAGAGCCTCTTTGTCCAGCTGACTGTAGTTTCTCTCTGGTTTGGTGCAGGTCCTTGAAAAGAAGGCGATAGGTGCTTTTTTTCGTTGGGGAGAGTGTGGCTGAGGACGGCGCCGACGCCGAAAGGTGATGCATCGCATGTGATGCCTAGTGGTAGGGTCTCATTGTATTGGATGAGGACAGCATCCGAAGTGAGCAGGTCCTTGGTTTTCCTGAAGGCGGCTTCCTTGTGTTTCCCCCAAGTCCAGGTAGCCGCCTTGTCCAAGAGCCTACGCAAAGGCTCCGCTGCGGTCGCCTTTTGGGGCAGGAAAACATTGTAAAAATTATGTAGTCCCAGAAACACCTGAAGTTCCGTTTTAGACCTGGGTGTGGGAGCCTCTTTGATGGCTTTAATTTTGGTGTTGGTTGGGTGGATGCCGTGCCGGTCTCAGAGGTACCCCAGGAATTCAACCCGCTCTGTATAAAGTTGGCACTTTTCCCTCTTCACCATTAGCCTGGTTTCCTTGAATTTGGTTAGCACCTCCCTTAGTCGACCCTCTAGTTCTGGCTGGTTGGCTGCCGATACCAGCACATTGTCGAAATAGGGCACCACCCCCTTGATGCCTTGTAAGAGTCTCTCCATGAGGCTCTGGAAAATTCCAGGTGCCACGCTGACTCCGAACTGGAGTCGGTTACATCGGAAAGCTCCCTGGTGGGTGACTATGGTTTGTGCCTCTGTGGTTTCTTCGTCAACTGGCAGCTGCTGGTATGCTTGGGCCAGGTCGAGTTTCGCGAAAACCTTGCCTCCCCCCAGTAAGTGTAGAAGATGCTGCACTACTGGGATGGGTTAGGCACTTTGTTGCAAGGCGCAATTTAGGGTGGCCTTATAGTCCCCGCAGATTCTCACCGACCCGTCGGGCTTGACTGGGGTGGCTATTGGGGTCTCCCACCAGGCATGGTCTATTGGTTGTAGGACCCCTTGCTTGATGAGCTTGTCAATTTGCTCGTCAATTTTTGGTCTGAGTGCGAAAGGTACCCGCCTATTTTTTAGGCGTCTCGGGGGAACGTTCGGGTCTAGGCTAAAAGAGATAGGGGGCCCTCGGTACTTGCCTAGGGTGCCGTCGAACACTTCTTGGAAGTCCCGTGCCAGTTGTTGCTCCCAATTGGTCTCGGCGATGTGGTTGATGCCCATGACTTTGATGCCGAGCAGTGCGAACCATTGCAGTCCCAAAAGGCTGGGTCAGTCTCGATCCATGATTGTTAGGGGAAGCTTTGCAGTGCGTCCCTTAAATGTTACTCTGAATTGTCCGGTTCTGACTACTGGGATGCGGTTTCCCTGGTAGTCTTTAATGATTAGTCTCTGGTTCTCCAGTCCCTTCTTTTGGATGGTAGGCACCAAGCGTTTGATTTCTTGCCAGGCAACCATGGAGAGGTAGGACCCGGAGTCCACCTCCATCTTGCATGGCTCACCTTCGATGCCTACCTCCACGTAGAATTTTCGGGCATCGGTGGTTGATGCGTGGCCGATGATGACCGTCTGGTGTGTTTCCTCCTTCCGCCGGGTCTCGCCACCTCATCGGGCCTGTCCCAACGGCTGTCGGCTGGGCAATCTCTGGTTCTGGGGGGTGTGCTGTCCCATCTCCACTCGCTGTGGTCCCGCCGTCTGGGGCTGTAGGCTTTCTTCAATCGGCATACGCGGGCGATGTGACCCTTTTTGTCACAGTGCCGGCAAACTGCATCGAAGAACCGGCACTCGGATCTAGGGTGGTTGCCTCCGCAACCAGCACACGTGGTCCCCGACTTACGACCCCGCCGACTGCGCTGGTCGCGTCATGCCTGGAGCCGGTGGATTTCCTCCTCCTTGTCCAAAGTGTTGGAGGTGGAGTGGAATTTGCCATGGTGGGTGGTAGTTTCGTGGTGACTTGCTTCCAGTTGGGCCTCGGTCACCCATCCAGGGTTGTTGTTCGCGGTGCGGTCCCCGGCGTCCGGTCTCTGCATGCGGTTTGCCGACTGCCGGGCGGCCTCGGCTGCGGTGGCTTCAGCGATGGCATCGGCGAGGGCGATGTCGCTTTTGGCCATCAGCCGACTCTGTAGGACTGGGTCCCAAAGCCCGAGCACGACTCAGTCCCGTAGGGCCTCGTCCATGTCGGAGAACCCGCATAGTCCTCTTAGGTTCCGCAGCTCCGCAACAAAGTCACTGAGGCTTTCGCCCAACCTCTGGTCCCGCCAGTAAAACTCGTGCCATCTGATGAGGGTGGGCACGGCAGGAGCGTAGTGTTTTTGGAGTAATGGTTCGAGGTCAGCACAGTCCATCCCGGTGACATCAGCGGGTTTCTCTAGGGCTTTCGCCATCTTGAACACTGCGGGCCCGCAGTGTGTCAGGAAGATGGCTCGTTTCTTCGGCCCGGTGGCATCCTTCATGTCGCTGCATTTGAGGAAAATGCGGAATCTGTCCGTGTAGGATTCCCAGTCCTCGCTAGCGGGGTTGAAGGGTGCGGGCGAAGCGATGCTGGCCATCTCGTTGGTCTTGCTTCCGTCAGACATGTGCTTGCTGGGGTTCAGAATCGGGATCCCACCTTCGTCACCAGTGTCGTGTCCGTCGGTAAGGAGACCAGGAGGCGGTGACTAGGTTTCAGCTCTTTATTGGTCCCCGGAACCGATCTGGCTCCAAGGGAAAAACAGCAGCTTTTTATTCCCAAGCCGCAGCGGCCGCAGCCAATGGCACCGTTTTGAATCTCCCGCAATCGTATCCACCAATCATGGGAGATTCTTAGCGGGCCAATCAGCGCGGCTCGCTAAACCAATCAGATCGCCCCGCGCTTTGGCCAATCAAAGCGTGGGGTTTCAAGAATGCTAATGAATGTACAGAACAATGAGGACTAAGATTTTTAAACCCATTTTCAGAATTGCTTGATTTAGGGAATATATCTTCTGATCTGCTTTCTTGTCAATACTTCTTTTGGGTGAAATTGGAAAAAAAATCATTTACCTCTTCTATATATTTTGCTTTCCCACAGGGCTCTTTTTTATAAAAGAAAAATCTCTTTTTGCGCAGACTCTGTAGGACTGGGTCCCAAAGCCCGAGCACGACTCGGTCCCGTAGGGCCTCGTCCATGTTGGAGAACCCGCATAGTCCTCTTAGGTTCCGCAGCTCCGCAACAAAGTCGCTGAGGCTTTTATCAGATAAGTAGATGGCCACAATCTTTTTTCCATTCACTCTGCAAATCTTTTACTTAAGCATTTTTCCTTTTGTGGAAATATCTCCACAAAAGCCTCTCTCCCTTATTTCTGTTTCCTCAGATTCCAGGATAAAATGCCTTTTCCTTATCTGTTGTATTGTGTGAATATGTTTTTGGAAAGAGCTTATTAGTTCTTCCCTGAATTATTGCTGACCATTGAAAAAAAACCTTTTCTTTTGGGGTATGTTGTGTGTGAATTCAAAACTGCATTCAATGTACAGTTAGAGGAAGATAAAATATATACAGCCATTCCACCTTTTATTCCCAGGCATTAAAAATGCTATTTTTTCATAGTAGCCCAATTGTTATGTGTGGTAGAAGTTCAGTTGATATTTCATCTTAAAACTGTTGGCACAGACAGTGAGACCATAACAAAAACAATGTTTTTATTTTTTAAAAAAATCTGGTATCGCCATCTCTGTCCCCTCAAAAGCACAAATCTGAAGAATTTATTATTTTACTAAATTGTATTCTAAATTGTATTCATTCTTGCAAAATGTAGGCTTGTGCAAATGTATGGTTGCAATACAAAGTACTGGATTTCAGAGTTCTGGTTTTGAAAAAGCATGTAATTGAAATATCATAGTTTTGTTTGAAATTAAGTCAAAGGATTAGGATCCCTTCCTATTGATGACTCCTCTATATGAAATTAGTTCCATCAGGAAGCATCCTGTACTTCTCTATTTTTAGAGAGGGAGGATAATTTCTGTTAGTATGTTCCAGAAGATTATATCAGATAATCTCTAAACAGAAACATACCCCCACAAAGTTCATGGGTTTGGAATGTTTGAAACACAGTCTTGGCAGGCACAAAACCAATTCATGGGACAACCCTGAATTATGTTTTGTTCCCCAGTTTATAATTTTGATTGACACTTTCTCCCACAATTCTTTATTGACAGACCTATCCAGAAAGCATTGTTGATTTCCCCCTTTTCCTTCTTTCTTAAGTGGCATATTTTGGGCACGATGCACAAAGAATATAGAATAACAGAGTTGGAAGGGACCTTGGAGATCATCTAATTTAGCTCCCTGCACAAGCAGGAGAGTCAATACCAGGGGTGTCAAACTGGTGGCCCATAGGTCAGATGTGTCACAGGCAGGACACACCCATTTCAGCTCCACGAAGGGAAAAATATCGTGATACATCACATGACAGCAACTTGTTGCTCTGAGTTTGACATCCATGGTCTATAACATTTCAGAGAAATGGCTGTCCAGTCTCTTCTTGAAAACTTCCAGTGATGTGGCATCCACAACTTTTGAAGGCAAGTATGGTTGATTGTTCTACAATCTACACTATGTGGATCTCTTTTTTAAAATTTTTTTTAAAAAAACGAGCATACACATACAAAACATAAAAACATAAAACAATCTTCCATTTATATACATACAGTGTGTCAGTTGGTTACATATCTTTTGTGCTATTCTTTTGTAGTCATTTACTCACAACTTATATCAGTCTTCACATTGTCAAACTAACATATGCTTATATATTTATCAGTTATTAATCATCCATGACTAAACTATTTATTCCATCATTTTATATGAGATGTTCCAAGTTTTATCTTAAAATTTGTATTATACTTTCAACCAATGGTTATATTTATCTATATTATGTTTTATATCAGTCTATTAAATTTCTGTCACAAAATTATCTAGTCTATTATATTACCATGCCTTTTTATCCAACTATTGATAAAACAAATCCCATGTCATATAAAATTGCTTGTCTTTTTGATCTCTTTCAAATGTCAGTTTACTCATTTCAGCACAGTCCATATTTTTTTGATAACTTCCTCCTGCGTAAGTATTTTGTCATTTTTCCAGTTCTTCACAAATACAATTCTTGTCACTGTTAAAACATTTACAATCAGTTTCAGTTCTTTATTGTATATGTCCGGTATGACTTCCAATAAAAAGATCTCTGGTTTAAAGTGTATGTGTTGTTTTATCATTTTTTTCCAACCATGTGTGGATTTTAGTCCAATATTTCTTCACGTCCAAACATGTCCACCACATATGGTAATATGAACCAGGTATCTGATGACATTTCCAGCATTTATCCGATTTATTCTTAAACATTCTTGCAAGTCTCGTCGAGGGTAAGTGCCACCTGTAAAACATCTTATACAAATTTTCTTTATATGCAGTTAACATTGTCATTTTATAATTCAGAGACCACAATTTTTGCCATTTTTCGAAATCAATCCCATATCCAAAATTCACCCCCCCAAGCAATCATCGTTTGTTTTACTTGTTCCTCCTCCAATTTAAATTCTAATAGATGTCCATAAAGTTTTTTAATTACTTTTTCATCAGTACCCATAAAAATTTTATCTAAATCAGTCATCTTGTTGTAAATACCTTCTGTCTTAGAGTCTTTAACAAACCTAGGTTGACCAGAGAAGACAAAGCTTCGTCGCCGCGATAAAGCTGCTATCTCAGGGCTCCGAGATCACAGCTGATATCTTCACCCCTGGTCGGTCCCAACAGACCTAAACCGTCTCGTAGTGACGGTGACAGTAAGGCACGCGTTCTGTAGATTCCGGGGACATCGCAAGTCCCTGGTTGATCCAGAAGAAGCCCTTTTGCTAACGGCGGAGAGGCAGCCATTAGGCTGCTGAAGCTGGGACAGCTCTGGAAGAACGGGATAGAAAGAAGTGTATCGGCTGGTGAGGATCTTTTTTTTTTGCTTGGGACTTAAGAACACTCTAATATGAGAAGAAATCTGTAAACTTATTGACAGAATTTGATTTAGCAGCGATTTTTTTTAGTAATGTCAAAGTGAGGCTTGGCTTTTTATTTTTACTTTTTTTTTCTTTACTGAATTTCTATTGCGATATAGTTAATCAGACTGGTTTTTTTCTTTTACATTTTTATATTTACTTGCTTTCTCTTCGCCTTTCTGACTGTTTATATTTTTTAAAATAGAGGCCCCCTTTAATATATTTTTTTAAATATATATAAATATACATATATACTTTTTTTTTCTCTTTTTAGGCTTTTTTCAGTGGGGAAGAAGGGGGAGTGGATAGAAGAAACTTTGTAACACTGCCAACTAGAGGCTTGAAAATATTCTGTTTGAAGTTGAAAAATATTCTGTTTGAAGTTGAAAAACTTTTGTTTGAAAAACTTTTCTCAAGGCTACTGGAAATGATAAGATAAAGGGAAGAGTACTGGAGGATGTTTACACAGGTGCTCTTTGGAACTTCTATTATTAAATGAATATCTGAAGTTTGGCTTTGAAATTTGTGGAGAAGTCAAATAAGACCCTTGGATAAATAAAAGGCAGTGTGTGTCTTATTTTTTAAAAAAACTCCTTATTAATTGTTTCATCCCTCCCCTCCAACCCCACACTATTTTGTAATATTCATATATTTATTTTTATTTTTTATTATATCTCATTTTTATTTTTTTTTAAAGGGGAAGCCTCAGAATATTCTTTTTTTGCTTTTTTGCTTTTTTTTCATGGGGATGTCTGCCTTTTGATTTCTATTTTTGACTTATTTTTATGGCTTTTTTTCATCTTCTGAGGTTTTTCAAATGGGAAGAACTTGAAGAACTCTCTTTTTCTTTTTTTTCTTTTCCTTTTTCTTTGCTTATTACTTTTTGATATTATTGGGCTTTATTTTGCTTCTTTTTTTCTCTTCATTTTTTTAATTTTTACTTTTGAATTATATTTGCGTATTTTATAATTGGATTAAGGTCTTGAAGAACCTGAAGAATTTTTCCTTTTTAATTTTGGGCTTTTTACTTATTACTGGTATTGTTTTTCATTTTTTATGGTGTTTTCCTTTTTCTAAATTGGATTATAATTGGCTACCTCACTAATTGGATTAAAAGACCCGGAAGACCCTGAGTTATCGAAATGAGTAAGAAAATTTTACCTTCGGGCATCTCAACTTCTGCTCCTGTCTCCCTGTCATCTGGAGGACGACTCTCAACAATGGTGAAGCAAGACAAAGCACAAGTGGATTTAACGATGGTTATGCAAGGAATACAAGATCTTAAAATGAGTATTGAACAAAGAATGGAGAGTATTGACCAAAGAATTGGAAAGATGGATGAGAAATTTGAAAATTTTCAACAAATGATGGTGAAACACGATGAGAGAATCCAAAAAATAGAAGAGAAAGACAAGCAAAGAGATGATACAATTGTAAAAAATCGATAACAGATTAACAATGGTTGAACAAGAAAAAAGTGGGATGTTGAAGTGGGAGATGGACAGGTCAGAATTTTATCTTCGATTCCAAAATATCGAGGAAGACAAAGGACAAAACTTGGTGGCAGTAATGGTTGAAATTCTGGCTGGAGTCTTGGAAATAACAGAGGAAAAGATGATGGATGGAGTAGATGAGATATATCGAGTCTTCACAAGATATGCGACGAGGAACCAATTACCAAGAGAGGTCCATGTTAGATTCACCAAAAAAATTATTAAAAAGCAAATATTACAAGTGGTAAGAGAAAAGGGGTTGAAATATAAAGGCAAAGAGAACCTGGTTTTAAAACAAGTACCTAGAAAAGTGAGAGAGATTAGAAGAGAGTATTGATTTTTGACTAAAATGCTATTGAAAAAAGAGGTGAACTATAGATGGCTGATTCCAGAAGGATTAATGTTTACATGGCAAGAACAGAGACACAGAATTGATTCAATTGCAAAAGCAGAAATATTTTATAAGAAATTTTTCAAAAGAAGAGAAATGGAGATAGAAAAAAAAAAGATTTTAACTGAGTTTGAGGAGGAGCAAATGGAGATGGAAAAAGAAGAAGGCGCAATAGGTGGACAAATGGAGATCAAAGAACAACGTGAAATAAGATCCATGACAGCTGTTAGACCTAAATATAAAGCATAACCATGAGGGAAAAAAAACTGCTTTCCATGAATATAAATGGACTGAACTCAGCTATCAAAAGAAGGAAAACTTTTTATAAATTAGAGAAGCTAAAATTTGATATAATTTGCTTACAAGAAGTACACATTAAAAAACAACATGAACAATTATTGATATGACCAAAGTTAGGGAAAATATTTACTTCTCTGACTTATTGTAAGAAAAGAGGAGTGGTTTTGTATGTCAAAGAAACCACTCCAGCCAAATTGATTTATACTGATGAAGACGGAAGAGTATTAATAGTTGAAATAGTGGATAATAATATAAAAACACTCTTGGTTACAATTTATGCCCCAAATGATAAACAAGAAGAATTTTATAAAAAATTACATATGAAAATAATTGAACTGGACTATGTTAATATACTTATGATGGGGGATTTCAATGGAATTGTAAACAATAAACTGGACTATACAATAAAAACAACACAACAAAATAGGAAAACTCTCCCTAAATCCTTTTTTAAAATGACAGATGAACTAAATTTAAAAGATACATGGAGAGAAAGAAATGCTAAAACTCAACAATATACTTTTTATTCAAACAGGCATTTATCGTGGTCCAGAATAGATATGATTTGGACATCAACAGAATTATTATCTAATATTGAAGAAATAAATATTGAAACAAGTACATGGGCAGACCATAATCCAATGACAATTAAATGGAAAGGACAAAAAAGAAGATCTAGATGGACATTAAACAATACTATTCTAAAGGAAAAAGATTTTACACAATGGATGGAAAAAGAATTGGCCTTCTTCTTTAGTGAAAATAAAAAAGAAGATACTTCAATACAGAATGTTTGGGATACAATGAAGGCATATGCAAGAGGATTAATAATTGACTATACAAAGAAAAAGAACATTAGGAAGAGGCAAATGATTAAAGCTTTAGAAGATGACCATAAAAAACTGGAAAAAGAATTACAGAAGATGCCACAGAAAAAAGATATCAAACTTAAAATGAACATAATTAAACATAAAATGGATCAAGCAGAGAAAGAAGAACTGGCACAAAAAATTAGAAGTGCTAAACAGAACTATTTTGAAGATGCAAATAGGCGAGGTAGATGGTTAGCATATAAGTTGAGAAAAGAGAAAGAATCAAGGAAAATATCACAGTTAATAGATGAACATGGTCAAATTTGTTATGGTAATAAGGAGAAAAAGTCAATCATTCGAGAATTTTATGGACAATTATATCAACAGGAGGATCTTGATGAGGAAAAAATTAAACAGTATTTACAAAATGCTAACCAACCTAAGATACCTGATGAAACTCAGAAAATGTTAGAAAGTGCTATAACAATGATGGAATTAACCGAAGCACTCAACAGACAGAATTTTATAAAACATTACAAGAATCGTTGAGCATTCCACTGTTAGAAGTCATGAATGAAGTTATGACAAATAAGAAAATACCTAAAACATGGTCAGAAGCTTATATTACACTTATTCCAAAAGAAGGGGTTGACCCATTACAAATTAAGAACTATAGACCTATTTCCTTATTGAATGCAGACTATAAAATCTTTGCTTCAATCTTGGCAGAAAGCTTAAAAATACCTAAATAACTTTATTCACTCTGATCAGAATGGATTTTTACCAAAGAGACAGATTAAAGACAATATGAGGGTAATCCTGGACACATTGGAATATTATGAGGTACACCTGGAAAAACAAATGGCTTTGATATTTTTAGATGCCCAAAAGGCATTTGATAATGTGAACTGGAGATTTATGTTATAACTATTGGAACAGATGGGCTTTGCTAGAAAATTTATCCAAGCAATAGAAGCCGTATATTATAAGCAAACGGCAAAAGTAATGATAGATGGAGAATTCACAGACTCTATCAATATTAAAAAAAGGTACCAGACAAGGATGCCCATTATCTCCTTTGTTATTTGTATTGACCTTGGAAGTCTTAAATAGAAATATTAGAGAGGATATAAACATAAAAGGAATGAAAGTCAAAAAGGAGGAATTCAAATTGCAAGCCTTTTCGGATGACTTGGTCTTTATTTTGGAAGACCCTTTAGAGACAGCTTTAAAACTATTGGAAAAGATAAGAGACTTATGGTGAAATGGCTGGTTTAAAAATAAATAAAGACAAAACAAAGATTCTGACAAAGAACATGTTATTAAGACAAAGAGAAAAGCTGGCAGATTTATTGAAAATTCAAGTTACGAACAAAGTTAAATATTTGGGGATATATTTGACGTCAAAATGTATCACACTGAAAGAGAATAACTATATTAAACTTAAACAGCAGATAGCATCCGATCTGAAAAAATGGGAAAACCTACAATTGTCATTGATAGGTAGAATTTCAACAATTAAGATGAATATTTTACCCAGAATTTTATAATTGTTCCAAACAATACCAATTAGGTTAAGTAAGGATTACTTTGAAGAATTAAATAAAATTGTGTTGAAGTATATATGGCAAGGCAAGAAAGCGAGAATAAAATTAAAACTTTTACAGGATGCTAGAATTAGAGGAGGATTTAGCCTTCCTAATTGGGAGTTGTATTATCAAACTGCAAACTTAATGTGGGTTAAAGAATGGATAACGTTAAGAAAGACTAGATTGTTGGCATTAGAAGGTCATGATTTATTATTGGGTTGGCATGCTTTTTTATGGTATAAGGGAACTAAATCACAGGGTTATTTTAGAAGGCATTATATATGGGAATCGTTATGGTTGAATTGGGGAAAATTAAGAAACAATGTTATTTGAAAATTCCAGTTTAGTTATCAACTATTGAAGCTTTTTCGTATCCTATAACTTATAAGAAGGAGCAAACAGTTAGATATGGGGAAATATTGGATGAAAAGGGTGAACTTAAAATGATGCAAAATTTAGAAGAACAAGGTATAAAGATGAATTGGTTTTCATACACGCAAATACATGCAAGGTATCTTAAAGATTCTGAAATAGAAGGATTTTATGATAAATTGACTGATTTAGATAGGATTTTGACAGGTACTGATGAAAAAGTGATTAAAAAACTATATAGTTATTTGTTGGAAATTAAATTAGAGGAAGAACAAGTTAAAGAAACAATGATTGCTTGGGGGAAGAATTTTGGATATGGGATTGATTTAGAGAAATGGCAAAAATTGTGGTCACAAAATTATAAAATGACAATGTCAATAGCATATAAAGAAAATTTGTATAAGATGTTTTGCAGGTGGCACTTTCCCCCGACAAGAATAGCAAGAATGTTCAAGAATAAATCTGAAAAGTGCTGGAAATGTCATCAGATACCTGGCTCATATTACCATATGTGGTGGACTTGTGAGGAGGCCAGGAAATACTGGACTAGAATTCGCATATGGCTGATAAAAATGACAAAGAAACACATAGATTTGAAACCAGAGATTGTTTTATTGGGAATCGTACCTGATATATATAATAAAAATTTAAAGTATTTGATTGTAAATGTATTAACAGCGGCTAGGATTGTATTTGCTAAACATTGGAAAAGTGAGAAAATACCATTAGAGGAAGAAATTATTAAGAAAATATTGGAATGTGCTGAAATGAGCAGATTGACATTTGAAATTAGAGAACAAGAAGATAAACAATTTTATGAAGTTTGGGATCTTTTTTATCAATGGTCAGATAATACAATATTATAATAGAATATTTAGAAATTTAGGAAATAATGAATACATAATTTTTCTTGGTTTTGATAATTTTTTAGAATATTTTATTAAGATAGATTTGGTATGATTCTATGATTTGTTATAGAATAATTTAACTTAATTATAGTTATCTCGCTTAAATATGAATTAGTAAAATTATAGTCAAATGATTGTTCAATTATGATATTGGGATATTTTACTGATGATTGATAATGTGAGTTATTATGTAATATAATTATTTTGATGACTATGAAATGGATGCACAAAAGGGAGTGGTAAACCAACCGATACACTGTAAATTTATGAAGAATGATATTTTTTTTATGTTATGTTTTATGTCTTATATGTTTTTTGTTTGTTGTTAAAATCAATAAAACTTTTATCAAAAAAAAAAAAAACCTAGGTTGTATTTGCAAATATGAAAAGCAATTCATTTTTATATCTTGTTCTTCCAACATTTGCATAGATTTAAGTTCACCCTTTTCATTCAATATCTCCCCATATCTAACTGTTTGTTCCTTTTTATATTATATTGGATTAGAAAAAGTTTCAATAGTTGATATCCATGTTTCAATTTTTAAGTAATATTGTCTTTTTATCTCCTCCCAGTTCAAAAACAATGCCTCATGAATATAATGTTTTCTGAAATACCCCCGTTTTAGTTCTCTTATACCAGAGAAAGGCATGCCATCCCAGCAACAAGTCATGGCCTTCTAAAGTCAATAATCTACTGTTCCTTAGTATTGTCCATTCCTTTACCCACATCAAACTTGTCACCTGGTAATATAGCTCCCAATTGGGCAAGGCAAACCCTCCTCTTAATCTTGCATCTTGTAACAGTTTTAATTTTATTCTTGCTTTTTTACCCTGCCAAATATATTCAACACAATTCTATTTAAATCTTTAAAAAACTCTTTCCCTAATCAAAGAGGAATTGTCTGGAATAAATATATAAATAAATAATAAATAAACTCTAATAATAAATAAACTCTAGGCAATATATTAATCTTAATTGTGGATATTCTCCCTATCAATTATAGTTGCAGTTTTTCCCCTTTCATCAAATCTGTCGCAATCTGCTGTTTGAGTTTAACATAGTTATCTTCCTTCAGTGTACTACATCTTGGTGTAATATGAATCCCTAAATATTTAACCTTGTTCTTGACCTGTATTTTTAAAATTTCTTCCAACTCTTTCTTTCATCTTGCTAACATATTCTTTATTAATATCTTTGTTTTGTCTTTGTTTATACTCAAACCTGCTATTTTTCCATATTCTTCTATTTTTTCTATTAATTTGGGTGCTGTTTCCAATGAGTCTTCTAATATAAATACCAGGTCATCTGCAAAAGTTTCCTCCTTTTTAATTTTCATTCCTTTCATTTCTTTTTCTTCTCTGATATTCCTATTCAAGACTTCCAATGTTAACACAAACAGCAGAGGCGACAATGGACAGCCTTGCCTTATCCCTTTTCTTATATCTATGGATTCTATTAATTCTCCATTCACCATCACCTTTGCAGTTTGTTCATGGTATATTGTTTCAATGGCTTGGATAAATTTCTTACCAAAGCCAATTTATATCAATTGCAGTAAAATAAATTGTCAACTCACATTGTCAAAGGATTTTTGAGCATCTAAAAACATCAAAGCCATTTGTTTCTCAGAGTGAGCTTCATAATATTCCAGGGTATCCAAAATAATTCTCACATCGTCTTTGATTTGCCTCTTTGGCAGAAATCCATTTTGTTCAGTATGAATAAAATTATTTAAGTATCTTTTTAGTCTTTCTGCCAAAGTTGAAGCAAAGATTTTATAGTCCGAGTTCAATAAAGATATAGGTCTATAATTTTTAACTTGCTGTAGGTCTGTACCTTCCTTCGGTATAAGTGTAATGTATACTTCTGACCATGTTTTTGGCATTATTTTCTTTAACATAACTTCATTCATAACTTCTAAAAGATGAAAGTTCAGTATTTCCTGAAAAGTCTTGTAAAATTCTGCTGGCAAACCATCTGGAACTGGTACTTTCCCAGCATTCTGTTTTTTTAAGGCTTCTGTTAATTCCATCATTGTTATACTTCCTTCTAATATTGTTTCAATGTTTTTGGGTATCTGAGGTAGGTTTGCTTTCTGAAGATATTGTTTAACTTTTTCTTCTTGAATATTCTCTTGAAAGTACAGTTTTCCATAATAGTCTTGTATAATTTTTTTCTTCTCATTTCCATAGCAAACCTATCCTTCTTTATTTATCAATTGACTAATTATGCTTGCTTTCCTTTCCTTTCCTTTCTCAGTTTATAAGCTAGCCATCTGCCTGGTTTATTTGCATCTTCAAAGTATTATGTTTAGCATTTTTAATTTTTTGTGCCTGTTAGGGATAACATTGGTTACCTAACTTAGTTTGGGTAAAAATAATATATAAACTATGTTAGTGAGTTTAAGTGTGTGTATCACTTTAACTACAAAACATGTATTTTGGGTGCGGTTGTAAAATCACCATAAGAGGGAGCAAGAGAGCTCACTGTCTGCTAGCTTTTACTGGAGAGCTGACAATGATTGATGGTTGATTGATGGTGATTACTGCGTGTTTTCCCTGCTGTTGCTGAAACGAAGAAAAGGGGTTTGATTTTCTTCATATCTCTGACTGCAAAAGAGATATATTGCTGGACTGATTATTTGTAAGTTTACTGACCTCTTTTTCAACACTGGACTTTGCAACTGATTAATCCCCGGATGGACTGAACTAGTGTATGACATATGGACTATTTGACTACGCTATAACTCTTGCTGGAATAAAAAAACTATTTAACTGGCACAATGTATCTGTCTTACTGAGTGTAAACCACAACAACGTTTATCTCACATCCTTTGCCTGCCTGCTAGACTGCCGTTGCACGTTCTGCTAAGGTGTATCCCTAAAACTGGTTATGGGCCCAGGTGCACAGTCAGACTAACCAGGATATAACAGGCTTAGATTAAAGTGAGAGTTTGTTTTGTTACACAATACTGTAAACAGACAGCTGTGTTTCATTAATTATAGTTTAATATCCAGATAAAGATGGCACAAGTCATCCATCATCCAAGTTTGTCTCTAATATCCAAATTGGATGGAACAAACTATGTTTCATGGTCTATGAAATGCAGCCTACTTCTACGCAGAGAAGGTTTGTGGAATATAATTCAAAACCCACCAGAAGTAAATGCATGGGATCTGGAGGATGAGGATGATGCCCAGAAAATACAAGAATATCAACTGAAGAATGAGCAAGCTCTCTGTATAATAGGACTGACACTCTTTTATGAGCAGCTTGTACATATTCGAGGAGAAGAAACAGCTACCAAATGTTGGGAGAATTTAAAGAAGATTTATGTTCGAGACAGTGTAGGAGCACATATAAATCTTACACGGAAACTGTTCAGAACACATCTTCAAAAGAATGGAGATATGCTGAGTCACATAAACATAATGAAGAGAATTTTTCAGGAACTGCATGAAAAAGAACTTATCTTCACTGAATTACACCAAGTTTATATAATTTTATCTTCTTTAGATAATAGCTACGATGACTACGTAACTTCACTTGAGGTTCTGCCAAAAGATAACCTCACATTAACTGACATTACTGGCAGATTAATTGAAGAAGCCAGGAGAAGGCTTGAAAGGGATCAACTCAGAAGGGAACAATCACAATGTGAAAAAGAGAAATTATCTTCGTCAGCCTATACAATTAGAAAATGTTTTAATTGTGGAGGAAAAGGACATTTGGCTAGATTCTGCAAGAAAGCAAAAAGCCAAAATGCCAGCCAGAAAGATAAAAGGCATCAAAAGGATAAAAAATGCTTAGAGTTAGCCATGTATAGCAACGAAACTGTGAATAGTAATTTATGAGTTGTAGATAGTGGAGCATCGCACTGTATAACGAAGATAAGAAAAGATTTATTAAGATGTCTACGAGTTCACAGCAGATATCGTTAGCTAATGGATGGAAACTGAAAGCTAAAGGTCAAGGTATATCATATTGTTCTTGCATAAGAGAAAACGTAAAAATGTTATACGTACCACAACTTAAGTTTAATTTGCTTTCAGTTAGAGTTTTGGTTAAACTAGGTTATGTAATTACCTTTAGGGGAGACAATTGCATAATTGAAAAAGAAGGTAAAAAGTGACTGCAACTTTAAGAGGTGAATTGTATGTGTTAAATGATAATCATTCAGAGGTAGCTAACACAGTTTATAATTATGTAAAACCTCATGATGAATGCATACATTTGTTACACAGACGTTTGGGGCATATAAATTTTAAAATGCTTAAACAAACAGTAGAACTATCTAAGGGTATAAAACTGAAGCCTTGCAGTAAGTATTTGCACTGCAATACTTGTACTCAAAAAAAAAGCAAGCAAATGCCAGCAAATAAAGTTAATGGATTTAAAACAAAGGAGCCTCTAGAGGTCATATTTGCTGATATTATAGGTCCTAAAAAACCAAGTGTGGGAGGTGCTCGTTACAAACTAAGTATAATAGACCATTATTCCAGATATGGTTTCTGTTATCTAATGAAGAGCAAAATGGAAACATATCAAAATTTCTTTAATTGGCTTAAATTCGCAGAAAGAAAAACTAAAAGGAAGTTAGTAACTCTTATCACTGATAATGGTACGGAATTTATAAACAATAAATTCCAAAATAAACTGAAGATGGCAGGTGTTGAACATAAAAGGTCTGCACCATAAAGGCCACAACATAATGCCTTTATAGAAAAACGAGGCCAAACAATTCAAGCAATGGCTTGAACTATGCTGTCAGATTCAGGATTACCTGAAAATTTGTGGGGAGAAGCAATGTGTGGTAATCATATATTGAATAATGTTGTTAACTCAACAACAAGTGAATTATCATTCACACGGTGGCATGGTAGAAAACCTGACTTAAGCTACATGCACACATTTGGAGCACCAGCATGGGTGCATATTCCTACACAATTGAGAAATAAGGGGCAACATAGGGCTAAAAAGTTATTCTTTGTAGGTTATGAATCTAATCACAAATCATACAGATTCTGGGAAAAAGGAATATCTAGAGTTTAATGTAGTGCTAGTGCCAAATTCCTAGAACATGTAGGATGGGAAAAACTGGAACAAGATTCAAGTAAAGAAGTAATTACAGAAACCTACAAAAGACCAAAAGAAAAAATCAGTAATAAGAAGAGTCCAATTAAAGAGGAAGTACAGGAAGAGCATATAGGACCAGAACAGGAAGAAATACCAGAACAGGAGGAAATTGATAATCAGGAACAGGTAGAACATGAAAGTCCACCTGTAAGCCCTGTAATACCTAGATGTACTACACATGTAACCAGACCACCTGATAGGTATCAAGCAAGTATAGTTTGCCAAGTTAGTAAAGTTCCAACTACTGTTGAAGAACTTAGGATGTATCCTGCAAAGGAACAGGAAAATTGGCATAGATCAATGGAGAAAGAATTAAATTCATTAAAGGAAATGAAAGTTTATGAAAATGCCAAATTACCTCCAGGTGAAAAGTCCATTGGCTGCAAATGGATATTTAAGTTAAAAACTGGTGAAAATGGGACTGTTACCCATAAGGCTAGGTTGGTAGCTCAAGGATTTAATCAAACTGCATGTAATTATGATGAGGTATTTGCACCAAATTTAAAGGCAACAACCTTGAGAGCAGCTTTAGTGTGGGCAGCTAAGAAGAACTATATCATAAATCATTTAGATGTAGAAACTGTCTATCTGCATGCACCATTGCAGCACACTATATATTTAAGAAAACCAGTAGGTATAAAGGATGATAAAAATAATAATGACTGTTAGAAATTGAATAAAAGTCTCTATGGATTGAAACAATCTGATTATGAATTGAACCAATATATTGTGAAAGAGTTAAACAATATAGGATTTAAAGAAGGTTTAGCTGATCCATGTTTATTTAAAAGAGAGACAAATGGAACGGTGGCATTATTATTGTTGTTTACAGATGATATTGCTTTAATTACTAAGACTAATAATCAAGCTACTGAGATAATATCATTATTAAGTAAGAGGATAAAATTAAAGCAATTAGGAGAAATAAGACAATATCTAGGATTGACAATAAACAAAACCAATAGTGGATATAAGATATCACAAGAAGATAAAATTTACCAATTGCTAAAAATGTATAAAATGGAACTTTGTAAGCCGGCAAAAACTCCAATGAGTCAGGAATTTTGCCATACTGATGCTCAAAGTTCAAAATTTGATAAGATTATTTATCAATCATTAAGAGGTAGTTTAACATATATAAGTAGTTGGTCAAGGCCAGACATTGCCTATAGCATTAATCAACTGGCAAGATTCAATGCTGAATCCAATGAAAGACACTGGCAAGTGCTAAAGCGTATATTAAGGTATCTTAAAAAGACAATGCACTATGCATTGTATTTGGAGCCAAAAGATGATTTGATTTTAAGTGCATATGCTGATGCAAGTTTTGCAACAGATATAAAAACTAGAAAATCAACTTCAGGCATGGCTATACTATTAGGTAAAACACTGATTGGTTGGAGGTCAATTAGACAGCAGCACATAAGTATGTCCACAATGGAAGCAGAATTTTCATGTCTATCTTTATTATGTACTGATTTAATTCTGTATAAACAGTTATTGTTAGATATGGGAGTAACTGTTAAAGATGCCATTGTAGTTTATGAGGACAATCAAGCACGGTTGGCTACAAATATTGCTGTAAAAACTAGATCTAAACATACTGACCTTAGATATTTGAATGTAAGACAATCTGTAAAAGATAGTTTAATGAGATTGGAATATTGCATGACTGATGAAAACATTGCAGATGGATTTACAAAAGCCCAAGGTGCAGTCAAGCACAAAGAAAATTGTGAAAACTATGGGTTGTAAATAGGGTTGTAAAAACTATGGGTTGTAAATAGATATATATATATTATTATATTACCCAAAAGGGGAGAATGTTAGTGATAACATTGGTTACCTAACTTAGTTTGGGTAAAAATAATATATAAACTATGTTCGTGAGTTTAAGTGTGTGGATCACTTTAACTACAAAACATGTATTTTGGGTGCGGTTGTAAAATCACCATAAGAGGGAGCAAGAGAGCTCACTGTCTGCTGGCTTTTACTGGAGAGCTGACAATGATTGATGGTTGATTGATGGTGATTACTGCGTGTTTTCCCTGCTGTTGCTGAAACGAAGAAAAGGGGTTTGATTTTCTTCATATCTCTGACTGCAAAAGAAATATATTTCTGGACTGATTATTTGTAAGTTTACTGACCTCTTTTTCAACACTGGACTTTGCAACTGATTAATCCCTGGATGGACTGAACTAGTTTATGACATATGGACTGTTTTGACTATGCTGTAACTCTTGCTGGAATAAAAAACTATTTAACTGGCACAGTGTATCTGTCTTACTGAGTGTAAACTACAACAACATTTATCTCACATCCTTTGCCTGCCTGCTAGACTGCCGTTGCATGTTCTGCTAGGGTGTGTATCCCTAACAGTGTTCTCTCCAAGAAATAATAAGTAAAAGTTCATCTCACCAAACTGACACTTTCTTTCCAATCTCTTCCGTTCTGGAACTGTCCCAGCTTCAGCAGTTTGGAAGGCTGCCTCTCTGCTGCCGGCAAAAAGGGCTTTTCCTGGATCAACCAGGGACTTTGCGATGTCTCTGGGATTGACAGTATGTACCCTTCTCAATCACCATCTCTACAGGATGGTTTAGGTCTGGTGGGACCATCCTGCAATGGAGATATCAGCGGCGATCTTGGAGCTTCAAGATCGCACACTGTACCGCTGAGATGCCAGCTCCGCCCTCCCACTATGTGGATCCTTGATTTATGATAGTGAGAGGATGCTATCAACTTTAGCCATATAAGGTTGTGCTTATTATATTTAATTCTTAAATAGAAATTATTGTACAATATGTTTCCAAGAAGATGCATTTTGTGCCAAATATTTTGGTCTGTCTTGAATTCAGTACTAGGAACTGTGACTTGGGATACATTTATGATTTCTCTCAAAAGAAAAGTGTTCTGCTGTAAACAACCTCCCTTGCTAGAGACCAAATCCTGTACTTCTTTCCCTTGATGTGCAGTTCAATATTCACTAGGTTATTTGCTTTGGCTCAGATCTAAAAAATTTGAGAATGGTGCCATTTCTCACTTCTCTATTGCCATTCATGCATGACAGTTTGCAGGAGGAGGGGGAGAACAGCCTTGCAAGGTAGTATTGACAGCATATTATATTAACTGAATCTTGCAAGTCTGAAAGTACATTTCTCCTCACTCATCTTTACAAACCAAAAACTAAGAAAAGACTCTTCTGAGAGATTTGGCACACCCCCATTTCTTCTGTGGGTTCAGCTGTCTTTTATCTAACCATAGTGTAGTCTGTGGCTTTTCCTACTCTCTCCTAAGGTCATACCCACATACCATTACAGAGGGAAAGAAAAAGGAAAAAAATAGATGGGTGCTGGTCTAAAGGATGTTTTATACTGAGGTACAGCATGGATCTACATCCTAGGAAATAATTACTATTTATTTATTTATTTATAGATTATCTCAGACTTGAACCTAATACTTCAACCATATTCACATGTTTGTGCAAAAGCAGAAAATTAATTCAAAGCAGTTAATGTGTTTATTGTATACGAAGTAGCAAAGCAAAAACATGGGAAAAGCATTCATTCTCTTCTAAAGGGGAGACAGTGACTCAGGCTAGTCCGCCCCTTTCTAATAAGTGAGGGAAAATATTCAAAAATCCTAATTTTAAAACAGAAGTAAAAGAGAGAAGTTAGAACATGATTGTGCACATGGAAGACAAACGAGTATATTCAAATCACTTTATTACAGTCATAGACCAGAGACAAAAACAAATAAAAGCACTCAGTGAATATCCAATGAAAACATTATGGAATAAAATAAGAAATAACAGATAAAATCTATGATAAAATCCAGCCTATCAATACCCAGTGTTCTAAGACGACAGTATATATTGTTCTTAGAGCCTTTAAAAAAACTTGACAGCCTGTGTTTCTTTGTCATTTTTTCCAACCATATGCGAATTTTAGTCCAATATTTTCTGGCGTCCTCACAAGTCCACCACATATGGTAATATGAGCCAGGTATCTGATGACATTTCCAGCATTTTTCAGATTTCTTCTTAAACATTCTTGCTATTCTTGTCGGGGGAAAGTGCCACCTGTAAAACATCTTATACAAGTTTTCTTTATATGCTGTTGACATTGTCATTTTATAATTTTGAGACCACAATTTTTGCCATTTCTCTAAATCAATCCCATATCCAAAATTCTTCCCCCAAACAATCATAGTTTCTTTAACTTGTTCTTCCTTTAATTTAATTCCCAATAAATAACCATATAATTTTTTAATCACCTTCTCATCAGTACCCATCAAGATCTTATCTAAATCAGTCTGTTTATCATAGAATCCCTCCGTTTTAAAATCTTCATCATACCTTGAATGTATTTGCGCATATGAAAACCAATTCATCCTTATACCTTGTTCCTCTAAGTTTTGGATCGATTTAAGTTCACCCTTTTCATCCAACAGTTCCCCATATCTAACTGTTCCTTCTTATAGATTATAGGATAGGAAAATGCTTCAATAGTCGATAACCAAACTGGAATTTTCAAATAACATTGTTTTTTTATCTTCTCCCAATTTAACCACAAAGACTCCCGTACATAATGTCTTCTAAAATAACCCTGTGTTTTAGTTCCCTTATATCATAAAAAATCATGCCAGCCCAACAGCAAATCATGCCCTTCTAATGTCAACAATCTATGCTTTCTTAATGTTATCCATTCTTTGACCCACATCAAACTTGCAACTTGATAATACAATTCCCAATTAGGCAGGCCAAAACCTCCTCTAATTCTAGCGTCTTGCAAAAGCTTTAGCTTTATTCTCGCTTTTTTACCTTGCCATATAAACTTCAACATGATTTCTTCAAGTTTGTAGCTATCTGTTGCTTGAATTTAATATAATTATTCTCTTTTAATGTGCTACATCTTGCTGTCAAATATATCCCCAAATACTTAACCTTATTTGTAACTTGGATTTTCAAAAGGTCTGCCAGTTCTTCTCTTTGTCTCAGTAACATGTTCTTTGTCAAAATCTTTGTTTTATCTTTATTTATTTTCAAACCAGCCATCTCACCATATGTCTCTATCTTTTCCAATAACTTTGGAGCTGTTTCTAGCGGGTCTTCCAGAATAAAAGCTAAGTCATCAGCAAAAGCTTGTAGTTTGAATTCTTCTTTTTTAATTTTCATTCCTTTTATACTTTTATCATCCCTAATATTTCTATTCAACATTTCCAAAGTCAACACAAATAGCAAAGGAAATAGGGGACACCCTTGTCTTGTGCCTTTTCTTATATTAATAAAATCTGTAAGTTCTCCTTCCATCATTACCTTTGCTGTCTGTTTATTGTATGTGGCTTCTATTGCTTGAATAAATTTTCTGGCAAAACCCATCTGTTCCAATAGTAATAACATAAATCTCCAGTTCACGTTGTCAAATGCCTTTTGAGCATCTAGAAATATCAAAGCCATTTGATTTTCAGGATGAGCCTCATAGTATTCCAAAGTATCCAAGATTACTCTCATATTCTCTCTGATTTGTCTCTTTGGCAGAAATCCATTTCGATCTGGGTGGATAAAATTATTTAAATATTTTTTATGTCTTTCTGCTAAAATTGAAGCAAAAATTTTATAGTCTGCATTCAATAAAGAAATAGGTCTATTGTTCTTAATTTGCAGTGGGTCAGCCTCTTCTTTTGGAATAAGTGTAATATAAGCCTCTGTCCATGTTTTGGGTATCATCTTCTTTGACATAACTTCATTCATAACTTCTAACAGTGGGATGCTCAGTGATTCTTGAAATGTTTTATAGAATTCTGCCGGAAGCCCATCTGGACCTGGTGCTTTCCCATTATTTTGTTTCTTAAGTGCTTCATTTAATTTCATCATTGTTATATTGCTTTCTAACATTTCTTCAGTCTCTTTAGGTATCTTCGGTAAGTTGCCATTCTGTAAATACTGTTTGACTTTTTCCTCATCAATATTCTCTTGATTATATAGTTGCCCATAAAAATCTTGAATAATTTCCTTTTTCTCCTTATTACCATAACAAACTTGGCCTTGATCATCTATTAGCTTCAATATTTTTCTTGATTCCTTCTCCTTTCTCAATTTATATGCTAGCCATCTACCTGGTTTATTTGCATCTTCAAAGTAATTCTGTTTAGAATTTCTAATTTTCTGTGCCAGTTCTTCTTTCTCTATTAATTCCATTTTATGTTTAATTACATCCAGCTTCAATTTAATATCTTTTTTCTGTGGCATTTTCTGTAATTCTTTTTCAAGTCTTTTATACTCATCTTCCAAGGCCTTAGAAGCTTGCCTTTTCCTAATATTCTTTTTTCTTCTATAATCTATTATCAAACCTCTAGCATATGCCTTCATTCTATCCCAAACATTTTGCGTTGAAGTATCTTCTTTTTTATTTTCTCTAAAGAAAAAAGCCAGTTCCTTCTCCATCCATTGTATAAAGTCTTTTTCCTTTAAGATAGTATTATTTAATTTCCATCTCGATCTTTTTTTTTGTCCCTTCCATTTAATTGTCATTGGGCTATGATCTGCCCAAGTACTTGTTTCGATATTTGTTTCTTGAATATTGGATATTAATTCTGTTGAGATCCAAATCATATCTAATCTGGACCATGATAAATATCTATTTGAATAAAAAGTATATTGTTTAGTGTTATGTTTTGAGCATGGGCGAGAAGAATGGAGACAAATCTCTGAACGGTGAACTTCAGCTCTTTATTTACATTGTGACTTCTTCAATTTAACAGCAGTAAAACCCGCCTTATATAGGCAAACCTTGTAACGTTTAACCAATAACGAGCTAGGAACGCTAGCTCTTATAACCAATAAGAACTCTCTGTTAAGGGCCAATCGGATTCCCTGGAATGGGCCAATCCGGTCCGGCCGCTTAACAGCCAATCAGAAGTGCAGGGCCAGAACCCAGCACTTACTCCAAGCTCACACTTTATTAATCATATTGCATACACAACACCCCTTCCCCCTGGCTTCTTATTTCATGGCACAGTTACATAGTCCCTTAAATAGGACGGTTGTCTTTTTAGTCTCTTTGATTTTCGTTGTATCGGCTGGTTGCAATCCTGCTGAGGTAGATCGTTGTTTGGCAGTGGGGCTGCCTCTGGTTCAGAGTTCACTTCTACGTTGTTGCCCACATTTTCTGCAATTCCCTGAGGTGCAAACGTTTCTCCCTCCGGCTCCGCTTCCTGAGTTTCTATTAAATCGTTGTTTCCTTCGAACGGGTTTCCTAGGACTTCATCTTCTTCCGTATCTCCCCCCCTCAGTTTGATCATAGGGGAGTTGCGGACTGGCCGCTGCAAGCCGTGACCGTAATTGGTCGATATGCCGTTTCCAAAGTTTATCGTCAAGGCATTGCACAAGGTAAGATCTGGGGCCGGTTACCCGTACTACTGTCGCTTCCACCCACAACGGGTCGCCCGATAGGTTTTTTGCATAAACCAGGTCTCCTACCTGGAAGGTGCGACAGCGGCCACTGGATCCTAGTGGTTTCTCCGGTTCATAAGCCGGGTGCAACCGGTCGAGGTGGGAGTGGAGCTTTCGTCCCATTAGCAGTTCAGCGGGAGTTTTGTTGGTGACGCTATGTGTGGTGATGTGTTGCAAGAAGAGGATTTGATTGACCTTGTCATCAATGTTGTCGTAGTCTACCTTTTGCAAGGTTTTCTTCACAAATTGGACCATGCGTTCTGCTCGGCCATTGGTCGCAGGGTGCGCAGGTGAGGTGAGCACATGGCGGATGCCGCGGTCAGTGAGGTACTGCTCGAATGCTAGTACAGTAAATTGTGGGCCGTTATCAGATACCAGGACGTCTGGTAATCCGTGGGTTGCAAAGAGTCTGTTTAAAATCTTAATAACTGCCTCGGAGGTCGTAGTCGTCATGTGATGAATTTTGAGCCAATTTGAGTAGGCATCGACGGTAAGCAGGAAGGTGTGGCCCTTGGTTGGCCCCGTGAAGTCCAGGTGAATTCAGGACCAGGGTCCACGTGGTGTCTCCCATTCAGTAGGCATGGCTTTTGGCGGGGCGTTGCTGACTTCTTGGCATTTGGGACAAGCTTTAACCCACTGTTCGATTTGCTTGTCAATGCCCGGCCACCATGCATAGCTTCGTGCAAGAACTTTCATTCGCATGATGCCGGGGTGGCCATCGTGCAATTTTCTCAGCAGCACTTTTCGGAGCCGTTCTGGGATAACGACTCTATCGCCCCAGATGACACAGCCTTTCTGGGAGAAGAGCTCGGTCTGTCGAGACTTGAATAGTGTGAAGTCATCCGATAATTGGTCCAATGGCCATCCGCGTTCTACCCAGCCTAGGACTCGTGCTAGGGTGTGGTCTCATTTGGTTTCTCTCGCGATGTCTCGAGCGGTCAGTGGCGGCGAGTTGAGTGCCTCGATTTGCAACGTGGTTACCGTTGGTACCGGATCGTCGAGAGTCTCTGGAAGCGGTACTCGGCTCAATGCGTCGGCGTGGGGAATGGCTTTCCCCGGGCGGTATTGCAACCGATAGTTATAAGCAGCTAAGAATGCTGACCATCGGGTCATCCTTGGGGATAATATGTAGGGAGTCGGCTTATCTCCGGCTATTATCCCTAGCAACGGTTTGTGGTCAGTCACAACAGTAAAAACCCTGCCATACACGTATTCGTGAAATCTTTTCACAGCTGAGACGATTGCAAGGGCTTCTTTATCAATTTGTCCATAGTTCTGCTCCATTTTTGAAAGAGTCTTTGAAAAATATGCAACAGGGGCTTCATTCCCATTAGGCAGTACGTGGCTCAAAATGGCGCCCACCCCAAAAGGCGATGCATCACAGGTTATAACTAACGGCAAAGTCTCGTTATACTGCATGAGTACAGAGTCAGAAGTGAGCAGTTTTTTAACATTTCGGAATGCCTGTTCTTCACGGTAACCCCATAACCAAATTGCTTTTTTATCTAACAATCGGTATAACAATTCAGCAACAGTTGCTTTGTGCGATAAAAATACATTATAAAAATTGATGAGGCCTAGGAACGCCTGGAGATCAGCCTTGTTTCATGGCTTGGGAGCGTTTTTGATCGCTTTTAATTTACTTTCGGTAGGGTGAATGCCCTGGCTATCAATCAGATACCCTAAAAACTCAACACTGTCAGTACACAATTTACATTTGTTTTTTTTTTAACCTTAAGACCGGCTTCTTGGAATTTTTTTAGGACTAATTTTAACCAGTCCTGTAAGATTTTTTTGGTAGGGGCTGCAATTAATACATCATCAAAATAGGGGACCACGCCCTTAATTCCTTGCAATAACCTTTCCATAAGGCTCTGAAAGATCCCCGAGGCTACACTAACTCCGAATTGCAGCCGGGTACATTTAAAGGCATCTGGGCCTGTGTCGTTTTTTCATCTACTGGTAATTGCTGATATGCCTGAGCTAAATCTAATTTAGCGACAACTTTCCCGCCCCCCAAAGAATGGAGGAGGTGCTGCACCACCAGAACTGGATACGCATTCTGCTGCAGGGCATGGCTTAAAGTGGCCCAGTAGTCCCCACAAATTCGGATTGACCCGTCTGGCTTAATGGGTGTTACAATAGGGGTTTCCCACGGGGAGTGATCGATGGGCTCCAACACCCCCTGAGCTATCAGTTTGTTGAGTTGTTCGTCGATTTTCGATTTTAAGGCAAACAGAACTCGATGGGGCTTTAGGCGAATGGGAGCTATTTTTGGATCTAAGCTGAATGAGATCGGGGTCCCCTTGTACTCGCCTACGCTGTCCGTGAGGACGTCCCTGAACTCATAGATAAGGTCTTCCTCCCAGTCACAGCCACCAATTCGGTTTACGCCGGCCACTTCAATGCCGAGTGGCGTGAACCATTGGAGGCCCAGTAGGCTAGGCCTATCTCTATCGATGACCGTTACAGGTAAGTACACTGTGTGCTTCTTTTTTTTTTTTTTTAAACAAATTTTATTAATTTTGCAAAAGACAATACACAATCCAGGCATAACAACTTAAAAAATCTTTTCTAAAAAAAAATAATAATAATTGAAGAAGAAAGCCAATAGAAGATATAAAATAACTCCAAATTGTAATATCAATATTTACATTATCTATTTAACTTCATATCTTATCCAGACTTCTCCTTTTATCCAAATTATATTTCTTGCTTATTAAATTTTATTGCCTTTCATAAACATACAAAACACAAAACATAAACAAAACTAAAACATCTTTTCTGAAGGCTGCCTGATCCTGGGTTGAAACTCTTCACACAGACACAAATTCAAACATCATATTCGCTTCATATATCCTTCCATATCTTATTATCATTTTCTTTTCTTTTTTTTATAAACCAATTTTATCAATTTTACAAAAACAGTGCACAAACAATTAAGGCATAACAGCTTATAAATTCTTTTCTAAAAATAATAATAATAATAATTAAAGAAGAAAACCAATAGAACATAATGATTCCAAATTATAATATCAATATTTACTTTATCTATTTAACTTCCTATCTTATCCCAGCTTCTCCTTTTCATCCAAATTATTTCTTGTTAATTAAAATTTTATTGCCTTTTATCAATATACAAAAAAAAAAAAAACCACAACAAAACCTTTATATATCCTTCCATATCTTATTACCATTTTCTTTTCTTTTTTTTTTAAACAAATTTTATTAATTTTACATAAAACACAGTAAAACAAACAAAACTAAAAGATCTTTTCTGAAGGTTGTCTGATCCCGGGTTGAAACTCTTCACACAAACACAAATTCAAACATCATATTCACTTTATATATCCTTCCATATCTTATTATCATTTTCTTTTTTTTATACATATGTAAACCATTTTTATCAGTTTTATATAAACAATGCACAAGGCATAACAACTTATAAATTCTTTTCTAAGAAAAAATAATAAAAGAAGAAAACCAATAAAACATAACAATTCCAAATTATAGTATCAATACTTTATCTATTTAACTTCATATCTTATCCCAACTTCTCCTTTTCATCCAAATTATTTCTTATTAATTAAATTTGTTTTGCCTTTTTTCAATATACAAAATCCAAAAAAAAAAAACATAACAAAACCTTTATATATCCTTTCATATCTTATTGCCATTTTCAATAATATTCTTTGTCTGTTCTATTTCCAACTATCCATTCATCTTTTTTCTTTTATTATACTTCTCCTATACACCAATTGGAGTAACGTCTATAACTCATTACCCTAACTTAAAAGTACTTCATATAACAATTTTTCTTGGGATTCTGTTTAATAGATTCTAAAATTACACAATGAATTTTATACTCTCAATACACATATAAAAAACACAATCTTATGTACCCTCCAGAATCCCTCTTTTATCCTAAATTAAATTCACCCATTGTCTCTGAATAAACTTTTTTTCTTTAGATCTTGCTTCCCCCCATTGAGGCTTCTCCTCCCCCCCTTTCTCTCTTGCTTATTCTTCTCCTTGCCCTTTTTACCCCTTTGTCTTTCCTCCTCCCTTTTCTTACTCCCTTTCCTTTTCTTTCTAACCTTGCCTCCACCTTTCCGCTCATTTTTCTTTTCTTTGGTTGTTTTTATAATTCTTAAAATCCCCTTTTTCTTATCCTTTTTCTCCTCCTTCCCGGAAAGAACCCATTGTTCATCAAAGATGGCTTCTTCTTCCTCTTCTTCTTTGTCCCAGTCCTTCTGCTGCGTAGTCAACTTTTCATAAGTACATAACGCCATTTCTAAAAATTGAAACAAAGTGCCCAAAGTATCTTCCTTTTTATATTTTTGATATTCAGTCTTTAGTTCATCCACAAGCGATGCCATCATGAAAAAAGAAACTTTTCCCAAAACAACCACAAATATTTTTAATTAAAAATAATTCAAAAAAAAATTCCAAAAATTAATACTTTTCTTCCTTCTACTCTTTCTCTTTCTGGGTTTAATGTTTAATCAAAGAGGTCCAATTACCATATACCTTTCTTTGGGATTCTAGGCAATCTCCTCCTTTTTCAGCTTCTGCTCCAATTTTTTTTTCTCTCCCTTCCCACTTGCAATATCAACTTTAAATAATCAGAAATCCATACCTCTAATTAGGGTTTTCCAATTTCTTAAGTTTTTCAATGTCCAGAAACCGTTTTATCCCTTAGCTTCAACTTTCAGAATAATTCACTTTCAATGTCCAATATATCCAAACATATCTGCTTTTTCCATGGGGTGGGAGAGTGAAGAAAAAAAAAAGTTCCCTTTAACAGCTTCTCCGCCGCTTTCGATCTTCTTAGGGATACAATGTATCCTTCAGCAACTCAAACAGCTCAATTCCAACAAATTTGAAAGATATTACTTGACCCGGCTCAGACAGCACTTTCACTCTTCTTACTTCCTCCAGCGCAATCTTACCCGGTTGCTGGCTTCTTCATGGCGGCCATTGCTGACCGCCGCTCCACCGCCTTGGGAAAAAGGGGTTTTTCCGGAGGAGGAGAGGGTCTGCGACACCCCCAACCCCCTGTCCGACTCCCCTCTCTCTTCAGCTGTCCCTACAGGGCAGCCATATCCCCCTGACCCATCTGGATTGGGGGTACCTCGGCGGCTAGCACAGCAGGAATTGCGAGCAGTCGCGAATTCCTGCTGCCCCGAAGCCACGCGAAACCAGAAACCAAGTATGCTGTGTGCTTCTTGAAGGAGACTCGGATTCTACAGGACCCGACGATGGGAATTCGATTCCCCTGGTAGTCCTTGAGGATGAGGCGTTGGAAACGGAGATCTTGGCATTGAATTGTGGGGATGAGTTGCTTGAGTGTCTTCCAAGACACCATCGAGAGGGACGATCCCGAGTCGACCTCCATGTGGCAAGGCTGGTTCTCGATGGCTACCGTGACTCGGATTTTCTTAGTGTCCAAGGCTAAGGCGTGACCGATAGTGATAGTATGGTGAGCCTCTTCTCTCTGCAAAGCTCGATTTCTGTAGGAGTGGTTTACTGGCTCTCACCTTCCAGGACGGTTTCCTGTTGATTGGAAGTAGTTAGTCCCTTTTGAGGTCTGGCTGGGTCCTGGCAAGCTGCGGCAGACCCGTCCGATGTGGCCTCGTTTCCCGCACTCATGGCAGAGTGCATCGCGGAATTTGCATTCGGACCTGGCATGGTTGGCTCCACAGCCAGCGCAAGGGCGTAAGGGCTTCTGGTGATGGTCCCGGTCGGACCACAGTCGATGGACCCCTTCTTTGTTGCTGTCTGATGACAAAGAGAGATCCTCATGGTGCGTCGTCACGAGCTGTCCTTCTGACTTTGATAAAATGTTGCTTGTCGGTGGTGGTACCAGAGTGCGGTTTCGGCGTAGTTGTGCAGCCGACTTCCTGGTTGCTTCTGCTGCAGTAGCATCAGCAATGGCATCGGCAAGGCTGATGTCGCCTTTCGCCATCAGCTTGCTTTGGATGCCTGGTGCATCTAATCCCAGAACTATGCGATCTCTTAGTGCTTCTTCTAGATTGGTGAATCCGCAGAGGCCTCCCAAATTTCAGAGGTCTGCTATGAAGTCGGCCACACTTTCTCCCTTTCGCTGGCTTCTTTGATAAAACTCGTAGCATCTCACAAGCGTAGGCACGGTTGGGGCGTAGTGGTCTCGCAGGATAGGTTCGAGGTCGTCCCAATTCATGTCCTTCACTTCTTGGGGTTTGGCTCGTGCTTTAGCCATCTTAAATACGGTTGGACCGCAATGCGTTAGGAACACCGCCCGTTTCTTCCTGGCTGTGGCATCCTTTAAGTTGTTCGTCTCTATGAACATTTGGAAACGATCCATGTGAGACTCCCAGTCTTCTTGTGTTGGATCGAACGGAGCGGGTGGTACGATGCCGCCGGACATGGTTCCGTTGTGGGGCGTCGTCTATCACGTGCTCGGTGTTCTTTGAAGTTTCATTGGTTCAGATATCTCCAAATCCCACCTTCGTCGCCAGTGTTATGTTTTGAGCATGGGCGAAAAGAATGGAGACAAGCCTCTGAAAAGTGAACTTCAGCTCTTTATTTACATTGTGACTTCTTCAATTTAACAGCAGTAAAACCCGCCTTATATAGGCAAACCTTGTAACGTTTAACCAATAATGAGCTAGGAACGCTAGCTCTTATAACCAATAAGAACTCTCTGTTAAGGGCCAATCAGATTCCCTGGAACGGGCCAATCCGGTCCGGCCGCTTAACAGCCAATCAGAAGTGCAGGACCAGAACCCTGCACTTACTCCAAGCTCACACTTTATTAATCTTATTGCATACACAACAGTTAACTTTAACATTTCTTTCTCTCCAAATATCTTTTAAAGTTAATTCGTCTGTCATTTTAAAAAAAGATTTAGAGAGAGTCTTTCTATTTTGCTTTGTTGTTGTTGCTATATAGTCCAGTTTATTATCCACAATTCCATTAAAGTCTCCCATCATAATTATATTAACATAGTCCAGTCCAATTATTTTCATGTGTAGTTTTTTATAAAACTCTTCTTGTTTATCATTCGGAGCATAAATTGCAATCAAGAGTATTTTTATATTATTGTCCATTATTTCCACCATTAATACTCTTCCATCTTCATCCGTGTATATCAGTTTTGCTGGGATAAAGCATGAATGATTAAAAGTATAGTCAAAAATTTCTTTTTTTTTTATAGTGATATTAGGATATACAAGTTTGGATTGATAATATGAGTTGTTATGTAACATAATTGTAATTGAGACTACAAAATGAATGCACAAAACTGATGAACCAACCAACACACTGGATGTACATATGAGAGTTGACGTTTTAATGTTTTGTTTGTCTTGTTTGTTTGCAGAAAATTAATAAAATTCTTTTCAAAAAAAAAAAAATTGATAGCCAAAAGAGTCCTTTCCCATTTTCTCCCCCTAAATTTTCACCATGCAATCGCCAAAACTCAGAATATGTTTTTCCTCTTCTAAAAACCCTATAGAAAATAAAACAAAATGAAAAGTAAAGTTCTTTTCAGTGTGTTACAAACTAACCCACTTTGGGCACATTCACACATTTTTTCCAACTCTGGCTGCAATAGGGTTCAATGGATGCATATTAAAGTCATATTCACATAATGAAAGTTTTATCTTATCCCCAGATCACATTCGAGGCCAGTTAGCTTCCTATTTGCTCATGTCACATGGAAGAGGTCTTCTTCATACCAGACTTGCTGTAACCATGATTTTTTTCACTTTGGTGGTGATAAAGTATCATTGCCTAGAGTATCACTACTCTGAGCTGCAGCCTTTGAGTCTTGCAGGCCTGCTTCTTCCTCTCTAGTTGTTGTAGTCTTCCCTAGCCATTATGACAGGGGTGTCAAACTGGTGGCTACTGAATCAGATGCATCATGCACAGGCCATGCCCACCCCAGCTCCACAAAATGGAGGGGAAAAACTATGCAAAATGTCACATGACAGCAACATGATGCCGTGAGTTTGACAACTATGCATTATGATATGTGCTGCTTGATCAATATGACACCAGAAGAGAAGTAGCATCAGCAAGATCACTAGAAGGTGGATCTCTTTAAGGACCCCTTTAAGGCACAAGAATGCCAGAGAATACACCAAAAATTATCTGAAGCAATATTTCACAGCCTTTGTAACTTTGAGGTGTTAATTGGTGTACTGCAGCTCCCAGAATTCCCCAGCCAGAATTCTGGGAGTTTAAAGTCCATCCTTCTTAAAATTGCCAAGATTGAGAAACACTGCTCAAAAGCAACTAGACACAAGAACAGTTTTTTCCCCGAAAGCCATCACTCTGCTAATCAAATAATTCCCTCAACACTGTTCAACTATTTACAAAGTGTGCACTACTATTACTGTTAATCTTCTCATCACTCCTTATCATCCATCCTCTCCCACTTGTGATTGTAGGATTGTAACTTTGTTGCTTGTATCCTTATGATTTATATTGACTGTTTCCTAGTATGATTAGATTGTTGATTGTACCCTATGACTATCATTAAGTGTTGCACGTTATGATTCTTGGTTTTTAACTAATGTATCTTTTCTTTATGCATACTGAGAGTATTTATACCAAGACAAATTCCTTGTGTGTCCAATCACCCTTGGCCAATAAAGTATTCTATTCTATTCTATTGTAACATGCCTTCAAATCAATGCAGAAAAAATGGGGCCTAAATATAGAGGTCCCAATCTATCACTTTCTGCATTTCTAAATGCAGATGTAGTAATCTTGGTGCAGATTAGAGTTCAGCTGTGAGACAAAGTAAACTGTGTTGCTATACTTTTGTGCTACCTCATTGTTTGGATGAAAGCATGTTAAACCAGCTGTCTGGATAAGTCTATATTGTCATCATTTCACCCAGTTCTATCTGCCCTCAAATTTGCAATGTAGGCCCTGGAGTGGAAAAGATTGTTCATCTCTGTGCCAGAGAAATATCAAAGGTTGGATGGCAGGGAAGGCCCCAGGAAGCTAGTGAAAACTGTGTACATGGAATGAATAATGATGTTAAAATGAAGAAAATGTAAGCAGATTCAATAAAAGTATAGGTTTCTGCTTGAGGAAAAATAGAATGCTCTTGGCTTTACTTTAGGATTTGTTATGAAGAGATAGAAAGGACCATCACAATTGTTTGAAATTGCAATCTTGAGAACTGAAATGTATGTGGCACTAAGGTCTTCAAGCCTTAAATGACTAATTGTAGTCACAATTCAGAATATTGTGCTTAAGGTGTGCTTTGAGCACAGTATGGAGCCTGCTAAATGGCTTACACAAATGTAGACTGTGTTCTTTTTGTTATTCACTGTTTTTAATTGGTTGAATTATGTGGTTTATTAGTTTCTAATTTTTTTCAGATGCAGGTTACATGCAAATGAGATGGGTGGATATATAATTCAGTAAATAAATAAGGGAAGCTAAACATCTATTCCCCTCCCTCCCCAACATTGGTGTCATCTGCAAATTTGATGCAATCCTCTCATCTAGGTTATTTATGAAGATGTTGCAGAGCACTAGGCCCAAGACAGAACCTTGGATGTTTTCTTTAGCCTTCTAGGATCCTGAATTTCCATTGTTCCAAAATTTTGGAAATAATCTCTGCAGAGCTCTCAATACATAACAACATTTCATAGAATTAAAAGGCCAATTAGAAAAAGAAGAATTCAGATTTTTTTATATATATAATTGTGAATGGTGCAAGCCAAGAAATCCATTTGAAAGCTTCACATTATCTCTTTGGGGTCCAGATGTGTTTAAATGTCTTTCATTTGAGTATCCAAATATTCAAATAATAGCTTGTGCGTTCTTTTGCAAATTTAAAAATATTTTTATTTCCCATTATAATTAGGTTTATATTATGCTTCCTTATATGGAGTTATTTGGAGTGGGAATTTAAATTGAGTTGTTCTGTTCCTGCAAAATAAATCTTCTTTATTCATTTGATCCAAGGCAGCCTCAGAAAAGGTCTCCCTTCCTCCATTTCTTATCCCCCATCATATGTTCCTTCTATAATTCTGCCCCCTATTGTACAAAGAAGCATTTTTTTCTTCATCTTTTTGATTAACAACTCTCAGAGAAAGCATAACCTTTATTAAACAAACCAGATCTCCTAGATCCTTATTAGGTAGGCTTTGGGAAAAAGCTAATTAAATAAACTTTATATTAAAAAGTGCCCTAAATGTCTCCCAGCTGATTATAGATGCCAAACAATCTTTGGAATTGCATACCAAATCAATAATTCACAGTAATTCTTTACTCCACAATATCATCCTAATGTGAGGAGACCAAGTTTTAAAATTGTCCAGTGTTATTAAAGATAATAATAAGGACCCAGTAAAGCTCCCTTTCTACTTTTAGCAAGAAAAGAGCCATCTACCATCAATATAATATCCTTTATATAAAACTAAAGAGCCCCCTATTGTGTAATAAACCTAGTAATAAACCCAGTTTAGCTGTTTCTTCTTATGGAAAGTATTGAGGAGTTTCATGTCTGAACTGTTTGAGCTTATATGTATGCAGATAGCCCACACTGTATATTATAAGCTCATGCCTGCTGATGAGTATATTTATTTTGGGGTTAACCCCACTTTTATTCTGAACAGATGAGCTTTAGAAGAGAAGGGAACACATGCAGAAATAGGTAAAGAATTGGGCAATGGTGTTTTCTATCTTTCAGCAAAGAAGCCTCATATAGATGATGCAGAAGGCCTCTAGACCAGAGGTGGTATATTCAGCAGGTTCTGACCAGTTCTGGAGAACCAATAGAAGAAATTTTGAGTAGTTCGAAGAAACGGTAAATCCCACCTCTGACTGGAGATTTTACAGCATCCTTCCCCTGCCACGTCCACCAAGCCACGCCCACAAAACCAGTAGTAAGAAAAAAAAATTGAATTCCACCACTGCTCTAAAGCAGAGGTGTCAAACTCACAGCCTGTGGGCCAGATGCCTCACATGCTGCCCCTGCCCAGTTTAGCAAAGTGGGGGGGAAGTCCTGATACATCACATGATGCTTCCATGATGATGCAAGTTTGACACCCCTGCTCTAGTCTAGACTGTATAGAAGGGTTTTTCAGAGTTACTATTTCTTATAGACCATTATCAAGTACAATACAGATAATACATCTCTTCTAAAGATTTAATACAGCAGCCTATTTCTGGAGATACATGCTGAGGATTGGATCTTGCCTTCATAATAAAATCCAACAATTTTACCTTAAATCAATGGTTTTAAAGCAATAACAACTAATTTAAAAACCATTGGCCTAATAATTTCAGTAAATGTACTCTGACAAAGTGTCTGACCTCATGTCTGACCCTATTAACTTCAAGACTGAACTTAGAAAGAATGGCAATTAATGCATGTCATTAAAAGGAATGTCATTACACCCTGCCACTTTAGGTCTGCCTCATTTGGTTTCATCTTTCAAACGCAAACATCTATTTTGCTAGGATGCATGCAATCACACAAAAGCATCAGCCACAGTAAGCAAGTGGATAACTTTTTGAAAGATTTCATTTGCAAATCTTCATGATTGGTTACTTGCTTGGCCTAGAAAAAGTGACTGAGTGTCTGACTTATATGTCATTTGTGATTTGTCCTGAAACATTTCTGGGGCAAATAGTAATTCTTGAATTGCTTTCCATTCATGTATTTATGTCTAGAGGTGTTAGATAGATAGATAGATAGATAGATAGATAGATAGATAGATAGATAGATAGATAGATAGATAGATAGATAGAGATAGATTATGTGTGTGTGTGTGTGTGTGTATAAACATATATATGTTTTCTTAAGTTTTTGCGGGTACTTACATGTCTGGCATTCAGCTTTGTTCGGATATTTTCCCACGTCATAGTAGTGGTGCTTTTAAAGTTGTAGCAACGTTTCAGCAGAATCTCATCTGCCATTATCAGGCTTCTGTTGTTCATTCAGAAGCCTGATGATGGCAGATGAGATTCTGCTGAAACGTTGCTACAACTTTAAAAGCACCACTACTATGACGTGGGAAAATACCCGAACAAAGCTGAATGCCATACATATATATATGTATGTATATATGTATGTATGTATATGTATATGTATATGTATATGTATATGTATATGTATATGTATATGTATATGTATATGTATATGTATATGTATGGCATTCAGCTTTGTTCAGATATTTTCCCATGTCATTGTAGTTGTTCTTTTAAAGTTGTAGCAACGTTTCAGCAGAATCTCATCTGCCATCATCAGGCTTCTGTACATGAATGTACATGAATGCTATACATGTAAGTACCCATGAAAACTTAAGAAAACACACACACACACACACACACACACACACACATATATATATATATATATATATATGTCTGGCATTCAGCTTTCTTCGGGTATTTTCCCACATCATAGTAGTGGTGCTTTTAAAGTTTTAGCAACATTTCAGCAGAATCTCATCTGCCATCATCAGACTTCTGTATAGTGTTTGTCTGTGAGTCAGACTTTTACAGTGGTTTCAGATTTAAATTTGAGGCAGCCTATTGCTGTGTCAGAATGGTTTTTTCTTCCTCCTGATTGGTTGAGAGTCTTGGTCTGTGTTTATTGGTCTTGGAGTTTGCTGTGTTCTGCTTCTAATATCTTCTGTCTGTTTTTTTGGCTCTTTTTGTATCTTGATTGGCTGGCAACAGACCAATAGAAGAATAAGCAGCCGCCTGGATGAACACAAAAATGCAGTCAAAAAGCTGGAACACACTTCCTCACTAGTCCAACACATGGAAGCCACAGGTCATAGCATCAACTTCAATGGCACCAAAACCCTAGCCACTATAGAAAATCCCAGCCACAGAATCATCAGAGAAGCTATAGAGATTGAAAAAAGACCAGAAAGCATGAACAGTAGAGATGATTCCACCAGGCTGTCAATCATTTGGAAGCCTGCACTCACAAACAAAAAAATCTCCACACCACAAGCCAGACAAACACCTGGGCACAAGCAGATCCCCCCTCATACCTCCAGCTCAAACACACCCCAACCAGGCACCCAGATGAAACCCAGCTTCCAAACTAATGATAGCCGTCCATTTACCCGGAGCCAAGCTGCACTAAAGGCCTCCAATAAAGTAACACAATGTTGCCAGCCAATCAAGATACAAAAAGAGCCAAAAAAACCAGACAGAAGATATTAGAAGCAGAACACAGCAAACTCCAAGACCAATAAACACAGACCAAGACTCTCAACCAATCAGGAGGAAAAAAAAAAACCATTCTGACACAGCAATAGGCTGCCCCAAATTTAAATCTGAAACCACTGTAAAAGTCTGACTCACAGACAAACACTATACAGAAGCCTGATGATGGCAGATGAGATTCTGCTGAAACGTTGCTACAACTTTAAAAGCACCATGACTATGACGTGGGAAAATACCCGAACAAAGCTGAATGCCAGACATGTAAGTACCCGCGAAAACTTAAGAAAACAAATATCAAACCTCTACGGGGAGGGAATAAACAGCCAGATCAGAACCTATGAGAAACTGGAAATTAAAAGAGCAGGAATACTATGTGATCTCCAATTCCTACGCAGCTGCAGAGACAACAATACTACACCAACCTGCTTCAAATTAACATTTCATCAAAGCACAGCAGCCACTAAACGTATCCTGAAAAGAACTGAAATGGCTCTACTAGGGAATGAGCTCCACAGTAAGAGATTCCAATTAGATCAGTTAAACAAAGATTTGCTAGCACCTGGAATTGAGCAGCAAAATCCACCCTCTACTTTGGGACAAGATAAAACAACTTACAACTTGGAGAGCTGAATCTACAAACATTTACAAACAGGAAAAGCTCTTGAAAAAAATTAAAGAAATTAGAACATGACAAGAAAACCCCCAACAACTCACAACAACACCTGAAACAATTAGTGTACAATGTTTCCAACAGAGAACTCACCAAAACAGAAACAGAAGTCCTAACCAAAGGATTCAATTATGCTATAGCACCCCAAAAAATCCCCACAGAATCCATCATATGTGCAGTAGAATCCAGCCTAACTAAATTAAATACAGATGAAGCTGATAAAATAAAACACCAAGTTACCAACATCCTATGCACAAGCAAACCACCCAAAAGCAACTTGCAGCAAAATGAAATTAAAGCGCTACAAACCCTGAAAAGAGAAAGCAGCATAATCATCCTCCCAGCAGATAAAGGGAATGCCACTGTAGTAATGGACAGAAAAGACTATGAAACTAAATTGACAGACCTACTCCAAGACTCCACATACAAACCCATAAACACAGACCCAACCACATATCTGGAAAAATTAACCAAGAAGAAAATTATAACCAGCCACATAAGCAAAGAGATCCAACACACGATCATACCCAGAGAGAAATCTTCCAGATGCCCCACACTATACGGCCTCCCAAAAATACACAAAGAAGGCATACCTCTCAGACCCATAGTCAGCTCCAGAGGAGCACCACTACAAAACCTAACTAAACACCTAGCAAAAGAGCTACAGCCCCATGCTGAAACAGCAGCTTCTCATGTACAAAACTCATACCACTTCTTGGAAATGATCAAAGATCTACACGTGGAGCAAGAAGATCTGCTTGTAAGTTTCGATGTGGTTTCACTATTCACTCAAGTCCCAATAAAAGAGACCCTTGAAATCATCAAAAATAAATACCAACCAGCTAAACACCTCATGGAACTAACAGAACACTGCTTAACCAACACATATTTCATATACAAAGGACAAAGATACAAACAAATTGAAGGAGCCCCCATGGGATCACCACTGTCACCTGTCATTGCAAACCTGTTCATGGAAGAATTCGAATCCAGAGCCCTGGCCAATGCCATACTCAAACCCAAACTATGGTTAAGATATATCGATGACACATTCGTGATTTGGCCCCATGGACAAGAAAACCTAAACAATTTCCTAACACACCTAAACAGCGCACACCCCAAAATCAAGTTCACCATGGAAACAGAAACAAACAAACAACTACCATTCCTAGATGTACTAATCTACAAAAAAAACAGAGGGCACACTAGGACACACCATATACCAGAAGAAAACACACACCAACCGCTACCTCAATGCCCAATCCCACCACCACCCAGCACAGATAAACTCCGTGGCTAAAACACTAATTACTAGAACCAAATGCCTGGCAGACAAGACACACATTAAGACTGAACTATGCACCCTGACTAAAATATTGACAGCCAACGGCTTCCACAAAAGCAAAATCACCAACTTGATCCACAAAAACACACTGAGACATAATAGAGACCCAGAAGATAAACAGACCCATGGAACAGCTGTCTTGCCCTACATAAGAGGCACTACAAACAAAATTAGTAAGATTCTATACAGACACCACATCAAGACTGCCTTCAAAACAGTCAGAAAAATAGCAGCCATCCTCAGGAACCCCAAAGACAAAATTGACCTGGAAAACCAAGGCATATACGAAGTCCCCTGTGCATCATGCCCAGCCACACACATTGGACAGACCAAAAGAAGAATAAGCACCCACCTGGATGAACACAAAAATGCAGTCAAAAAGCTGGAACACACTTCCTCACTCGTCCAACACATGGAAGCCACAGGTCATAGCATCAACTTCAATGGCACCAAAACCCTAGCCACTGTAGAAAATCCCAGCCACAGAATCATCAGAGAAGCCATAGAGATTGAAAAAAGACCAGAAAGCATGAACAGAACAGATAAATGGTGGGTAAATGGATGGCTATCATTAATTAGGAAGCTAGGTTTCATCTGGGTGCCTGGTTGGGGTATGTTTGAGCTGGAGGTATGAGGGGGGATCTGTTTGTGCCCAGGTGTTTGCCTGGCTTGTGGTGTGGAGATTTTTATGTTTGTGAGTGCAGGCTTCCAAATGATTGACAGGCTGGTGGAATCATCTCTTCTATTTATGCTTTCTGGTCTTTTTTCAATCTCTATGGCTTCTCTGATGAGTCTGTGGATGGGGTTTTCTATAGTGGCTAGGGTTTTGGTGCCATTGAAGTTGATGCTATGACCTGTGGCTTCCATGTGTTGGACTAGTGAGGAAGTGTGTTCCAGCTTTTTGACTGCATTTTTGTGTTCATCCAGGCGGGTACTTATTCTTCTATTGGTCTGTTCAATGTATGTGGCCGGGCATAATGCACAGGGGACTTCGTTTATGCCTTGGTTTTCCAGGTCAATTTTATCTTTGGGGTTTCTAAGGATGGCTGCTATTTTTCTGTCTGTTTTAAAGGCAGTCTTGATGTGATGTCTGTGTAGTATCTTACTAATGTAGTATCTTACTGCCCTACATAAGAGGTACTACAGACAAAATTAGTAAGATACTACACACATATATATGTATATACACACACACACACAAAGAGGCACAGGCACAGAGATAGAGAGAGATCCCCTTCTTTTATGAATGAATGAGTGGGAGTTAAAAACAAATTAGCAACTATCTTTTAATAATAGCAATAGCAATAGCACTGCTTATATTATGCTTCACAGTGTTTTACAGCCCTCTCTAAGTGGTTTACAGTTGAGTCAGCATATTGGCTCCAATATTGGGTCTTAATTTTACCGACCTCAGAAGGATGGAATGCTGAGTCAACCTTGAGCTGGTGAGAATCTGCTGGTAGCCAGCAGTCAGCAGAAATATCCTGCAGTATTGCATTCTAACCATTGCACCACCACAACTCTTAAGTTATAAAAAATAGGCTTAAGAAAACAAAAAGGTCATCACTGACTATCTGTTATTCTGAGATATAATGGCATTTATACAGGTGACACCTAACCTGATCCATTAAGCTAAAACCAGTTCACCCATTACATAGGATGACTACTGCAGGACTTTTCAGGCCTATCTCAGTTTTGCACCACAATCAATCCTCTGAAGAGGTAACTGTGCATGTCTAGTTGCTGCTCTCAGCATGGCGGCTCAGATGCTATGATGGCTTCATTTGTACCCAGTTTCTTTGCCGCTAAGCCATACAAGGTGTGGGGGGGGGGGCTTGAAAAACCACCAAAGATTCGATATTAATCCAAGGAAAACAGCTTTATTGTAACATTTCTGCAGAAACGGGTTCCTACCCTGGCAGATGGGAAGAACTCAGAGCAAAGTTTGCATTCTATTTTATACCCTAACCTACCGCCCCATCCTATGATGGCTTGGTTTACAATCTACCTATTGAATTTCAGTATACAATTCATCACCTAATATGGGACCTCAGGAAGTTGGATGCTTTCTAACACGTACACATTTTCCCAGATTTTCCCAGAGCACAACGTGAGATTGTTCAATGTTTCAACTCTCCCTTTTGCAATAGAAATGTATCAACTTGCAGTTTGAGGTTTGAGTCACAACTACACAATACACAATGGATTTTATTCATGTTTTCCTCTTACAATTCCCCCCTTTTCTGCTTACATTCTTGACTCAAACTCACACAACAGATCCCCAGCCTCCTTCAGAGCCATCTCCTTCTGAAACATCATCAGAGGTTCTTCTTCCTGCTTCCTGGATCTTGAACCTACAGTTTTCCCTAATCTTCCACACATTACTATTACACCAGGGAAACACTGAACACAACAACACAACATCACACAGCATATAATAATTAATATCATTCCCATGATTGTAGATCTCAACCAAGCAGTGCTGGGAAGCCAAGACCATAATGCCCCCCACAGATCTGGAAATGAGGAATTACCTCTTTGTAATAATGGATTAGAACGAATGTGTTCCTCCATCATTTGCACTGTTTTTGTAATATTGGGTTGGAAATCATGGATATATACACAGCAATGTGAATGAATCAAAGCACACACACACCCTTTTGCAGCTAATACAATGTCTAATGCATATCTATTTTGCAAAGCCACTTTTCTAACTTTGGAAAGTTCCGTGTTGAGCATTTTGATTGTCTTGATAATATCATTAAACATGGCTACTGTAAAGTTATTCAGAATATGTAAATCCCTATAATTCATGGCTACTCCCAACAGTGCCAGCATTCCCCGTGCTATCTGTGTTTTCAACCTTCCCCCCCAGTGTTAGTCCTGAACTGATTTCTCTTTTGTTCCGAATCCGTCCCTGGGGTAAGGTATTCAATTTATATATTACTGGTATCACGTATCCCATGGTACAAATCCAACTCCAAAGTGGTAGCATTTCTCTATATGCATGTTTCCCACACAACACCCACCTAAAATTTTCCATGGCGTACGTTTGATTCGAAGTCCGAGTCCAATTGATTATATCTTCAAAATATATACACATCTGGTATTGGTCATGATTAAAATAACTCAATTGATGATGAGTGTTAGAATAACTGTGGTTACTACAAGATAAAGGCATATCAAAAGTTTTGTTGCATTTTTCCCAATCACCCAAATCCACTCCTTTGGATACATTTCTCTTGAAACACGCATATCCTTTTTCTCTCAAATGGACAAATACCTTCCCGGATATGTCTCTTTTCATAGGAGCCTGTTCAAATTTATTTCCCTTTGGTCTCAAATCCTGTTGACTTAGTGGGATTGCATGTAATGTTAAACCCTTCCCTGTCTTCCCTGGCATGTGCATGCATATCCAGCAGTTAGTTATGTTCAATGCTTGTGATACCTTCTTCAAATCCTTCATGTATGTATTGTCTTCCCATAAATCTGTCCCCAAGTCTCCAGCTGGTCCAATATATGGAGTCTGTCCTCTTGATGCAGTCATTAGTACTATCGTCAAGGTGGTTAGCTCAGTCCAGGGTCCAATCTTCTTCATCTTTTTAAAGTGAGTTTCAGAGGCTGACCATCCACTGGAACTGCCCTCCACGTAGAATTTGGATCTGGTGCCTTCTTGACTCTGCTGTAATGCGTCCAGCTTCCTTCTCGAGTGCGAACTGCAGATTCAGTTGTCAACAGCACCTGGTATGGGCCTTCCCAGCTAGGTTGCAGCTTCTTACTTCTCCACGTCTTTACTAGAATCCAATCTCCAACTTCATAGGGGTGTTGGCTTCCTGCAAGTGGTGGTCATTGCGCCAACAATCCCTGTTTATAAAGAAAAAACAAAGACCTGGACAGTGCCTGCAAATATTTTCTCAGGAACAAATCTTTAAATTCAGGTATAGGATTTCCCAGTCTGGCAGGTAGGGTTGCCCCATTAACATTTCAAAAGGGGAGACCCCTGTGTCTTTCCTTGAGCATGTTCTAATTCTAAGGAGTGCCAGGGGCAGATTCTTTGTCCAAGGCAATCCATTTTCCAATTGGAGCTTGGTCAGATTTTTCTTCAACTCGCCATTAGCTCTCTCCACCCGGCCACTGGACTCGGGATGCGAAGGAGTGTGCAAATGCCATTTCACCCCAATCGCAGCCATCACTGACTGCAAAACTTTTTCTGTAAAGTGTGTTCCTCTATCTGAATAAATTGCTTCCATCATGCCATATCTGGGGATAATTTGTTCTAACAGGATCTTGGTCACCGTGGTGGCTGTTGCCCTTCTGGTGGGATATGCCTCTACCCATCCTGTTAATTGATCTTTAACCACCAATAAGTACTTCCATCCCCCCTTTTCTGGGAGCTCGGTGAAATCGATCTGAGTCCTTTGAAATGGCCAACTAACCAAAGGCCTTCCCCCCATTTCTTTCTTCCTTGCTGCCTTCTTGTTTACCTTAAGGCAGATCAAGCACTTCCAGCAAATGCTCTGAGCTAATGTCCACATTTTGGGGCTCCAGAGATGTGGTTTTACAGCCATCACCAATGCTTCCATTCCCCAGTGTCCCCCTTTGTGTACTTTTTCTAGAATTCCCCTCATTACATCCCTGGAGATGACTTTCACTCCTTCTGATGTTTTCCAGCCATCCTCTGTTAGTGTGCACCCTTCTCCTTCCAACTCGTCTTTCTCTTTCCCTTCTGGCTTCCAATTTTTATCCTCTTCTACTTCCAACAAGGGAATTGATACCATTACCAGCTCCAGCTCCCCTGCTGCTTCTTTTGGCCATTTGTCTGCCCACCTATTTTTAACTACTTCTGGGGTATCCCCTTTCTGATGAGCATTCACATGTACTATTGATTCTTGATTTGGCAGTTGCAGGGCCTCCAGAGCCTGTTCCACAAGCTGTAATTGTTCAACTTATTTCTCATCAGCCTTGATAAAGCCCCTCTCCTGCCAGATCTTACCAAAGGTATGGACCACACCCCAGGCATATTTGGAATCAGTCCAAATTGTCACATCAATTCCTTCAGCCAATTCCAAGGCTCTCTTCAAAGCAAACAACTCGCACTTTTGTGCAGACCATGAAGAAGGAAGGGAGCCTTTTTCTATGACTTCCCCTTCTCCTGTCACAACTGCAAATCCTGACTTCCTTTTTCCTTCTTCAACCCTGCTTGATCATCCACAAACCATCTCTCCCCATCTTTCAAAGGAGTCTCTTCCAGATCCTCCCTCACCTTTGTCATCAAATCTACTTGCAACAAACAATCATGGTCTTCAGCCTCCCATTCCTGCCTTCTTCCTTCTAAAAATTCGGCTGGATTCAGATTCCTGTCTGTCCCAATCACTACATCAGGACTGGTTCTCAAAATGGTCTCGTATTTGAGAATCCGTCCTTCTGTCATCCAGGTTGTTGCCAACTGACTTAGCACAGAAGTAACCTGATGAGGAGAATGCACCACCAGGGCCCCTCCAAAGGTTAATTTCTTGCTCTCTACTACCAACATAGCTGTAGCAGCCACAGCCTGCACACAGATTGGCCATCCCCTTACTACCGGCTCCAGAGACTTGCTCAGAAAGGCGATGGGCTGGTACTGTCTCCCCCTTTTCTGTGCCAACAATCCTAGTCCCGTTCCCTGAGCTGCTGACACATACAGATGAAATGGGAGCTTTAAATTGGGCAAAGCCAAAACCGGTGCGGATGACAGTGCCTTCTTTAAATCCTCCCACTTCTCATCATCTCCCTCTAACCATTCTATACTCTCTCCTTTCCCTACCAACTTCCTGTGCAGGAATTGGGCTAACACAGTGTATTGGTCCACGCAGGCTCTGCAATATCCCAGCAATCCAAGGGCTTTCCTGACTTCCGTCTTATTTCTGGGAGGAGCCAAGCTCATGATCCCTTTCACCCTCTCAGGATCCAGGGACCTCACCCCTTGCTGAATATAATGCCCCAAATATTTCACCTTCCTTTCCACAAATTGGATCTTTTCCCTTGAAACTGTCAATCCTTGCTCCTTCAGCCAATTTAACAAAGCCATAGACGCTGCTCTGACCTCTTTTTCTTTCTCCCCAGTCAGCAACAAATCATCCACATACTGAATCAACGTGATCCCTTTCCCTTTCTCAGAAGACACTAACTTATCTTCCAAACCCCATCCAAACAACAAAGTGCTCTCAGTATATCCCTGGGGGAGTACTGTCCACCTTAATTGCTGTTTCCTTCCACTCTCAGGATCATTCCATTCAAATGCAAACAGGTCTCTACTTCTTTCCTCAAGGGGGCACGCCCAGAAAGCATCCTTCAGATCTACTACAGTAAACCATTTGTCTTTAGGAGGGATTCATCCCAAGATAGTATAGGGGTCGGGAACCACCAGGAATCTGGTAACCACTATGCTATTGATCCTCCTCAAGTCCAAAACCAATCTATGTTTCCCATCCTTCTTCAACACAGCAAGTATTGGAGAATTAAAAAGTGACATAGTAGGCTCCAACATGCCCTGTTTCAACAATTTATCAATCACAGGCTTCAACCCCTCTCTCCTCCTTCTATTCATTGGATATTGTGATGTCCAAAGCTTTGTCACCCCAGGCTGCACTTGAATCTTGATTGGCTGAATGTTCATTCGCCCTACCTTCTCATCTCCTGCCCAAACCTCATCTGAAATTGCCCTCTCATCTTCCACATCCTTACTCCCTTCCCGGTATCCCACAGCTGGATACCAAATGTAGGCAACAGATCTCTTCCTAGAAAATTCACTCCAGAATCAGGAATATACAACACTTCAGCCTCAGTCACCACTTCATTCATTTCCAGTCTGATTTGTTCAAACACCCTCACATCCTGTGATTTTCCACTCACCTCCACTACTTTTATCATTTTCCTTGATCTATGTGCACCCTCTATCGGGTCACACACAGAAGTCTGGCTTGCGCCGGTGTCTATCAGGAACAGCCACTCCTGATGGTCAGGACCCACTGAAATGTATACCAATGGCTCCCCGCAAGTCCTCTTAAAGGAGCCGGAACAGCCCTAATCATCATACAATGCATAACTCCTCTCCCTTTGGTTGGTAGGACATTCGCATGCAAACTGTCCTTCCTTCCCACACCGAAAGCAGCTTCTATCCATTCCAGGCTGTCTCATTCCCATCCCTCTGAAACCTCTTCCTCTTCCTCTGAAACTTCCTTGCATTCCGCCTCGCCTTCTCTCACCCTGGCCTCCCATTGCCCCCCTTATACAATCCACACTTTTTTTCACCTCATTCTTAGCTGCAGCAAAAATTGTAGCCAACATCATTTGAGATTTCTGTCTGGTTTTCACAGTATCCCTGTTAATGAATACTTATTGAGCGGTTTTCAGGAGATCTATCATTCCAACTGCGCCCCAATTATCTAATTTTTGAATTTTCTTCTGAATATCTGGCCAGGCCCCAGTCACAAACTGCATTTTCAGCATGGATTCAAATGCAGGTGTGCTTGGGTCTACTCCAGAGTATTTTACCAGACTTTCCCTCAACTTTGTACAATAGTCACCAGGGGATTCATCTTTGTCTTGTGTTACTTCAAAGGCTTTGGTTAAATTCCTCCCCTGTGGCACAGTAATTTTGATACCATTTAATATCATTGTTTTAAGATCCCGCATATTCCGTCTATGCTCCTCATTTTGTATGTCCCAATCAGGAGTGGCCAATGGGAATTTCACATCTCCAGCAACCGCATTATCATTCCCCAGTTGTGATCTGCGCCAGACTTCTATAGCCCCTTGTCTAATCAAATCCCTTTCTTCTGGGGTAAATAGATGTCCCAAAACATACATCGATTTCGGATACGTGTAATCATTTGGTACCAAAAACAACTCTAATTGTTCTGACACATTAATGGCATTTTTGTGAAGTCTTGGAAGGGTCTTCTTTAAGTCCCATAGTTCACTTGCCTTAATTGGAAACACCGCATACATTGAAACCGTGTTTCCCTGGGCATTTACTCCGTTCGGAACTTCACAGAGGGGAAAGGCAGATGCCTGAGGTTGTTCCAGAAAAGGCAAGTTTTTTACGTTTTGTTCAAGTTGACGCAGTTCTCTTAGCAGCTGTCTATACGGGGGCGGCTACTGAGAGGGAGGGGGTGATGGCGGCAGAGGAATCGCTGCTGCTTGGTCTACCGGCGCGTTAGGCACTACCGGAGCCTGCAGAATTGGAGTGGGCAACGGATGTGTCTTATACAAGTATTCATCTGATCCCTCTTCATTCTGCTTTGTGCAATATTGTCCCGCTGGTGGGTCAGGACCCTTAAAATTTACATGAAACCACACCTCAATATATGGTAATTGCGAATTCATCTTATGTCCAATTATGTATCCTTTTAATTGATTTATCCAATAAATGCTGGTCTCCCCATCCGCAGCCCAGTGGTATGGGAATTTAGGATCAATTAGAGGGTATTTTGGCCACTGGTTTCCACTAAGGTAGATCATATGTTTCTTCTCCAGCTCCTTCATAAAGTGTTTCAGATTTGGGGAGAACCACTGCTGGAGCAGCTGTCCCAAAGGCGAAACTGTGGGTATTGGTTTCCCGCCATCTGATTCAGATTCTAACTCCAGATAATCCCTTCCTGGATCCCCCAATCCCTTACTCTGTCCCTTTCCCATCACTTCCTTACTTGACTAACCAGTCCGATCCTCCAGCAAGCCCTGGATTCTCTCCTGAGAGTTTAAGGATTCCCTCCTCTAATCTTTTCAAATGAAAGAAACAAGTTTTACCTAATCACTCCAGACTTCCAAGGTAGTGGATGTGTGGGCGTCCCCAACTCAGGCTTTCCTCTATTCTCTTTTCGATAGTCCCAGACTATTAGCCGGCAAAACGCTGTTTCCGAGGATCGTCTGGATTTCCAGTTGCCTCTGGAGCCAACCAGAATTCGGGGAGGAGGCACCTCTCAACAGGAGGTCATGGCCACTACTCACCTAGTCCCTGGCTTCCGGAAGACCACCGTTGAGGCTCCTGGCTGGCTCGCCAAATTGTGGGGGAGGGGGCTTGAAAAACCACCAAAGATTTGATATTAATCCAAGGAAAACAGCTTTATTGTAGCATTTCTGCAGAAACGGGTTCCTACCCTGGCAGATGGGAGGAACTCAGAGCAAAGTTTGCATTCTATTTTATACCCTAACCTACCGCCTCATCCTATGATGGCTTGGTTTACAATCTACCTATTGAATTTCAGTATACAATTCATCACCTAATATGGGACCTCAGGAAGTTGGATGCTTTCTAACACATACACATTTTCCCAGATTTTCCCAGAGCACAACGTGAGATTGTTTAATGTTTCAACTCTCCCTTTTGCAGTAGAAAAGTATCAACTCGCAGTTTGAGGTTTGAGTCACAACTATACAATACACAATGGATTTTATTCATTCCTGCTAATACAGCCCCATAGCAAGATAGGTGGCAAATAAATGTAACAAGTAAAAACAAAAAAATACTGTGGCCCTTTCATTAAAATAAAGGAGGGTTTTATTAAAATGTAAAATAAAATATTCTTCTTTGGCAAAGAAAGGACAGTTTGTCATTTTTTTTTATTACCAGTAATAGTATTTTTTTTCCTATTTGAAGCTTCAAATGCATTCTTTTGTTCTAGTTTTGCCAATGCCAGAAATCATCCTGAAGGTGCACAAACATAGATCCATGCATGCAGGAGGAAGCTTCTAAGGGCTTACAATGAACACTTAACACCAAAGAGCTTATTTGCTAATCATATATTAGATACTCCAAAAGTAAATGTTACATCTCACCATAAATTGTATTTCATGTTTTTCCCCCACAATTTCAGATCAGGAGAATGATTCTTCCTGTAATAAAGTGAGCAGAGCACAGTTCTCCTGAATTCCTTATGACTATTTTGTGGTCAGTGGTGGAGAAATGGTTTGGTGATTGTCCACCAAAACAATTTGATAGAACTTGACAACTACACTATTGCAAAACTTGTGAGCAATTTACCATGTTATCTTGTTAAAAGGTTAACCATAATCTCCATTATGTAACAGCCCAATAGTTTAGCAGTCTGATCCAACCAATTTAGCCATAAAAGAGAAATTTGATGTTGTTTGTCATATTCCAAAGTGCCTATGACTTTTAAAACCATACAATTAGCCCTTTGCCTCCTTATTTGCCACTGAAACACTAATGAAATTCTAAATCCAAAACAAAAAGAAAAGAAAAGAAAAGAAAAGAAAAGAAAAGAAAAGAAAAGAAAAGAAAAGAAAAGAAAAGAAAAGAAAAGAAAAGAAAAGAAAAGAAAAGAAAAGAAAAGATGATTAGGGGTCTGGATGCTAAAACATGATGAATGGTTGCAGGAACTGGAGATGATATGATAACAGTCTTCCAATATTTGAGGGGCTGCCACAGAGAAGAGGGGATTGACCTATTCTCCAAAGCAATAAGACAAGAAGTAACAGATGGAAATTTATCAAAGAGAGATCCAACCTTGAACTAGGGAGAAATTTTCTGAGAGTGAGAACAATTAATCAGTGGAACAGAAGTTATGGGTGCTTATTGGAGGCCTTTAAGAAGAGACTGGAAAACTGGAAAAATAGATCAATACTGCTGTCCTAATGATTATTAATCTACATTATAAAGAGTTTGCTGAATTTGTATATAATAATAATAAAAAATTGGTTCAAATAGATATTTTGATTTTTTTCTTACCTTATCTTTAAAAAGTTAATTTTCTGAAATAACCAGAGAAGTTCAGCAAATAGCATAGTTTTAACAGTAGAATGTTTGATACATTTACTTTTTGGTAAATCTTTTGTCTTCTGGCTTTATATGACCATTCCCTGACCATCTGCCAATTATGGAGTTTGGCTCATCACAATTATTTCTTCTCCCAGTCAGAAGAGCCACAGATTATATTTGCTAATTCTCCTTCTTAATGTATGAGTCCAGGGAAAAAAAGAGATCCTCATTGACTCCCAGATTTATCCGTGATTTATAAAAGCAGCTATTTTTGGAGGAAAAGGAGAGATGAAGTTATATCACAGAGGTCTTCTGAAGCAATATTAAATTTTTGATTTGTAAGTTGTTAAATTCATGAGCACTATTTTCTAAAGAGAGACCAAGGAATCCAAAAAATTACTGTGCCAGTATAAAAATAATTTCAATGACTACCAATCAATTTATCTAACTAAATTTTTAAATATTTATGTATTTATCCATAGTTCCATTAAACTTGGGTCTTAAGAGCATGGCCTTTAAATACAATACACAGAATAGATTTAAGTTCACATTTATTTTTGCACGGTTTTGAGACTTGAAACACAAATGTGATAAACCACGAGTCCCTTACCTCTGGGTAGTGGCCTATGACTGGACCATGGCACATTCGGAACTGGGCACATGTGCACACACGATCCCACTTGTGCGAGCAGTGGGTGTGGATGCTTGCTCTCACATAGTGTTGTGGTTAGCCGGCAGCAGGTGCGGATGGCTGAGGAGACCGAGGACTCAAATGAGGGGCCAGGACCATTAGGGAGTGGACTGCTGCCTTCAGAGATTGTGGGGCTGGCAGCAGCGATGAGGAGGTTACCGAGGAGCCTGTGCCAAGTGCACAAGCATGCAGAGCTGCTCACAGAAAAGAGTAGCTGCAGCAGCATGGGCGACTCAGGAATAAGGCTGAAAGATAATGACCCCTCCTTCAAGAAGATAAAAGCCAGCTGTGAATCGGACGGTCTTTGCAGGAAGCAGACGTTTGAAACTCGAGCCTCATGGACATTGCAGTATCTTAGTTGGTATTTGAAGACTCTTGTGTTGTAAAATATTTCTAGGTAACCTTATCTATTATTCTTGGCAGCCTTGCACAATTTTGGCAAGGCTCAAGTTTATCAAAGTTAATTAGTTTGCAGCAGCCTTTTTGTTAAGTGTGGAGCATGGGTGCGAATAATGGAGACAAGCCAGTGAAAACAGTGAACTTCAAACTCTTTATTTACATGGTGTGACAGCTCAACTGGATGGCTGCTATAGCCTTCCTTATATAGGCAACTTATTAACTATTCAACCAATAGCAACCTGGGAGCGCTAGATCCGTTAACCAATGAGAACGGCCTGTTAATGGCCAATCAAATTCTCCTGAACGGACCAATCTGATCTTGCCATTTAACAGCCAATCAGAAGTGCAGGGCCAGAACCCTGCACTTGACTTCAAGCTCAAGATAACTTTATTAAACATTTATTCATTCACAACACCCCTTCCCTCCGGGTTCCGCTTATGGGGTGCGGTCATGTAGTCCTTGAGGTAGGACGGTTGTTTTGTTAGTCTTTTTGATTTACGCTGTGCACCCGGTATTTGGCTGCACTCTTGTTGAGGTAGGGCGTTGTTTGGTGAAAGGGGTGCCTCTGATTCAGAGTTCGCATTTTCGTTGTCACCAACAACTTCGGCATCACCCTGAAGTGAACTCACTCCCATCCCTGGTTCCTGTTCTCGCATTTCTGTTCCACTATCGTTTCCTTCAAAAAGGTTTTCTGCTCGTTGAAATTCATCTTCCTCTGTATCTCCCCCCTGCCTCAGTTTGGTTATTAGGGAGCTCAGAATTGCCTGACTGCAGCCTTGATCGTAGTTGATCGATATGGCACTTCCAAAGTCTATTGTCAGGGCATTGTACAAGGTATGATCTTGGGCCAGTTACACGGACCACAGTCGCTTCTACCCACAGCGGATCGCCCAATAAGTTTTTAGCGAACACCAAATCGCCTACTTGGAAGGTACGGCATCGGCCGCTGGATCCGAGTGGTTTCTCCGGTTCGTACACTGGATGTAACCGGTTGAGGTGGGAGCAGAACTTTCATCCCTTTAGCAGCTTGGCAGGACTTTTGTTGGTGACGCTCTGAGGCGAGATATCCTGTAAAAAGAGGATTCGGTTTATCTTCTCTTCGATGTTGTCATAATCCACTTTCTGTAGCGTTTTCTTGACGAATTGTACCATGCGCTCGGCCCTACCGTTGGCCACAGGATGCGCAGGTGAAGTGAGCGCATGTCAGATACCGCGGTCAGCCAGGTACTGCTCAAAGGACAGTGCAGTAAATTGGGGCCCATTGTCGGATACCAGAACGTCTGGTAATACGTGGGTTGCAAACAGTCTTTCTAGTTTTTTGATGACCACTTCGGTGGTCGTGTTCCTCATTTGGTGGATTTCGAGCCAGTTTGAGTAGGTGTCTACGGTTAACAAGAAGGTGTGGTCAGGGGGATATGGCTGCCCTGTAGGGACAGCTGAAGAGAGAGGGGAGTCGGATAGGGAGGTGGGGGTGTCGCAGACCCCCCCCTTCTCCGGAAAAACCCCTTTTTCCCAAGGCGGTGGAGCAGCGGTCAGCAATGGCCGCCACGAAGAAGCCAGCAACCGGGTAAGATTGTGCTGGAGGAAGTGTGAAGAGTGAAAGTTTTGTCTGAGTCGGGTCAAGTAACATCTTTTAAATTGCCTGGAACTGAGCTGTTTGAATTGCTGGAGGATACATTGTATCCCTAAGAAGAGCAAAAAGCGGCGGAGAAGCTGTTAAAGGGAACTTTTTTTTTTCTTTACTCTCCCACCCCATGGAAATAGCAGAAATATTTGGATATATTGGACATTGAAAGTGAATTGCTTTGAGAGTTGAAGCTAAGAGACAAAAGGATTCTTGGACATTGAAAAATTTAAGAAATTGGAAAACCCTTGTTGGAGGTATGGATTTCTGATTATTTAAAATTGACATTGCAAGTGGGAAGGGAGAGAAAAAAAAAATTGGAGCAGAAGCTGAAAAAGGAGGAGATTGCCTAGAATCCCAAAGGAAGATATATGGTAATTGGACCTCTTTGATTAAAAATTAATCCCAGAAAGAGAAAGAGAAGAAGGAAGAAAAGTATTAACTTTTGGAACTTTTTTCTAATTGTTTTTGATTGTCTTTGATTAAAAATACTTGTGGTTGTTTTGGAAAAAGTTTCCCTTTTCATAATGGCATCGTTTGTGGATGAACTAGAGATTGAATATCAAAAATATAAAAAAGAAGATACTTTGGGCACTTTGTTTCAATTCTTAGAAATGGCGTTATGTACTTATGAAAAGTTGATTACGCAGCAGAAGGACTGGGACAAGGAAGAAGAGGAAGAAGAAGCCATCTTTGATGAACAATGGGTCCCTTCCGGAGAGGAGGAGAAAAAGGATAAGAAAAAGGGGATTTTAAGAATTATAAAAACAACCAAAAGAGAGAAAAATGAGCGAAAAGGTGGAGGCAAGGTTAGAAAGCAAAGGAAAAGGAGCAAGAAAAGCGAGGAGAAAAAGCAAAGGGGTAAAAAGGGCAAGGAGAAGAATAAGCAAGAGAGAAAGGGGGGGAGGAGAAGCCTTAATGGGGGGAAGCAAGACCTAAAGAAAAAAAGTTTATTTAGAGACAATGGGTGAATTTAATTTAGATTAAAAGAGGGATTCTGGAGGGTACATAAGTTTGTGTTTTTATATGTGTATTTAGAGTATAAAATTCTTTATGTAATCTTAGAATCTTTTAAACAGAATCCCAAGAAAAATTGTTATATGAAGTATTTTTAAGTTAGGGTAATGAGTTATAGACGTTACTCCAATTGGTGTACAGGAGAAGTATAGTAAAAGAAAAAAGATGAATGGATAATTGGAAATAGAACAGACAAAGAATGTTGTTGAAAATGGTAATAAGATATGGAAGGATATATATGCTTTTTTTTTTTTTTGGATTTTGTATATTGATAAAAGGCAATAAAATTTTAATTAATAAGAAATAATTTGGATGAAAAGGAGAAGTAGGGATAAGATATGAAGTTAATACTATATGAAGTATTGATACTATAATTTGGAATTGTTATGCCTTATTGGTCTTTTATTATTATTTTTTCCTAGAAAAGAATTTATAAGCTGTTATGCCTTGATTCTTTGTGCATTGTTTTTATAAAACTGATAAAAATGGTTTTTTATATATATATATAAAAAAGAAAATGATAATAAGATATGGAAGGATATATGGGATGAATATGATGTTTGAATTTGTGTCTGTGTGAAGAGTTTTAACCCGGGAACAGACAACCTTCAGAAAAGATCTTTTAGTTTTGTTTATGTTTTGTGTTTTGTATGTTTGTGTATTGTGTTTTTTGTAAAACTAATAAAATTTGTTTTTTATAAAAAAAAAAAAAGAATCAATAAAACCTTGGAGGAATGTTAGATGAGAATAATTGTAAACAAGCCAGAAAGAAATGAATATGATGACTATAAAATGGATAAATATAGAAAAGAAATGGAATTGAATAAGAGTAAAGAGAAATAATGAGAAATTTGCTGAAAGATATTTATGTGTCCATATGGAAATGGGATAAATTAGAATTATGTTGTATAAAAATAATGTTTTATTCGACTTGTAAAAATTTATAATGTTAAGAGGTTTTATGTATTTAATGGTTAATGATGTGTTGTTTGTCTTTAAAATTAATAAAATTTGTTTCAAAAAAAAAAAGAAGGTGTGGCCTTTGGTTGGCCCAGCAAAATCTAGATGGATACGAGACCAGGGTCCCCGCGGTGTCTCCCATTCGATTGGGATTGCCTTTGGTGGAGCGTTGCTTACTTCTTGGCATCTATGACAAGTTTTGACCCACGACTCGATTTGTCTGTTGATGCCTGGCCACCACGCGTAGCTTCGTGCGAGGGCCTTCATGCGCACGATGCCGGGGTGGCCATCGTGCAAGGTTATTCATAGTGCCTGTTGGAGTTGTTCTGGGATAACGACTCTATCGCCCCAGATGATACAGCCCTTTTGAGAAAACAACTCTGTTTGTCGACTTTTGAATGGTGTGAAGTCGTCTAATACTTGGTCCAATGGCCATTCGCGTTCCACCCATGTGAGGACTCGTGCCAAGGTGGGGTCGCGTTTTGTTTCTCTCGCATTATCATGGACAGTTAATGGCAGCGTACGAAGTGTCTCGATCTGCAACGTTGTCATTGTTGGTGCGGGATCGTTGATAGTCTCTGGAAGCGGTGCATGGCTCAACGCGTCGGCATGGGAAATAGCCTTACCGGGGCGGTATTGCAGCTAATAATTATAAGCAGCCAAGAATTCTGACCAACGAGTCATCCTGGGAGATAATATATAGGGGGTTGGCTTATCCCCAGCTATTATTCCCAGCAAAGGTTTGTGGTCAGTCACTATAGTAAAAACCCAGCCGTACAAATACTCATGAAATCTTTTGACAGCCGATACAATTGCAAGGGCTTCTTTGTCAATCTGGCTATAATTTCGCTCAGTTTTCGAGAGTGTCTTTGAAAAATAGGCAACAGGAGCTTCGCTACCGTTAGGCAATACGTGGCTCAAAATGGCGCCCACTCTGAAAGGCGATGCATCACACGTGATATTTAACGGTAAGGTCTCATTGTACTGCATTAGTACAGCGTCAGAAGTCAGTAGTTTTTTTTACGTTATGGAACGCCTGCTCTTCTCTATGACCCCATACCCAATTTGCTTTTTTGTCCAGTAGGCGATGTAAAGGTTTAGTGACAGTCGCCTTGTGCAGCAAGAATACGTTATAAAAATTGATGAGGCCTAGAAACGCCTGGAGGTCAGCCTTATTCCGGGGTCTGGGAGCCTTTTTTATTGCTCTCAGTTTGCTATCTGTAGGGTGAATACCCTGACTGTCAATTAAGTACCCTAAAAATTCAACACGATCTGTACACAGCTTACACTTATTTTTCTTCACCTTCAGGCCTGCGTCTTGGAATTTTTGGAGAACTAGTCTTAGACGATCCCATAAAATTTTTGGAGTGGGGGCAGCAATTAACACATCGTCAAAGTAGGGGACAACACCTTTAATCCCTTGTAAGAGTCTTTCCATTAGGCTCTGAGAGATCCCCGGGGCTACACTCACTCTGAATTGGAGCCGCATACATTTAAAGGCACCTCAGTGCATTACGATTGTCTGTGCCTGTGCCGTTTTTTCATCAACCGGCAGTTGCTGATAAGCCTGAGCTAAATCTAGTTTACCAAAGACTTTTCTGCCCCCCAGGGAATGGAGGAGGTGTTGCACCACTGGCACCGGATATGGGTTTTGCTACAGGGCATGGTTCAGGGTGGCTCGGTAGTCCCCACAAATTCTAATTGAGCCATCCGGCTTAATTGGTGTCACGATTGGGGTCTCCCAGGGAGAGTGATCGGTTGGCTTTAACACTCCCTGGGCTATTAACTTATCAAGCTGTTCGTCGATTTTTGGCTTTAGTGCGAACGGAACTCGATGAGGCTTAAGGTGGATGGGAGCTATTTTTGGATTAAGGCTAAAGGATATCGGGGTCCCCTTGTACTCGCCTAGCTTTTCCATGAAGACGTCCTTGAATTCATGGACGAGGTCCTCCTCCCAGTCACTGCTGCTGATTCGGTTAATGCCTGCCACTTCAATGCCGAGTGGTGCGAACCATTGGAGGCCTAACAGGCTAGGCCGGTCCTTGTCGATCACAGTCAGGGGTAAGTACGCTGTGCGGTTTTTGAATGAAACCCAGACTCGACTGGATCCTGCGACTGGAATCCGGTTCCCCTGATAATCTTTAAGTATGAGTCTTTGGAATTGAAGGTCATGGTGCCGGATAGTAGGGATGAGTTGCTTGAGGGTCTTCCAGGAAACCATCGAAAGGGACGATCCCGAAGTCGACTTCCATTTGGCAGGGCTGATTTTTGATGGCCACTTTAATTCGGATTTTCTTGGCATCCAATGAAGAGGCGTGACCATAGGTATAGTTTGGTGATCCTCTTCTCGCCTCGTTAGGCAATTCATGGGTCGGTTTCTGTAGGAGTAGTTTGCTGGTTCTCGCCTTACAGGACGGTTTCCTGTCGATTGGCGATAGTTGGCCCCCTTCGAGGTCTGGCTGGGTCCTAGGAGACTTCTGTAGACCCGTCCGATATGGCCTCATTTCCCGCACTCATGACAGAGCGCGTTGCGAAATTTGCAATCGGACCGGTAATGGTTGGCCCCGCAGCCAGCGCACGGTTGCTGGGACTTCGGGTAATGGTCCCGATCGGACCGCAGTCGATGGACCTCTTCTTCATCGCTGTCTGATGACGAAGAGAGGTCCTCATGGTGGGCCATCGGAAGCTGTCCTTCTGACTTAGGTGAAATTTCGCAGGCTGGTTGGTGTGTCGGAGTGCGGTTTCGGTGCAGTTGGGCAGCTGACTTCTTGGTTGCTTCCGCTTCCATAGCATCAGCGATGGCATCGGCAAGGCTAATGTCACCCTTTGCCATTATTTTGCTCTGCACGTTTTGCGCATCTAATCCCAGAACTACTCAGTCTCTCAAAGCCTCTTCCAGGTCGGCGAAATAGCAGAGGCCTCCCAAGTTTCAGAGGTCCACAACAAAATTGGCAACGCTCTCTCCTTTCTGCTGGTTTCTTTGGCAGAACTCGTGCCATCTTAGGAGCGTTGGTACAGTCGGTGCATAGTGGGCCCTTAGTAGAGGTACAAGGACGTCCCAGTCCATCGCTTTCACTTCAGCCGGTTTTGCTAGTGCCTTGGCCATCTTGAATACGGTCGGCCTGCAATGCATTAGGAATACCGCCCGTTTCTTCCCGGTTTTGGCATCCTTCAGATTATTTGTTTCCAAGAACATTTGGAAACGATCCATGTAGGACTCCCAGTCTTCTTGCGCTGGGTCGAACGGAGCGGGTGGTACTACGCCGCTGGACATGGTTCCACCGTTGTGCGTTTCAGCCACGTGCTCGGTTGTCTTCTTCATTGTTTTAGTCAGCTCTGACGTCTCCACATCCCATCCTCATCGCCAGTGTTAAGTGTGGAGCATGGGTGCAAATAATGGAGACGAGCCGGTGAAAACAGTGAACTTCAAACTCTTTATTTACATGGTGTGACAACTCAACTGGATGGCTGCTATAGCCTTCCTTATAAAGGCAACTTATTAACTATTCAACCAATAGCAACCTGGGAGCGCTAGCTCCGTAAGCCAATGATAACGGCCTGTTAATGCCCAATCAGATTCTCCTGAACGGACCAATCTGATCTTGCCATTTAACAGCCAATCAGAAGTGCAGGGCCAGAACCCTGCACTTGACTTCAAGCTCAAGATAACTTTATTAAACATTTATTCATTCACAACACTTTTAATCGGGGATTCGTAAGAATCATTAAAAGTTTTCTGTTCCCTTTGGTTCATGTTTGTTTTATTGGAAAAGGGTTTGGGTCAGAACACTCAGTTCTCCTTGCATGTGGTTGCACAAATGGAGCTGCACGCACACACCTGCTGCTCGCACAGAACCATCCCCTACTCCCCCATCACTCCTCCTAGAAATCAGTGGTTCTCAACCTGTGGGTCGCGACCCCTTTGGGGGTTGAATGATCCTTTCACAGGGGTCACCTAAGACCATAGGAAAACACATATTTTCGATGGTCTTAGGAACCAAGCATAATTTTATGGTTGGGGGTCACCACAACATAAGGAACTGAATTAAAGGGTCGCGGCATTAAGAAGGTTGAGAACCACAAGCCTGGATGGAAAGATTGGGGGCCACTGTGATAAAGTGATCAAATTCTACTGCTTTTCAGGGTGACTTCAAGTCATTTTAAGAGTTCCTTTTCACTGGAAATAATTAGGCCACACCAGGATTGCTGTGCCATTTCAAGCAGCAGGCAGGACTTCATCCTTGTAGCCCTTGCAGATGGGGCTTGATCAGATTAGAAATCAAGAAGTTTACAGATTTAATTTCATCCAAAGTTTTACTGGAAACAACTTTATGTGAATTTCTATATAGAAGATAGTTATCTTAAGCTATTACATCTCTTCGAATTATGCTACATACAGTAGTTCTTAGATTAAATTATGTGTGCCTGAAACATACAGAAAATAAAGCAGGTGTTTCAAGGTATTTTGTTTTTAATCAGATGGAAGGCTAACTAGCAAAGCAAAAATAGATTGTTCTATCTCTCTAAAATGAAAATACAGTAATTAGCAACCTTAAACCTCCATCTCTTTCTCTGATTGCTTCTAATCAAGACATACATACATACTATGTGTGCGCTGCCTTTAGTTTGTCCCTGTTCTATTTAATAGGAGGGAAATCCATGGCATAATGGAATCTTTTACAGCTGTTGAAATTGTTGAATAAATAAAGCAAATTTATTCAACCTGGTTAGAAAATATAGCCCCACATACATATCAAGTGTGGGAGGAAAATCAGTAGTAATAATGGGAAACATAAGCAGACATGTCCATCTATCAATGGCTAATTGAGGCTTTATATCCACTCCTCTGGCTTAAAGCACTGTAAAATGGAGCAATCTTAAATACAATGATATGACTTACTAAGATTATCTAAAGAATGCCAAATTTAAGATCTATTCTTTCTCTCTTTTCCGGATAGCAAAAACTGGCAAGTGCTACTAATTTGAGCTGACACATACATTAGTTACCAGTGGAGAGCTGTGCTTTTCCATTCTTACAGCTGGCTCAGAAAATGGAAGTACATTTTGCATGCTTGTATCTGTCTGAAAACTTTGTTTTAATATGCAGAGTTCAACGTAGGAACTCTCTTCCTCTAAAAAAAATATTAATTTCAAATACTATCTTAACTTTATGAAAGCATTTCACTGGTCCTTTCTTTCTTGTGTACAAAGACATGATTCTAATGCTGCAGCATTAGAAAAAGTATAATCAACTTGAGGTTCACAGGCCCGCACATAATTTACACTTGCAATTAGGGCAACCCTATTCAAAACTTTTATTTTCTACAAAAAAAAGAAATAGTATACTTGTTGCTGATCCATATATGAGCACACAGTGAGTTTTTTACAGAATGGTATCCACATTTATGAACCTTGGTTCAGAAGTCTACAGATTCATCATCAGATATCATCATGGGGTGGAATTCTACTAGTTCTGACCACCTCTGTAGAATCAGTAGCTATGAAGAGCAGCAAACAGAGAGCATGCATAGAACTGGTTCTATGTCTGCTGCTGTTTTGGCCCACCCACCCACCTGGGCTCTTACCTGACTTTATTTCCTGCTTTTTCAACTGCAGCTGCTTTGCGTGACACAGCTGCAGTTGAAAAAGCAAGAAAAAGGTGCTTTTTCAACCGCTGCACACCCGCGTGCAGCTCTGCTCAGCTCTCCAGGCAGCTCTCTGATGATGATATACATGCGCGCAAAACGTAAAATCACTGAACTGGTAGTTACCTCCTACTCCTGATCATCATCATCATCATCCCAAATCAATCCACTGCAGAATGCAGGATGTAAGCCTCTTCGCTGGAGGCTATGCACAAGATTGGTCTACTGCATTTGTCTGGTACAGTGTTAGATGGTTTGTTTTTGTTTTTGTTCTTTACTTTTCAGTCATGGCTGAAAGGGAATGATTAGTCCAGAGTCATCCAGTTGGTTTCTGTATTCATTCCTAGTCTGAGAGAAAGAGAGAAAAAGAGGCATGAAGAAGAAAGTAGAGTGAGGAGAGAAAGAGAGGATAAGTTTGATTGTGTTTAATGGGATAGTGCAGATAGGACAGAATCCAATCTTCAAGTTCTTTTGTTGAGGAGATAGCAAATATTTAAACTTGCTATTAAACTTTTATAGGATAACAATTAAGGAAAACTAAGGATAATACATTAAGCAGGAAGGAAAGAGGGAGAAGATGGAGGTGGGAGATGCCAGTCATAGTTTCCTAGTATGCATTTTGCTTCAGAATATAATAACCAACATGAATTTTGGATTTGGTATCTTACATAGGGACCCAGTGGCTCAGTGGCTAAGATGCTGAGCTTGTTGATCAGAAAGGTCGGCAGTTCAGTGGTTCAAATCCCTAGTACTGCGTAACCGAGTGAGCTCCTGTTACTTGTCCCAGCCAACCTAGCAGTTTGAAAACATGTAAAAATGCAAATAGAAAAATAGTGACCACCTTTGGTGGGAAGGTAACAGTGTTCCTTCCTACTGTTTAGTCATGCCAGCCACATGATGACGGAGATGTCTTCGGACAGTGCTGGCTCTTCGGCTTTGTAACAGAGATGAGCACTGCCCCTGAAGAGCCTGAAACAACTAGCACATATGTGTGAGGGGAACCTTTATTTTTACATTTTTATGGGCAGTTAAGTATGCTTCTGCCAACCTAGCAGTTTGAAAGCATGTAAAAATACTAGTAGAAAAATAGAGACTGCTTTTGATGGGAAGGTAACAGTATTCCGTATGCCTTCAGCATTTAGTCATGCTGGCCACATGACCATGAAGATATCTTCAGACAGCACTGGCTCTTCGGCTTTGTAACAGAGATGAGCGATGCCCCCTAGAGCCGGAAACAACTAGCAGGTATGTGTGAGAAGAACCTTTACCTTTACCTATCTTACATGCTGTTATCTAATCATATTTAAAACAATACTGAAGGAAAGCTCTAACTACATGGTGCAATACAGAGCATTGTCTGGAAGCAATAAATTGTGTGTATTAGATCATTATGTAGGGAAGCGCTACCCCACCTCTCTTTTTCTATCCCTCTTCTGTCCCCCAGGCTTGCCCCACAGAAGCCTCTTCTATCCTCTCTATTGCCTTCACTCCCTCTCCCTTTCCTCAGGCCTCTATCTCCATTTCCTCCTTAAGCCTCCTTTTCTCCTCTCCAATTTCCTTCCCCATCACCACCTCCCTTCCAATCCTTCCCTTCCAGCCTCCCCCCAGACCAAATCAACCTCACCTTCATCCTTTCACACTCCCTCTGTCTCCTCCGCTTCCTCCCAAAACCTCCTCCTTTTACTCCCTTCTCTCCCCCGCCCCAATACATGTATATATTCAAGAACTATAGCAAAGGATTGTCTGCTCATCTTTATTAGCACTGGAATTCTTTCATTTGTTGCCACTGAAGACTATGGATATAAAGATTTATTCTGTTACTAGGATTTAAGGCAGTGCCAGCTGCCTTTTAGTTCACTTAAAGAGTGTTAAAAAGAAAAAAAGAAAGTAAAGATTTCCCTGTCCAGTCGTGCCCAACTATAGGACATGGTATCCATCTTTGTTTTTTGGCCAAGGGAGCCAGTGTTGTCTGAAGACATTTCTGTGGTCATGGGGCCAGCATGACTATATACCAAAGGCACATGGAAAGCTGATATCTTGGTACTTATTAATATACTCACATTTGCATGCTTTCCAACTACCAAATGGGTAGGAGAGTATTCCCATGAAAATAATCTTTAGGACACTGCATATCAATGGTGATATGGTAAAGTCATAGTCATCCACTTTCCTTCTTTCTCTTACTCCCTCCAGCACCATCCCCATTTCCGACATTTCAATTGTCTTTTTCCATACAACATCCTGTTCTTTATAGATTTTCTCCATCATTCTTTGATATGTTGCTCTTGCCAGAGGAAATCATGGCTTCTTGAGGGCTTTAGAAATCAAACCAAGAATGGAAAATGAGGTTGAAGGCCACTTATATAGCTTTTGGGTGGCAAAATGTTGATGTCTGAGAAAAAAATATGAAGGTGGTTCTTAATTGGTGACACAACATTGTCATTGTTACTGTTGTTTCTTTCACTGAGAGGCTGTGTTCTAGTTTTTCAGTTCTATATATAACAGATTGAATACTCTTAGAAGAATACCAATTTAAGATCAAGAGTATTTCATGACCATTATTTATTAGTGTTTTTGTATCCAGTTACTTCAAAAATAAATTACACTGCTCCTTTTTGAATTCTGAGGCGGTCAAAGATGGTATAGGTATCTAAAATGCCATTGTAGAGATTGTTGGAGAAAGTGAATTTGTGTGACAGACAATATTTCTGAAAGATAGGATCTTTGCCTGAGCAAAGATTAATGAGGCAAGAGAAATGAAAAGATGCATTTCAATCAAGGGGAAAAGGGTATTTCATTCATGGAAATACATAAAGGGGATAAGCAAAGCCAACACCAAGCTAGTTATATCCAATCACACAGTGGCCAACAAACTGCTCAAGGAAGCCTGCTAGCATCTCAGCAGATTTCCTTCAGTCACACTTCCAGCAAGGCTAATAGTTATTGATCTCCCTGACTCCCATCAATTGGTCTAACCCTATTTTTTAAGCTCCTTGCCAGCATTCTATTTGGTGGTAGCAAATTCCAAAGCTTAATTATTATTTTGTGTAAAAAAAAATCTTCTTTTCTCTCCTATTTCTTCCAGGATTCAATTTCATGAAAACATCTGTTTGAATTTTTGCTTCTTCACTAGGATAGGATAAAAAAATCACATACTAACAAGTTTATCCTGTATTTGCACACTTCCTAAAAAGGATGCAGACTTTTTCAGAATGTTAATTGAGATACGTTCATTTATTTTAAATGCAGGTGATTACCATTATTTATATCATTATTGTATACCGTAACATGCAGTCAAGGATTTATTCATTTTTAAATTTTCTTTAACAAAGGAAAATAGTAATAGCACTTAGACTTATATATTGCTCCATACTGCTTTACAGCACTCTCTGAATGGTTTATAGTATCAGCCTACTGCCCCCAATAATGTGGCTCTTCTTTTTAGTGACCTCAGAAGGATGGAAGGCTGAATCAACCTTGAGCTTGACATGATTGAACTCCAGGCTGTGGGAAGAGTCTGCCTGCAATATTGCATTCTAGCCACTGCACCACTAGGGCTTGTTACTTGCCACAGAATGTCCCAATGAAAATATTCTTCCTAGGACATTCTTGATTGAATGAGACAGAAGCAAAGATAGCTGTAGACAATTAATTGATCAATTGTGTTGAGGTATTCCCCGTTAGGAGAATGATTGCACTCAGGGAAACATAGTGAGAGTGGTGATGAATAATACACAACCAGCACATAGAGACATTGAATAGTAAAATGTAAGTTTTACTTCCAGTAAACAGGTAAACAAAGTCCAACAAATAGTCCAAGTCATACATGGTTAAAGCAGTTAGTATTCAGAACAATCAGTCCAGGGATAATCCAAAAATGAAGTCCAGTATCATAAACAAAGTTCAGTAAACGGAGTTTGCTAACAGTTGCAAGACTCACAGCAATCCAAGCAGAATGACAATAAGGCAAAAGGAAATGCAAAGAAGAACAAACCAGTTTCTGGCTCCATCTTATGGCTGTTGAAGGAACCTCAGCCAATCACAATTACAACATTATCTTAAAGATACAACAGTATTAAATGACTATCCTGGTTTATATATTGCCAACCCAACTGTTAGGTGACTATCATTCCTAACAGATTATAATTTCTGATTAGGAGTTTTCCCCTTCTCTTCCTGACTAAGTATATATTTGATTCCACAATTCTTCAGCACTTTGGGTGCAGCACTGATATTTCTGGTCTTTCATAATATGAGTATAGGATTGTGCAGACAAATTTTTACTGATATAAATTATACTCATAATAAGATTTGAAAGAGGTATTATATTTCAACTGGGAAGAGTGCTAGTGATATAGCTAGTTTTAGCCTACAGTAATATAGATTTATACTTGAGACAGAATTCTGACTATATTACAGTAATATTAAATTAACCATAAGCAGCAACATTGTTTCTTTATAACAAATGGTGATATATTCTTCTCCATAAAAACCAGATTTTCTAGATATTCAGGCCTCACACTACTACTTTGTTGAATATTCGGATCCCGGACATTCCTCTGAATGCCAAATGGGAGAAAATATCAATTTTTCTTTAATCAACTTTTTGTGGTTTTATATAAAATGAATGGATGTGGCTAATATAAAGCTTAAGAAGGGTGTGGACAAGATGTCTTGATTCTCCTTTTGTTGTTATGTGCAATTTCTTTCCTATTCCATGACAACCCTGCTCCTACTATTCTTCCCATCACCACTGACATCCCTACCACCTTTTCTACTCTTCTTTCACTACCATCATCAGCCTTTGTATAAAAAAAGAGATTACCTTCCAATGAGATATTATTGGATGTATTAAAACTTTAAAAAAATCCTACAGGAAAGGATACTTTGTAAGTCATATCAAGCCTAGGAGAAACTATGGTACATTTTCCCCCGTATCTACAGAGGAATAAAAGTTGGCCATTGTTTGAGGAAGGCAAAGGAATGGTAAGAAAAAGCCAACTGATCATTTACATCAGGCATTCCCAACCCCCAGGGCATTGACCAGCATTGGTCTGCAGTGTGCCAGAAGCCGAGCTACCCAAACAAGTGAAGCCCCATCTGCACATTCATGGGATGCAGGCAACACATGAACCATGCACCCCGCTAGTCTGTGGAAAACTTCTTTCCACAGATCCAGTTCCTGGTGTCCAAATCCTTGGGGGTGGGGGCAATGATTTACAACATTCATGCATCTCTATTAAAAATACTGTAATATATTTTGCTATATTGATCAGTTGGCAGAGCAGATAGAAAGGATAACTTAATGACCATGTTGGGGCAAATTTGTACCAGGAAGTGGGTCAGCATAACTGTATAGACTAGAGACCACCTGAAGGCCATCTAGAATGAGGTCATGAGAACAATCTAGCTTAATTAAAAAACTATGATTTGTCAGTGAATGGTTGCAAGCACAACTTCAAACACACATCAATCTGCAAAGTGATAGGAGTAGGGTAATCCAAATTTCTACCACTCAGCTTTGCTAAATGCACAGGAAGGTTCTCCCCAAGGTGTTTTTTCCTCTCTAATTTTCTTACAGTGGCTCAGTGCTGGAAGGATTCAGCCATATTAGCAGATATGTTCTTTTCCTAGTTCAGCATTAGATTCATGTTTCACTGACTGCTGAATAGTTTCATAAAGTTGAGCAGAAGACAAAGTTGTCAAGCATCTGTTTTCTAAAAGAGATGCTTGCAACTAAAAAATCAATATTCCATGGAAATAGCACCTGGGAAAGGTAGTACTTTTGAACAAAACTGGCAGATAACAATAAATAAAATCAGTATTGAGCAAAAAGAAAATGAATGCAAAATTCATAAGTGTGAGGTGCGATGGAGATATGTGGAATAATTGTCTGTATTTTAAATTGAATCAAACTTATTCCCAAGTAAGTTAGGATTTCAGTCTATACAAATAATTGGTGTAGTTTTCACGCATACACTAAATAGATTTAAATCATAATCACTCTTCACTGCTATTCTTGAATCCGATGCCATAGATGAAGGTGCATTTGTAGTTAAATCAGAGGTGGTATTCAGCAGGTTCTGACCAGTTCTGGAGAACCAATAGCAGAAATTTTGAGTAGTTCGGAGCACCAGTAAATACTACGTCTGACTGGAGATTTTACAGTATCCTTCCCCTGCCATGCCCACCAAGCCACACACACAGAACCAGTAGTAAAAAAAATTGAATCCCACCACTGACTTCAACTATTTTGGAAAAAGCTTTTTAGTTCATGTAAACACTTAAGTTTAATATCCTCTTACAATTGTAAAACACATTTATTAAATGACAACATATTTCTTTGACATCAAATAGAAAGAAAGTACCCACAGAAAAACAAATAAAATTTTTGACGAATGAACTGTTACAAATAACAAAGAGGAAGAATCATCTTTTGTACATATAAGAAATGATTAAAACTATTTTAAACATCTAAATTTAATGTAAGTTAATATTTATAAGAATCTGCATTTTACCAAACAGAAATATTTTGAAACCAGATAACCCAGTGATTTATCAGTTTAGGAAGGAACAAGAAAAAACTATGACATCACTTTGGGATGGCAGTACAACAGACATTTTAAAAATAAAGGAGATAACAAACTGCTAAAGATTATTGTTGATTATACAGCAAACAGATGTCAAATACAGAACATATTGAAGACTGTTTAAAGACAACACAATTTATAAATTTTTCAGAACAAAAGGAAGAAATTGCTGAAGAGTACAGCCCCCCCCCAAAAAAAAAAATGAATACAAAATTTGAAACTTTGGGACACGATGGATTTGCTGCAATATATTACAAGACTTTCCAAGAAATTCTGATCAAACTCAGATCATGAATGATATTCAATGACATCAACAGTTTCTTCCTCTTATAAGATAACTCTAAAATCTCTGATATTTAAAGTCAGGAAGGACCCCATTCATCCAAAGTCAGGCTTATTTTCTTACTTAAATGAGAATGCAATCTTTCTTTTAAAAAAAAGACTGAATGGGCTTTTGATACAGAGCAGATTGGATGTTTCCTGAATAGAGTAATATTAGATATATTTTGAAGGCTATTGACAGTATAAACTAGAAAAGTAAAATACTGTTTATGAATTTTTTTGTAGGTATAGAGAATGTTTTTGATAATTTGTAATGACCCTTCATATTTACAGCTCTGGAAAAGATTAATTGTGACATGAACTTTCTTACATGGATGCAGAATATTTATAACAAACAAAGAACCAATATATTTTACATTAGTCTTTTTTTTCCTTCCTTCCCTTTTTTCCCTTTCCCCTTCCTTCCTTCTTGAAGCGACACAACACAATCACATATCCTAGTTCCTCCTTAAAACATTAGAAATATCCTAATTCCTCCTTAAAACATTAGAAACATCCTAGTTCCTCCTTAAAACACTAACAGCATCCTGCTCATGCGCAATAAACACTCCTAAAAGACAGCGTCCTGTCACGGCGCAGTGAATGAATTATGATTACCTTATATGGCAATACTGTATGTGCTTCCTTGTTCCTGTTTGCAGTGAATGAATTATGATTACCTTATATGGAAAAATTGTATGTACTTCCTTGTTCCGGTTTTGTAAGCTCAATAAAAGGCGTTGCAGCACTGCTAGACGGGGTTGGAGCCAGAACATCCATGCTTTCTCCACCCGTGCAGCGTGTACTTCGCCACCTTGAACAAACCTGCATGAGAAGTGTGCTAATTGAATTCCTCACCCTTGCGAGGGTCCCGCTAACCACGTACCCTAGACAGCATTGCCCGGGCGAACTGCGACCTGTCCTCCCTCACCCCTGCGGGGGTCCCATATCCAGGATTGGATTCTTCACTCTTGCGAGGGTCCCGTTCCTCCCTCACCCCTGCGGGGGTCCCATATCCAGGATTGGATTCTTCGCCCTTGCGAGGGCCCCGCCCCTTCCTCACCCTTGCGAGGGTCCCTTATTCAGGACCAGGACGCGACACCTTCTTTCCTTTTTCTTTTTCACTATTCTTTTCACTGTTTCTAATGGTTGTAATGGTTGGTATGGCCATTTAGCAGATGGTAGAATATTATTGTTATTCCCTATTTCTATCTAATTGACTGATTCTGACTTCCATTGCTAGCTAGGTGGCCATGCTTTCAAAATTAAAATCAATTGTTTCATTTTATAAGAATTATACTGAGAAACACAGGGAGCCTTGAAACAGTTTTGGAAATGCCACTTTATTACAGTGCCAGTTTACACTGCAGCATTCTAATTTCCCATTGATTTCACATAAGGTAAGACATGCTGCTTTATTGGTTGTTAGGGATAACATTGTTTACCCTAACTGGTTTCAGTAAAATAATAAATATGTAATCATAGTTTATAAGTTAAAATGTCTGCAACTTTAAATATGGGAATGTAATTAGGGGAGTGGTTGTGAAAGCACTTTAAAAGAAGCAAGACGACAGCTTGCTCTCTCTCTGGCTTTGATGATCCCTAATTACTGCATGGACTCAAGACTGCATTACTCGAACGGGAGAGAGACAAAGGACTGATTTGTAAGTGAACTGACATAAGGATATTCTACACGGACTTTGCTAACTGAATATCCTTGAATGGACTGACTAAATGATACATGACTAATGGACTGTTATTTTGACTATGCTATAAATGGAATAAACTATATTTTTGATAGCACAAGCGTATCTGTTATTTTTACTGTATGTTAATAAACATACAAACTTATCTCACTCATTTATCTGTGTGCCTATCTGACTAACGCTGCACATTCTGTTTAGCTTGTCTCCTTAACCCTGATTGGGGAACTCAGGCTTAACAGGCTTCAAGGAAGGTGTCTGCAGCTACATTGACTATCACACCAGGAACCCAAACTGAAATAAATTACATGTGCTTCTATTAAGAAGAGCTGGATTGAGTTCTCAGCAAAGCACAAAGTTTGCTATTAGACTTGAATTTCCTTTTTTTTCATGCAGTTGTAAAATAACAACAATATGATAAGCTCCTTTTATGAGCTCCAAATCCATTTCTTGAGTTTTGGGATGAGATGACAGGAAGATGTGATAAATAAAACTAACACACAGAATCAGACTTTATTTCCAACAAAATATCTAGTATGCATCAAAGGATTGGTCCATTAATCATCTCAGTTTACAAATGAGGATTAAGAAATAGACAACTCCATGCTCATATTTCATCACAAAAATGGAAAACAAAAGTAGTTGAATGATTCTCAGAAGGTCTTCCTGCAGTATTGTAAAAGAAAAACTTCCACATTTTAGCTGAAATTCAATATATATTGGTGATCCACAAAATACAGTTGTGAGATTCATTTTATACATAGAAAGTGATCCACAAAAGTGATATAAAGTGATCCACAAAATACAATTGTGAGATTCATTTTATACCATAGAACAATTAATAATAATAATAATAATAATAATAATAATAATAATAATAATAATAATAATACAATAGAGTGCTCTTACTAAACTGATTTTAGGTAGGAGGAGGTAGAATGTTGGAAGAGGAACTAGTCATAAAAAGAAAACTCAGATGTTTGAAAGCTACCCTATGATTTACTCCTGCTACCACCTCCCTAAATATACATCACCAGGCTAATCTGCTGTTTGGTTTAGCAGTCTTTATCCATGATTGGAGTATGAAAAAAGTATAGTACCAAAGCTAGATATGAATGAATGGAATATTGCTTTATTTAGTCTTAATCTAGCACCAACTTATTTTAACACCAACCTAAGCTACATTTCTGCAGATGAAATATTGCTTTTATCTTTTATCTTTTATTTTATTTTATTATAGATATTCTATCATATGCATAAGTAAACTCCTCAATATTTAGCCTGGTTTTGAAGAATATACCTAGAGATATAAGTGGAATATTACTATATTATTCACTTGTACCTTATTAACCACTCTGACAGAGATAAATAGTCTGAGGGATGGTGTCGAAGAATTGAGTGTGATTCAAGGTGGTTTCAAAATCCACTAAAGGAGCCATCTCAGAAGTTCAGGAATATTATAACAATGGAACTTTTTCAATACATTTTTGACCTGATGCATATAGTGACAGGGATCCAACGGATAGTAGTAGAGCATCTCTTGGACCTACTTTTTGTGACCGGACCAGAGGTTCAGCAGGTTCTGACCAGTTCTGGAGAACCGGTAGTGGAAATTTTGAGTAGTTTAGAGAACTGACAAATACCATCTCTGACTGATCCCCACCCCCATCTATTCTCTGCCTCCCAAGTCCCAGCTGATCAGAAGGGTCTTCTTTTGTTGCCCTGCACAGGAGAACGAAGCTGGAAAGCAGGTTATTGGAATGGGGAGGAAATGGGGATTTTACAGTATCCTTCTCTGCCATGCCCACCAAGCCACACCACGCCCACCAAGCCACACCCACAGAACCGATAATAAAAAAATATAACCCCACCAGTGGACTGGACAGAGAAAAGTAGGTGCAGATTTGCAGATGATTTTGTACCCCTTTTGCATGGTACTTACCTGCCAATGAAGTTTAGATCAGAAGTGGGAGATACTCTCTTCGGGAGCAAAGAATTCATAGGATATGATATGAATTCAAGGAATTCCAATTCTCAGGGAAATTTATTCGTCCATCAAATTTAGATCACCATTATTCTCACAAATATGACTCAAGGCAGTGTACAATAAAACCAACAAGTAAACACATTCTAGCAGACAGGACTGGTAATCCTGTCAAGGCCTCATTAATAGTTATAGAAGCAACAACAACAATAAGACCAAAATACAATAAATTTTAAAGAAAGAAGTAATACACATTAAACAATGATATATGCAACACATTCTACTTTAAACAAGAAATTCAATTTTGATAACATGGAATTATTTTGACCAATAGAAAATTGGTTCATAAACAGAAAGTGCAATTGTGTGTTCTACCCATAGTCTTTGATCAGATACACCATAGTCTTTCCATCATAGTTTAAAAAGTTATCACCCAGGCACTAAGTCCAAAGATCATTATACTTCAATGGGCTCCAAATTTTCTCAATACAATTTGTTATCATATTCATATATTCAACTTTCATTTTTAACTCCTTATTTATAAACTTTAAACCCAAATAGAATTAACATAAATCAGACCCAAAATATATAAATCAAAGTCCTTTCTGACATAACCATCAACAGTTTCCAACATGCTATAGTTGAAACCAATCTTTGCTGTAGATTTTCTAGGATATTCAGTAAGCTCAGAAAATATTTAACATTCCTTAAAAATTAAGCATTATTTAGTTAAAATATTCTAAATTATTATTTTAAACTGTCTCCAAATTACTTAATTTAACTTACCTATTGTCAATGCATGTTAATTGTGAACTAGAAACTTCAAAACTTTTTTCTAATAATGCATTTTTAATAGTTTAGGACCTTTAGCTGCAACTAACACAGCAGGACCAAATACTAAAGTCAAAGATGTTTTAATTTGAATATATTCCCATCAGCAGCCTCAAATAGTGCAAACTGTCTTCATCAGATATTTCAAAAAAAGATGAACAATAACCTGGCCACAGTTCTGATGCCTTCACTTGCCATAAATTCCAAAATATTTTTTTCCTGCAATGTTTAGGTTTCGATTGTCAACTTCTCCTGAGAATGTGAATCATATTTCTATTCCCTTCCTAACATACTCCAAATGAATCGTGCAGGTTTAATTAAGGAAAAATCTATTGATTATAGCTAAAACAGGAACCAAGTTATAACAGGTACAAAATAATAACTTTCTTGTTGTGCCTAAAATGGTTTTGTGATAATTTATTAACTCCAGGAAGCAACAGAAGTCAAAATATAAATCCAGAAATATAACTGTAAAGAGGGAATATTAAAGTCCATATCTTCATACTGGTATAAAAAACCTAATTTTGATTTCTTTAGTTTTTTAATCTAGATATCTGACTTAACCACTATTTTTTTCAATATCTGATCAATCTGTTTAAAATATTTTACTATAGTAGATAAATAGAGATGGAGATGGAGATAGATGGAAATGGAGATGGGGATGGGGATAGATAGAGAGGAAAAGGGAGATGGAGTGGGAAAGAGACAAAAAGAAAAATTTGGAGTACATTCTTTTTCACATTTATTCTTCCACATAGACTCATCTAGATTTTGACCATCTTTTTATAATCAACATTAATCTGACATGAAGAATTAAAATTATTAACCTCTACCCACAAAATATCTTTCTAAGCATAATAATTCCAAGATATATAAATGAATGTATACAAGTGCAAAATGTTAAGTGTCCACTTACTACAAATACGCATAGAAATCTTAGGAATAGGAAATATACTAGCTTAATTCCAAACTTTATTCTAATTAATGGGATAAAGTAAACATTCACCAAAGTATCATACAATGTCCATAAACTGAGAAAAGTGTAATTGTCAAAAATATACTTTAAGTTTCTTTTTATAATTTATTTCCATTCCAACGTCCTACCTAAAATATATTTTTAAAAATCCTCCTAAAAATATCCAAACTCATTAAATAAAAGGAGAAAAAATTAGCATCCTTGAAAGTTCTATATAGCAAATTAATATACAGTATTAGGAAATAATTCTATGAATGACATCCATTGTTAATAGATAAAATACCACATCATTAAAATTCATGGGAGAAACCAAATTTACACAAAGCAATTCTAGTAATGTAATGTATCAAAGGCCTTACCAATATCTAGCAACACAACCAGCATCACCAAATCTGGTTTACCAGGTTGTGTATCAGCTATTTATTCCTAATAAATAGAGCCTAATATGGCCTGATGCATGACACTCTTTAATGAAACCAGATTATTCAGGAAAAACTATCTAAGCCATGCCCACAGAACCGGTGGTTAAAAAATTTAAATCCCACCCGTGACCCCAAATACTTACTCTGTTGGAAAGATAAGATCCTAAACAACTGGGTGAGTGCAAACATAATAAGAAACTAGGAAAAAGAAATAAATCCTATAGCCCTCTTCTGAACTCCCCCATTTTTTAGAATCCTCACCTCCATTCTGGGATAATTCAAAACAGGAAATTAAACTTTGAACTTACATTCATTGGAGAGAAAGACATTACAAGAGAGTAAGTAGGAACACAATGAGGAATACACATTAAATGTATTGTCTTGGTGCAGGCCATTTGCTTCGGGGGGTGGTAGATGCCATCCCTAAGCTACTTCAGATAGTACAAGGAAGCTTTTAGGGTGAAATTGTTTAAGGTTTTGCTGGTTTCAGATATCAGCACAACCAGCCATTTAACTTATTAACCTCTTAGGGGAGAAAGGCAGTTTAGATTAAGTTAGCTTGTTTAAGCAAAGTCTTCATAGTATAGGATTCTTCCAGGAGGGAGAAGGAAAATGGGTCAGACAGTCAAGCCCAGGTCCATTTGGAAGTACTTTCACATTTGCCACCTTCAAGACCCACTTTGGAACATCATTTATTATCTGTTACAGCTAGCAAACCAGGAACAACTTTCCTCATATTCAAAGAAGACTTTGGCTGGCTTTTGCAACTGCCATGAGTTTAATCATACTACATTACCTGGAAATTGCCCATCCAAGGGCTCTTTCAGCATAAGTAGGTCTTCCAGGCTGGGTGGCTTTTCCATTACAACCACCAAATTTGAGGTTCCTTGGGGTTGTCTGAGAAGACATCTGAGAGATATTTTATCTCACATCATTGGCCCAAAGCTGAGAACAGCTTTAAGATTGACCTACAAGGTGCTGAAAATGGTCAGCCTGAATTGCTTTCTCCCTGAAATTTATGAATTAATTGTGAATGTTTATTAATTATTTTAATTTATTATTGATTGAATGTATAATCCTTTTTCTGTCAAAGAATGCATCTGAAATCTAAAACTAAGGATACACTTTAGAAATGAAGATTTGTTTGAAATTAAAACCTAATTAAAACACCTTAGAACCTCATTAAAGCAGACAGCATAAATTACAATCCAGCTAACCTGTACCTAAGCACGTACCTTTTCTTCGCTGATAGGAAGATAACAAAGAGGTAGTCTAATCTTCTTTGCCCAGGGTTTCTTAGGTCTAGAAGCAGTAACCAAAAAGGTACCTCTCATTTCCTTGAAAAATCTTCTATCAATAATCACACACAGGGGGAAAAACATACTTTCAAGGATTATATATTCATTCAATATAATTTTCCCCCTTTATGTCTGTTTCAGAAAGCCTCTGTTAGATGGTAAGAGATTGTATATACTTCATGCTGGGATTCATTTTGTTGTCATCTATGAAGATAATTAATTTTATAGAGGTTAAAAATGATTGTAAACTGTCAGCAAGGTATGTGATACATAAAATGGCCTTCCAGAAAATAGTTCTTCTGAAAAAATTTGTTTTGTTCATAATGAAGTCATATATAATCTAGACAATAAGGCAAGTTGAATCTACAGGGAACTGTTTCCTAACATCTAAAGCTGCTATTATTGACTCATTATTTTTTATTTCCTTCCCTTGCACTTTTCCTTTTCAATGATTTTTATGAAAGGTATGTTACTTTTTTGCAGTGATTCTCCTGAGAAAATATGGGTCAAGAGGACTATGCAATATTCTTTAACATGTAGTTTTTATGACTCCCCTAGCTATGATGAAGGCATTGATAACAAAAAATCAAATTAAGCTTATTATTGAAATTATTATTGCTTTGCCAAAGCAAGGCATTTCTAAGGATCATGAAGCCTAAGAAAGTTGTAAAAGACAATATAGTATTCAAAAGATGGCCCCAAATGACATATATTTTATAGAATATGATTGATGCTTGCACTTTGCCTGTAGATAGATGAGCGCCCAGTGTAGGTTCAAGTATTCCTTGCAATTAGTCTGACCATGACATTTAGGAGCAACCAGAATTTTTAAAGAATTTTTCAAGGCAGCCTCAAATATTGTGTATTAATGAAATGAAAGATATGCATCATATTGAGTATATTTGACATGTCCTGGAACAGAGAAATTGTCAGGTGAAAAGAATCACAAGTATTCGTAAAATTGCAGTCTAGATTTATTCAAACCTGCACACAAGACTTTGGCCAATAACACGCAGAATTAAATTGGTACTAGACAATTGACAATGAAATTCAAGGAGGGGCTGGACTTAGAACTCTTGTGGCAATGTAAGGACTCTAAAATGATGACATATTTAATCCCACCCCCCCACCCCAATTCTGCCTGCTTGTCTCTTACATAAATTTGCATAGTAAGTTTGGTTAAGGAAATGTACCTCTGGATCAGTTCAGAATTGTAGCCACCAATCCAGACTAAAAAACGGAGTCTTCAAGAGGAGTATAAGTCCATCAATATATAATATGTTGTATCCTTCACCTGCCCTGAATTTCCCAGGAATAAGTGCTTGTCCTCATCCAACCATTTCTATCTGATATCAGATTATAACTTGAATTTACATAGCAAAGAATAATTGTAATGATATGTGAGAAAGATGTTGGGAGATAGGGCAAAGACATGCTACCACTGGAATGGTCAGATAAGTGATAGCATAGTCCTCAGCTCCATAGAGAGCAGAGCAAGAAGCTCAGAGGGAACTCTCTCTAGGTTCTCAGGCTAGGAAGGTGACAGCGGAAGAATTTTACTTTCTGAATTGCAAGATTCTGTTAATATAGTTTTACAATAAAGTAGAATTTGGTTTATCTAGTCAGGCTGACAAGAATAGAAGTGAATGTTATCATCTGGAATTTCCGGCATATGAAGAATTAAATGGAAGAGCAGCTATTATATCAAACAAATTTCTCCTAATACTATGTTAGAATTCATCTCTCTCTCAAAAAAAGAACAAAAATATAATAAAGCAGTGCCTGCAAGTGATTTTCAGCCAATAGATACAATAAATGAATAAATAAAAGCAGGGCTGATAGCATATAAATCCATTACATAGCATTTCCAACAACTTATTTACCATCTCACCCCACTGGAGTTGGCCCATCCCACTTATGCTGATAGAGGAGGTATGCTGTGGGTCCCATCAACCCATTTATTCTGGATGCTGGGGTCCAGGAGGAGGGCCTTCTCTGCTGTTGCTCCTGCCCTCTGAAACATCTTATCTCCCCCCCCTCCCAACGTGAGGTTGGTCCCAATCCTTCTATCCTTTCATAAAGGCCTAAAGATGTGGCTTCACCACTTGGCTTAGGGCACAGTGGAGGTAGTTGAATGGATAACAACAGATCCCACCTCTCCCCACTCTGCCCTGCCCTCCCCACATGTCCTTAGATTTTAATGTTTGGTTTTAATTTATTTATGTTTAAGTGTATATGTATAAATACATTTTTGGACTATAAACAAGCTAGCATTACCCTATGGTAAGATGGGCAGCCAATAAATTTCATAGATAAATATTATTGACATGCATCACTTGGCAAAGTGACCAAAGCAATTTCTAACCCATAACTATACCTGAAGCAGAATCCAATAACCTTGAATGTTCTGTGTAACCCAAACCACCAGATGCTATCAAGTCACTCAATAATGGAACATTTAGAGTTGTTTTGGGGGTTTATCTTTAAACACCCCTGCTTGTCAAGAGTTATGAAGAAATCATATCTTCTTGCAAAAACGTTGTGTGTATGCATTATTTGGGTGGAATAAATTGAAACAGAAGCAGAAAGTTACTTCCAATGAACTCATGTCATCTCATGTCAAACTGACGTTTGTACAAGTGATTATTTTCTACCATATGATGGATTGTCCAAGTAGTTATGCTTGGTGACAGACCCATTTCATAATTCCAGGTATTTTACACCATAGAAAACAGCCAGTCTCAAATGCAAGTATGATTCTTCCTTTGCTTTTTTGGTTTGTGAGGAATACTGCAAGGCAGGTGGGAATGTACAACTATTGTTTTTTTCTGATTGACAATAAATTGGAACGCTTGCAAATGCCTCTCTCCTGCAAAATCAAGATATTGCCCAATTTTTTTTTCAGTTTTACTTCTGAAGTGACAGGCAATAGCTGCAATTATTAGTATTTTAAGATTTTAAGAAGATCCTATTGAATACACTGGGAATTACTCTACCTAGAAAAATCAAACTGATATGACAGAGAAGTCTGAGAGATTCTTGATATGTTTTTGCTTGTTTTTGTTTTGTGAGGCAATGTTTTAGATGGGCAATTATAGAAGAAATTTTTTTAATCATTTATCCTGCAATATCTCCAATCAAAAGGGATCACTAGCTATTGAAAACACGTGAGTTTAATAGTTATTTGCTATCTCTGAGATTAATGAAAGATTTACAAAGGGTGTGTTGTGTCCATCGCGGGAAAGGAGACTTGGGGCCAGTGACTCAGTTTCAGCTCTTTATTTGGTCCCGAGATCGGCTTGGCTTCCAAGGAAAAACAGCGGCTTTTATTCTTTGGCGGCGGCAGCTGCGGCCAATGGCACCACTTTGAATCTCCGCAGGGGATTTGCGGCGGGCCAATCAGTGCGGCTTGCTCAACCAATCAGATCGCCGTGCACTTGACCAATCGCTACGCAGCATTTACAAGTATTTTTTTTTTAAACAAATTTTATTAATTTTACAGAAAACACAATACACAAACATACAAAACACAGAACATAAACAAAACTAAAAGATCTTTTCTGAAGGTTGTCTGATCCCGGGTTAAAACTCTTCACACAGACACAAATTCAAACATCATATTCACTTTGTATATCCTTCCATATCTTATTATCATTTTCTTTTATATATATATATATATATATATATATATATATATATATATATATATATATATATATATACCATTTTTATCAATTTTATAAAAACAATGCACAAAAAATCAAGGCATAACAGCTTATAAATTCTTTTCTAGGAAAAAATAATAATAAAAAACCAATAGAACATAACAATTCCAAATTATAGTATCAATACTTTATCTATTTAACTTCATATCTTATCCCTACTTCTCCTTTTCATCCAAATTATTTCTTGTTAATTAAAATTTTATTGCCTTTTATCAATATACAAAATCCAAAAAAAACCCATAACAAAACCTTTATATATCCTTTCATATCTTATTACCATTTTCAATAACATTCTTTGTCTGTTCTATTTCCAACTATCCATTCATCTATTTTCTTTTATTATACTTCTCCTATACACCAATTGGAGTAACGTCTATAACTCATTACCCTAACTTAAAAGTACTTCATATAACAATTTTTCTTGGGATTCTGTTTAATAGATTCTAAAATTACACAATGAATTTTATACTCTAAATACACATATAAAAAACACAATCTTATGTACCCTCCAGAATCCCTCTTTTATCCTAAATTAAATTCACCCATTGTCTCTGAATAAACTTTTTTTCTTTAGATCTTGCTTCCCCCCATTGAGGCTTCTCCTCCCCCCCTTTCTCTCTTGCTTATTCTTCTCCTTGCCCTTTTTACCCCTTTGTTTTTCCTCCTCCCTTTTCTTACTCCTTTTCCTTTGCTTTCTAACCTTGCCTCCACCTTTTCGCTCATTTTTCTCTTCTTTGGTTGTTTTTATAATTCTTAAAATCCCCTTTTTCTTATCCTTTTTCTCCTCCTCTCCGGAAAGGACCCATTGTTCATCAAAGATGGCTTCTTCTTCCTCTTCTTCCTTGTCCCAGTCCTTCTGCTGCGTAATCAACTTTTCATAAGTACATAACGCCATTTCTAAAAATTGAAACAAAGCGCCCAAAGCATCTTCCTTTTTATATTTTTGATATTCAGTCTTTAGTTCATCCACAAGCGATGCCATTATGAAAAGAGAAACTTTTCCCAAAACAACCACAAGTATTTTTAATCAAAAACAATTCAAAAAAAAAGTTCCAAAAGTTAATACTTTTCTTCCTTCTTCTCTTTCTCTTTCTGGGGTTAATGTTTAATCAAAGAGGTCCAATTACCATATATCTTTCTTTGGGATTCTAGGCAATCTCCTCCTTTTTCAGCTTCTGCTCCAATTTTTTCTCCTCTCCCTTCCCACTTGCAATATCAATTTTAAATAATCAGAAATCCATACCTCCAACAAGGGTTTTCCAATTTCTTAAATTTTTCAATGTCCAAAAATCCTTTTGTCCCTTAGCTTCAACTCTCAAAACAATTCACTTTCAATGTCCAATATATCCAAACATTTCTGCTGTTTCCATGGGGTGGGAGAGTGAAGAAAAAAAAAAAAAGTTCCCTTTAACAGCTTCTCCGCCGCTTTCGCTCTTCTTAGGGATACAATGTATCCTCCAGCAACTCAAACAGCTCAGTTCCAGGCAATTTAAAGGATGTTACTTGACCCGGCTCAGACATCACTTTCACTCTTCTCCTCCAGCACAATCTTACCCGGTTGTTGGCTTCTTCGTGGCGGCCATTGCTGACCGCCGCTCCACCTCCTTGGGAAAAAGGGGTTTTTCCGGCGAAGGGGGGGGTCTGCGACACCCCCACCCCCCTATCCGACTCCCCTCTCTCTTCAGCTGTCCTTACAGGGCAGCCATATCCCCCTGACCCATCTGGATCGGAGGTACCTCGACGGCTAGCACAGCAGGAATCGCGAGCTGTCGCGAATTCCTGCTGCCCCGAAGCCACGCGAAACCGGAAAACCCGCATTTACAAATATTTTAATGACCGTACAGAACACCCCTCCCCTCTTGGTATGGTCCTACATAATGTAGTCCCGTAAGTAGGTGGGGCTTCGTACTTGCCTACTTGACCTGCGCAGGTTAGTTGGTGCTTGGCTCCCAGCCGGTTTGGTCGGGTTCTGTGTTGCTCTCTGCCTCGTCGATGGAACCGCCTGGGAGGTTTTGCTGGGCCTTTTGTCTCAGCTCTCTCCCAGTCTACCCAGGCTGGTTGAGCTGCGGTTGTTGCCGCTCCTGCCTGGTCTTTCTGGGCTGGTTGAGCTGGCCTGGCTGCTTCTCCCTGGTGAGGCTTCGAGCTGGCTGCTTGTTGGTGAGTATTGCTGGTTTCTTTCTGTTGGTGGTTGGTTCCCGGGGTCTTCCCTCCCCTCTTGATTTGTGTTATGTGGGTTCCCTTCTCTCTCTGGGTGTCTGTCTGTGTCTGTTTGCATGTCGGTTGTGTTTCCCGTGGTTGTTCTCGATCTTAATTAATCGATGTGTCATTTCCATGCTCGTCCGTCGGTTGTTTGCAGCCGGTACGAGTGGGGACCTGTCACTTGGGTTATGGTTGCTGGCACCCAAAGTGGATCCCTGGTAAGGTTCTTCGCGTAGACTGCGTCACCTGGTGTAAATGTTCCGTGTTTGCTTGAGGAGTTTGTGGTTTTTTCTGGGTTGTATGTGGGGTGCATCCTGTCGAGTGGGGGCCTTAATTTCCTCCCCATTAATAGTTCTGCCGGGCTTTTGTTGGTTGTCATGTTCAAGGTTATGTGTTGTATAAAAAGCATTTTGTTTTTTTTTCCTTGGATTTCCCTGTGTTCAATTTTTTGGATTGTTTTTTTCGTAAATTGAACCATTCGTTCTGCCCTCCTGTTCGCCGCCGGATGTGCTGGCGCTGTCAGTGTGTGCCGTATTCCCCGTTCCACTAGGAATTTTTCAAATTCCAGTGAGGTAAATTGGGGCCCGTTGTCCAACACGATGACATCTGGGAGGCCATGGGTTGCGAACAGCTTGCTGAGTTCCTTGGTCACGGTCTCCGTGGTGGTGGTTTTTATGTTGCTTACCTCCAACCAATTGGAGTAAGCATCTACCGGGATAAGGAATATGTGTCCATTAGTGGGCCCAGCAAAATCTATGTGAATCCTGGACCATAGTCCCCTGGGGTTTTTCCATTCCAGGATTGGTGTGGCGGGAGGGCTCGGCCTGGTTTCTTGGCAGAGTTTGCATGCTGCCACCCAAGTCTTGATCTTTTTGTCCATCCCTGGCCACCAGGCGTAACTCCTGGCCAGGGCTTTTGTTCTAAATATGCCCGGGTGCCCCTCGTGTAATAACTCCAATACCTTCCCTTGTAATTTTTTCAGAATAACAATCCTATCCCCCCAAAGTACACAACCTTTTTGTAACGACAGTTCTGTTTGCCAATTCTGAAATGTCCTGAATGATTTGTCATCGTCTTTTTCCGGCCACCCTTTCTCGATCCAATGTAACACCTGCACCAGACGCTTGTCTTTATTAGTTTTGCAGGCAATGTCTGATGCGGTTATGGGTAGATCAGGCAGAGTCTCTATGCTGAGGGTGGCCGTCGTGGGTGCTGGGTCAGTGTCTAGGTCCGGTAGCAGTGTGCGGCTCAGGACATCTGCGTGGGTGATCGTCTTACCGGGTCGGTGTGTGAGCCGGTAGCTGTAGGTGGCAAGGAATTCGGACCACCTCATCATTCTAGGAGATAGAATGTTTGGGGTGGCCCTTTTCCCTGCAAGGATTCCCAGCAGTGGCTTGTGGTCGGTGATGATGGTGAATGTCCAGCCGTAGAGGTACTCGTGGAACCTCTTCACTGTGGCGACGATAGCCAGGGCCTCTTTGTCCAGCTGACTATAGTTTCTCTCCGGTTTGGTGAGGGTCCTTGAAAAGAAGGCGATGGGTGCTTCTTTTCCATCGGGGAGAGTGTGGCTGAGGATGGCGCCGACGCCGAAAGGTGATGCATCGCATGTGACGGCTAGTGGAAGGGTCTCATTGTATTGGATGAGGATGGCATCCGAGGTGAGCAGGTCCTTGGTTTTGTTGAAGGCGGCTTCCTCGCATTTCCCCCAAGTCCATGTGGCCACCTTGTCCAAAAGCCTATGCAAAGGCTCCACCGCGGTCGCCTTTTGGGACAGGAACACATTATAAAAATAAGCAGTCCTAGAAATGCCTGTAGTTCCGTTTTATTCTTTGGCGTGGGGGCTTCTTTAATGGCTCTGATTTTTTTTTCAGTCGGGTGGATGCCGTGCCGGTCTAGGAGGTATCCTAGGAACTCAACCGGCTCTGTGTGCAGCTGGCATTTTTCTTTTTTCACCTTTAGCCCTGCCACCTTGAATTTGGTTAGTACCTCCCTTAGATGACCCTCTAGTTCTTGTTGGTTGGCTGCTAACACCAGTACGTCATTGAAGTAGGGCACCACCCCCTTACTTCCTTGCAAGAGTCTCTCCATGAGGCTCTGGAAATTTTTTGGAGCCACGCTGACTCCAAACTGGAGTCTCTTACAGCGAAACGCTCCCCGGTGGGTGACTATGGTTTGCACCTCTGTGGTTTCTTCGTCAACCGGCAGCTGCTGGTATGCTTGGGCCAGGTCGAGTTTCGCGAAAACCTTGCCTCCCCCCAGTGAATGTAGAAGATGCTGCACTACTGGGATGGGTGAGGCGCTTTGTTGCAAGGTGCAGTTTAGGGTGGCCTTATAGTCCCCACAGATTCTCACTGACCCATCGGGCTTGACTGGGGTGACTATGGGGTCTCCCACCGGGCGTGTTTGATTGGCTCTAGGACCCCTTGTTTGATGAGCTTGTCTATTTGCTCATCGATCTTGGGCCGGAGTGCAAAAGGTACCTGCCGTGGTTTTAGGCATATCGGGGGAACATTGGGGTCTAGGCTGAAAGAAATAGAGGGCCCTCGGTACTTACCCAGGGTGCTGTCGAACACTTCCTGGAAGTCCCTTGCGAGTTGCTCTTCCCAGTTGGCATCTGCGACATGATCGATGCCCGTGACTTCGATCCCGAGTGGCGTGAACCATTGTAGTCCCAAAAGGCTGGGGCGGTCTCGGTCCATGATCATCAGGTGAAGCCTTGCTGTGCGCCCTTTGAAGGTTACTTCAAAATGTCCTGCTCCGACTACCGGGATGCGATTTCCCTGGTAGTCTTTAAGGATTAATTTCTGGGTTTCCAGTCCCCTTTCGTGGATCGCGGGCACCAAACGCTTGATTTCCCGCCATGCAACCATGGAGAGGTAGGACCCGGAGTCCACCTCCATCTTGCATGGTTCGCCCTCGATGCCCACTTCCACATATACCTTTCGGGCGTCTGCACTGGATGAGTGGCCGATGATGACCGTCTGGTGGGTTTCCTCTCTCTGTCGGTTCTCGCTGTTCTATCAGCCCCGTCCATCTCGGTTCCAGCGATTTTCGGCTTGGCGGTCTCTGGGCCTAGGGAGGTGCCGTCTCGTCTCTGGTTGCTGTGATCTCGCTGTCGGGGGCTGTAGGCTTTCTTAAGTCGGCAGACTCAGGCGATGTGGCCTCTTTTATCGCAGTGTCAGCAGATCACATCAAAGAACTGGCACTCTGATCGAAGGTGGTCGCCCCCACACCTGGCACATTAGGGTCCCGACTTATGACTCCACTGGTTGCACTGGTCTCGTCCCATCTGGAGTCGATGGATGTCCTCTTCCTCGTCTGTGGTATCGGAGGCAGAGTTGAAGTTGCCATGGTGGGTGGTGGTCTCTCGGCGGCTTGCTTTGGGGCATGCCTCAGTCACTGTGCCTGTCTTGGTGGTCGCGATGTGGTCCCCGGTGTCCGGTCTCCGCATTCGAGCTGCCGATTTCCGGGTTGCTTCAGCTGCGGTGGCCTCGGCGAGGGCGTCGGCGAGGGCGATGTGGCCTTTTGCCATCAGTCGGCTTTGCAGGACTGGGTCTCTGAGCCTGAGGATGACATGGTCTCGCAGAGCCTCGTCCATGTCCGTGAACCCGCACATGCCCCCTAGGTTCCGTAGATCAGCCACAAAGTCACTGATGCTCTCACCCAATCTCTGGTCCCGCCGGTAGAAATCGTGCCGCCTGATGAGGGTGGGCATGGTGGGGGCATAGTGGTTTCGGAGCAACGGCTCGAGATCGGTCCAGTCCATCGCCTTCACGTCCTCGGGTTTCACGAGAGCTTTTGCCATCTTGAACACTGCAGGCCCGCAGTGTGTTAAAAAGACAGCTTTTTTCTTCTGCCCGGTTGCATCCTTTAAGTTGCTACTTTTGAGGAACATTAGGAATTGCTCTGTGTACAATTCCCAATCCTCGGTAGCGGGGTTAAAAGGTGCGGGCAGTGCGATGCTGGCCATCTTGTCAGTCTCGCTTCCTCAGGACACATGCTTGATGGGGATTAGTCTTGAGATCCCACCCTCATCGCCAGTGTTGTGTCCATCACGGGAAAGGAACTCGGGGCCAGTGACTCAGTTTCAGCTCTTTATTTGGTCCCGAGATTGGCTCAGCTTCCAAAGGAAAAACAGCGGCTTTTATTCTTTGGCCACGGCGGCCGCGGCGGCTGCAGCCAATGGCACCACTTTGAATCTCCCACAATTAGTTTCCACCAATCGCGGGGGATTCACGGCGGGCCAATCAGTGCGGCTCGCTCGACCAATCAGATCGCCGTGCGCTTGACCAATCACTATGCGGTGTTTACAAGTATGTTAATGACCGTATAGAACAGGGTGGGAGGAGTGGATTGTGGACATAGATTACATATATCTCTAGCAAATGGATCTGTGTTCAGGACCATAAGCACTTTGTGTAGAACTACAATTGCCCATAATCAGCAGGATGCTTTTTTCAGCATTTTGAGGTTAAAAATCCACAATGGTCATGTAAGCTCCAAATACCACACTTCCCAACTCCTTTATGAATAGTTGTCTTTAGGAGGTGCCTTTATTTTCTGCATTTATGTATTTATGTATAATTTTATATTTTGTTTTAAATCTATTTTTCTATTTATTTATTTCTGCATGTCTGTACTTGTGTGCAATGGAAAGCTCTGAGGTGCACATGATTCTGGGTCATGTGCCTGGAAAAGAAAGTGGCAGGAGATGTAGAATGGAGCATTTGCCAAGATTCCAATCTGCTGTCCAATGATACATTGGGAAACTTTGCTCTGTTGTGTGTTGTGTGTTGTGTTTCTGTACCTCTGCACCAGTTCAGCCTGTTTTTTAATGCAATTTTTCTGTTACCAGCTCACACCTAATTTTCTATTTCTGAATGTTCTATTTCTGAATATTTCTCTTGAGAAATATTTTGAAATATTATTTCTATGTACAAATATGCCCAATATTCAGTGTTCAGAGAGTTATTTTGCTGAATGCATAGAGATCAGAGTCATTATATAATTTTCTTCCAATATTCTGCTGGATTGAAAAGAGTAACTAGTAGAACATGACTTCAGAAACATTTTTCAAGCCATTAATAATAAATCTGCTCTGAGTCATGTGTGGGAAGGAACAGGGAGAGAACTTAGAGTGAAACATTCAACAACATTCCTAATTATTGCCCAACTGCATAGGGAGGGCTTTTCTCTTGTAGACTGTTGGCAGGCCCTATAGTCACATTTTCAAGCTGATATTTTCTGTTTTCATCTTCTCTTCCCACACCAGTTATCCCGTTGATGGACAGACAAATAAAAGGACCACTGAACAGAGTCCCATGACCTTTTCCACAATTTCTTTCTAATAATCCATATGGTTGGAAGGGATAAGAAGCAAACATCCTGTGATGACCCGTAGTCTGTCAAAATAACCCAAAACCCAAAACATATATTAAAGTCTGCTAAGGCCTTCAACTTAACCTCACTGTTTTATTAGGCACAGTTTAAAGTCACAAAAGTAAATAATGAGGCAAACAGAAAACCAAAACAAACCGCATTGATGACAGTTCCGAAGCAAGCCAAGATAACTAATCATAAACTCCAGGAAAATAATTGAGGAGAGTCCATGGGAAGAATGCCAGCACAGATAAATCTCTTTCAAGGTGAACACTAAAATTAACTCCTGCAAATTCTAACTGCGCGGTTGCAAACTTATATACATAGCTCCCACCTGCAAGTCACGAGGAGGATCATGGTAATCTCCTCTTGAGTAGACCTCGCTTTTCCCTGATCCTCTCCCTGTGTGACCTAGGATGGATAGGGGATGGGCCTGGATCCTCCTCTGACTGCTCAGCCAGCCTCTGCTCTTCCCCAGCCTCCTCCACCATATCTGGAGCCACACTCCCATTCCCTGTTGGCTGTTCCTCCTCTTCCTCAGAGTCATTCTCTACCAGGGGCATGACACATCCTTTAATATACTGCTCCCCTACCAAGATAGGTAAAAATAAGATTTCCCACCTATATCCCTTACCAACTTTACATCAGTTTACCAAACACTGCAATTGTCCATCCCCAATGTTCAGTGTGACTCAAAGTTGCAAAAGTTGCCAATTCCTGATGCAGAAGATACATTTTTACTTATTTTAACCGCAAAAGTTTTTCTTGTCTATATATTAAACAATATAGCTGCTCGAAACTGAAAAGAACTTGAAACTGCTTGAAACTGAAAAGAAGTTACAGGAGAGTACACACTCTGATGGTAATCTAGTATAAGCTAATATGATTTTTTTACTCTAAAATTAGATTTCCTTAAGTTATTTTTTTTTTAAATCATCTATATATGAAAGCTTTCTTTTTTATATAATAATTTTTATTAAAGTTTAAAATCTGAAAATTTCCTGATATAGAGTCTGAAATGTTGTCTTGGAGGATTTTTCTGACTCTACTGCATGCCAGAATATTCAGTAATCATTCTTTATAACCAATAATTCTCCATTAGGGGAAAAAAAAACTTTTATAGCATATTAAAGCAATATATTTAGTTATAAAACATCAAGTATATAAAAAAAATCTCTGAGCCATGCTGCACTTAGGACAAATGAAATATAAGCTTCATGGAGGACAGGTATGATAAACTTGACTATGGTAATATTTTAAATATCTTCAAAACTCACTTGAGAAACTCCTGAAAAACTCTCAGAAACTGGAGTCAAAAAATCATATGTTGGTTGGCTCCTGCAATTCAGATGAGTGCTCTAGATTCCACATCGGTTTCCCATAATGGTAAGGAAGTTCAATGGATTAAACATTAGGTTTCTAATTAAAAATTAGATTAGAAAGTTGGAAATGCCAATGAAATTTTGCAATATGGAATGTTTCTCTTCATGTCATCAATCAAGAAAGTCAGTTTGGTCTAGTAGTTCAGGCACAAGGTTAGAAACCAGGAAACAGTGAGTTCTCGTCTAGTCCTTTCTTAGACAAGAAAGCTGGCTTGGTGACTTAGGCCCAATTCAGTCTCCCTCAGCCCAAATAACCTCACAACACTGAAGGTGAAAGTATTAGGAAGAGTATCACAGCTTTGACTTGTGAACAGATCTAATAAAGGCAAGATAAAATAAGTCTAAGTAAAATTAAATAAATTCCATGCTCTATAGTTTTCCAGATTTCACTCCCTCCCTATCTCAAGACGGATCCTTTTTTCCAGTCAGATTATAGAATCCACAAGCATCTCACAACAATATGTCATATTATTAAGATAATAACAGGTGTCATATTATTAAGATAACAGGTTATTGTCTTAGTAACATATGATTATCTTAATAGTTATTATTTAGAACACTTAAAAAAAACAGAATATATTTAGTAACTGCTTGAGCTGAAAAGCAAGATTCCAGGAAACTATAAATTCTGTATACCCTGATAGTAATCTAATATAAATAAATACGATTTTTTTTAACTCTGCAATTCGAATTCCTTAAATTAAGGGCCTTAAATTTCCTACTAGTGATTTCTCACAATTGAGTTGAAGTGCCCTCCATCCTTGAATTAGCAGAAAACTATATTGGCATGAAAGTTTTAGTCTCCGCTGCTGATCTCTGTTCTTAGTTAATGTAGTTTCATGACTTTTCTGCAAGATCACAAAGTAGAATAGATTTACACATCATGAAGGGTATTAGAATTAAGAGGGGCAAACTGCTTTAATACTAGTACAGCAAAGAATGACTCTGCCTGTCTCACTCATGGGCTTTTATAAGATGAAGACAACCCCAGGAGGATGTGGCAGAAAAGAGATTCTACCAGGGCATGTTTGTGTTGTGCTTCGGTGTCTATGTGGAAAGTCTAGCACCATGATGGCAAATCTATGGCACGCATGCTGGAATTTGCACACAGAAACATCTCTCTGGGCACACCAGCTGTCACCCATTACTCTTCTGGATTTTGGCGCATGCATGCACACCAGCCAGCTGGCCTTTGTGTACACATGCACACCAGAAACCAGAAGACCAGGCGGCCGGCTTGCATGCATTCACTGGAAACCAGGAGTTCAGCTTCTGGTGTGCATATGTCCACCAGGGAACTGCTCTTCTGGTTTCTGGTGCTCCCCTGCATGCACACGCATGCTTTCATTTTGGCACTCAGGGCCGAAAAGGTTCACCAACACTGGTCTAGCAGGAAAGACTCATCAGGATTAAACGAAATTGGTTCCTTGAAATACCATAAACTAACTAGAATCTTCTACTGGTAAGGAACAGACAATATGAAAACCTAATTAGCCTCAGACAAGACCAGAATGAGGTCATATATTCTTAGGGAAACCATTTCTCTCTCATTCCCAAATCTAGCAAGAAGATTGGAGTTTACAAGACAGACTTAGATGGTATCTTTTTGGATACTCTCTCCTGGGTCATTCTCAGGAACAATTTTAATTTACAGGCCTTAATGAGAAGTTAGAGAGTGGAATAGTAGTTATGTGAACTAAACAGGAAACAGAAGAAACAGTATAAAAATAAGACTGACTGGTCTGGTGGTGTTGAACTTCCACTGCGAATTTTAAAAGACTAAAATGTCACACTGGTGAATATAAACCAAATTATGAGAAACTTAATAGACAGTTAAGCAATGGGTGAGAAAACGATGACATCCAGAGCTTGCTGAACTGCAACTCACAGTCAATGGTCATGCTTACTGGTGAGGAATAAGTTCCCCTTCTCTTATTTCAAAATTGTCAAAATAAATGCTATCATAGACATTTAAATCTCTTCAGTGAAGCTGTTAGCCATGAGATTCAATTGGAAAGAAAACTTAATAGAAAACAGATTAAATCATCTGATGTGGAGATGATGTGATATGATATGCTTCAGTATCTCAAAGACATCATTTTGGGAATGGAAGAAAAATAATAAATAAATACAGCTAAATCGCTAGTTATAAAATAAATGAGCAGAAATAATTGGGTTTAAACTGATAAAACATTAGGAGGAGATGTTATGTGTTGTGGAAGTCTACCATTTCATATAATATAGTTAGTATCTGAGAGTTAAGGGCCTTCTAAATTATACCCAGCTTTTTTTTAAACAAAAAGTTTGGATTTCTGAATTAACTGTCCATCTCTGTGCTGAATATTTTTTCCTAAACTACTCAGTCTAAGGTTTTGTTATTGCTGTTGTTCCAAACATAGCAGGCAAACTTAAGTGAAATGGATCTTCCATTGAAAATTCAGTATCCTTTGATACAGATATACAGAGATTATGAACATTGCTATTAAATCCTCTCTCCTTTTTATATTTTGCCTGCATTCACTTTTCTCTGTTTTCTCCCTATTATTTTCTGCCTTTTGTCCTGTTTACCAATTAACTATTTTGTCATCTGCTGGTGTTTAATACTAAGCTGTAATTTTCACTACTAAACTTAGTGGCCTGTCTTCTTGCTCTGATACAGATATAGGAACTGGCTTGGAGTACACTTGGTGCAAGTCTAGTGGGAAATTATCTCAATAATTTTCCCAACAGTTCTGTGGGCAAACACATGACTGAAAGTTGAATTTAATCTGTTTATATTAAATTGAACCATTGCAACTGATTTAGTGATTTAATGAATATATGAGGTTCTTAAAAGATGGAGTTCATGAATTCAGACAATATTCCTGATCTCAGTGAGAAAGAGGTGTCTTTGTGTGTGTGTGTGTGTGTGTGAGAGAGAGAGAGAGAGAGAGAGAAAGTGAGAGAGAACTTCTAGCAAGTTCCTTTTGATGTCATATATGAAAGAGTTTCATCTCGTTAAATGGCACATCAAACATATGAAAATGCCACCATTAATCTATATTTCATGACATCCTCCCAGCTATAGGGAAAAAAAGCACACTCCATATTGCAGGATCAAAAGTGGTATTTTCTTCATCTTGTTTGAAACCTTAAAGAATAAGTTCCTATATTATTCATTGAGCTTTCAGAAGTTAGCTGGATTAAATTGGCTACCTGTTCGAAATGAATGTGAGGTTTAAGAATGGTTTCTGAGTTCCCTGCTTTTAATAGTGACACTGACAAGCAAGGCTTGTTAAAAATCCCCAAAGTTAATCCAGGGTACCCCCAAAATGTGTATATATCGTAAAGTCAGAGCTAACACTGGCCTCATTATCTGCCCTTTCATATCTCCAACTGAGAGGTCTGAAAGGAAATTGTCCTTCCAATCATTGGACTCTGTGTCCAGTCTCCATACAATCTGGACAGCTGATCCCATTCCCAACATTCCCAACTCCAACTTTACAGGCACTGAGTGGCAGATCTGAAGGAAAAAATGTATATGTCTATATCTATATGCATAGATACCCTTCAGGATTTCAACCCAATGTTTTATTATATGTGGTGGAGCTGACATAGAATTCCCTCCATACTCACAGTGATTTAAAAGGTTTGCTTTGCTGTTCAAAGACCAGTTCCTATCTTATTCCTTCCTATCTTCTGCTGAGCTGCAAACTGAAGTAGGTCACTTTGTGATACTATATGCCAAGGCTGGCTTTAAAAAGTCATTAAAGTCTCAGGGTCAGATTTCTATCAATACAACAGGTGATAATGATAACCTCTGCAATAGCAATAGGCGAAATGTCATCTGCATTCAAGTATAATGTTATGTTATATAGTTTAACTGCACAGTGGCTACATTTTTTGTTTGCTGACTGTGACCCATATTTTTACCTTGATTTTTTTCAGTCACTAAAGACTCCAGTAATCAAGGCAATGAGGTCATGAGATCACTTGGGGGGGGGGGGGTTGAGCCAATTTTGTCACTGTTAGTGATAGAGTTTGGGAAAAGATGTTCTACTAGTAGTTACTGTTATTAACTTTTATATATTTTAAGCCCACCAGAAACTTCAAATCATGGGGCTGGAAGGATCCCTGGAGGTCTTTTGCCTAACCCTCTGCCCAAAGGAGGAGTTTTTAGACCATCCAAGACAAATGATTGTTCAATCTTTTGTTGTTGTTGTTGTTGAAAACTTTCAGTGATGGAGCGGCCATAAGTTCAGGAGTCTAGCTATTCATTGACTAATTGTTCACATTGTCATGAAATTTTTCCTTTTTTCAAGGTTTTTCATCTCCCTTCAACTCATTGCTTCTTATACAGCCATCTGGTACTTTGGAGAATAAACTGACCCCCTCTTCTTGAGCCAGACCTTCAACTATTGCAATATGGCTATCATACGTAAAGTAATATCATAAAGTAAGCTTTATCTTTGTTAGAATAAGCATATCTAGTTCCCTTAGCCATTCTCCATACAATTCAGCATCCAGACTCATTAACATCTTTGGTCCTGTTTCCTGCACTCCTTCTAGGCCCTCAACACCCTTTTTTATTGGGGTGACCAAAACTAGATCCCATATTTCCTTGATTTTTAAACCAAAAGACAAGGGGAATTCATATTGTCAGGCCTGCTCTGTTTTTTTTTTTTCCAGTTAATGTACTGCATATACAGTATAAATTTACATTAAGTGAAGTTCCTCTACAGTTCTCCCCAGAGAGCATCCCAGAATGCTCTCTGTTCTGTCCCTCAAGATCTAGAGATATTTTCAATAACATAAGTAAGTGGAGCCAGAACAAAGTTTAGAATGCTAAGAACAAAGGTGTCAATTTGACACCTTCTAATAAAGGTGCCAATTTGATCAGGAGCTCTTCTTCTTCAACTCTTCTCCTAAGGGTTTCTCATCCACCAAACTTCAGTTCTGTTTCATTTTAGGTTTATACAGAGGAAAATCCTTCATACCATGGCTGGTATGGGAGGAGAAATATTGTCTGTGGGGAATCCTTCTTCCCTCTTTTCATCTGAAAATGTGACTTTCTCTCACATTTAATGCCAACATTGTATATAAGGATAGAACTTCTATTTTGGAGACATGGAACAAGTCTATTAGGCATTTTGTTGAAAAGCTAATTGGATGAGAAATCTCATCAGATTTTGCAAGAATCTCAAATATATCTATAAGTCTGAATCTTCCAAAAATGTATTTACAGGTGGCTTCCCAAACCGATGAAATGCAGCAAAAATCTTACTGCTGGGACACCACAAAAGATTAACAGCAGTTGTCCAATTGTCCCACTCCCTCTCCTCAGGGGTCCTCGGTTGGGACTAGTCTTTGGAGCTTGCTGCGGCGAGGATGGCTAGGCGGCCTGGGAGTCAGCACTCTACTGGGGCTAGTGGCGGCAGCAACAGGAGGAGGTAGGTAACCAGTGGGGCTTGCTGCTTGCCTCCTCATTCACCAATTGGTGGCAGAAGACCAGGCAGCAGCAATGGTGTGGTGGACCGTGGGTGGGAAAAGATGGCAGCTAGCCAAAGATAGTGGCTGAGCAAAGCAGGTAGCGAGGACAGCTGGGTGGCCCGGGTGTTGGCACTCGACCAGGACTAGCGGCAGCAGTGGCAGGAGGAGATAGGCAACTGGCAGGACTTGCCTCCTCACTCACCAACAGGCAGCAACAGTATGGTGGGTTGCAGGGGAAAGATGGTGGCCGGGGGAGACAGGCAGCATCAGTGAGGGTGGCTTGGCAGTCTGGGAGTCGTCAGGACTCAACCAAGGATGGCAATGGCAGTAGGTAGGCGACTTGTTTGGAGGTCTCACTTACTGATCCGCATCTTCAGCAATGGGAGTCAGGCAGGCCGGGCGAGGCAGGCAGGCCTGGGGAGGCAAGCCAGGCGAGGGCAGGCAAGTGAGGCCAGGCAGGCAAGGGCGGCTGGCGGGGGTGGCAACCGGGGCTTGCAGAGCCCTCAGGCACCAAGTCAGGCAGCCAGACAGCCAGACAGCCAACCATCACTGCCGCCCTGGCTGGCTGGCTAGCTGGCACTGCTGCTGCTGCTGCTGCTGCAAGCCAGTGATGACGGCGGGCAGGAAAAGCTGGGAAGCGATGTAGCGCAAATGCACTATAAGGAGTGATAGGGTGGAGTGGGACAGGCGGGGGAGAATGCCATCAGCTATTGTCATGCATATGTGCGATGTCACGCATGCATGATAAAGACTGGCTGGGCAGGGAACGGAGGAGCAGCCAGAGAGAGGTGGGGCCAGCCAGGGGCCCATTTTACTGGTTCTCCGAACTACTGAGAATCATAACAACTGGTTCTGCCGAACCAGTGTGAACCAGTAGAATCCCACCTCTGCCTTTCCTCCTCTGCTTCACTATGTCTGTGGAACTACAAGCAAAGCCACAAAAAGCCCTTCAACTCAAGGAAGAAGTAGCAATGGAGTGTTCTAGCATGATTGAGTAGAAGAGTCACCTGATGCTTTTGCATTCTCTTCCCTGCTCTTTGGAGCTGCTGTGCCCCAATACCTAAAGTCCAATAGGAAAAATGTTATGAACTAATAAAACGCTTAAATAAAGTTTTATCAAACCTTTAGGAATTGCAGGGTTCTAATCCTGCACTTCTGATTGGCTGATAATAGCGATATCAGATTATCAGGAGAATCTGATTGGCTGTTAACAAGCCACTCTCATTGGTTAAAGGGGTTAACGCTCCACGTTTCTCATTGGTTACTAGATCAGCAGCTTGCCTATAAAAAGGCTGCTGCTGCCCTAGGTTTTTGCTCTGTTCAGAATGATTAATAAAGAGTTGAAGTTCACTGTTCACCATCTCGTCTCCGTTCCTTGCACCCATGCGCAGAACTTAACACTGGTGACGAGGATGGGATACGGAGACGTCAGAGCTGACTGAACACTACAGAGCACCAAACAGAGCATGTGGCTGAAGGTGCATCAACGGCGGAAACCATGTCCGGTGGCACCATACCACCCGCTCCATTCGACCCGGCACAAGAAGACTGGGACTCATACATGGACTGGTTCCAGATGTTTCTGGAGACCAACAACTTGAAGAATGCCACTATGGGAAAAAAGCAAGTGGTATTCCTGACTCACTGCGGACCTGCCATTTTTAAGATGGCTAAGGCACTGGCGAAACTGGCTGAGGTGAAATCCATGGACTGGGATGTCCTCGAGCCCCTCCTATGGGCCCATTATTCACCTACCGTACCAACGCTTGTCCAAAGACATGAATTTTACCAGAGAGGCCAGCGGAAAGGAGAAAGCATTGCAGATTTCATTGCGGATCTCCGGAACCTGGGAGGCCACTGCGGGTTCGCTGACCTTGAAGAAGCTCTAAGAGACTGAATAGTTTGGGTTTAGATGCACCTCACGTGCAAAGTAAGCTGAATGGCGAAAGGCGACATCAGCCTTGCAGATACCATTGCTGATGCTACTGCAGCAGAAGCAACCAGGAAGTCGGCTACCCGAATGCGCCGCACCAACATCCCACTCCACCAACTCGCTGGTGAAACCTCACCTTGCCTAGAGGGACATACAATGGCAACCCACCATGAGGACCTCGAATCGTCATCAGAAAGTGATGAGGAAGAGGTCAACTGGCTCCAGTCTGAACGAGACCAACGCCACCAGCGTAATCAGAGACTGCAGCATCAATGCGCAGGTTGTAGGGCAAACAACCCACGATCAGACTGCAAATTCCTCGACGCGCTCTGCCATGTTTGTGGGAAGAGAGGCCACATCGGAAAGGTCTGTAGAAGCAAGCAAGGATCTAGCCCATTTCAGAGGGGGACCAACAACCGCCAAACCACAGGAAATTGTCCTGTGAGTCAGGAACATTTGAACCACCAATGGAACAACCACTCCTACAGAAATAAACCACTAGCCAATTCAACGAAACAAGAAGAGGCACACCAAACCATTACAATTGGTCACGCCTCATCATTAGATGCAAAGAAGATCCGAGTGAAGGTCGCCATCGAAAACCAGCCCTGCGTGATGGAAGTTGATTCAGGATCGGCCCTCTCGATGGTTTCCTGGAAGACTCTTAAACAATTAATCCCTGCCATCCGGTGGCAAGACCTCAGAACCCAAAGAATCATACTCAAGGATTATCAGGGAAACTGAATTCCAGTCATTGGATCCAGCCTAGTCCAGGTCTCATTCAAAAATCGTACTGCATCTTTACCATTGACCGTCGTCGACCGTGATTGGCCTAGCTTGTTAGGCCTTCAATGGTTCACTCCACTTGGGATCGAGGTAGCCGGCATTCACCAAACCAGAAGCGACGACTGGGAGGAGGCCCTCGTCCAGGAATTCCAGGACGTCTTTGCAGACAAAATAGGTAAGTACAAGGGGACCCCGATATCATTTAACCTTAACCCTGAAGTAGCCCCCATCCGCCTTAAGCTTCGTCGAGTACCTTTTGCCTTTAAACCAAAGATTGACGAGCAACTTGATAAATGAATAGCCCAGGGTGTTTTAGAACCAACAGACCAGCTCCTTGGGAAACCCCAATCGTAACACCCATCAAACTGGATGGATCGTTAAGGATTTGTGGGGACTACCGTGCCACCCTGAATCACACCCTTCAACAGAACAGTTGTACCCGGTGCCAGTGGTACAACATCTCCTCCATTCCCCGAGGGGTGGAAAAGTCTTCGCTAAATTGGATTTAGCACAGGCGTACCAACAACTGCCTGTAGATAAAAAAACAGCAGAGGCACAAACGATCGTTACGCACCGAGGTGCCTTTAAGTGCAACTGACTCCAATTCGGAGTTAGCGTAGCCCCAGGGATTTTTCAGAGTTTGATGGAGAGACTCTTACAGGGGATAAAAGGGGTCGTACCATACTTTGATGACATTTTAATTGCTGCCCCGAATAGAGAAATACGAAAGGAGCGTCTTAAGCTGGTTCTCCAGAAATTTAAAGACTCCGGCCTTAAGGTTAACAAAAATAAATGTCAACTGTGTACAGATAAAGTAGAGTTCCTGGGGTACCTAATTGATAAACAAGGCATTCACCCCACCAATAGCAAACTAAAAGCAATCAAGAACGCCCCAAGACCCAGAAAGAAGACTGATCTCCAAGCTTTCGTGGGGCTCATTAATTTTTACAACATCTTCCTGCCCCACAAAGCGACCGTAGCTGAGCCCCTACATAGGCTTCTCAATAAAAAAGCAACCTGGGTCTGGGGGCACCGAGAGGAGCATGCGTTCTGACAAGTGAAAAACCTATTAACCTCAGATTCTGTTTTAATGCAGTATAATTACGTGTGATGCGTCACCATTTGGAGTAGGAGCCATTTTGAGCCATGTGTTACCAAACGGTAGTGAGGCCCCTATTGCCTATTTCTCAAGGACCCTATCAAAGGCTGAACGTAACTGTAGTCAAATCGATAAAGAGGCTCTTGCTATTGTATCTGCTGTGAAACGGTTTCATGAATATGTATATGGACGAGTTTTTACTATTGTTACCTACCACAAACCTTTGCTGGGGATTATAGCGGCAGACAAGCCAACCCCCTATATATTATCACCTAGAATGACTTGCTGGTCGGAATTTTTGGCTGCGTACAATTATAAGCTGCAACACCACCCGGGGAAAGCCATTCCCCACACTGATGCGCTGAGCCGTGCACCACTTCCAGAAACTGTCGACGACCCAGCTCCAACCCTTACAACACTCCAGATTGAAACGCTACATTCACCACCATTAACAGCTAGAGATATCGCGATCAAAACAAAACGCGATCCTATCTTAATGCGAGTTCTTAGTTGGGTCGAACGGGGATGGCCAGTAGATCAAACCCCTGATGACTTCACCCCCTTCAAGAACCGGCAAACAGAACTTTTTTCACAAAAAGGCTGCATCCTATGGGGGAATAGAGTCGTCGTCCCAGAGCGGTTACAACGAGCAGTATTAAAGACACTGCATGAGGGTCACCCCGGCATCATGCGTATGAAAGCGCTCACACGAAGCTACGCGTGGTGGCCAGGCATCGACAAACAGATCAAAGCCTGGGTAAAGATTTGTTTAAAGTGCCAGGAAGTTAGCAATGCCCCACCTAAAGCAACTCCAACAGAATGGGAAACACCCCGGGGACCGTGGTCCCGCATCCACATTGACTTTGCGGGACCTACTAAGGGACATATGTTCCTCCTAACAGTGGATGCCTATTCAAACTGGCTCGAGATCCATGAAATGAAGAGTATTACAACTGAGTCCATCATCCGGAAGTTGAACAGGCTATTCGCGACGCATGGACTGCCAGACATTCTGGTATCCAACAACGGACCCCAGTTTACCGCTCTACCCTTTGAACAATACTTAGCGGACCGGGGTATTCGCCATGCGCTAACTTCGTCAGTGTACCCTGCGGCTAACAGAAGAGCTGAGCGCATGGTACAATTTGTTAAAAAAACCCTCTACAAAATGGACTATGGGGACATTGAAGATAAAATAAACAGAATACTCCTTCTCCAACACATCACTCCACACAGCGTCACCAACAAGACTCCAGCTGAACTATTAATGAGATGCAAACTCCGTTCCCACCTCGACTGGCTTCACCCATCTTACGAGCCAGAGAAACCCCGTGGATCCAGCGGAAAATGCCACGAGTTCAAGATAGACGACTCAGTTTTCGCCAGAAACCTTTCCGGTGAACCGTTGTGGGTCGAGGTAACTGTAATTCAAGCCACTGGACCCAGGTCGTACTGGGTGAAAACCTGCGATGGGAAAATATGGAAACGCCATATAGATCAGCTTCGCTCAAGGCTACAACCTAGTTTCCGCGACTCTGGTAACTCCCAAACTGAAGGGGGAGGGGATGTCGAAGAAACCGAATTTGAGATGGCGGAAAGCAGGAGCGAAAGAAGTCAGCAATCGGGCGTAATGAATGAAGAAGAATCAGGGAGGGGCGTGTACTCACCACAGAGGAACACCTCAACAGAGGCAAGCCCGCAAAGACCAGAGGACAACAACGAGAACATTAGCGGCACCAAGTCATCCAATAAGGAACCACCGGCACTCAACTTGCCCAAAAATGTCCCACCAAAACCGAGTTACAGACAGGAACCGGTGGGACAGTGTAAATCCAATAGACAGTCAAAACAACCTTCATACCTCAGGGATTATGTCACCACACCCCCTAAACGGAACCCAGGGGGAAGGGGTGTTATGAACTTATAAAACGCTTAAATAAAGTTTTGTCAAACCTTTAGGAATAGCAGGGTTCTAATCCTGCACTTCTGATTGGCCGATAATAGCGATATCAGATTGGTCCGTTCAGGAGAATCTGATTGGCTGTTAACGAGCCACTCTCATTGGTTAAAGGGGTTAACACTCCACGTTTCTCATTAGTTACTAGATCAGCAGCTTGCCTATAAAAAGGCTGCTGCTGCCCTAGGCTTTTGCTCTGTTCAGAATGATTAATAAAGAGTTGAAGTTCACTGTTCACCGTCTCGTCTCTGTTCCTTGTGCCCATGCGCAGAACTTAACAAAAAAGATCCCATGCTATGACAGGTACTGTCACTTGTTTCCGCCAATAGCAACTGTCCTAGGAAATAAATATTCCCTCTTTAAGGGCTGTTGCCTTCTCAGACTGTTCCTAATTCTTGGAGAAGGCACTGCTTTCTTTAAACCAAGAGTTCTCAAACACTACAACTCATCAACCATCACTTTATGTTTAGATTGTTTATTGATGCAACCCAAATAATAACGACTTCCTTAACTAATAGTGATACCCATCAATCCACTAATTACACTGGGGAACCCTGCTTTAAGCTCTCCTTGTCAGTTTGCTGCAGCTTCAGTCCATATGGACTTCTCCACGGTCTATAAGTTACTGCATGGCTATCCAGAATATCTGTGAATTTCAAACTATATGTGAAAATCAGTGGCCCTGTTCTTCGTTCCATAGGTACTTTGCTAGAAAAATAATGCTTCATTTTTTGGAGTTGCCAAAGCATTCTCAGCTTCAACTCAAAAGAGAAGCTGACTCCATCTCTCCACCATTGACCGAATAAATATTTTAGGAGTAAAAGTTTGGAAACTATTGGATGAATAGTAATTCAATATTACTCATCTATCTTTGGTATTTATTTATTTATTAGATTTGTGAGCACACCCTCCATTTTATATACACATTCTTTTATCCATGCAGTAAATTACACAAGATAACTGGAGTTCTTATTAGCCTCTTATAAATGCAGCCATATATTCTGTGAATACATCTTGCATATCTTCCGTAATGCATCAGACTAGTAAGGGGTTATTGGATGATCCCTGAATTCTTTGCTATTTAACTCAGAACACCAAAATTGATTGAATCACACCCAGTTCCAATCTGCTTTGGGATGCAGTATTTATGTTTATATTGAAAATTCATCACATGGGAGAAAGGGAGAGATACCTAATTGAAAGCAAATTGAAATCTATATGAAATCTGTCCATTTTTTCCAGCATCTAAATAGATTTCTTTTCAGCACTGCAAGAGCTGCAGGATACATCTTGAAGCCAGTATGATCTAAATTTAATATTGTCACAGCTTAATGTTATTAAAAATAAATCACAATCCCTCCAAGTTTGTTAAAAATTGGGTCCTTCCTTTCTTCCCTTCCCTTCCTTACTAAGGTCAAGGGTTTATTTGCACAGTCATCTCCCTTTTTCACTTTCCAACTCAGCTTTAATTGAAAATTGACACATGTACCCATTAGACAAATGTGTTCTTTTCCATGCTTCATTAACAATGCTCTTTGATATTGCAAGATGATAATGCTCTACATAAAATGTTCCTCTCAGCAATGCCAACTAGTGTAGTATGATGATTTATGGCATTCAAATAGTACAGAATGAGAAGGTTCAAGTGAATTTATGAGTTATTAATGAATTCTTGGAAACAAAATGTCTAATGTTTTCACTGAGTAAAATAACAAAAGTGTGATTAATTTCCAGTCTTATCAATATTATTTTATTTTTGGTTATTGGTTGGAATAAGAAACTTTGCAATTCAGGTCTTCTTTGGGTTCAACTATCAACTCCACAGAAATCCTGCCAATTATTAGAATCCCTTTTGTTTAAATAAATGAATTTAGTGTCTCAACATGCATATATAAAATATTAAGTGTCACATATAAAGATGATTTTTTTTCTCCATGAAAAGGTTTCAATATGAGTTAATTCAATATAAAAATAGCTACTGAACATATTTTGGAGTAAATTAGACATTTCACAATATCATTACATTGAATTAACTGTTTTTAATTTTTGAACAAATCCTAAAACGAAATTAGAGTTTCTCTTGGTACTGATATTACAGTATATTCAACAGTATATTCAACATTTTCTTCTAGAGTGATTGCAATACATCTAAATCTCCACTGAAGCTTTGGAGAAATCAGATGAGGTTTCCATAACAGTAAAACATTTTTACAGCAAGTTGATTTAACTTGTACAACCTATTTATATAATTTTTCAAATAACAGTTAATTTTGACCTTAAATGAACATCACCATAAAATGAGATGAAAACAACAAAACATCATGTATTGTCCTCAGTACCTACTTCACTGTAGATTAATAAGGGTTGGTTGAAATCCCCTTGATGCTGGAGATGCAATTCAGAAATTGCAACATTAATTTGCATGGTCTGAGCTTGGCCTATTATTACACTTAGGACTAAAATCCTCAGAATTGTTAGCATTTGGGGATAAAGGCGTGCATCTTCTGTTTCATTGCATCCTTTTTATCAAAGCATCAAGAACGGTGGTCATTTTTCACACAAAGCATGGTTAAAAGAATTATTGTACCATGGGATTCTGGGAAGGGGAATGATAGTCCATCTCTTCCAGCATGAATAAGCAATACAGGTAATCCCTGGATAACGAGCGTTCCAATGGCAGGATTCAATTATTTTTACTACTGGTTCTGTGGGCGTGACATGGTGAGTGTGGCAGGGGAAGGATACTGTAAAATCTCCAGTCAGAGGTAGCATCTGCCGGTTCTCCGAACTACTCAAAATTTCCGCTACTGGTTCTCCAGAACTGGTCAGAACTTGCTCAATACCACCTTAGCAAATGTTCGAAGTTATGTGATAAGTGCCCCCAAGTATTTACAAACAAGTCCTGAAACTATGAATGTTGCAGCACCACGGCAGTTGTTAATTCTTATGAATGACTGCACAGACTCTGTGTTGTATATAGACATTTGCATACTCGTACTACTACTTTCTGATTGGACGACCACTGCTACCTAGCGATTGGTGGTTCAACAATGGTTGCGATTGGTCCACCAATGGCGGGAAGTTTAAAACGATGCCATTGGCCGCGAGCCGCGAACAGCCGCTATAAAAGAGGCTGCCGCAGCTCGAGTTTTAGTTGAAGTTACTGACACTTAATAAAGAGCTGAATTCAACTCCAGTCTTGAGTGGCGACGAGGATGGGATTGAGAGGAAAAAGACTGTAAGCACGTGGCAACGGAAACCGAGCAATCGACAAGATGGCCGGAAATAACTCGCCACCCGCACCGTTCAACCCAGCCGAAGAAGACTGGGAGTCATATATCAACAGGTTCCTTATGTTCTTAGAGAGTAACGAACTACAAGGAATCACTGACCAGAGGAAGAGAGCCATATTCCTAATGCATTGCAGCCCTACCATCTTCAAGATGGCCAAGGCATTGGCCAAACCTCATGATGTCAAGCAGATGGCATGGCCAGATCTGAACCAGATACTGAGAGCCCATTACGTGCCGGTTGTCTCCAACCTCATCCGAAGACACGAATTTTATAAATGAGACCAACGAGAAGGTGAAAGTATCAGGGATTTCATAGCAGCACTAAGGGACATTGGAGGAGCATGCGAGTTTCTCAACATGGACGAAGCCATGAGAGACCGCATAGTACTTGGATTGAGAGACGCTACCTTACAAAGCAAATTACTGAACCGACCCAACATCACCATGAACGAAGCTATTGCTGAAGCCACTGCAGCCGAAACAGCAAAGAAATCAGCGGCTACAATGTGGCAAATGAACACGACCAACCGAGAAACACAGAACAGCCCAAACCAAAGCCAGGAAAAGAAAGCAGAAGGTACCCAAAAACACACTACCGCGACCACCCACCATGAAGACATCGATTCCTCATCCGACACTGAAGACTAAGACGAGGAAATACATAGGCTTCAGTTGGAACTAAACCAGCGAGAAAAGAGACGAAGGAAGCCCGAGTTTCAGTGTGCCGGATACAGAGGAGACCATCTGCATTCAGAGTGCCATTTCTTGGATGCCATCTGCAGACACTGCGAAAAACGGGGGCACATTGCAAGGGTCTACCAAAAAAAAGAGCTATAGTCCAAAAAGAAGAGGCAGCACCCCCCCTCCCCCGAGCTAGAGAAAGACAGACCGGGAGTTGCTGGAGCCGAGGAAATAGAAGCAAGCGAATCAATGAAAGAGAAGAAACACACCAAACTTTCATCATTGGAAATGCGAGAACAACCGATGCAAAAAAGGTTCGCATAAACGTTAAAATAGAAGGGCAACCATGCAAGATGGAGGTGGACTCCGGCTCATATCTATCAATGGTATCATGGAACACAATAAAAAACCTGATACCCGATATCCAAAGAAAAGAACTTGAAGATCAAAGCTTGACGTTAAAAGATTACCAAGGGAACAAGATTCCAGTAGTTGGATTGGGACACTTCAAAATAAATTTCAACAGACATACCGAAGTCCTGCCATTGACAATCGTCGACCAAGATCGCCCCAGCCTGCTTGGTTTAGAATGGTTCGCACCCTTAGGAATCGAGGTGACAGGAATCAACAGCGTCTCTGAGACGGACTGGGAAGATAGCCTGAGGAAGGAGTTTCAGGACGTATTCGACGGGACACTAGGCAACTACCATGGGACCCCTATATCATTTAGTCTGAACCCGAATATAGCCCCCATCCATTTAAAAGCCAGATGCGTCCCCTTTGCACCTCCTACAAGAACTAAAAGGGGTGGTCCGTTATTTTGATGATGTATTGGTATCCGCTGGAAATAAAAAGCAACTAAAAGACCAGCTAAGAGAAGTCTTGCAAAGATTTAGGGAAGCAGGACTCAAAGTCAAAAAAGAAAAATGCCAACTTGTTACAAATCAGGTCGAGTTGCTGGGATACCTTATTAATGAAGCAGGAATCCACCCCACTGAAAAAAAAAAATAAGAGCCATAAAAGAAGCACCCAGACCCAAAAATAAAACAGACTTACAGGCATTTTTGGGACTCATTAATTTTTACAATGTCTTTTTGCTGCAGAAGGCAACAATAGCAGAACCGCTGCACAGACTATTCGATAAAAAAGCCATCTGGGCCTGGGGCCAATGAGAAGAAGCCGCATTCCAGGGAATTAAAGACCTAATAACATCCGAATCTGTATTAATCCAATACAGCGACACGTTACCACTGACTGTCACTTGTGACGTATCACCTTTTGGTGTAGGTGCCATACTCAGCCACACACTACCCGATGGCAGAGAGGCACCGATCGCCTTTTACTCTAAAATGCTGTCAAAAGCCAAAAGAAACTACAGCCAACTCGATAGAGAAGCCTTAGCCGCCATATCAGGGGTCAAACGGTTTCACAAATACCTTTATGGTAGGACATTTTCATTAATTATGGATCACAAGCTGCTGTTGGGAATTCTGGCAGGAAACAGAGCCACCCCCAACATCCTATCACCAAGGATGACACGGTGGTCAGAATTCCTTGCAGCCTACAACTATGAACTCGTCCACCGACCAGGAAAAGCAATACCCCATGCCGACGCACTGAGCCGTTTACCTCTACCAGACCAGGACGACGACCCAGCTCCTACCATGTCAACATTCCAAATTGAAACATTACCAAATCTGCATATCACCACATCAGACATCGCAAAGGAAACAGCAAAAAATGCATTGATGGCTCAGATCCTGAACTGGGTAGGAAGGGGCTGGCCGGAAAACAATACGACCGAAACTTTTAAACCCTTTAGAACCCGGTAAACTGAGCTGTCAGGGGGATAGAGTTGTTGTTCCAAAAAAACTACAGGAAGAAGTGCTGGGCATGTTGCATGAAGGACACCCGAGTATGGTAAAGATGAAGTCCCTGGCCAGAAGCTACATCTGGTGGCCAGGGATGGACAGAGACATTGAAACATGGGTGACAACATGCAATAAATGCCAGAAGTCCAGACCTACTCCCCCACTAGCACCGGTCCTTGACTGGGAGACACCAAGAGGCCCCTGGTCGAGGATCCACATAGATTTCACCGGACCCACAAAAGGATATACATTTTTCATCATTGTCGATGCCGACTCAAACTGGTTGGAGGTCAGCATCATGAATTCCACAACAACTGAAGCCGTCACCAAACAACTAAGAAAACTTTTTGCCATGCATGGGTTGCTGGATTTGCTAGTTTCGGACAATGGCCCCCAGTTCACAGCCTTAGCTTTTGAACAATTCCTCGCAGAACAGGACATGCCCTGACAGCACCAGTTCACCTGGCTTCAGACGGAAGGCTGGAACGCATGGTTAGATATACAAAAGAGGCATTGGAAAAAATTGACACAGGTGACATTCAAGACAAAATCAACACAATGCTCACAATCCAACACATAACGCCGAGCACATCAATGAACAAAAGTCCAGTTGAACTGTTAATGGGCAGAAAATTGCAGACATATTTGGACAGATTGCACCCCACTCACAACCCTGGAAAGCCACCAGACTCCTCCAGTAAGTACCACAGGCGACCTGGTATACACAAAAAATCTTACTGGAGACCCATTGTGGCTGCTGGTCACAATAACATAAATAACAGTCATACTGGTTGGAAATGAAAGATGGCAGAACCTGGAAGAGGCACATCAACCAACTACGGTCTCAAACTATCGAACAGATCACCAACTTACCCCGAAGCACAGAACATGCACACACACAAAATCCAATAAATAATAACAAAACCAGAGGGGGGAGAACCATTAAATATTAAAGAAAGGGAAGACCCTCCATTAACAAGACAAAAAACAAATCACCAACCCATTCCAGAAAGCCCAACAAAAAATAAAAGCTACTTACTGGAAGGCGAGTTCAGAAGAAAGGAGCTGGAAGACACCCAAGGAAGAAGCCGCCAAGCTGACTCAACCTGCCCGGAAAAGCCAGGAGGGAGAGACAAAGCCAACTCGACCGGCCTGAAAAAACCAGGCAGGAGGGGCATGGCTGACTCACCCTTCCAGGAGGTTCCAGAGAGAAGGACAGGAGAGACAGCGATCCTGTCCATACCAACCGAAGTCAACACAGAGACTGAGCTGCACAGGTCAAGTAGGAACCATAAAAGCCCCGCCTACTTATGTGACTATGTAACATAGCGTTGGACCGAACCAAGAGGGGAGAGGTATTGTATATAGACATTTGCATACTCATAATACCACATTCTGATTGGGCAACCACTGCTGCCTAGCGATTGGTGGTTTAACAACAGTTGCGATTGGTCTGCCAATGGCGGGAAGTTTTAAACGATGCCATTAGCTGCGAGCCGCGAGCAGCCGCTATAAAAGAGGCTGCCGTGGCTCAAGTTTTAGTTGAACTTACTGACGCTTAATAAAGAGCTGAATTCAATTCCAGTCTCGGGTCTGTCTTTGTTCCATAACAGAATATTCTGCAACATGCTCCATTCCATTCATAACTCAAGGACTACCTCTATTTCCAAATAAGAGTTTGTCTTACAGCCATATTTTTATTTTAAAGGAGAGGGTAAAGAATGAACAAAACCAGCAAGTTTCATGACTTACTATTGATCCAATATAACTCGGTAGATAAAAATTGAGAGTGAGAGAGATCAGGCTACTTGTGAAGAAATTCATATTCAAGCTTTTGTCTCTCCTGCTAAATGGATCTAAGACAGGGATGGGAGTCTACCAGTTCGCACCTATTTGCTAGAACCAGTTGTTAACATTCTAAGCAGTTCGGAGAACTGATTGTTAGAAGAAATTACTGGCCTAATCCTGTAAGAAAGGCAGGAAGGAAACATTCTGGTGTTGCTTACACAAACTGCCTCTCCATTAACCTTTATTACATTCTTGGTAGGACTAGACTTCCTGTCTCAGGAACATCTCTGGAGTTTTTTTTCCCCTCCTTTGCTGGTACTTTGCTTGTGTGGAGTGACCATTCAAAGTTACAATGGCACTGAAAAAAGTGACTTATGACCATTTTTCACACTTACAACTGTTGCAGCATCCCCATAGTCATGAGAGGCCAGGTGAGGAGATGTGTGCCTCGATGTGAGTGATATTGAGTTGGCCACACCCAACCAATAACATGAGCACCAAGCCATGTCCACCCAGTCACATGACCATCAAGCCACTCCCACCACCTAAGCCACGCCCACCACCTAAGCTACACCCACAGAACCGATTGTTAAAAAATTTGAATCCCACCCCCTGATTTTTTTTCCTTTAAATGAAACAATCATAAATCCAGACAGTCCTTTCTTGAAGTGAGAGAAACAGAAAGCTGCAATGCAACCAAAGTTGTCATAGCTTTGGTTGCAAATAGCTTTATTTTCCAAGATGATGCAAATTATATACTCTTCTTTTTACAGTGTCAGTATCTGTAGCAAAGAACTTTCTCATTTTTCCATTATGTGCATTGAAATTTCCATAACTATGTTTCAGTAGGGTAAAAGTGGGTCTGAGATTGTTTCAACTCTCTTTATATGTTGTTTTCCCCAAACCAGGAGATGCGTGCCTCGATGTGAGTGATACTGAGTTGGCCATGGCCAGCCAATAACATGACCACCAAGCCATGCCCGCTAAGCCACACCCACATAACTGGTTGTTAAAAAAATTGAATCCACCCTGATCTAAGACCACAGGCTGGGAATGACACTGAGAGAAAAACACTGCAAGATTAAACAGCACTGAGTGATACAGCAGCAGAAGGCCACTTCATATGTTCAGTGATATTTGAATCCATGACATTCATAAACACTGGCTATGATCCAGCCAGAAGGCACTTTGAAACCCCATTGATTCAGTGGGAAGAGATTTCAACACATGCTTAACATTTCCATGAAAATCTGTGGATCTAAAATGGGGATAAAACTGTTAGTTGCATTGCTCTCTAAATCTGAAACAATCCATGGAAGGAGAAGCAGCAAATGAAGTCCTGTTCTTTCAGAAAAACTCCTCATCCACCTGGCTGTTCATAAGGGATTACATAAATCTGTTTATTGTCGGTGTTTTGCAAAATGCATTGCTACATTGGCAAGCTGTGGCAGTAGTTTGAGATAATTCTTGGTTTGGTATAAAGCCAGTGCACACCGTTTCGGTTTGTCACTTTATGGCTTTATTTGGTTAAGGGGTTTACTGGTGGTGGTGGTGGTGGTTGAAATTGTTAAGAGGCAATACCTCAAGCAGTGGTATATTAAATTACTGCTGCAACTTTTCCCAAAATGCCAGATATTTACCAAGTGACTTTGAACCTGTGAATTAGCATTATGTTGTGCTAATAGACTAAATATCCATTAAGTTCTGTGAAAGCTATCTTTTCAAACTTGACAAATTCTGCTTTCAGGAAGGAATACACAAGCTTTCCTTATGATGTTTGTTATAGTAGTGGAATTATTGGTTGGTGTAAGAAGTAAAATTTTCATTCTCTAGGGTGGAGTGGGGTGTGTGTGGGGGTGTATGAACACACCCTACCCCCACCCCATCCTAGAGAATGAAATATTTTGGGAAATATTAAAAGATGCAGAATATTATATTACACCAAAGGAGAAATTGAGAAACATGCTCTTAAAGGCAGAAAGCAACCCCCAATTTCTGCACACTAAAACAGCCTCCAGCAGATGCCTGAAATCTTTAGAGATGGATATTTTGTGCCCATTAAGAAATCCAAGTCAGTTTATTCACAAACAAAACACCTTCAGCCTCAGCTCCTCCAGGCTAGAATTAAACCCAAATTCTAAGAACAGGACATGACCATTAGAATAACAAAAAACCACCATGCCCATTACATTGCACAACCCTCTGCAGCATTTCAGAAACTGTATAAAAGCCAGGAACTTCGTTTCGGAGATACAGCTGCAATCTCGGGGCTCTGAGATCACAGCCGATATTTTCGCCCCTGGTCGGTCCCAACGGACCTAAACCATCCCGTAGAGACAGTGATTGTGAAGGGCACTGTCCCAGGATCCCAGAGATATCGCAAAATCTCTGGTTTGATCCGGGAGAAGCCCTTTTGCTGGCGGCGGAGAGGCAGCCTCCATAGCTGCTAAAGTTGGGACAGCTCCGGAAAGAAAGTGGCTGGAGTGAAAGTGTGTCGGCTGGGTGAGAAACTTCTTTTGTGTTGTAAATTCGCTGAGATTTGAAAGGGCACCCTGAATAGAGAAGAATCCTGTGAGATTTTTTTTTGATAAAAACTGTATGAGCGGCACTTTTTAAAGTGACGTCAAATTGAGGCTTGGATTTTTTTTCTCTCTTTCTTTTACTTTTTTTGGGGACTTTAGTGTGACTTCATAGGTAACCGGATTGAATTTTCTTTTACATATATTTTTATGCTCCTTTTGATTTTTTAATTTTCTTTTAGGATAGAGGCTCCCTTTGGCTATTTTTTCTTTTTTTTTCTGTATAAATTATCCTCTTTCTCTGGCTGGGGGGGGGAGAGCATTAAGAAACTTTGTAACACTGCCAACTAAAGGCTTGAAAATATTTTATTTGAATTGGAGAGAATGGTAAGAAGACTCCTTCTCAAGGACATCTTAATGTGATAAGATAGAAGGAGAGCACAGCAAAATATTATTACAGGTGTTTTCCTGGACTCTTATCAATATTTCAACACTTGAGGCTTGGCTTTGAAACTGCTGGAGAAGAAAGTCATAATAAGAGCCTTGGATAAATAAATAAAGTGCAGTGGGCTTTCTTATATACATATATATATTTCTTTTTTACTTGTGATATCCCTATTCACCAGCCTTTTTGTAAATTTTAATTCTAGTAATATTCTTATTTTTGCTTTTTATTTCAAAGGGAAAGCCTCAGAGTTTTTTTTTCCTTTATTTTTCCTTTTTTTCTCCTTATCTTTATTGGGATCCTTTTGCTTTTTCTATTTATGTTTTTGGACCACTCTATTTTTCTTTTTTGATTATTGAGACTTCTCAACTGGATTAAGGTGTGAAGAACCTGAAGGAATCTCTTCTTTTTTTTTTTTCTTTTTTTTTTCTCTTAATCAATATTATTATTTTTAGGTTTTTTTTCTTTCTATTTTTTATTTTTTATGGGGGACTACTTCGTAATTGGATTAGGGTCTAGAAGAACCTGAAGATCTTTTCTTCTTCCTTTTTTCCTCTTTCTTCTTTAGTTTTGGACCTTTTACTTTTGGACTTTTCCATTTTGGATTATAATTGACTATTCTACCAGTTGGATTAAAAGTTAAAAAGAATTTGAAGATTTGGAAGCATTAAAATGAGCAGGAAACCAATATCATCTGGCGTTTCTACTTCTCCCTCTGCATCCCCACCAGCTGGAGGACAATGTTTAATTCGGACAATGTTGAAGCAAGATAAAGAACAAGCAAAAGTAACTTTAAAGATGATTATGCAAGGAATTCAAGATCTCAAGATAAAATCTGACACCATTGAACAAAGAATAGAGAACATTGAACAAAGAATGGAGAAGACTGATGAAAAAGTGGAAAATATTAAACAAATGATGGTGAAGTATGAGGAGAGATTCCAAAAAATTGAAGAAGAAGGTAAACAAAGAGAGGAGAAGATTGGAAATATTGACAGTAGATTAACAGTGGTTGAACAAGAAAAAAGTGGGATGTTGAGGTGGGAGATGGAAAGGTTAGAATTTTATCTCAGATTTCAAAATATAGAAGAAGAAAAAGGAGAAAATTTGGCCGCGATAATGATAGAAATTTTTTTTACACACACATTAGAAATAATATCTTCTTATTTAAGATGTCTGCATCTTCACATCATATTTTGTTCTGGTATTTTTGCAAATCTTGTATAGCAATATTTCATTACAATATTACAATATTTCATCTCTACTTTGGATCTGTCTATGGAGATTCTCATTCATCCAGGTCATAGTTGCCTCAAAGGTGCTTTTCTCAAAAGGCAACTGGACTGTTTGTTTGTTTTTTCTTTCAGCTACATTAACTTTCAACTCTCAAGCCTCTTCTGCTATCATTGGTATTTTTCTACACCATGCTGATCAGTTTAGAAGGCAGCATTGTCCAATCCATGCTCTATTTTTATGCTTGCAGTCATAAGGTAAAAATGTTACTTTTTAAAAGTTATGGGGAACATTAAAGTAGAAATCTTTTCATGGACCTAGCAAATGCTGAGAATAATACAGTTTTGGGACCCATATAGCAAAGACCCGCCCACCTAAAGGTTAAAAAAAAAAAAAAGAAATCACTAAGATTCAAAGTACAAACACAAGAGGGGGATAGTTATTAAAAGCCAAGAACTGAATTTCTAGAAAGGAAGGAGAAAATGAAGTGTCAGTAGTTTAATTGACTTGCAAATGTCCTGGTCACTGCATGAGTTGATCATTCTTGCAAAAAAAGATAATCTTGCTTACCTCAAAACCTGCCTCAACTGGCTGTGCATGATGGGTTGATAGCTATGATTTCTTCACTTTAGGAGCCACTCTTAAGGAGCTGCACAATGATTTAGCAACATGACTACCATTCTGCCATGCTAAATTGAGAACATTTTATTCTCCCCTTGTCTCTTTCTTATTATGAGGCAACAAATGACTTTCTCACAGATTTCTGGAATGAGAAATCTCTGATAGTCTTGTAGGACCATAGAAAATTAAAATATGCTTTCTTGATGGACAAACTAGATAGCCACACTATAGCCAGGTATTGCTTGAATCTAGCTGCTGTGTTAAATTATAATTAATTTAATCTAATTTCATTTATGATTCAGTGTATTTTTAAATGAGTAAACCATGTTTACATATGTGTACACAAATATGTCATGCATATTACCTGAAAAATGTAGGCAAGATTGGTATCTGTGTTGCATTAAGCACTTACAAATCATTTTGTCACATACTTGTTAAATATCTCTTTTTAGATTATTGAGTTATAAAGGATATTAAATTCATAACTTCATAAAAGTAATGAAAAAGTAGCAGTGAAGAACATATATATTCATCAAGTCAATTGCGATGGAATTAGATCATTAGTAAAGATCATATTAATAAGAAAAAATATGAGAAAACGGAGCTGTTGGTTTCTCCAACCCATTTCCTCATCTTCTCCAGAATAATGTATTATCAAGCCCCAAAGCCAAAAAAGACACATGTTGATTCTTTTAAGGAGATTTCTTTATTGATCCATACCTATAGACAAACTCATGCCAAACTGAAGCACTCTATTATCTTCATCAAGCATATACCGTGAGACTTATTAGGAAGTGGCTGTCTTCATCCTCTTTCTCTCACATAAACTATCTGAACTGAGCTGGAAGGCATCCCATTCCTTCTGGAAGGCGTCCCATCCCTTCTGAGAATCCAGATTACCACATTCCATTACATGTTAGATTTCCATATCTGGGATTCATCAGCTTCATAATTATTTGCTGTTGTTTATAATACCAGAAAACGATACCAAGATACAGCATATTTTGCGACATGATACAGAGAGGAGAGAATGTCAGAATGGTGAAGTTCTTCAATGTTAATCTTTTCAGCCCAAAGGACTGAGATGATGATGATCATTATGATCATGATTGTTAGATCGGAGGCAGATCGGTTTGACAGAGACGCGAGACCATTTTGTGAGTTCAGCTCTTTATTAGTTGTAGGTAAAGGTCTGGGGATGTGAGCCGTGGCAGCCCTTCATATAGGGCTGGCTCACGGCTCGGCAGCCAATGATAGCACTTTGAATTTCCCGCGATCGGCACAGCCAATCGCAGTAGATTCCTAGTGCTCCAATCACGGCTGACCTGTTGACCAATCAGGTCTCTGCTGGTCTGGACCAATCGGGTGCGAGGGTTTCTGAGTATGCTAATACTGTACACCCCTCCCCTCTTGGTTTCGTCCTGTGGTGCATAGTGATGTAGTCTTGTAGGTAGGCGGGGCTTTTTCCCTGCCTCCTTGACCTGCGCGGTTCAGTTCTGGTGTGGTCGTTGACTGGTTCAGATGCCTCCTCTGTCGCTCCAGTTCCTTGGGATGGAACCGCCTGGAACATTGAGCTGGGCCTTTCTTGGTAGCTCCCTTCCAGTTCTCCTGGGCTGGTTGAGCTGCCGCTTCTGCTCCCGCTGGGCTTTTCCTGGCCAGGTGAGCTGGTTTGTCTGCTCCTTCCAGTGAAGACCCCAGGGTTTCATGCTCCATTGGTCCTGCATCTACGGGTGAGTAGCGTTGGTTTATTTGTTTATTTATTCTCGGTGGGGGGTGTTCTGTTTGCGTTAGTTGGTTTTCTTCGGTTCCTTCTTTATCGCTTATCGGTTCCCCCCCTTCTAGTTTCTTGTTCAGGTGTTTGGCTGTTTGTGGCGGCTATTCTTGACCTAAGTTGGTTTATGTGCCGTTTCCAGTTTTTCCCGTCGCTAGTTTCCAATCGGTATGATAGGGTTCCGGTTATCTGGGTGATTGTTGCTGGCACCCAAAGTGGTTCTCCTGTGAGATTTTTGGCATATACTGGGTCCCCTATGTTTGAATGTTCTGTGCTTGCTGGAGGAACCTGGGGGTTTGTCTGGGTTATATGTTGGGTGCATTATGTCTAGTGTAGAGCGTAGTTTCCGGCCCATCATTAGTTCTGCCAGGCTTTTATTTGTGGTTGCGCTAGGTGTAATGTGTTGAATGAGGAGCATTTTATTGATTTTGTCCTGTATATTGGCTGTTTCTATTTTCTGGATAGCTTTCTTGATGTATTGGACCATGCATTCCGCCCGCCCATTTGCCGCCAGGTTTGCCGGTGTGGTTAATGCATGGCGTATCCCTTGGCCTGCCAGAAATTGTTCAAATGCCAGTGCAGTGAACTGGGGCCCGTTGTCTGACACTATTACATCTGGCAGGCCATGCGTAGCGAAGAGTTTGCTCAGTTTCCTTATCACCGCTTCTGTCGTGGTTGACTTCATAGTGCTTACCTCCAGCCAGTTGGAGTAAGCATCTACTGTGATAAGGTACATGTGTCCCTTGGTTGGCCCCGCGAAATCTATATGAATTCTGGACCACAGACCTCTTGGTTTTTCCCATTCTTGGGTTGGGGCAGCGGGTGGATTGGCTCTGGACTCTTGGCATTGTTTACATTTGGCAACCCAGGTTTCAATCTGTTTTTCCATTCCTGGCCACCATGCATAGCTTCTGGCCAGGCTTTTCATCTTAACCATCCCCGGGTGCCCCTCATGCAACATTCCCAATACCTTTTCCTGTAATTTTTCAGGAATTACCACTCTGTCCCCCCAAAGTATGCAGCCCTTTTCGATAAAGAGTTCAGTTTGTCTGTTCTGGAAGGGTCTGAATAGTTCGTCTATGTGCCCTTCTGGCCGCTCTTTTCCCATCCACCTCAAGACTCACGCCAGCCATTTATTTGTATCTCTGGCAATGTCTGCCGCAGTCACGAGTGGGTTGGATATTGTCTCTATTTGGAGTACCTCTGTTGTGGGTGCTGGGTCGTCTTCCCAGTCCGGTAAGGGTGACCAGCTTAGGGCATCTGCATGGGCGATGTCCTTGCCGGGCTGGTGTATCAGCTGGTAATTGTATGCTGCTAGGAATTCAGACCACCTCGTCATTCTTGGCGATAGAATGTTCGGTGTGGCCCTGTCCCCCGCCAGGATTCCTAGCAGCGGCTTGTGATCCGTGATGATTGTAAAAGTCCTACCATAAAGGTATTCATGGAATTTCTTGACGCCGGCGACGACTGCTAGGGCCTCTTTGTCGAGCTGGCTGTAGTTCCACTCTGGCTTTGAAAGTGTCCTTGATAAGAAAGCGATGGGTGCTTCCCTCCCGACTGGTAGCTGGTGGCTGAGGATGGCACCAATTCCAAATGGTGACGCGTCGCAAGTTACTGTTAATGGCAGAGTCTCACTGTACTGGATTAGTGCCGTGTCGGATGTTAGCAGGTTCTTTGTGTTGTTGAAAGTGCTCTCCTCCCATACTCCCCAGGCCCAGGTGGCTGTTTTATCTAACAGCCTATGTAGCGGTTCCGCTATGGTCGCCTTTTGTGGTAGGAAGACATTGTAAAAGTTTAACAGTCCCAAGAAAGCCTGTAATTCCGTTTTGTTTTTTGGTTGCGGTGCTTCCCTTATGGCTCTCAGTTTCTTTTCTGTGGGGTGAATCCCTTGTTTGTCTCGGAGGTACCCCAGAAATTCGACCCTTTCGGCCCATAGATGGAACTTCCCTTTCTTGACTTTAAGTCCCGAGTCTCTGAACTTCTGCAGTACCTCCCTCAACCTGGCTTCTAGTTGTTTCTCATTTTTCGTGCCACCAAGACGTCATCAAAGTAGGGCACCAGCCCTTCTATTCCCTGGAGGAGTCTTTCCATAAGGCTTTGGAAGACCCCAGGTGCCACGCTGACTCCAAACTGGAGCCGGTTGCAGCGGAAAGCCCCTTGGTGCATTACGATGGTTTGGGCTTCTGCTGTTTTGACATCGACCGGCAGTTGCTGGTAGGCTTGCACCAGGTCGAGCTTTGCGAAGATCTGGCCTCCCTCCAGTGAGTGCAGAAGGTGCTGGACTACAGGGACGGGGTATGCGCTTTGTTGGAGTGCATGGTTTAGGGTGGCCTTGTAGTCACCACAAATTCTCACTGACCCATCTGGCTTGATGGGGGTGACAATTGGGGTCTCCCACCAGGCATGATCGATCGGTTCCAGCACCCCTTGCATGATGAGCTTATCGAGTTGCTCATCGATCTTGGGCTTGAGTGCAAATGGCACTCGCCTGGTCTTAAGGTGGATTGGCACAATGCTTGGGTCTATGTTAAATGCAATAGGGGACCCCCGGTACTTGCCTAAATGGTCGTCGAAGACTTCCTGGAAGTCCCTCACGAGCGCCGCTTCCCAGTCTGCCTCTGCGATGTGGTGTATGCTTGTTACGTCGATGCCCAGGGGTGCGAACCACTGTAGTCCCAACAGGCTCGGCCGATCTCGATCGATGATTATCAGGGGTAGCACTTCTGTGTGGCCCTTGAAGGTGACTTTAAAATGGCCTCTACTGACTACAGGGATTCAGTTTCCCTGATAGTCTTTGAGGGTTAGTGTTTGGTCTTCCAGTTCTTGGCGGTGGATGGTGGGGACCGGGTGCTTGAGTGTGCACCAGGAGACCATTGAGAGGAAAGACCCTGAGTCCACCTGCATGTTGCATTGCTGGTCTTCTATCCCGACCATCACGTATACCTTTCTGGCATCACTGGTGGAGGAATGATGATGACGACAGTCTGGTGCGTTTCCTCTCTCTGTCTCGTCTCCTGGAGTCGCCTGTTCTGACCTTTCCGGCTCCAGCGGTTCTCCGTCTGTCGATCTCGGGTCCTGGTGGGGGTGCTGTCCCTCCGTCGGGGGCTGGCATCTCATTGCCGCGGGATGTAGTGCTTCTTATTCCGGCACACTTTGGCGATGTGCCCCCCATTTCTCGCAATACCTGAAAATGTCTTCGAGAAAATGACAGTCCGCTCGGGGGTGATCGCCGCCGCAGCCGGCACACTGGAACCTCGACTTATGACCTCGTGGTTCCCGCCGCTCCCGCACTGATTGGAGACGGTGGATCTCCTCCTCCTCATCTTCGGTTTCTGAGAAGGAGTCGATGTCACCATGGTGTGTGGTTGTGTGGTCTGTCGCGGGTTTCCTCTCGGGGGTAGATGTTACCTCTCCAGTCGCCACTCATGGCATGATGCTCGATTGTCTCATCCGAGCCGCTGATTTCTTGGCCACTTCCGCTGCAGCGGCTTCAGTGAGGGCATCAGCGAGGGAGATGTCTCCCTTTGCCATGATGCGACTCTGGAGGATGGGGTCTCAGAGTCCCAGGATGACGCGGTCTCGCAGGGCCTTGTCCAGGTCGATGAACTCGCACAGACCCCCCAGGTCCCATAGTGCCGCTATGAAGTTGGCCAGCCCTTCACCCTCGCGTTGATCCTGCCTGTAGAAGTCGTGCCGCTGGATGAGGATGGGCATGACGGGTGCGTCATGGCTCCGCAGCAGGGGCTCGAGATCGTCCCACTCCATCGCCTTGACGTCCATCAGTTTGGCCAAGGCTTTGGCCATTTTGAAGACTGCAGGCCCGCAGTGCATGAGGAACAAGGCTCGTTTCTTGTGGCCGTTGGCGTCATTGAGGTTGCTACTCTCGAGGAACATTTGGAACCTATCAGTATAGGATTCCCAGTCCTCAGTAGCAGGGTTGAAGGGAGAGGGTGGCGAGTTGATTCCGGCTATGTTGCTGGTTGCTGCGTGCCACTTCGCCATGTGCTGGATGGTCTCTTTGTCTCACGATCCCACCTTCATCGCCAGTGTTAGATCAGAGGCGGATCGGTTCGACAGAGACGCGAGACCATTTCTTGAGTTCAGCTCTTTATTAGTTGTAGGCAAAGGTCTGGGAATGCGAGCCGCGGCAGCCCTTCATATAGGGCTGGCTCGCGGCTCGGCAGCCAATGACAGCACTTTGAATTTCCCGCGATCGGCACAGCCAATCGTGGTAGATTCCTAGTGCTCCAATCACGGCTGACCTGTTGACCAATCAGGTCTCCGCTGGTCCGGACCAATCAGGTGCGAGGGTTTCTGAGTATGCTAATACTGTACAATGATCATGATGATTATCATGATGACAACGATGATGACTTTAATAGGATTAAAGGCATACAAACATAGATACATTCAATTCAAATACCATGCCTAGCTTTGATCGCTGTTAATTATTGTTAAGAACCCAGTTTCTGATTTGGGCTTCCAAACACAATACAAGCAGACTCTGGTTTTGAGTTCCTTTGGTTTTGGGTTCTTCCTCTGATCCAAATTCAGCATCACAAGATGTATTCCTGCCTCAATGGGGCATCAATTTCTTGAGCAACAATAGATCCAATTGTTCTTGTTCAAGCATGTGTGAATTCCAACTGAATGCTAGAAACTGAGGCTTGCTAGCCAGCTTCATATCCTTATAAGGCATGATTTGTAGTTTCAGATGCAATCTCAAACCCTAAATTGAAGTCATTTTCAAATGTTGGTACAGCTGGGTTGGGCTGAGATTACAGTGAGGCCAGCAGCAAAATGTCTTGAATTAGCTCTGGAATAGAGTGGGATTTGAAGTGCAGCCATGCACATTCATTCCTATCTTGCCATGTTGTAGCATCAAACAAGGATTACATCTTCATATAGAGGCACAGTTATGGGACTGGAGTGACTTTGGCTGTGGACAATGGGAAGTTAAACCTAATGGACTACAGTCTATGAATTTCTCTTCCTTAAATCTCCAAGGATGATAAAACTGACCTTTGTAAATCTGGCAGTTCTAATCCATAAAACAAATGCAGCTCCACAAAGGAAATGCTTATCTTTTGGTAATACAAGGAACAGGATGGAAATAGCACAATCCAAACATTTGGGGTGGGGTGGGGAAGAGAGAGAGAGAGAGAGAAAGGGGAAAGAGGGGGAACCGCTATGCAGCTTTGAAAAAAATTGGACAGCTGAGCTCAACCCAGGAGTGCTGAAGAAGACTTCTGAACGCAGTTTCCCATACTCATTTTTCTCTAATGTGATGGAATGTATCCATAGGCATTAGTTCAGTCTATTTTTAATTCTTTAAAGGTTCCTAAAGGAATTGCCAATATTAGTTCAACTAGCACTCTTGCCTATACTACAAATTGGAAAAAAATATAGAAAGGATTAGAAAATTTAGAGAAATAATTGTGGGCATGTTTTAATGGAATATCTGTCTAGTCAACTGAGAGTACCCAGTTTTTGTTGTTGTTTTCTCAACCTATTAGCAGATATGACAGACATTACTTTCAATCCCTATTCAATTCTTCCCAATTTGTGGGAAGGGAGATGTCAAAACTCTAGCTGATTGATCTGAAAGAGAAACTTCATCTGCGGAGCCCAAGTAATCAGTTTGCTTTTTTTAAAAAAAAAAAAAATTAAACAGGTGAGAAAAAGAAGGAAAGAAACTGTGAGTGGGTCTGGGCTGTTTTTGTTTTTTTTTCTTTTCTTTTCTGAGAAATGATTTCTGAGAAATGATTCCCTAAAACAACAGAAGACATCTTCTTTCTGAATCAAAGCTGTGTACATGAATGAATGCTGGGATGAAATCATATTTAAATTCAAACTTGTAACCATATTAAGAGAGATATAAACTTAACATTTGGATAGTGAGATTTAATTCTGAAGAGTTTTAAACACGAGATTTTACTGAACTCCTTTAAGATACCAAAATGGACATCAAACATAAAAGCATCATCCTCCTTCATAAATTTACAGACAGTGTATCGGTTGGTTTGCCACTCCTTTTTGCGCATCCATTTCATAGTCACCATTGTAATTTGTCACATAATAACTCATATTATCAATCATATTATCAATTATATGTCCTAATATCATTATTAAAAAAATCATTTGACTATAATTTTATGAATTCATACTTAAGCGAGATAACTATAATTTACTTACTTTATTTTATAACAGATCATAAAATCATACCAAGTCTATCTTAATAAAATTTTATAAAGATGTTATCAAAACAAAAGAAAACAAAAAAATGTATATTCATTATTTCCTAGGTTTCTAAGTATTCTATAATTATATCGTATTATCTAACCATTGATAAGAAAGATCCCAAACTTCATAAAATTGTTTATCTTCTTGTTCTCTAATTTCAAATGTCAATCTACTCATTTCAGCACATTCCAATATTTTCTTAATAATTTCTTCTTCTGATGGTATTTTCTCACTCTTCCAATTTTTAGCAAATACAATCCTAGCCGCTGTTAATACATTTACAATCAAATATTTTAAGTTTTTATTATATGTATCAGGTAAGATTCCCAATAAAAAAATCTCTGGTTTCAAATCTATATGTTTCTTTGTCATTTTTCCAACCATATGCGAATTCTAGTCCAGTATTTTCTGGCGTCCTCCCAAGTCCACCACATATGGTAATATGAGCCAGGTATTTCCAGCATTTTTCAGATTTATTCTTGAACATTCTTCCTATTCTTGTTGGGGGGAAGTGCAACCTGTAAAACATCTTATACAAATTTTCTTTATATGCTGTTGACATTGTCATTTTATAATTTTGAGACCACAATTTTTGCCATTTCTCTAAATCAATCCCATATCCAAAATTCTTCCCTCAAACAATCATAGTTTCTTTAACTTGTTCTTCCTCTAATTTAATTTCCAGCAAATAACTATATAATTTTTTAATCACTTTTTCATCAGTACCTGTCAAAATCCTATCTAAGTCAGTCAATTTATCATAAAATCCCTCTGTTTTAGAATCTTTAAGATACCTTGAATGTATTTGCACATATGAAAACCAATTCATCTTTATACCTTGTTCTTCTAAATTTTGCATCGTTTTAAGTTCACCCTTTTCATCCAATATTTCCCCATATCTAACTGTTTGTTCCTTCTTATATGTTATAGGATAAGAAAAGGCTTCAATAGTTGATAACCAAACTGGAATTTTCAAATAACATTGTCTCTTAATTTTCTCCCAATTCAACCATAACAATTCCCTTTGTAATGCCTTCTAAAATAGCCCTGTGATTTAGTTCCCTTATACCATAGAAAAGCATGCCAGCCCAATAATAAATCATGTCCTTCTAACGTCAACAATCTAGTCTTTCTTAATGTTATCCATTCTTTGGCCCACATTAAATTTGCAGCTTGGTAATACAACTCCCAATTAGGAAGGCCAAATCCTCCTCTAATTCTAGCATCTTGTAAGAGTTTTAATTTTATTCTCGCTTTCTTACCTTGCCATATATACTTCAACACAATTTTATTTTTAATTCTTCAAAGTAATCTTTACCTAACCTAATTGGTATTGTTTGAAACAAATATAAAATTCTGGGCAAAATATTCATCTTGATAGTTGAAATTCTACCTATCAATGACAATTGTAGGTTTTCCCATTTTTTCAGATCAGATGCTATCTGCTGTTTAAGTTTAATATAGTTATTCTCTTTCAATGTAATACATCTTGACGTCAAATGTATCCCCAAATATTTAACTTTGTTCGTAACTTGAATTTTCAATAGGTCTGCCAACTCTTCTCTTTGTCTTAATAGCATTTTCTTTGTCAGAATCTTTTTTTTTGTCTTTATTTATTTTCAAACCAGCCATCTCACCATACATCTCTAGCTTTTCCAATAGTTTTAAAGCTGTCTCTAGAGGGTCTTCCAAAATAAAAACCAAGTCATCCGCAAAGGCTTGCAATTTAAATTCCTCCTTTTTAACTTTCATTCCTTTTAAATTTTTATCCTCTCTAAAATTTCTATTTAACACTTCCAAGGTCAATACAAATAACAAAGGAGATAATGGACATCCTTGTCTTGTACCTTTTCTTATATTAATAGAGTCTGTGAATTCTCCCTCTATCATTACTTTTGCCATTTGCTTATAATATATGGCTTCTATTGCTTGGATGAATTTTCTAGCAAAGCCTATCTGTTCCAATAATAATAGCATAAATCTCCAGTTCACATTATCAAATGCCTTTTGGGCATCTAGGAATATCAAAGCCATTTGTTTTTCAGGATGCGCCTCATAATATTCCAATGTGTCCAGGATTACCCTCATATTGTCTTTAATTTGTCTCTTTGGTAGAAATCCATTCTGATCAAGGTGAATAAAGTTGTTTAAGTATTTTTTAAGCCTTTCTGCTAAAATTGAAGCAAAGATTTTATAGTCTGCATTCAATAAAGAAATAGGTCTATAGTTCTTAATTTGTAATGGATCGGCCCCTTCTTTTGGGATAAGTGTAATATAAGCTTCTGTCCATGTTTTAGGTATTTTCTTATTTAACATAACATCATTCATAACTTCTAGCAGTGGAGTGCTCAACAATTGTTGTAATGTTTTATAAAATTCTGCCGGAAGACTATCTGGACCTGGTGCTTTTCCATTATTCTGTCTGTTGAATGCTTCGGTTAGTTCCATCATTGTTATAGTGCTTTCTAACATTTTTCCAGTTTCATGTAAATTTATGAAGGAGGATGATGCTTTTATGTTTGATGTCTTATGTTTTATGTGTTTTTGTTTGTTGTAAAAGTCAATAAAACTTTTACTTAAAAAAAAAAAGATACCAAAATGGAAGGCTCTTTTAAGACCCATATTCTTTACTGGTTGCAGGACTGAATATACTCTTCTAATTCACATTATAAATGAGTCTAATTAATTTCTTAATTAATCTTAAGAATTTAAAGAAAAAAAAACTGTGACCTTCATTCTGACTGCTCAGAATTGAATTTCTAATAATAAGCAAATTCATTTTAAGTAATAAGGATATCATGTCCCAAATGTCGGTGGTATAAAGCCTAACAAAATTAATTAGATAATGCAAATGAAGTATCATTTTTATTTTACAGTGCTATACATTTTAAACTATTTTACATCATAGCTCACTTTTTAAAAAGTTATACACTATTATATACAAAAAGTAAAATAAAAAAAACAGATATAATCTCCACAGAAAACAATTTTGTCTTCTACTAGTTGGAAACTACATATATGTAAATCAAACATTCTCAGATGCATATAACATCAAACATGGCTGGTTGCTACTCATAACCTCATTATTTGTTTCTGGCTGACAATCAAAGCCTAAACCTACCTGTCTCTGGACAAGTTTACTCCATGAGATTCTAGTGATGTGTAGAATGAAGCTAAGTTGGGGTTCAGACAATAGTGAAGATTTAGTAGCCCGTAATAGGCAATCTGCTTTAGAAGGAAGAAGAGACAGAAAAGGATGGGGGAGGGGAGGGGAGGATTGGAGAGGAAAAGAAAGGAGAAAAGAAAGGAAAGGAAAGGGTAAAGTAGGACAGGACCAGACAGGACATGATAGGATAGGATTGAGGTTACCAATTGTCCCAATTACTTGCTTAAGTTCCATCCATTATTAACATTCTTGACTCATTTTTCTGGTTTTTGCCACCAACGAAGCCAATATTTCTTACCACTAAGTAAACTCAGTTTTGGATAGAGTGGGAATTGATTCCTTCCCCCATTTCTAAAGGGTTTTTGGTTCAAAATGAGGTACATGGTAATATTTTCCTTTTGTGCAGTTAGTAGTATTTTGGATTAGTACTTATTTCTTATTAGTACTTATCTCTTATCTCTAAGAGAAAAATTTAGGGAGAGGATCACCCAACTCTACTTAAGTTTAATTAGTTTGTAAACCATTATTTTAAAATTCTCAGAGCATTTTCCATTTTTAGTTTAACTGGTTGTAAAAAGAAGCAGCAGTTTCCTTATTCCATAGGTTTTGAGGCTGATTTTTTTGTAGAAACAAAAGTTCATTTTTCTGGCTGGAAGTTAACTCTAGACTGTGTCACATGCATTGATTCTCTTGAACTTAGAGGTAAGAATATTCAGTTTTCAAGTGAGCAAAAGATCAGTTTTGGGGCTGGTTGTTTTTATAATGTTACAGCACAGAGCTGTTATCCCAAGCCAATCTTGGCATTCCAAGCTACTTTTGTTAGGAATGTAAGTCACCTAACAGTTGGGTTGGAAAATATAAAAACCAGGATAGACATTTTAATACTGTCTCTTTAAGGGAATGCTAAAATTGTAATTGGGTGTGGTTCCTCAAACAGCCATAAGATGGAGCCAGAAACCTGGGTTGTTCTGTTCTGTTGTTGCTGAGAGTGTTGCCATTCCTGTATTTCCCTATTGACTGTTGCTGATCATAGTTCTTCTTGGATTTGATGTGAGTCTATTTACTGAACTATTTATGATACTGGACTTTGTTTTTGGATTATCCCTGGACTGAAAACTGACTGCTTTAACTATGAATGACTTGGGCAGTTTGTTAGACTTTGCTTAATTGGAAGTAAAAACCTACATTTTACTATACAGTGTATCTGTGTGCTGGTTGTGTGTTATTTTTCACTACTCTCACTATGTCTCCCTGTGTGCGCTCATTCTCCTAATGGGGAATTACCTCAACAACTTTCAAAATGCTGCTACAGAAACCAGTTGAAATTGGCAACTCAAGGACACTTTAATCTATAGCTTGGAAAGAAAGCTCTCTCTCCCCATCCATGGTATGCCATTTATTTAAGAATCCTTCTTTAGATTGTGGTGGAAGAAAACATCCTAAAATAACTCTTGATGGCCTAAATGATGGTTTAATTGATAATAGAACATGTTGCTGGATTCTATGCTTTGGAGACAAAGAGCCCTGACATAAGTTTAAATCAGAGGTTTCCAAATTTGGCAGCTTTAAGATTTGTGGACTTCAATTCCCAGAATTCTCCAGCCAGCTGGCTAGAGAATTCTGAGAGCTGAAGTCCACAAGTAGATATAGTGATGTAATACAGGTAGTCCTCGATTTACAACAGTTCATTTAGTTCAAAGTTATGTCACTGGGAAAAAACATGACTTATGACCATTTTTCACACTTTTGACCATCGCCATAGTCACATAATCAAAATTTGGATGCTTGGCAACTGACTCATATTCATAACGTTTGCAGTATCCAGCAGTCATAGGATCACATTTTCTGACAAGCAAAGTCAATGGAGAAGCCAGATTCATTTAACAACCATTGCTAATTTGCCAACTGCAGTGATTCACTTGACAACTGTGGCAAGAGAAGTTGTAAAATGGGGCAAAACCCATTTAACTTTGGGCTCAGTTGTGGTTGTACATTGAGGACTACTTCTAAATAATTTATTGAATAATGTTCCAGACCATTTCAAGTTACCTGGATAGATATATGTGTATGTTTGTTAGTGTTACATTTATTTTAACATAAAGGACATGCAGTAGAAAGTAGTTGCTTGGTAACGAAGCTGAAGATAATAAAATCCTAATGAGATCTTGAATCTTTAGGTGAGAATTATTTTTTTTATATGCTATTTCTGCCTTATTTAGGAGTGTTTGTGATAAGGATGTTCAGGCTGTTTTAATCGTCCTTGAAGTATCTTGTTCCTAAGGAATGAGATTTTTCTCACAGATCAAAGGGAAAAGTTGTTAGTGTCTCTGGCATACCTATGCTTAACAAAGTGATTTGAAGCCACAAAAGCAGTTTCAAATATATAATACTCATCAGTATATTGAGTCTAGAAAGTGTGCAAGTTGGTACAGGGTAAGGTAACTGGAGATTTTACAGTATCCTTCCTCTGCCACGCCACTGGTCTAACACTAGACCTAGGTGTACTGTTAGGGCAATTACTTATTTCAACAATGACCATCCCACTGATTAGCTATAATGGAGGTTCAGTTGAGGAATCTAGCCAGATTGGGCCATGATAGGCTTGAGCAAAAGTTGATGCAAGAGTTACTGAAAAGACAAAGTAAGTATCCTATTAATAAAAAGATTAACCTGATTAAGAAACTTTAAAAAAAAACTTGGAAATAAGGTATAAAAAGTCTGGCTAAAGGGTTGCCTCTTTGATCTAGAAAGGAGTTATTATCAGGCACTGCTAGAACATAAAGTAGCTCATGAGTGAATAAAGTGGGCATCTGTTTCTAAATTGTGCTCATTTATCCACTAGCAAACAGGAGGAATTTACTACTTCAGACCCACCCAATCTCTTTAGAGGTTAATAAATAAAAAAAGTGCAGTTATTTAGGCTTAGATGGCTCACACTTCCAATTTCTCCTTGCAGTGTGTCACTTGCATCAGTGGAAGCATTAAAGCAAGTTCTGAATTCATATCTGAATTGCTAGGACATACAAGGGAAATTATGCTACAGGAAATATGGCCTAAAGGTCTAACAAAGCCCAGTGTTCTCAGCTAGAGGGTTTAAAGTTTGGGGAATTTATTTTAAATGATACACCACTTAAAGAGAATTATATCGTGTGATGTCTGGAAATGTAAACTAAAGGAAGAAGCTCACTTAAAATTCCTAATGTTTATGAATGTTCAATGTCCATACATCTGGTAAAGTTTTTTCCCTGTGAGAAAAGACAGATTTGTATGATTTGAGTAGCGGAGCACTAAAGATTAGGGCTTGATTGTACTCATCCAGAAGACAGCTATCCCAAATCTTCATTATTGCCTTGTGTATGTAGCCAGGGGCTTGTTACCCCAATGTCACAGACCCTCATTGGTTTTCAAAACGCTCTAGCAGTAATTCAAAGTAGTAGTTGTACCCTATAAAGCCCTACTGTATATGGATTGGCATCTCAGGACTGCCTACTTCAACCAAAAATCAATTGTCTGACTCATTTGGCCATGGAAAAGCTGCTTGGTGGTATTTCACTTATTTATTTATTTATTTTTGTCAATTGCTTACAAGGTAATATGTATAAGTATAAAACATAGTTATGAATACATGGATACATATAAGAAAAATAAAAGAAATAAAAGAAACAATAGGACAGGGACATTGGTGCACTTATGCACGCTCCCTACACACCTCTTAGGAAAGAGGTGAGGTCAATAGTAGACAGTCTAAGGTTAAAGTTTTTGGGGTTTGGGGAAGAAACCACAGAGTCAGGTCGGGTATTCCAGATATTGACCACTCTGTTGTATTTCCTGCAATCAAGTTTGGTGCAATTAACCTTGAGTTTGTGTCTATTGTTTGCTCTAGTGTTGCTATAGTTGAAGCTGAAGTATTCATTGACAGGTAGGACATTGCAATGTATGATTTTATATACTATACTTAGATCAGACCTAAGGCAGCATAGTTCTAGGTTTTCTAGTCTAGAATTTCAAGTCTGGTGGCATAAGGTATTCTGCAACAAGTAGAGGAATGGAGAACTCTTCTTGTGAAATATTTCTGGACTTTCTCAACTGTGTTAATATCAGATACGTAATACGGGTTTCAGACTGATGAGCTGTATTCAAGTATTGGACTAGCAAATGTTTTGTATGCTCTAGTTAGTTGTGTGATATTACCAGAGAAAAAGCTATGTAAGATCAGGTTAACAACTCTTAATGCCTTTTTGGCTATGTAGTTACAGTGGGCTCTAGCACTTAGATCATTAGAGATGACTACTCCAAGATCCTTGACAGTTTGGATCATCAACAAGGTCTTGACTATTCAGCTTGTATTTTATTTTCTGATTTATATTTTTTTTTGCCAATATGTAAGACAGAGCATTTATTTGTTGAGATTTGAAGTTGCCTTTTGTTTGACCATTCTAATACATAGTCGAGGTCTTTTTGAAGGGTAGCAGTATTGTCTGTGGTGTTGAATAGCTTTACATCATCAGTGAAGAGAACGCAGTTGCTCTTAATATGATCACAGAGGTCATTTATGTAGAGTATGGAAAGAGTTGTTCCTAGAACACTGCCTTGGGGGACACCACTGTTGACAGGTACAGAATTTGATAGGACGCTCCCAATTTTGACCATTTGTTGTCTGTTTGACAGAAATGCTTCTATCCAATTATGCAGTTGTCCAGAGATACCATAAGATTTTAGTTTTAGGAGTAGTTTGTCGTGTACCACTGAATCAAAGGCTTTACAGAAGTCTATGTAGATTGCATCTATTGCTTTGCCCTGATCAAGTTGTGTAGTCCATATGTTTTTGCAGTGTAAGAGTTGCAGATTACAGGATAGTTTTTTCCTGAAACCAAATTGTTTATTAGAGAGTAGGTTGTTTGTTTCTAAGTGGAGGATGATGGATTGATTAATAATTGATTCCAGACTTTACAGGTGATGCGGCAAAAAGAGATTGGTCTGTAATTTTCAATTAGGCTGTGGTCTCCCTTTTTGAAGATGAGGATGACCATGGCTTGTGACCATAGTTTTGGCAAGGAGCTGGTCCTGAAAGATTTTTCAAAGATTATGCTTAGATATCCAGCTATGGCAGTGGATAGCTTTTTAAAGAAGTAGGCACATATTCCGTCCAGTCCAATAGATAGAGATGGTTTTAGATTGAGTAGTGCTTTTTCAACATAGTCTTCTGTAAAATTGATATGTATTAGATCATTGTAGTTGTCTGTGTTTCGACTAGGAAATACTGGGCATGATCCATTGCTGTTTACAAATACTGAGCCAAACAATGTGTTAAAGAGGTTGGTTTTAATAGTGTCGTCATTACAGTCTTTACCATTAGGTCCTTTCAGGGGTGGGGTGGACCTTGAGTCTATTAGTTTGTTGTTTACAAAATTGTAGAAAGTGGGGATGGAATTGATGCATAGAAGGTTTTCTTCTTGTTTAATGTGATAATTGGTGCATTCAGTCTTTATCTGGTTTATTTATTTATAAATTTTTGTATCAGCTTTTGAAGTTGGCAACGTGACCAGATTTGTTTTTCCACCAAAGTGATTTCTTTTTGCATTGAAACTTCCTTATTGTTATGGGTAATTTGTTTTTTCTGGTCTTGGGAGTTGTTATTGGCACATATATTTTGATAACTTTTTTGACTTCAAGTAAAAATATGTTGTAATGGTCTTCTACAGTATTGCATCCAGTGAATAGAAATTGCCAATCAAGGGATGAGAGAACGTTGTTTATAAGATCATAGTTGCCTTTTTTGAAGTTATAATTGGGGATTCCATCATTGTGATGATTTTTGTGTGGACGTATTTTGAGACAAAAGTCAATCATGTTGTGGTCACTGTTGGAAAATTTGTATTCCAAAAATTGAATTCAAACTATTGCAGAAGATGAGATTGAGGCAGTTGTTAAGTCTAATGTTGTTGGTTACTAGTTGTTCTAGTCCCAGATTTGTTACTGCATTGTAGAAGGTTGCATGTGTGGGTTCAGTTGTACATTTGTTAAGGGTCCACTTAATATGAGGTAGATTGAGGTCACCAAGAAAGATAAAAGGATGCTGCCCATGTTAGTAGGATATTTAGCTTGTTTGCATGTTCGATGTCATAATCGGGGACTCTGTAACATAGTAAGAACCAAAATGTGATATTTAAGGAAAGTTCACAGATGATGGTCTCAGGAATAGCAAGCTCCTGGGTAACTTGGATATTTTTTAGATGTGGGGACTTTTTATAGAAGATAGAAACACCACCTCCTCTACGGATTTCATGATCTGATCGGAAAACATGATAGTCTATTACTGTGGTAATGGAATCAGGGAGAGATGCGTTGAGCCATGTTTCACAGACAAATATAATGTTGAATTTAGCTGTATTTAGTAAGAGGAGAAATTCAGGTATTTTATTTACAAGGCTTCTTGCATTGAGTAGCTTGCATTTAAGGTCAGTTGTGGTTGGAATAGAGGTAATTAGGGGCGTGCGTGCCTAGTTTTGAGTGATGTTGGATTGGATGAGGTGGGGTTGGATGTGGAGTTTGGGTTTTGTGACTTTATTTTGATGCAATCAGCACGGTAGTCAATGTATAGATCCTTTTCTCCATTGTCTAGATGGTTTTTGAGTTCTGTACGGAGTTCACAGGAGTGGATTCTTTGCAGTATAGATAAGTCTGGTCTTGAGCGAAGTTTTTTGTGGTTGGGATTGGTTTTTGCAAAGGTGTTTATTGTATGAATGGATATGCATTTGCTGGACTCATTTTTGCATACAACTCTACAAAATCTTGGGGCCACAGAGCCATCATTGTATTTGAACTCAGGGCCATCTCTGGTTATTTCAATGATATCTTCAGGAGAGATGTTTGTTGTATTTGAGTTGCTTATGATAGCGCAAACTTTGGTGATGTCGTCTGATTCATTGGTGTCTTTGAGACCAAAAAAGATGGCATTTGGATGTTTCTGTTCACGTTCCATGATGTCTTTGATGAGTAAGGGGATTATTTGATGGGACAGTAATTGTTTGTGGCTGTGGTTTGGTGGTTATTTTTGGTTGTAGTTGTGATTGTAGTTGAGGTAGTGGTTGTGGTTGTTGTGGGATTTGATTTTGAGCTGATAAATAATCACTTATATGTGCTGTATTTTTTTTTCAAGAGAGATTAGGCTGGTTTGTATAGTTGTTTCAAAACGTGTTGCTCAGCGTTCTTCTATTGAGTGAATGAATGATTCTATTCTTTCAACTCTGTCAGCTAGGGTACTCAATTTGTTTAGCTTAGGAGAACATGATGGACATAGGTAAAAGAATGTATTTGAATTTTTAACCATATCAGCTAGGCTTTTGTTTGTGTTTAAACAAGCAGGGTGAGCTTGATTGTTGCATAGGCGGCATTTGATGTAAATTTAGCTTTCATTGATAGTTTCAAGACATCTGAAACGTGCAGGAGTCTGGGAGGTCATTGGTAGAGATATTTTACATGAAGATACTTACATGAAGTTAGGGATATAGAGCATCAAAGTTACTGCTTCTCAGTCATGGCACCTGTTCTTTGAAATAGTATCTCCCCTTGGAAAATAGACTTGACCTTTTTTTAATTTCTTTTCAGAAGTTATTGAAAAATGAGCTCTCCCAGATAGCAGTTGCTAAGATGATGCCATTCAGGTTTAATATTTGATCATAATGGTGTTACTGTTTATCTGGCTTATTTTATTTGATATTTTTACAACATATTAGTTTAATTCCTTATTATGGATAGTTTATTCATATACTTGTTTATTGTGAATATTTTAAATTGATGTATATCTTTTGCCATGTGCTAGGATTCTAAATAGATTATGGATACATACCAGTGTAGTAAATGATTATGATAGTAATATTTTTAATGGTTCCTAACAATATGAGTGTGGAGGAGAAAGGAAGAGGATGTATTTTTTAATTTTATTATTATTGGGTTTGTTTGTTTGAGACAGAGATCACTGGAAATAGTAACCTCCTGGCATTTAGTTCTTTGTTGTTTCAAACTCTTCTGTGCCAATAAAATATATATTATTTTATTCATCTAGTGTAGCACATATGCAAATGTTGTTTACTGCAAGTTTATTTCCAATTTAAGTGGGGTTTTTTTGTTTTTGTTTTGGGGAAGCATGTTTTTTTATGCATGCAAGCCTGGATTTTCATGAAGTAAAGAACCCAAAGGGCAGAGAATTATCATTCATATTCAGAACATAGCAAAGATTAAGAAATGGGATATGCAGTAAATTAAATAAGTAAGATAAATGACACTAATATAGGCAGGTGGTTTATAGGGCTGATTATTGTGAAGGAGGATTTTCACTCAACATGTAGAGGAAGATGTATGTCAAATAGGTTCAACTGCCTTGCCTCTTTTCCTCCTCTAAGTTCCATATTACTGGTTGCTGCTGTTTTCTGACAACCTGGAGATAAATAAAAGAAAGTTGTCTTACTAATGTTAGTAAGTCCAAATATCACTATTCTGCTATTCCTCTACTACAACAAGCATAAAATTGGTTTGAAAAGGAACATATTTTTCTCAGAGTTTTCAATCTCAACAAATGAAATGTTGTAAATACTTCATCTTTTTAGTCAAATAACCTGATAATTTTAGCCAAATTATTATCTTGTTTCACAAACAAGGAAATCTAGAAACTAAGACTGCTGCTTTAATAGATATGCCTCCATGTTGTTGACCTTTTTATATTATCACAAACACAAAGGCTAAGGAGATGCTTCCTAGAAGGAAGCTGTTCTCAAGCAACTAGATAAGATTTTGAACATTAAAACTTGCAAGTAAAATAAGACTAAATGACAAGAATAATTTATGGTCTATTTTGTTCCAGAGGTTAAGTTACCAGGCTAGAAACAAGACAAAAGTTCCAGTTTCACTCAACCCATCCCACCTTACAAGGAAAAATAGGAGGAAGAAGTTTGTCACCCTATTTATAAAAATAATAAAGATGAAAAATAAATAAGTTATACAACCGATGCCAGGCATTTCTTTTTAACGATCTGCTTTTTCCTATAGTTTCCATTCAGTTTAATAAAAAATTTAGTCTGAAAATTCTTACAAAGAAGGAACTGTTGACAATGGATAGAATGTGGTTCTTTTACACATATTTGGTTAGGAAATGGGCCAGTGGTGAGGGGCTTTGTAAATGTCTTAAATGGCTTTTTCAGGAAATTTTCAAATAGCTTCCATTCTCACAACTGCATTCCCATCATCCAAAAGTATCCTAATCTTACTGCAAAATAAATTTATGGTCACATCTGCTAAAGCATCATCAATCTAATTTTTCAGCATTTTGGTTTTTATAAACAAATAATGGGAGACTTGGCTTTGAACTTCAATATAGCAGCCTAAATTCGAAGGGAAAACTTTTGGTTGTGCCTGTAGCTAAACAGTGGGAGTAAGAAAATAATGGTGATTTACAGCCAATAACAGAGATTTTATGAAGAAATAATGATCTATTTTTCTCTCCACTTGCCCTAAATATAAACTGCAGCAATTGTACTGGCTATCAGTTAACATCTGGCCTCAATTCAAAAGACCCTAAGTGTCCTGGGTATGGCATATTTTAGCTGTAGCTTCTCTCTCCTATGCTGACCTCAGCCTCTTCTTACCCTTCCAGCCTCTTTTGAAAATTAGCAAGGGTTGTTACTTACAACTATAGAGAATTCATTGCCCTGAGAAATGCAATCATGATTCTGCTTGTTTTCTTCATTCTTTTATTCCACAAACCATTCATTTGAGGCTGACATGTTCACATGGCTACTCATGAACCTCTGCCATCTATATCATTCATGGAATGGTCATGCAAATTAATTTATCATTTTAGGGAATCAGAGTGCTCAAACTCTGAGAGCTTTTCCTTAAAGACATTTTATTTTTATGCCCAGTTCATAACAATCATTTGTTGTAAGAAATATCCACCTGGTTCAGTTCCAAGATGGGAGAAAGACACTGGAAACATGAAGGCTGATTAGAAAGATGGTTTAATGATGAACAGAACCACCAACATTTTGGGTTCTGGTGCAGCTGACTAAATGGAGTTGAGAGTGGGTAGTTTTTATACCTTCTTTGGGCTTTGTATTTGAGCTTACTGTTCCTGTGCAAGAACATGTCCTTTAATATTCTATTGGCTGTTGTCAGATTTCTATGGGGTCATTTGGGGGTTATGTAGGGGTCATAGCTGGCTCTATAGGCAAAATATGAAATGCAAATCCTAGGCACTTCTCTGAGCTAATCTGAGCTCCCAGGGATGAAGTTTGGACTGCTGTGGGATGGTGCAAAGAAGGGTTTTGTGTTCTAAAAGACTGTTGGACAATTCCTATTGTGGCTTAATAGCTCTAATCCTGTTTTGGACCTTGAGTGAGGGGCCGCTTGTAATCCTTACCATTCTGCCTTTGTTTCAAAATATCCTGTCTTGAATGGATTACCAAATCTACATTTTTAAAAGTTGCCTCCTCAGTTTCTACTTGGGGGCAGGGAGACATGTTTCTCCATTTGTCATTTGGGGAAATATAATATCCCACCTTTTTAAATATTCCTCAAAATATTTCATTCTTCTAGGAGAGGGGGGCTTCCCACATATTCATCATTACTGAAGGTGTTTTTTGACCCAACATGTTAGTCCTTCCCCCAAAATAACAAATTTCTAGAACAGCTTACACTAATATGTAGCACCATTTCTAATTCTCACAGTTGCTATCCAGCTTAGTGGAGAGAAATAGTTCAAGTACCACCACATCCAAACTGCTGCTTTGGATTTTTCTTGTATTTTTTTAAACTCTGAACAGGATATATAGCAAGTGGAAATGAGTAGCAGTTCATCAGCAAGTCCGATTTAGAATTTTTTATTTAACCAGTATAATTGTTTCCTGCTGTATCACTGCCAAAACAGAACTGTCACTCTTTGAAGCTATCTCTTCATTTTTAGTTGCTAGGTTCTCTTTCATTTTTCAGTGTTCTCTAAAACAAATTGCTGATTTAAATAAGTATCTCAAATAGAATTTCAACTTATCTTGTCAGATATAGTTTACCACATGTTTCTGCTTAATGTGTCTATTGCCGACAGTCTTGCCCTTTCAAATTAATTAAGTCAGACATAAGGCCTTTACCTTTTTATTTGCTTCATACTCTTCCAAAGATTCTGTGTTTATTCCAAAGATGTACTTAGCTGAGATCTGCAGGCCACAAAAAGATACTTCATTTCATTGTAATAGAGTCTGAAACCACAGAATCCTGTCTCTGAACCATCTGTATTTGTGCTTCAAGCTGTGAACCAATTCACTGAAATCCTTCTGCAGAAATTAGACACAGCTGAGATTTTTTTAATATGAACCAATAAAACATAGACTGGGTTCTCAAACATTTTAATGGTACCTACCTGATGATAGCCTACCTGATCTTACAGATGTGAATGTGAAGGCTATAGCAGACCAAGAAAGGTGAGCTGACCTTTATTCATTTTGGATTGATTCAGAAATGCTATGATTCCTCACAAGGAGATTAGTATCGAACTATTTCAAGCTATTTAGCTCTCATCAGCTAGCTATGCCCTTCTGGGAATTGAACCCTTTATTTCTTTCCCAGAAGGGTATGGTTAGCTGATGAGAGCTAAATATCTTGAAATTGATCTATATTAGTCTCCCTTTATTTCTTTGTTGGAAAACGTAAAATTCAACACAAAGATAGTTTGTCGTGAAAGCGACTGCCTGCAAAGGCTTCTGGATTGGGTCTGAAAGGTGAAAGTGGGAGCAGTATACTCTGTCCTATGATTGGGTAGACCAGGTTGTCCTGATAGACTGGTCCCACCAGAAAAAAAAACATTTAAAAGGAAGGAGTATTTCCATGCTGATCTCAGAACTCATGAAATGCACATACCCCATTCATTTTTATCCCTTAGAAGGGAAGGGAATTCAGGCCATCCCACTATACATGGACAATACTTAGGGAATAATAATGGTGTAATGGGTTCTCTGTGGCATGAGTATGAGTAGATGGTTGAAAAGCTTAATCCTCTCTGCACAGCTCATTTTAAGATTATCAGCAAGACTATATAGGTTGCCAATCCCCTTTTGTTAATTTGATCCAGTGATGGGCTGCTGGATGGTCAGCGAGGTTCAGGCGAATCCCTAGCTGTGATCTCTGGCTGGGCCCACCCACCCACCCTTGTGCTATGTTTTCCCTAAATTACTAACTTTTCCCCTGCCCAGGATGTCCAGGTGAGTTCTGTGCCACCCTGCTGTATTCACCAGAGCTGCCTGAGTCAATTAGATGCCTGTTTGAACCTGCATTTCAGCCCCAAAGTGGTGCGTGCATGCTCACAATCAGTGAATCCCTTGTCAATGAAAGTGCAGCCCACCTCATTGAGAAAAGACCTCAAGCCCATATTGAAATGGGCCTTCAGAACGGATCCAAAGAAAAGAGATTCCTGAGTGCACCACATATCACTTTTGCATGGATAAATTCAACCTGCACTTTAATGCTTCCCATTCTTACTGAACATGTGGCTGATAAATAGGTCATTGGGGTGGGATCCACCCTGTAAGGACTTTCTTGCTTCCTTTATATCGGTTGGAGATTTGCTCAAACCCTTTTCCTGATGCATACTGTTGTGAATCAATAAATACTTAATAAAGATTATAAAGAGCTTGAAGCAAAGTGCAGGGTTCTGGCCCTGCACTTCTTTTTTTTTTTTTAAACAAATTTTATTAATTTTACAGAAGACACAATACACAAACATACAAAACACAAAACATAAACAAAACTAAAAGATCTTTTCTGAAGGTCGTCTGATCCCGGGTTAAAACTCTTCACACAGACACAAATTCAAACATCATATTCACTTTATATATCCTTCCATATCCTATTATCATTTTCTTTTTTTATAAACCATTTTTATCAATTTTATAAAAACAATGCACAAAGAATCAAGGCATAACAGCCTATAAATTCTTTTCTAGGAAAAAATAATAATAAAAAACCAATAGAACATAACAATTCCAAATTATAGTATCAATACTTTATCTATTTAACTTCATATCTTATCCCTGCTTCTCCTTTTCATCCAAATTATTTCTTGTTAATTAAAATTTTATTGCCTTTTATCAATATACAAAATCCAAAAAAAAAAAAACCATAACAAAATCTTTATAATCCTTTCACATCTTATTACCACTTTCAACAACATTCTCTGTCTGTTCTACCTCCAACTATCCATTCATCTTTCTTCTTCCACTATACCTCTCCTATACACCAATTGAAGTAACGTCTATAACTCACCACCCTAACCCAAAAGCACTTCGTATAACAATCTCTCTTGGGATTCTGTTTAAAAGATTCTAAAATTACATAATGAATTTTATACTCTAAATACACATATAAAAACACAATCCCATGTACCCTCCAGAATCCCTCCTCCATCCTAAATTAAATTCACCCATTGTCTCTAAACAAACCCTTTTTCTCTAGATCCTACCTCCCCCCATTGAGGCCTCTCCTCCCCCCCTCTCCCGCCCATTCTTCTCCCTGCCCCCTCCACCCCTCCGTCCCTCCTCCTCCCTTCTCCCCCTCCCCCTCCCTTGCCTTCCAACCTTGCCTCCACCCCTCCGCCCATTTTTCTCTTCTCTGGTTGTTTTTATAATTCTTAAAATCCCCTTTTTCTTATCCTTCTTCTCCTCCTCTCCGAAAGGACCCACCGTTCATCAAAGATGGCTTCCTCCTCCTCCTCTTCCCCGTCCCAGTCCCTCTGCTGCGCAATCAACCCTCCACAAGTACACAACGCCATTTCCAAGAATTGAAACAAAGCGCCCAAAGCATCTTCCTCTTTATACTCTTGACATTCAGTCTTTAGTTCATCCACAAGCGATGCCATCATGAAAAGAGAAACTTTTCCCAAAACAACCACAAGTACTTTTAATCAAAAACAATTCAAAAAAAGTTCCAAAAGTTAATACTTTTCTTCCTTCTTCTCTCTCTCCCTCTGGGGCCAATGTTCAATCAAAGAGGTCCAACCACCATATATCTTTCCCTGGGATTCTAGGCAATCTCCTCCCCCTTCAGCCTCTGCTCCAATTCCCTTTCCTCTCCCTTCCCACCTGCAACATCAATCTTAAACAATCAGAAATCCATACCTCCAACAAGGGCCCTCCAATTTCTTAAATCTTTCAATGTCCAAAAATCCTTCTGTCCCCTAGCCTCAACTCTCAAAACAATTCACTTTCAATGTCCAATATATCCAAACATTTCTGCTGTTTCCATGGGGTGGGAGAGTGAAGAAAAAAAAAAAGTTCCCCTTAACAGCTTCTCCGCCGCTCTCGCTCTTCTTAGGGATACAATGTATCCTCCAGCAACTCAAACAGCCCAGTTCCAAGCAATTTAAAAGATGTTACTTGACCCAGCTCAGACAACACTTTCACTCTTCTCATTTCCTCCAGCGCAATCTTACCCGGTTGCTGGCCTCTTCATGGTGGCCATTGCTGACCGCCGCTCCACCGCCTTGGGAAAAAGGGGTTTTTCCGGAGAAGGGGGGGTCTGCGACACCCCCACCCCCCTGTCCAACTCCCCTCTCTCTTCAGCCGCTCAACTCTTCATACCGAGGAAGCTGAATTTGAAGCGGCAGAAAGTTTAAGCGGAAGTAATGACCGCTCAGAGGCAGCACGTAATGGATCCAGAATGGGGGTGGCCTCACCTCAAAGAGATGCTGAGAGCAGTAGCAACAACGAAAATTCGAATACAGAACGGGAGGCATCCTCTTCACCAGATAACGTCCTACCCCAACAAGACTATAGCCAAATACCAGGAGAACAATGCAAATCAAATAGACAATCGAAACAACCTGCCTACCTCAAAGACTATGTCACCGCACTCCTTAAATGGAACCCGGGGGGAAGAGGTGTTGTGAATCAATAAATACTTAATAAAGATTATAAAGAGCTTGAAGCAAAGTGCAGGGTTCTGGCCCTGCACTTCTGATTGGCCGATAATAGCGACATCGGATTAGTCCGTTCAGGAGAATCTGATTGGCTATTAACGAGCCTCTCCCATTGGTTAATGGAGCCAGCGCTCCCTGTGTTTTCATTGGTTAAATAAGTTAAGAGATGCTTATATAAAGGGGCCCATCGCAGCCATTGAGCTGAGCTGTTTTCACATGTAAATAAAGAGTTTGAAGTTCACTGTTCACTGGCTCATCTCCATCCTTTGCACCCATGCACAGAACTTAACACTGGCAACGAGGATGGGATGTGGAGACGTCAGAGCTTACTGAACGACAAAGAACTATAACTGAGCACATGGCTGAAACGCACCAACAGCGTAACCATGTCCGGCAGCGTCATACCACCCGCTCCATTTGACCTGGCACAAGAAGACTGGGACTCATATATGGATCACTTCCAGATGTTTCTGGAAACCAACAATTTGAAGGATGCCACTACCGGAAAGAAACGAGCGGTATTCCTAACTCATTGTGGGCCAACCGTATTCAAGATGGCCAAGGCACTAGCAAAACCGGCAGAAGTAAAGTCTATGGACTGGAACGTCCTTGAACCTCTGCTGAGGGTTCACTACGCACCGACTGTGCCAACACTTGTGAGAAGGCATGAATTTTATCAGAGAAGTTAGCGAAAGAGCGAAAGTGTTGCTGATTTCATAGCGGATCTCCAGAATCTGGGAGGCCTATGAGAGTTTGCCAACCTAAAAGAAGCCCTAAGAGACTGAATAATTCTGGGATTTGATGCACCAGGCACTCAGAGTAAACTAATGGCGAAGGGCGACATTAGCCTTAAAGATGCCATAGCTGAAGCTACTGCAGCAGAAGCAACCAGGAAGTCGGCTGCCCAAATGCGCCGCATCCACACACCGTTTTGCCAACGCGCCCGCGAAATTTCACCTCAGTCAGAGGGACAGCTGGATACAGCCCACCACGAGGACCTCGAATCGTCATCAGAAAGCAATGAGGAAGAGATCCATCAACTTCAGTCCGAACAAGACCAATGCCAGAAATTGCAGTACCAATGCGCCGGGTGTGGAGCAAGCCATCCCCGGTCAGAATGCACGCTCTGCCATGTGTGCGGGAAAAGAGCCCATATTGGACGGGTCTGTAGAAGCAAGCCAGGACCCAGCCAGCCCTTGAGGGGGACTAACTATTGCCAACCGACGGGAAGTCGTCCCGTGAAGCGAAAACCCGTGAACCACCAATGGAACAATCACTCCTACAGGAACAAAACCCTAAACCACCCAACGAAATGAGAAGAGGCTCACCAAACAATCACGATCAGTCATGCCTCATCTCTTGACCCCAAAAAGATCCGAGTGAAAGTGGCCATCGAAAACCAGCCCTGCCTGATGGAAGTCGATTCAGGATCGTCCCTCTCGATGGTTTCCTGGAAGACCCTCAAGCAGCTCATCCCTATTGTCCGGTGGCAAGACCTCAGATTCCAAAGACTCATACTCAAAGACTATCAAGGAAATCGAATCCCGGTCATTGGATCCAGCCGACTCCAGGTATTGTTTAAGAACCGTACAGCATTCCTACCCCTGACTGTAATCGACAGGGATCGGCCTAGTTTGTTAGGCCTCCAATGGTTCGCTCAACTCGGAATTGAAGTAGCCGGCATTCACCGAACCTAAAGCAGCGATTGGGAAGAAGACCTCATCCATGAATTCCAAGACGTCTTCGCAGAAAAATTAGGCGAGTACAAGGGGACCCCGATATCATTTAACCTCAATCCCGAAATAGCTCCCATCCACCTTAAGCCTCGTCGAGTTCCATTTGCCCTTAAATCAAAGATTGACGAACAGCTTGATAAATTAATAGCTCAGGGTGTGTTCGAACCAACTCTCCCTGGGAAACCCCAATCATTACACCCATCAAGCCGGATGGATCGATAAGAATTTGTGGGGACTACTGAGCCACCCTGAACCACGCCCTTCAACAAAACGCTTACCCGGTACTGGTGGTGCAACACCTCCTCCATTCCCTGGGGGGCGGAAAAGTCTTCGCTAAACTAGACTTAGCCCAGGCATACCAACAACTGCCTGTTGACAAAAAAACGGCAGAGGCCCAAACGATCGTTACGCACCGAGGTGCATTTAAATGTAACCGACTCCAGTTCGGAGTGAGTGTAGCCCCGAGAATCTTTCAAAGCTTGATGGAAAGGCTATTAAAAGGGATAAAAGGTGTTGTCCCATATTTTGATGATGTGTTAATCGCTGCCCCAACTCGGAAAATTCTAAAGGAACACCTGAGGTTGGTTCTCCAGATATTTAAAGCCTCAGGTCTCAAAGTTAAAAAAAACAAGTGTCATTTATGTACGGACCGTGTAGAATTTTTGGGATATTTAATTGATAGTCAAGGCATTCACCCCACCGATAACAAACTTAGGGCAATCAAGAACGCCACAAAACCCCGAAACAAGGCCAACCTCCAGGCTTTTCTGGGCCTTATCAATTTTTATAATGTTTTCCTGCCTCACAAAGCAACCGTAGCTGAACCCCTACATCGTTTATTGGACAAAAAAGCAACCTGGGTATGGGGACACAGAGAAGAACAGGCGTTTCAACATGTGAAAAATTTATTGACTTCTGATGCTGTTCTGATGCAGTATAACAAGACTTTGCCTTTAACGATCACGTGTGATCCATCCCCATTCGGAGTGGGTGCCATTTTAGCCATGTTTTGTCAAACGGTAGTAAAGCCCCTGTTGCCTATTTCTCAAAGACGTTATCAAAAGCAGAATGCAATTACAGTCAAATTGATAAGGAGGCCCTTGCTATAGTGTCCGCGGTTAAGAGATTTCATGAATATGTGTATGGCGAGCCTTTACCATAGTGACTGACCACAAACCTTTGCTGGGAATAATAGTGGGAGACAGGCCAACACCATATATATTATCTCCCAGAATGACACACTGGGAAGAATTCTTGGCGGCATATAATTACAAGTTGCAACATCGCCCGGAGAAGGCCATTCCCCATGCCGACGCATTGAGCTGCGCACCTCTTCCGGAGACCATTGATGACCCCGTTCTGACGGTTACAACACTGCAGATCGAGACACTTTGAACGCTGCCATTAACAGCCTGAAATATCGTGGTGGAAACAAAACGCGACCCCATTTTAGCACGAGTCCTCAGTTGGGTCAAGCGGGGATGGCCGTTGGACCAGATACCTGACGACTACGCCCCATTCAAGAATTGACAAACAGAACTATTTTCCCAGAAGGGCTGCATTACCTGGGGTGATAGAGTTATCATCCCAGAGTGGTTGTGACCAGCGATACTAAGGACCTTGCACGATGGCCACCCTGGCATCGTGCGTATGAAAGCCCTCGCACAAAGCTACGCATGGTGGCTGGGTATTGACAAGCAGATAGAGACATGGGTTAAAACTTGTCACAAATGCCAGGAAGTAAGCAACGCCCCTCTGAAAGCAACCCCGACTGAATGGGAAACACCAAGGGGAGCATGGTCCCGTATTCATCTGGACTTTGCGGGACACACATTCTTATTAACGGTGGATGCCTACTCGAACTGGCTTGAAATCCATGAAATGAGGAATACAACAACCGAAGCATTAGACAGACTCTTTGCGACACACGGATAACCAGATGTTCTAGTATCCGACAATGGGCCCCAATTTACCGTGCTGTCCTTCGAATAGTACCTGGTGGACCGCCATATTTGCCATGCGCTAACTTCGCCGGCGCATCCTGCAGCCAACGGAAGGGCTGAGCGCATGGTACAATTCGTCAAGAAAACCTTGCATAAAATGGACTATGGCGATATAGAAGACAAGATTAACCGGATATTCCTTTTGCAGCATATCACTCTGCACAGCGTCACCAATAAAACTCCCATCGAGTTGTTAATGGGACAGAAGCTCCACTCCCACCTCAACCGTCTGCATCCATCATATGAACCTGAAAAACCACATGGTTCCAGCGGGAAATGCAGCAATTTCCACGTAGGCGACTTGGTTTTCGCTAGGAACTTTTTGGGCGATCCGTTGTGGGTCGAGGCAACTGTAGTACAAGTAACCGGCCCTAGATAGTACCGCGTGAAATGTTGCGATGATAGAATATGGAAGCGCCATATTGATCAGCTGCGTTCAAGGCTACAGTTGGGGATCTCCGAGCCCCCTGATTTCCAAACCGAGGGGGGAGGAGATACCGAGGAAGCTGAATTTGAAGCGGCAGAAAGTTTAAGCGGAAGTAATGACCTCTCAGAGGCAGCACGTAATGGATCCGGAATGGGGGTGGCCTCACCTCAAAGAGATGCTGAGAGCAGTAGCAACAACGAAAATTCAAATACAGAACGGGAGGCATCCTCTTCACCAGATAACGTCCTACCCCAACAAGACTGTAGCCAAATACCAGGAGAACAATGCAAATCAAATAGACAATCGAAACAACCTGCCTACCTCAAAGACTACGTGACTGCACCCCTTAAATGGAACCCGGGGGGAAGGGGTGTTGTGAATCAATAAATACTTAATAAAGATTATAAAGAGCTTGAAGCAAAGTGCAGGGTTCTGGCCCTGCACTTCTGATTGGCCGATAATAGCAACATCGGATTGGTCCATTCAGGAGAATCTGATTGGCTATTAATGAGCCTCTCCCATTGGTTAATGGAGCTAGTGCTCCCTGTGTTTTCATTGGTTAAATAAGTTAAGAGTTGCTTATATAAAGGGGCCCATCGTGGCCATTGAGCTGAGCTGTTTTCACATGTAAATAAAGAGTTTGAAGTTCACTGTTCACTGGCTCATCTCCATCCTTTGCACCCATGCACAGAACTTAACACATACCTTTCCAGCATGTGTTTCATTTTCCTAGTTTGTGGAATCATATGACTGATACAAAAGCACAGCACTCCATAAGTGCTTGTTAGTTTTTAATCGGAATGTGTGAGATGCTTTTGGAGCCTGGTGTCATTTAACAACATCGTTTGCTAAATGGAAAAATTGGCTGAAGCAAGGAGGTGCCAAATGAAGAAGAATGACAGTTTTTAAAGGATGGTTACATGGCAGATCTGTTCCTAATAAATAAGCCATGTATCAACTGTAGTGGATATATTTGCACAAACACTGATACATGTATTCCTATATATCACAAGAATTGCCTTGTGAGCAAGGAATATAAATCATCATTTTATGGGCAGTGCACGGGGGAATTACCTCCTGTGATTTAGCCTCATGTCAATAGGCAAGAAATGTCACTGGGAAATTGTGGTGGATTTTCTCTTGTGCACACTGATATGCATACTCATTCGTTCATTTTTTTCTGTTTACTTGACATTTATTTTTGTTTGTCTCATTCACATAAGTGGAAGCGGACATCTTTCAGGAATATAAGGTGAAGCAAAAAAGAGGAATTTACAGCTAAAACATTCATATTTGCGTCAATGGTGTATTTTTACTTTTTTTCTGCTAGGTCCCTCTTCAGTCCTTCCTCTTCCACACAATTGTGTTTTAGTTCACCTTAATATATTACATTTTATTGGCCATAGCAATAAGGAATTCTTTTGGGCAACAGACACATTTGGAATTTTGAAATAATATAGTGAATGCATTCACAATAGGTTTGCAAGGTGAAAATCGCTTTATCATAAATAGACTTCCATGGTATAGGATGCTCTCAACCACTATTCCTGGTATTTTAAGACACCCAAAAGCATTCCTAAACATAAAAGCAGCTCTACAAATTGGTGCTTTGTTTGATCATATGGCAAATGCTTGTTTATTTTTTGTAAAATTATTGGATAGTAAGGAAGCTATCTGGGGGCACCATGATGCACCCAAGGAAAGATTTAGATCTTAATGGATTCTTTCAAAATCTCTGTGGAAAGGTTACAACTAAGTTACCAATTGCTACCATTGAGTGGAAAGATTTCTAGAATTGTATTTGATGACACCCTGTTCCATGTATTCAGTAGATTCTCAATAGGTAGTCTGTTATCTTCCAGAAGTCTTGAATTACAATTCCCATCACCCCAAATGTGAGGAATTCTGAAAGTTGTACGACAAACAGCCCTTAGAAATAGGATGGAAGTGAATATGGGTATCTGAAATAAAAGAAGCACTAGGAAGGTGTCCATATTTATCCATGATCCATGATAGGAGATGAAAAGTGACCTCTCATGTTGTCTGAACAATAGTAATAGAGAGACAGTAAGAGAGAGACTTCCTTCCCCTCTGTTGTCTTCTTTGTTTTCTGCCATGCAGAAGTATTCCTCTCTTTTTGTTACAGTAATTTTATTAAATATCATAATAACAACAGTAAAAGAAAGAGTAGAAGGTGCAGAAAAAAGAAAGAGAAAAGAATGTGTGTTTGTGTGTGTGTGTTTCAAATTCATCACAACAAATATAAACAATTTTAGTAACTTGTTACATCCTAAAACAGAGTAAATAATCTCTCCTTCTCATATCCCATCTCTAATCTATTAACAAATCCATAAAATATTGATATTGGTAAAGTCCATTAAGGTTTACTAGAGAAAACATAACCTTGATAAAATAAATCAAGTTTAAGTGTTCTTCTTTAATCGTAATTTTGCTTCAGCAAACCTCCTTCCCAGGCAGAAGGAAATCAACAACTAGCAGATGACCTGACTGTGTTTTACTGCAGGTTTGAAAAGAAACTACAGCCACCTATCTCCACAACCACCATCTCAAACACACCAACAACAGCCAAGCCTCCTACAACTGGCCCCAATCCATTGGCCTCACAACCTCTGGTGATCACAGAAAAAGAAGTGCAAGATCTATTACACAGACAGAAGCCAAAAAAAGCACCAGGGCCAGACAAGATGACTCCTTCTTGCTTAAAAGTCTCTGCTAACCAATTGGCCCCCATCTTCACCCTAATCTTCAATAGATCACTAGAGATGTGCTATGTTCCTTCCTGCTTCAAATGCTCTACCATCATCCCAGTGTCAAAGAAGCCCTCCATCAAGGAACTGAATTACTTACAGACCAGTTACTCTAACATCTGTAGTTATGAAAATCTTTGAAAGGCTTGTGCTGTCCCACCTGAAAACCATCATGGATCCACTGTTAGATCCCATGCAGTTTGCATACCAAGAAAATAGATCGACAGATGATGCTGTTAACATGGCTCTGCATTACATCCTACAACACCTTGAATCTCCAAATACCTACGCAAAGGTCCTCTTTGTAGACTTCAGTTCAGCATTCAATGCCATCATTCCAGACACACTTCTAAGTAAATTAAACCAACTAGCAGTAACTGAACACACTTGTAAGTGGATCATAAGCTTCCTAATGGATAGGAAGCAGCAGGTGAAGCTAGGCAGAATCACATCCGATATCTGTACAATCAGCACATAGGGCTCCCAAGGCTGTGTACTATCTTCACTTCTCTTCTCCTATATCCCAATGACTGCATCTCAAACGTTCCATCTGTTAAAATACTGAAGTTTGCTGATGACACAACAGTGATTGGTCTCATTCGAGACAACGATGAATCTGCATACAGACAGGAGGTTATACAACTTGCCTTGTGGTGTAACCGGAACAATCTGGAACTGAACACACTCAAAACCGTAGAAATGGTGGTAGACTTTAGAAGAAACTCTTCCATACTACTACCTTTACAATACTAGACAACACAGTATCCACGGTAGAGACCTTCAAATTTCTAGATTCTACTATATCACATGACCTAAAATGGACACCTAACATCAAAAACATCATCAAAAAAGCACAACAAAGAATGTTCTTTCTGCGCCAATTCAGAAAGCTCAAACTGCCCAAGGAGCTGATACAGTTCTACAGAGGAATTATTGAGTCTATCATCTGCACCTCTGTAACTGTCTGGTTTGGTTCTGCAACCCAACAGGACAGACACAGACTTTAGAGGATAATTAAGACTGCAGAAAAAACAATTACTACCAACCTGCCTTTCATAGAGGACCTGTATACTGCAAGAGTCAAAAAGAGGGCTGTGAAAATATTTACAGACCCCTCATATCCCGGACATAAACTGTTTCAACTCCTTCCCTCAAAACGACACTATGGAGCACTGCACACCAGAACAACTAGACACAAGAACAGTTTTTTCCCAAAAACCATCACTCTGCTAAGCAAATAATTCCCTCAACAGTGTCCAACTATTTACAAAGTGTGCACTACTATTACTATTAATCTTCTCATCACTCCTTTTCACCCATCCCCTCCCATTTGTGATTGTATGACTGTAACTTTGTTGCTTGTATCCTTATGATTTATATTGACTGTTTCCTAGTATGATTTGATTGTTGATTGTACTCTATGACTATCATTAAGTGTTGTACATTATAATTCTTGATTCTTAACGAATGTACCTTTTCTTTTTGTATACTGAGAGTATTTACACCAAGACAAATTCCTTGTGTGTCCAATCACACTTGGCCAATAAAGTATTCTATTCTATTCTATTCTATTCTATTCTATTCTATTCTATTCTATTCTAATCTATTCTAATCTATTCTAATCTATTCTATTCTATTTCCTCTAGTTCTCTCTAATGTCTAATTTTTGAAATGTCATCTTAGTATGTTTGAAAACAAAAGTGCTTTCCCATTAGAAGGAATCTTTATAATTAATTCCAAAATATTATTTCAAATTTATCTGCACCCTTAGTCCATTTGTAACTTTCGAAATTCAAAGTTTGAATCACGCTTTTGCTGCTTATTTTTCTCCCAATATTTTAAAGTTCTTAAATTTGTAGTTAAAGCTTTGACTGAGGAAAACTCACCCAGTGCTACAAAATTGATAATCTAAAAGTTCCTAAATAGTTGTGAAGCAAATCATTTCCAAAAGTGATTAGAAAAGTAAGTATGTCATTTCAAAGCAGTATCTTGAGGTATCTTATGAGGAGTAGTTGTCTGGAACAATTGTGGATGATCACATCTCTTCTCCTTGCTCTTCATTCTGCTGCAGCTGTCAACTTTGTTTTTTAATGCCATCTTCCATCCACCATTTCTTTCCTGTAGTCTAAGTATCATTTTGTGGCAGCACTTCAAGATGAGATGTGTTTTTCTTTCAAAAGTCTACAATACCAAAAGGTGTTCAGCTTTAACCATCAATTTAATGGGGGTGTTATTTTATGATACAGTGCACAGCAGTAGAAATCACTGTGAAATACTGAGGCTACATAATCAGGCAAGGTTTTGAATAAAATTATGTCTGTATGTCAAAAGTGCTATTGATGGAGATTGCATTAAAAACTGCAGAAGCAGAAAGCACAGCCAGATGGCTACATTAAAGCAGAATCACTAGCCTTTGACCTGGCAGAAAAGTATGCTGGCATAACATTGGCTGCCACAAGAACTGAGTTCTATACTGACTCAGCTCTGCTGACCTTATTATCTGAATGTGGGGCAATTTAACTGAAGTAATTTGTGGATTCCCCAGACTTCCTGTTAAGACTGGAGCATGGGTGCGAATGATGGAGATGAGCCAGTAGAAACAGTGAACTTCAAACTCTTTATTTACATATTGTGACAGCTCAAACTGGAGGGCTGCTATAGCCTTCCTTATATAGGCAACTTATTAACTCTTCAACCAAGAGCAAACCTGGAGCACTAGCTCCGTTAACCAATGGGAATGGCCTGTTAATGGCCAATCAGATGCTCCTGAACGGACCAATCCGATCCTGCCATTAATAGCCAATCAGAAGTGCAGGGCCAGAACCCTGCACTTGACTTCAAGCTCAAGATAACTTTATTGGTATTATTCATTCACAACACCCCTTTCCCCCGGCTTCTGCCCACGGGGCGCGGTTACATAGTCCTTAAGGTAGGACGGCTGTTTTGTTAGTCTTTTTGATTTTCGCAAAGTGCCTGGCGGTTGGTTGCACTTCTACTGAGGTAGATCGTTGTTTATCGGTAGGAGTGCCTCTGGTTCCGAGTTCACGTTCACGTTGTCACCAATATCACTGGCCACTCCCTGAAGTGAACTCACTCCAGTCCCTGGTTCCTGTTCCTGCGTTTCAGTTCCATTATCAGTCTCTTTGAAAAGGTTTCCCTCTAATAGCAATTCGCTTTCCTCTGTATCTCTCCCCCCCTCAGTTTGGTCATAAGGGAGTTTGGAAGTGTGCGACGGTAGCCGCTATTGTAGTTGATCTATGTGGTGCTTCCAAAGTCTGTCGTCAGGGCACTGAACGAGGTATGATCTTGGGCCGGTTACGCGGATTACGGTCACTTCTACCCACAGTGGATCGCCCGATAAGTTTTTAGCAAGTACTAAATCGCCTACCTGGAAGGTACAGCATCGGCCACTGGATCTGAGTGGTTTTTCCGGTTCGTAGGCTGGGTGTAACTGATCGAGGTGGGAGCGGAGCTTTCGTCCCATTAACAGCTTGGCGGGAGTTTTGTTGGTGACGCTGTGAGAGGTGATGTGCTGTAGGAATAGGATCCGGTTGATTTTCTCATCGATGTTGTCGTAGTGTATCTTTTGGAGAGTCTTTTTGACAAATTGTACCATGCACTCAGCCCTACTGTTGGCAGCAAGGTGTGCAGGTGAAGTGAGCGCATGTCGGATACTGCGGTCAGCCAGGTACTACTCAAAAGACAACGCGGTAAACTGGGGCCCATTGTCAGATACCAGAACGTCTGGTAATCCTTGGGTTGCAAACAGTCTTTCCAGTCTTTTGATGACCGCGTCAGTGGTCGTGTTGCTCATTCTGTGAATCTCGAGTAGGCGTCGAGTAGGCATCGATGGTTAGCAAAAATGTGTGGCCTTTGGTCGGCCCAGCAAAGTCCAGATGGATGCGGGACCAGGGTCCCCATGGCGTCTCCCATTCGGTTGGGGTTGCCTTTGGTGGAGCATTGCTTACTTCTTGGCATCTCCTGCAAGTTTTAACCCACAATTCAATTTGTCTGTCGATGCCTGGCCACCATGCATAGCTTCGTGCAAGGTCCTTCATGCGCACGATGCCAGGGTGGCCATCGTGCAAGGTTTTTAGCAATGTCTGTTGGAGTTGTTCTGGGATAACGACTCTATCGCCCCAGATGACACAACCCTTCTGCGAGAACAACTCTGTTTGACGACTTTTGAATGGTGCAAAGTCGTCTGGTACTTGGTCCAATGGCCATCCACATTCCACCCATGTGAGGACTCGTGCTAAGATGGGGTCGCATTTTGTTTCTCTCGCGATGTCATGGGCAGTTAATGGCGGCGTGTGGAGTGTCTCGATCTGCAATGCTGTCATCGTTGGTGCAGGATCGTTGATAGTTTCAGGGAGTGGTGTGCGGCTCAGCGCGTCGGCGTGGGGAATGGCTTTACCGGGACGATATTGTAGCCGATAATTGTAGGCAGCCAAGAATTCTGACCAGCGGGTCATTCTGGGAGAAAGTATGTAGGGAGTTAGCTTGTCCCCAGCGATGATCCCCAGCAATGGTTTGTGGTCAGTTACAATGGTGAAAACCCGGCCATACACATACTCATGAAATCTTTTAACAGCTGATACAATCGCCAGGGCTTCTTTATCAATCTGGCTGTAATTTCGCTCGGTTTTCGAGAGCGTCTTTGAGAAGTAAGCAACAGGGGTTCGTTACTGTTAGGTAACACATGGCTCAAAATGGCGCCCACTCCAAAAGGCGATGCATCACAAGTAATGTTTATTGGCAAAGTCTCATTGAACTGCATTAGTACGGCGTCCGAAGTCAGTAGTTTTTTCACATTACAGAACGCCTCCTCTTCTTGGTGACCCCATACCCAAATCGATTTTTTATCGAATAAACGATGTAAAGGTTCAGCGACAGTCGCCTTGTGCGGCAAGAATACATTATAAAAATTGATGAGGCCTAAGAACGCCTGGAGGTCGGACTTGTTCTGGGGTCTGGGAGCGTTTTTCATTGCTCTCAATTTGTTATCGGTAGGGTGAATACCCTGACTGTCAATTAAGTACCTAAAAATTCAACACGATCGGAACACAGTTTGCACTTATTTTTTTTTGACTTTCAAGCCTGCTTCCTGGAATTTTCATAATACCAGTCTTAAACGCTCCCGTAAGATTTTTGGAGTGGGGGCGGCAATGAGCACATCATCAAAATAGGGGACAACACCCTTGATCCCCTGCAATAGTCACTCCATTAGGCTCTGAAAGTTCCCCGCGGCCACACTGACTCCAAATTGAAGCCGTGTACACTTAAAGGCACCTCGGTGTGTTACGATAGTCTGTGCCTGTGCTGTTTTTTCATCAACTGGCAGTTGCTGATAAGCCTGAGCTAAGTCTAGTTTAGCGAAGACTTTTCCGCCCCCCAGGGAATGGAGGAGGTGTTGTACCACCGGCACCGGATATGGGTTCTGTTGCAGGGCGTGGTTTAGGGTGGCTCGGTAGTCCCCACAAATTCTAATGGAGCCGTCCGGCTTAATTGGTGTCACAATCGGCGTTTTCCATGGGGAGTGGTCAGTTGGCTTTAATACTCCCTGGGCAATCAACTTATCAAGCTGCTCGTTGATTTTTGGCTTTAGAGCGAACGGAACTCAACGAGGCTTAAGGCAGATGGGAGCTATCTTTGGATTAAGGCTAAAGGATATTGGGGTCCCCTTGTACTCGCCTAGCTTCTCCTCAAAGACATCCCTGAATTCGTGAGTGAGGTCTTCCTCCCAGTCACTGCCGCCGATCCGGTTAATGCCAGCCACTTCAATGCCGAGTGGTGCGAATCATTGCAGGCCTAACAGACTAGGCCTGTCCTTATCGATCACCGTCAGGGGCAAGTATGCCATGCGGTTCTTGAATGCAACCCGGACTCGACTGGATCCTGAGACTGGAATTCAGTTCCCCTGGTAGTCCTTTAACACGAGCCGTTGGAATTGAAGGTCTTGGTGCCGGATAATGGGGATGAGTTGCTTGAGGGTCTTCCATGAGACCATTGAAAGAGACGATCCCGAGTCAACTTCCATTTGGCAAGGCCGATTTTCAATGTTCACATTGACCCGAATTTTCTTAGCATCTAGTGAAGAGGCATGCCCAATAGTGAGTGTTTGGTGGGCCTCTTCCCATCTCGCTAGACGATTCACGGGTCGGTTTCTGTAGCAGTGGTTTACTGGTTCTCGCCTTACAGGGTGATTCTCTGTCGATTGGTGGAGATTGGTTCCTTTCGAGGTCTGGCTGGGTCTGAGGAGGCTTCTGCAGACCTGTCCGATATGGCCTCGTTTCCCGCACTCGTGGCAGAGCGCATCGCGGAATTTGCTGTCAGAACGGTAATGGTTGGCCCCGCAGCCAGCGCACGGTTGCTGGGACTTTGGGTATCGTTCCTGATCGGACCGCAGGCGATGGACTTCTTCTTCGTCGCTGTCTGACGACGAAGAGAGGTCCTCATGGTGGGCCGTCTGTAGCTGCCCTTCTGCGTTAGGTGAAACTTTGCCGGCCGGTGGGTGTGCTGGAGCGCGATTTCGGCGTAGTTGGGCAGCCGACTTCTTGGTCGCCTCTGCTGCTGTAGCTTCAGCTATGGCGTCTTTAAGGGTGATGTCGCCCTTTGCCATTATTTTGCTCTGTACGTTTAGAGCGTCAAGCCCGAAGACTACTCGGTCTCTCAAGGCCTCTTCTAGGTCGTTGAAATCGCAAAGGCCTCCCAAGTTCCGGAGGTCTGCAACGAAATCGGTGATGCTTTCTCCTTTCCGTTGGTTTCTTTGATAGAACTCATGTCGTCTTACGAGCGTTGGAACAGTTGGTGCATAGTGGGCCCTTAGTAGCGGTTCGAGGATGTCTCAGTCCATGGTCTTCGCTTCTGCCCGTTTCACTAATGCCTTAGCCATTTTGAATACCGCCGGGCCGCAGTGCATTAGGAATACCGCCCGTTTCTTCCCAGATGTGGCATCCTTCAGATTATTTGTTTCCAAAAACATTTGAAAACAATCCATGTGGGACTCCCAGTCCTCTTGAGCTGGGTCAAACGGAGCGGGTGGTACTACGCTGCCAGACATGGTTCCATCGTTGTGCACTTCAGCCACATGCTTAGTTGGCTCTGATGTCATCCAATCCCACCCTCGGCACCAGTGTTAAGACTGGAGCATGGGTGCGAATGATGGAGACGAGCCAGTAGAAACAGTGAACTTCAAACTCTTTGTTTACATATTGTGACAGCTCAAACTGGAGGACTGTTATAGCTTTCCTTATATAGGCAACTTATTAACTCTTCAACCAATAGCAAACCTGGAGCGCTAGCTCCGTTAACCAATGGGAATGGCCTGTTAATGGCCAATCAGATGCTCCTGAATGGACCAATCCGATCCTGCCATTAACAGCCAATCAGAATTGCAAGGCCAGAACCCTGCACTTGACTTCAAGCTCAAGATAACTATATTGGTATTATTCATTCACAACACTTCCTGCTGGCAGGAAGACAACCATCTACTACTCTCTTTAGTGTATGAAGAAGTGGGATTGTCGGAGCATAGGAGGTTTGTGGGGTGAGAAGCAGGATGGAAGTTTTAAGCAGGATGTTCGAAGCAACTTCTTTCCTTGGTTAGTGCTTCAAGCCAGTGCCACCAGCCCTTAAAAATAGTCCTTCTCTCTCTCCCTCTCTCCCTCCCCTACCTCTCTCTCACACACATACACACAAAGATGTGAAGAAAAAAACTGCGGTAACAGAACCAACAACATTCAGGAGGCAGAATTCATCCCTCATTCCTGATTTAAACAGACCTTCATTGAAACACAAACACAAATGAGGATTCTCATCTGCTGTTGATCTGATTTAGCACTCTTTCAAAAAGTACTAAATCTGTGGATTTATAAGGAGTCCACAAAAGACTCGACAAGCCCTTTGAAAACCACTGATGAGGCATTATGTGGGCAGATGCTTCTGCAGTTACTATTGCTTGTAGAAGCAATTACCCTCCTCACCTCTGCCCTGCTAATGAAGTTTTGCCCAGTCTTAATTGTTTGTAGTCATGGATAATTCTAACAGGTTGTGCAGAGAAATGTCATTATAAATTAATACATTTTCAATCGATGAAAATAAAGCTGAAAGAGACCTTGGAAGTCTTCTAGTCAAAACCTTCTGCTCAAGCAGGAGATCCTGTAGAACTTGAGACAAGTGGCTGTTCAATCTCTTAAAAACCTCCATTGAGAAACACAACTTCTGAAAGCTATTCCACTGGTTAATGTTCTCACCGTTAGGAAGTTTCTCCTTAATTCCAGGTTGCTTCTCTCCTTGATTAGTTTCCATCCACCATTTCCTGTCATGCCCTCTGGTGCTTTGGAAAATAAGTTGACACCCCACCCCTCTTCTTTGTGGCAGCCCCTCACTGGAATACTGGAATAATGTTATCATGTCACTCTAGTCTTTCTTTTCTCTAGGCTAGCTATGCCCAGTTCCTACAACTATTCTTCATATGTTTTAGTCTCCTGGACTTTAATCATCCTAGTTGCTCTTCTCTGCACTTTTTCCAAAGACTCAACTTTTCAGAAAGCACAAGACGCAAAGCATGTATTTTTAGAAAGTCCCATTTGTTCATTGGGTACAATTAATTAGACCTGATTTTGGGTGCAACCGAAAGATACTTTTAGTTTACTAATTTATTATTAAAGTGAGCTTTCATTGATGCCTAATAGTGCTTGTAAGTATTTCTTGCATCAGTGCCAACATAATTTGACTGGTTTTAGTAACTACTGTCAGGATACCGGCAGTTACTCCAATTAAATCATGAGCCTCAAGCCACACTCCTAAAACTAAAAAAGATTTAATTAACATTCTACCCCGGGTATTAACCTGGGTGTAGCCAACTCTGTGATCCGTAATTCACTGTCACCTTTGATCCTGCTTCCCCATCCCCACCCCTCTGTGTGTATCATCCAATGAAAAATATCCATAGCCAAGTCATCAGTCATGCTTTCCAATTAGATTTTTGTGCAGCAGAAGCCTCAGTCATCTAATCAGTCTTTGAAGAAAATATGAATGGAATGTACTTTCAATTCCACACTGCTGCCTACTCTATGAAACTCCCTCCCTTCTTTCTGTTGTCAACTATAAAATGTGTATACGAAATGTTTTATGAGTTGACAACTATGCAATTTGATTTAAGGAAAAGAGTGTGTTTGCTGTACCACAGTAGCAGAAAAATATTTTCCAGTGGTCCTGGGTTTGAAAAGTCTTCATTTGCTAGGAAAGATGTGAATTTCAGAAAACATATCACATATCACCAAATAGAATTTATCAGGTACATCTCTAGATGAAGGTAAGCAAACCAACTGGAATAGTTTGTCCCAAATGATGTAAAGTTTAATGTTTTTTTAAATAAACTTGAAAAAGCATAACTTTATAAATAAGATAATTATTTTAACAATCTAAAAACTAAAATATGCATGATTCCATGAATGGAAATACTGCTCATCTCTTATCTCTTCTTTTTCTCCTTTTTTCACAATCACAGTTTCTAAATGGGCAGCATTCAACCCTAGAGAGAAAATGCAAGATAAGGCTACAGCTTGTCACTGCTTTCATTTTTCTGAAATACTTTTTGGGCCAAATGTTTTAAGGCTTCATTGGCATAACTATTGTTCTGTACCGTCATTTGCATTCTTGAAACCCCGCATTTTGATTGGTCAAAGCGTGGGGTGATCTGATTGGTTTAGCGAGCCACGCTGATTGGCCCGCTAAGAATCTCCCGCGATTGGCAGATACGGATCGCGGGAGATTCAAAGCGGTGCCATTGACCACGGCCGCCGCGGTTTGAGAATAAAAAGCCGTAAGTTTTCCCTTGGAGGCAGATCGGTTCCAGGGGCTAAATAAAGAGCTGAAACCGCAGTCACTGCCTCCTGGTCTCCTTGCCGAACGGACACGACACTGGCGACGAGGATGGGATCCCGAGGCTGAACCCCATCAAGCACGTGTCCGACGGAAGCAAGACTGGCAAGATGGCCAGCATCGCTCTGCCCGCGCCCTTCAACCCCGCTAGTGAGGACTGGGAATCCTACACGGACAGATTCCTCATGTTCCTCGAATGCAGCAACATGAAGGATGCCACCGGACCGAAAAAACGAGTCGTCTTCCTGACACACTGCAGGCCCGCAGTGTTCAAGATGGCAAAAGCCCTCGCGAAACCCACTGACGTCAAAGAGATGGACTGGGACGACCTCGAGCCCTTGCTCCGCAACCACTATGCCCCCGCCGTGTCCACCCTCATCAGGCGGCACGACTTCTACCGGCAGGACCAGAGACCGGGCGAAAGCATCAGCGACTTTGTTGCCAAGTTATGGAACCTAGGAGGCATGTGCGGATTCTCCAACATGGACGAGGCCCTACGGGACCAAGTCATGCTCGGACTTCGGGATCCAGTCCTCCAGAGTTGGCTGATGGCCAAAGGTGACATCGCCCTTGCCGACGCCATCGCTGAAGCCACCGCAGCCGAGGCTACCCAGAAGTCGGTGAACCGCATGCGGAGATTGGACGCAGGGGACCGCACCGTGACCACCGACTCTGGACAGGCGCCTGAGGCCCAACCGGAAGCAAGTCACCGCGAGACCACCACCCACCATGGCGAATTCCATTCCGCCTCCAACACCTCGGACGAGGAGGAGGAAATCCACCGGCTCCAGGCAGGACGCGACCAGCGCAATCGGCAGGGTTGCAAGTCGGGGACCGCGTGTGCCGGTTGTGGAAGCGACCACCCAAGATCGAAGTGCCATTTCTTCGATGCAGTCTGCCAGCACTGCGACAAAAAGGGTCACATCGCCCGCGTCTGCCGACTAAAGAAAGCCTACAGCCCCAGACAGTGGGACCACAGCGAGCGGAGATGGGACAGCACACCCCCCAGAGCCAGAGATTGCCCAGCTGACAGCCAATGGGACTGGAGCGGGCGAACCTGATGAGGTGGCGAGACCCGGCGGAAGGAGAAAACCCACCAAACGGTCATCATCGGCCACGCATCAACCACCAACACCCGAAAAGTCTATGTGGAGGTAGGCATTGAAGGCGAGCCATGCAAAATGGAGGTGGATTCTGGGTCCTACCTCTCCATGGTCACCTGGCAAGAAATCAAACGCTTGGTGCCTACCATCCACAAGAAGGAACTGGAGAACCAGAGACTAATCACCAAAGACTACCAGGGAAACCGCATCCCGGTAGTCAGAACCGGACAATTCAAAGTGACATTTAAGGGCTGCATGGTGAAGCTTCGACAATTGTGGACTGAGACCGACCCAGCCTTTTGGGACTGCAATGGTTCGCGCCGCTTGGCATCAAAGTCACGGGCATCAACCACATCGCCGAGACCGATTGGGAGCAGTAACTGGCACGGGACTTCCAGGAAGTGTTCGACGGCACCCTAGGCAAGTACCGAGGGCCCCCCATCTCTTTCAGCCTAGACCCTAACATTCCCCCGAGACACCTAAAGCCAAGGCAGGTACCTTTTGCACTCACGCCAAAAATTGACGAGCAAATTGACAAGCTCGTCAAGCAAGGGGTCCTACAACCAATTGATCATGCCCGGTGGGACACCCCAATAGTCACCCCAGTCAAGCCCGATGGGTCGGTGAGAATCTGCGGGGACTATAAGGCCACCCTAAATTGTGCCTTACAACAAAGCGCCTACCCCGTCCCAGTAGTGCAGCATCTTCTACACTCACTGGGGGGAGGCAAGGTTTTTGTGAAACTCGACCTGGCCCAAGCATACCAACAGCTGCCGGTCAACGCAGAAACCGTGGAGGCACAAACCATAGTCACCCACCGGGGAGCTTTCCGATGTAACCGACTCCAGTTTGGAGTCAGCGTGGCGCCTGGAATTTTCCAGAGCCTCATGGAGAGACTCTTGCAAGGCATCAAGGGGGTGGTGCCCTACTTCGACGATGTGCTGGTGTCGGCAACCAACCAGTGAGAACTAGAGGGCCGGCTAAGGGAGGTGTTAACCAAATTCAAGGAAACCGGGCTAAAAGTGAAGAGGGAAAAGTGCCAACTTTACACAGAGCGGGTCAAGTTCCTGGAGTACCTCCTAGACCAGCACGGCATCCACCCTACCATGACCAAAATCAGAGCCATTAAGGAGACCCCCACACCCAGGACTAAAATGGAACTGCAGGCGTTTCTGGGACTGCTTAATTTTTACAATGTTTTCCTGCCCCAGAAGGTGACCGCGGCGAAGCCTTTGCATAGGCTCTTGGACAAGGCGGCTACCTGGACTTGGGGGAAACACGAGGAAGCCTCCTTCAGGAATATCAAGGACCTGCTTACCTCGGATGCTGTCCTCATCCAATACAATGAGACCCTACCACTCGCCGTCACATGCGACGCCTCACCCTTCGGCGTCGGCGCCGTCCTCAGCCACACAATCCCGGATGGAAGAGAAGCACCCATCACTTTCTTCTCCAGGACACTCACCAAACTGGAGCGGAACTATAGCCAGCTGGACAAGGAGGCCCTAGCCATCGTCACAGCAGTGAAGAGGTTCCACGAGTACCTCTACGGCCACACCTTCACAATCATCACGGACCACAAGCCGCTGCTGGGCATCCTGGCAGGGAACCGGGCCACCCTGAACATTTTATCTCCCAGGATGACAAGGTGGTCCGAATTCCTTGCCGCCTACAGCTACCAACTCACACACCGACCCGGTAAGACTATCACACATGCAGACGCTTTGAGCCGCGAGCCGCTACCTGATCTAGACACCAACCCAGCACCCACGACGAGCACCCTCAGCATAGAGACTCTGCCCGATCTACCCATAACTGCGTCAGACATTGCCTGAGAAACCAATAAAGACAAACGTCTGGCGCGGGTGTTACATTGGGTAGAGAAAGGGTGGCCGGAAAAGGACAACGACAAAGCATTCAAAACATCCCGGAACCGGCAAATGGAACTCTTGCTGCAAAAAGGGTGTGTACTGTGGGGGGATAGGGTGGTTATCCCGGAAAAACTACAAGGGAAGGTATTGGGTTTGTTACACGAGGGGCACCCGGGCATAGTTAGAATGAAAGCCCTGGCCAGAAGTTACGCTTGGTGGCCAGGGATGGATAAGCAAATCGAGGCCTGGGTGACAAGGTGTCAACGCTGCCAAGAAACCAGACCGAGCCCTCCCACGGCACTGATCCTGGAATGGGAAATCCCCAGGGGACCTTGGTCTAGGGTCTACATAGACTTTGCCGGGCCCACCAAGGGACATACATTCCTAGTAACTGTAGATGCTTACTGGAGGTAAGCAACATGAAATCCACCACCACAGAGGCCGTAACCAAGGAACTTTGCAAACTATTTGCAACCCATGGCCTCCCGGATGTCATCGTGTCAGACAACGGGTCCCAATTCACCTCGCTGGAATTTGAAAAATTCCTAGCGGAACGGGGCATACGACACACACTGACAGCTCTGGCGCATCTGGCGATGAACGGAAGGGCGGAACAGATGGTTCAATTTACAAAAAAACCATCCAGAAAAACAAACACGGGGAAATCCAAGACAAAATAAATAAAATGCTTTTTATCCAACATATAACCCCGAACACAACAACGAACAAAAGCCCGGCAGAGCTACTAATGGGGAGGAAAATAAGGTCCCCACTCGACAGGCTACACCCCACATACAACCCGGAAAAAACCCCAAACTCCTCCAGCAAGCACCGGTCTTTTGCGCCAGGCGACGCCGTCTACGCAAGAAATCTAACGGGAGACCCACTATGGGTACCAGCAACCATAACCCTACCGGCTGCAAATAACCGACGGACGAGCATGGAAATGCCACATTGATCAAATAAGATCGAGAACGGCCACAAGAAACACAACTGACACGCAACCAGACACAAAAAAATCCCCTTAACACAAGCCAAGAGGGGAGGGAATACCCCGGGAACCAAAACCCAGAAGGAAACCAACCATACTCACCAGCAAGCAGCCAGCTCGAAGCCTCACCAGGGAGAAGCAGCCAGGCCAGCTCGACCAGCCCAGAAAGACCGGGCGGGAGCGGTGAAAACCGCAGCTCAACCAGCCCAGGTAGACCGGGAGGGAGCTGCGACAAGCGGCCTGGCACGGCCTACCAGGCGGGTCCATCGACGAGGCCGAGAGACACAGAGAACCCGACTGAACCAGCCAGGAGCCAAGCACCAACTAACCTGCGCAGGTCCAGTAGGCAAGTGCGGAGCCCCGCTTACTTACGGGACTACGTTACGTAGGACCAAACCAAGAGGGGAGGGGTGTTCTGTACGCTCATTTGCATTCTTGAAACCCCGCATTTTGATTGGTCAAAGCGCGGGGTGATCTGATTGGTTTAGCGAGCCGCGCTGATTGGCCTGCTAAGAACCTCCTGCGATTGGTGGATATGGATCGCGGGAGATTCAAAGTGGTGCCATTGGCCACGGCCGCCGCGGCTTGAGAATAAAAAGCCGTAAGTTTTCCCTTGGAGGCAGATCGGTTCCAGGGGCTAAATAAAGAGCTGAAACCGCAGTCACTGCCTCCTGGTCTCCTTGCCGAACGGACACGACAACTATAGTCTAGATTTGATAACAGCTCAAAGCTTTATAAGTTTCTCTGTTAGATTTAAACACCCTGAAAGGCCATCCAAGAAAGAACTGCTTGAGGTGAAATACAGGTGAAATTCACCTATTTCAGTTTTCTGTTTCTGAGAACTGAGATAAAAATTTATCTGATTTATGTCAGCTTTAGAAAAAAAGACATATTTTCTTCAAATTGTTTTTTTTCCTGCCCATAACACCTGCACTGATTTTGTGTTCATTTAGATTGTAGAAAGGCCAAAAGTTTGTCAAGTTACCAACTTAGATAAAAATTCACAATCACACAATACCAAATGTTTATGGCTAATAGAGAGAAAGCAATGGAGACTGGCTTTTGTATATCTCTTAAAATCTATGGACTTCCTTCCTTCCTTCCTTCCTTCCTTCCTATGAGGAAGCACTGATTGGCAAACAGATATAAATTCCCCATAGGAACAATTTGTACTTGTCTATTTTATCATTATTTTTAAAAATCAGTCTCTGCAACAAAACAGCAGGAAAGCAAAAACAGTCTTATGTGAGACCAAAGGATATAATCCAAAAAGGACAAGATTCCACTGGATGCTCTAAGCATAATTAAGAAAAAGTCTCAAAATAACTTTTATTCAAACTTGCACAGAGATTTCCCGTTATCAGAATTTCATCTCTTTGAAGAAACCCATTTGGAGCAAAGGGCTCTCCAGCTTACTGTAAGAATGTAATAGCCTTTATTTTATGCAATTTTTAAATAAAAAAGTAATACAAGTATTAAAGTTTAAGTAGAACTCACCGAGGGCTGAATGTGGTCTCATTGATAACAGAATTATATTTCACAGTCAAGGAAGCAAAACCTAGGATCTAATTAAGACACCAGTTCAGATAAAATAAGTCAAAGGAGAAAAGCACTAGCCTAATAATTATGGCTCTAAATGTAAAAGATTCTAAGTAGGAGTAATAATTGACCCCTAACTGTTAATTGCATACAGTTTGGGAAAACATGATAGGATGCCCTATATCTTTATGTCTATCCATCTCTATCTCTATATTTATATCCACATTTTATCTGCTGCCAAACACCCAATTTGGTGAACTTCCAAATATCTGATCACACATATGTGTTCATAATTTCAAATTTCTGTGCTTATACAATTCAAAAAAGTTACTTGTGTTGTGTGTGCTTTGAAAATGATCCATAAGTTCTTCAGACTGCATGGGAGTGTGAGCACACCATATCTTTACAGCATAGTTCTGAATTGCCCTGGTGAATGGCTAGCTGGTTGGTTGATTGGCTAGCAAAATGTTGTTGAAGAGGCTATTTTGTGTGTGTATCAGTTATGCATTTAATTACAGTTTTAAGCAATCATTACCTTAAGTGTTGGATTACAATGAGCTATGAAATGGTTGGAAGAAGAGGAAAAGAAGAGATGGCAGTGAGAGAAACTAACATTTAGAGAGAAAAACCTAGGAGGAATTATATCTTGAAGCACTTGAACAAAGAGTGGAAGTGCAGGTAAGACCTATGGATGTGGTGCCCCACTGGGAAAAAATGAGCTAATGCTGCAGCTCATGAGAATCCAGAAATTTGGAAGCTGATCCTGCAAACCTCGTGCTGGAGGATGAGTGCACCAGTGAGAGTCACAATTGGAGACATGTTCATCTGATGTTAAAGTTCTGCCAAGGGACAGCAGTGATAGTGGTGGCATGAAGAAAAAGTGGATGTCACGACTCTCTGGCCAAGACCAAAAAGGAGGAGAGGGGAAGCGCAAAAAATTGAGAAAGAAGTAAGATAGAAAAGGGGGAATTAAGTAGAACAAAGCAGGGGAAAACATAACTGATGAATTAATTCACCAACCACAAGAGGAACAGGTTGAGGCTGATAATGGAAGTTCAAACTCAACCCTTTTTTAATCTGATGGAGGAACAGGTTGAGGCTGATAATGGAAGTTCAAACTCAACCCATTTTATCTGATGGAGGATTTTATGAATAACCGTGGAGGAACAATTTAAAAAGTGTCCTATCCCATGTGTAAGAAGGAGGGGATGTCTGGGATTGGGTGAGAGCCAGATGCAGAGAATTGGGGATGGTGGGTGAAGAATAAGTGGGGGACTGAAGAAGGGGGATGTCATCCCCTTATAGTGGGAAATAGATGTGACTGTAGAGAAGATATGTGTCAAGCATTAGTAAATATCAGCTTAGCCAAGCAAAAAAAAAAAAAAAAAACCCACCATGAAGTGTAGAAATGAGTGAAGGTGGAAAACTTCTGGTTTGAGCTTCTTCAGCTTCTTCTTCGTCTCTGTGAGGCTTTGATCCGTGCTCACTGCTGGAGCGCCCCGAGCCGGCTGGTTTCGGGGCTAAGCCACCCCGTAGAGGTGGTAAAGAGGGGGGAAACAGCCAGCAGGGTTGAGGAGAGCTGCATCTCTCCTCCCCAGCTGGCCATTACTCCCTTTCCCGAAGGCGGTTGCAGCGGTGGTCAGAAATGGCCACCACAAAGAAGAACTTGACAGGAAAAGAATGTGCAGGAGGACGGTAAGAAGAGAAAGTTTTGGTTGACTGGGTCAAACAGCAAGAGCAACAAATAAAGTACCCTGGAATTGAAACTGTTAAAAAACAATAACATTGTTCCCTAAGAAGATTTTTAAGCTGTGAAGGAGAGAGAAAAGGGAAAAAAATTTGGTTTTCTCCTTTTCCTATACTGACAGCTAAGAGACTTAAGCAAGAAATTGGAAAAAAAATCCACTGACATCAATAGGCATTTAATGCTGAAAATAAAAAGTCAAAGGGATAATAAAGATTTCTGGATAATTAAAAGCTTTTGAAAACAGGAAAGGAGAGAAAAAGAATAAAAGGGTAGGATCTGGAAGGGAGGAAACTGCCTGGAATTAAAAAAGAACTTACAGTAAAATCTCAACAACACTTCCAAAAGATACATTCTAACTGAAATATCGCAACAAAAACCCCAGGAAGAGAAAGTCGAAAAAGAAATAAGAAGATATAACTTGGGATTATCTGGATTACTTGATGATTTCTGGATTCTTGGTTATTGTTTTGAATGACTAAAATCAATCGGGTGGTTGTTTAAAACTGTTTAAAATGGCTCCACTTTTAGAAGACCTGAAAATGGAACTTAAAAAGTACAAAGAAGATGCACAAGAAGGGAGAGGTTCTTTTGGCTTCGTATTTCAGTCTTTAGAAATGGAGATTTGAAATTATGAGAAACAACAAGAAATGCCTGCAGAACAAGAAGATTGCGACAAAGAAGAAGCCATCTTTAATGAACAAGTAATCTTAGATGGGGGGAAAAAAGGAAAGGGGGGGAAAGAGAATGGAAAGTTTAAGATTGGGGAAAACAACCCCCACCCCACCCCAAAAAAATAGAGTGAAAAATAAAATCAGAAAGCAACAGAAGAGGGAAATGCAAAAGAAAGAATTAGAACTAGAGAGACAAGGGGGTAAAAAGGGGAGGGAGAAGATGAGAGGAAAGAAATAAAGGAAAATAAGTTATAAAGGACAGAAACAAAATATAGAGAAACAGGCCTATTTAGAGATAATGGGTGAAAACTTAATGGAAAATGGGATTCTGCAAAGGTACATAAGATAGTATGGTTATATTAGAAGCAGAAATAATTTTAGAAAATATGAAACAATGTATGATTAAAATGTCTGATAAAATAGCTATCGTAATTCAGTGGAATGCTTGTCAATAAATAAATATAACAAAAGGTATATTTAATGATTTATAAAACATATGTGAAGAGAAATAAGGGAAAAATTAATTATGGAGATTATATGTGTTTTTAAGGAAGTATGATATTTAGTTGAAAAGAAGTGTTAAAGATGTTAATATTTTAATGACTATTATTGATAGAACTAAACTGGAATGGAATGAGGGTTTATAATTACATATATTTACAATCTTTCTTTCTTTTTAAAAGAATATAGTGTGTATTATAAGAATGTACCAAGAAGAATACGATTGGAAGTTATGTATTATATTGAAGGTCATAAACTTAAGGTATATATTGAAGTTTAAATAAAAGTTGAATGGATGTAATTAAAAGATATAAAGGTGTCATACTCCAATTAGCAACTACAGGAGAAAATTTGTTTAATGAGAAAAGATAATATGAAATTGAAACAGAACAGACAAAAGTATAAATATTATGATTTGAATTGAGATGAGATAATCAAAATAAAATTGAGAAAATTAAAAGAGGGGAAAAACTATATAGAAAATGTAAAATAGTATAAGATATGGAACAGAATACAAAAAGGAGCATGAAATTGAGTTTTGTGTCTGTATAAAGAAGGTCAACCCAGGACCATGCTATTTTCAAAAAAGATATTTTACTTGCATTTTGTATGTGTGATAACCCAAATAAAACTTTATTAAAAAAGAAAGAAAGAAATGAGTGAAGGTGGATTTCAATGATGAAATTGTTGCGTGGCAAGAATCTCTCATAAGTTCATGAACATACCACTTTTCCTCAACCTTAGCATCACAGCTGCAGAAGGATCTCTAACTCAGTCATGGCCAGGCAATTTTCTGACAAGGCTACTTCAATTTCACTAGCCATATAGGTCTCAATAATAGGTGTCAGGTCTGCAGACAGATCTAATGTTTACTAACAGCAACTGAAGACCAAGAGCTCCATAATGATGTTTCTCTCTCTCTCAGATTAGCAGTGCTTTTACTTTTTAAATTCACCTGTATTGGATAGTATTAAATAACAACAACAACAACAATGCTGCTGGAGTAATACTAAATTTTCTGTTTGCCTCTGGTCATCTTAGTACCTTCTGGCCTTGAGATTCATGTTTTAGACATCTGCTTTGCCTCTCCCTGAGTTTTCCTTGATTGATCTAAGAATGTTTTATATCCATAAAACATAGAATCAATTAACAGTACAGTCCTTTGACAAAAATGTCTCCCTGAAGAATTTAAATATGTTAATGAGTTGTGCTGATAACAAATAGTCAAATCTGAACCTGAATCAGTCAACAGAGCATGCATTCTTTCTACTTGGGATGGCCTTTTTAGAATGCCTTGCCAACTAATTGCTTATCACAATATATCGTTATTTTATTTGTGTGATTTTACATTTCTGTTGGCTGTAAAGATGTAGAAGGTACACGATCATTTTTTAAAATGCACCATTCCTAAGAGGGTTTGCCCCTACTACATTGTGTAGTCAATTATTCAGTCTGGCAGCTTTTTATACTTTCATTAAATCTCATTAACCTAGTTCTATTGTATCTCTCCTAAATACAATAGTCATAGTCCTTCCCAGTTCAGATATTTTTTTCAATTTGGTGTTAGAGGTCAAAATCATAATTTTTGAACAATGTTATTATTAGATCAAGCTAAGAATGCTACTGCTTCCATAGGCAAAATGACCCCAACTATATAAAAGAATGTGGTGTCAGCAAAGCTTCAAGGAAAGAATAATTTTATAAAATCCTTAATATTGGTAGAATCCAAATGCACCAAATTATGATGGAATTGACTAATTATTCTAAAAACAAAATCATGATAAATGTATGTGGAAGGGGAAGGGTAATTGGAACATCTTAAAAGACAGTACTGCTGCCCGATGAGACAATAAACCAGAAGCATTCTGTATTTTGTTATAAAACTGTCCGCAATCATTGTTCCCATTAAATATATATATATATATATATATATATATATATATATTTCTTTTAGATTTACATCATTCTCTGATCCAATTTCCTATCCCAAAAGTTTGTTTGAATCTCAATGGAAGGTAAAATCCCAAAAATGATCCTAAATAATAATACTCAACAAAGCTGATTGGGGGGGGGGAGGGAATTTATTTTGGAAAACATGAAATGACTCAGTAAAGAGCCCATATTCAGTTTTTAGAAAGTGGTCAGCGAAAGCAGTTATATGTCATGAATTATTTCATCCTCAATTATGGCCCATGAGGTTCAGTTAACAAGAGTAAGTACCCAGTTGTCATTTTAGATCAGACAACTGTGTGAAGATCTAGTTCACTGGAGAAAATTTTAAACATAGGAAAGGTGGAATGAAAAAGATCTGGATGACTAACAGCAAGGTAGAATACTCAGACTGCCAATGGGTTCTCCATTGGAAGACCTGGAGGACCAGGTTAGGGCAGATTGTCCTGGAGACAGTTTATGCGATTGGCAAGAATTGACAATGACTTACATAATGAATCAATTAATCAATCAATCATTATAGAAGGAAAAGTATGTTACTCTGTGGTAGCCAAAAACCAGGAGAAGTTTAGTACCATGTTTTCATACAAACAAATGTTATTAAAAAGCACAAGCTTTTGATGTATCCGCTGAAGTGAGCTCACAAAAGCTAAAAAGACTTTAATAAAATCTGCTGGAGTGAAAAGGTGTCCAGTAACGTGTGACCTCCTAAGTGAAGGCTTACAATCAACCAAATACAATGCCCTCGAGCATCTAAGGGAACCAGTGGTGAGACAACTGGCTTCCGCAGACATATTGCCTGAGAACAAAAGTTCCTTTTACAAATGCCATCAATAAGACAGACAGACAGACAGACAGGTCTCATCACTTACTTTCTTACAATGTTAAATTTTGCCCTGACAAACATTTGCTTTTTAAATTTTCTGAATAAATTGTGTATATATACTGTATATATATATAGATATATGGATCTTTGGTTATTCGGGTTTTCTCCCGCGTAAAATTGGAAGTATCTAGGTGACGTTTCGATGAAGTCTCATTCATCATCTTCAGGCTTGTGTCTTTGGCTTTGTGCTTCTTGGAGTAATGTGAGCTTGCAGCTGCTTCTTCCTTTTAACTGCTAATGGGAGTGTGACTTGATTGGGTGGGGGCTTGGCTGTGTTCTGATTGGGTGGGGCTGTGTTCTGATTGGTTGGGGGTTTGGCTGTGTTCTGATTGGCTGGGTATATTTTCTGTTCAGGTGGGGGCTTGGTTGTGCTCAGGTTAGTCTTAGTTGCTGGGGGATTTGAGCTGGTAAGCTGTGATCCTGCTGTTTGGCTTCGCATTCATGGTCATGCCACATCTTCATGGTGGGCGTCCATTCACTTCATGTATGGGTCGGAGGGATTTGAAGCGGATAGTGATGCAGCTGCGGTACGGCTTTTGGTCCATGGTTGTGTCTCATCTTCTGTGTGGGTGTGAGTCTGCTTTCTATGTGGAAGTGTGGTGGTAGCATCTTGTGTGGCCCTCGTGCGTGTGGGTCTGGTGTCATTCTTCATGTTAGGTACTCATTTGTTCATGAGGGCGGGTTTCCAAATGGCTGGTAGGCGGGAGGTATCATCTCGTTTATTCATGCCATGTGGGCGTTTTTCTATCTCTATGGCTTCTCTGATTATTCTGTTGTTGAAGTGTTCGGTTTTGGTGATAGTTCTGGTATTTTTAAAGTCAATCTCATGTCCTGTGGCTTTGAAGTATTGGACCAGGGAAGAGGTCGGTTCTTCTTTTTTTGATTGAGTTCTTGTGTTCTTGAATGCGTGCACTTATTCTTCTGTTAGTTTGTCCGATGTATGTGGTGGAGCAGGCGGTGCAAGGGATTTCGTATACTCCTTGGTTTTCTAACTCGATTTTGTCTTCAGGGTTTCTTAGGATGGTGGATATTTTTCTGTTTGTGCAGAATGCTGTGTTTTTGGAGGATCTTGCTGATTTTGTCTGTAGTGCCGTTTATATATGGGAGGAGGGCTTTGCCGTTCTCTTGTCCTCTGTCTTGAATTTTGGTTGGGGTTTCTTTTTGGATTCAGTGGGTAATCTTCTTTCTTTGGAATCCATTGGCTGTTAGTACATTAGTGAGAGTGTGTAGTTTGGTTTTTAGGTGTTGTTCATTGGATAAGCATTTTGTTCTGAAGATGAGTGTCTTGGCTATGGAATTGATCTGTGATGGGTGGTGGTGTGAGAGTACGTGTAGATAGCGGTTTGTATGTGTTTTCTTCTGGTAGATGGTGTGTCCTAGGGAGCCATTGGATTTTTTGTATACTAAGACATCTAGGAAGGGAAGTTGATTGTTAGCTTCTGTTTCTATGGTGAATTGTATTTTGGGGTGTAGGCTATTGAGGTGTGTGAGGAAGTTGTTCAGTTTTTCTTTCCCCTGGGGCCAGATTATGAAGGTGTCATCTACGTATCTGAGCCAGAGTTTGGGTTTGTGATCATATTTTTCTAGAGCTTGTGTTTCAAAGTGTCCCATGTAGAGATTTGCGATGACAGGTGAGAGGGGTGACCCCATGGGTGCTCGTTCTATTTGTTTGTATTTTTGTCCATTGCAGGTGAAGTATGTATTGGATAGGCAGTGGTTGGTCAGATCTAGGATGTGCTTGGGGGGGTTGTATTTGTTTTGGATGGCTGTCAAGACTTCTTTTATTGGCACTTGGGTGAAGAGGGATATGACATCAAAGCTCACTAGTAGGTTACTGGGTTGTAAGTTTTATTTCTTTATGATCTCGATGAACTGGAATGAGTTTCTTACATGTGAGTTGATGGATTCTGTATAGGGCTGTAGTTATTTGGTGAGAAATTTGGCTAGGTTTTGTAGAGGTGAGCCTATGGAGCTGACTATTGGTCTAAGTGGGGATATATATATAAATGTTTGTGTGTGTGTGTATGTATGTGTATATATATATATATATATATATATATATATATATATATATATATATATATATATATATATATATATATATATTGTTATATATGTTTTCTGAGGTTCTCGCGGGTATTTGTATGTGGATCTTTGGTTATTCGGGTTTTCTCCCGCGTAAGATTGGAAGTATCTAGGCAATGTTTCGATGAAGTCTCATTCATCATCTTCAGGCTTGGTCTTCAGCTCTGTGCTTCTCAGAGTGATGTGAACTTGCAGCTGCTTCTTCCTTTTAACTGCTAGTGGGTGTGTGACTTGATTGGGTAGGGGCTTGGCTGTGTTCTGATTGGGTGGGGGGGTGTTCTGATTGGGTGGGGGTGTGTTCTCATTGGTTGGGGGTTTGGCTGTGTTCTGATTGGCTGGAGGCGTGTTCTGTTCAGGTGGGGGCTTGGTTGTGCTCAGGTTAGTCTTAGTTGCTGGGGGATGTGAGCTGGTGAGCTGTGATCTTGCTGTTTGGCTTCAAGTTTGTGGTCGTGCTGCATCTTCATGGTGGGGGTCAGTTCGCTTCATGTATGGCTCAGATGGGTTTGAAGTGGGTAGTGATGCAGCTGCAGTGTGGCTTCTGGTCCGTGGTCGTGTCTCATCTTCTGTGTGGGTGTGAGTCTGCTTTCTACGTGGAAATGTGGTGGTGGTATCTTGTGTGGCTCTCAGGGGTGTGGGTCTGGTGTCATTTTTCATATTAGGTACTCGTCTGTTCATGAAGGTGGGTTTCCAAATGGCTGGTAGGCAGGAGGTATCATCTCGTTTATTCATTTTGTGTGGGCGTTTTTCTATCTCTGTGGCTCCTCTGATTATTCTGCTGCTGAAGTGTTCGGTTTTGGCGATAGTTCTGGTATTTTTCAAGTCAATCTCATGTTCTGTGGCTTTGAGGTGTTGGACCAGGGAAGAGGTCGGTTCTTCCTTTTTGATTGAGTTCTTATGTTCTTCAATGCGTGCACTTATTCTTCTGTTAGTTTGTCCAATGTATGTGGTGGGGCAGGCGGTGCAAGGGATATGACACATTCGTGATTTGGCCCCATGGACAAGAAGACCTAAACAATTTCCTAACACACCTAAACAGTGTACACCCCAAAATCAAGTTCACCATGGAAACAGAAACAAACAAACAACTACCATTCCTAGATGTACTAATCTACCAAAAAACAGATGGTACACTAGGACACACCATATACCAGAAGAAAACACACACCAACCACTACCTCAACACCCAATCCCACCACCACCCAGCACAGATAAACTCCGTGGCTAAAACACTAATTACTAGAACCAAACGCCTGGCAGACAAGACACACATTAAGACTGAACTATGCACCCTGACTAAAGTACTGACAGCCAACAGCTTCCACAAAAGCAAAATCACCAGCTTGATCCACAAAAACACACTGAAATATAATAGAGACCCAGAAGATGAACAGACCTATGGAACAGCTGTCCTGCCCTACATAAGAGGTACTACAGACAAAATTAGTAAGGTACTACACAGACATCACATCAAGACTGCCTTCGAAACAGACAGAAAAATAGCAGCCATCCTCAGAAACCCCAAAGACAAAATTGACCTGGAAAACCAAGGCATATACAAAGTCCCCTGTGCATCATGCCCGGCCACATACATTGCACAGACCAATAGAAGAATAAGCACCCACCTGGATGAACACAAAAATGCAGTCAAAAAGCTGGAACACACTTCCTCACTAGTCCAACACATGGAAGCTACAGGTCATAGCATCAACTTCAATGGCACCAAAACCCTAGCCACTATAGAAAATCCCAGCCACAGAATCATCAGAGAAGCCATAGAGATTGAAAAAAGAGCAGAAAGCATGAACAGAAGAGATGATTCCACCAGGCTGTCAATTATTTGGAAGCCTGCACTCACAAACAAAAAAATCTCCACACCACAAGCCAGGCAAACACCTGGGCACAAACAGATCCCCCCTGATACCTCCAGCTCAAGCACATCCCAACCAGGCACCCAGATGAAACCCAGCTTCCTAACTAATGATAGCCGTCCATTTACCCGAAGCCAAGCTGCACTAAAGGCCTCCAATAAAGTAACACAGTTGCCAGCCAATCAAGATACAAAAAGAGCCAAAAAACCAGACAGAAGATATTAGAAGCAGAACACAGCAAACTCCAAGACCAATAAACACAGACCAAGACTCTCAACCAATCAGGATGAAGAAAAAACCATTCTGTCACAGCAATAGGCTGCCCCAAATTTAAATCTGAAACCACTGTAAAAGTCTAACTCACAGACGAACACTATACAGAAGCCTGATGATGGCAGATGAGATTCTGCTGAAATGTTGCTACAACTTTAAAAGCACCACTACTGTGACGTGGGAAAATACCCGAACAAAGCTGAATGCTATATATATATATGTGTGTGTGTGTGTGTGTGTGTGTGTGTGTGTGTGTGTGTGAAATTAAAAGGGATGGGAGGCAATCAACATAACTGTTCAGTTTGGATTCACTGTAACTGCTATATATTCCCTTCAATGTTCCTGTTTCTGTTGTTGCTTCTACTACTAGAATAGACAATAAACACAGTTCCCTCACAATGAGCAACTTAAGACTAATCTAAATACTGAGGGTGTGAAAATGTGCCAATAAACAGCTTTCAACATATACCCAATTAATTTTTACAGATCCCCAGTTGTCCATAATAGCTCTGAATCAATAAAACGAACAAAAGAATTATTCTTCCTAGACAATCCTATGAGTTCACAGCAACTCTAAGGGCCAATTCATTGAATTGTTTCACTCTTTTGTAGCAGATTTAGAATCATGTAATTCTGTCATCAGCCAAATTAGGGGTTTGACATGCCTCCTTCATATGGATTCATCTCTTATCTGAACACACGATGAAGCTGCAAGACCACACATGCTGACTATCTAATTCCATATAAATCCACGCCAAAATACCAGTTGAAATTAAGTTGTAAAACCAACAACAGCATCCCTAATTTAGCTCAGCAGAATAGATTCCCTTACATAGATTGGGCTTCATGGGAGCTGAAGGAAATGTACATATCCAATTGTGTCACGTTGCTCTGAAATCTTGGCACAAGAGGGTTCAAAAGGCAAGCTTGCCTTCTCCTTAAATACAGAGCAAAACAAACAATGAAATTGATGGGCCATGCACATGACAAAATAGATTGATAGAAAAAATATTTAAAATCACCCTCTTCTTATGGTTCACGGCCAGTAGTGTTGCAAAGGGTTTTTATCTCTATTTAAACCTTGGCAGGGATAACGGAAAACACAACCATAATAATACCCCAAGGGATTTCTCAAGTACCTCATTAAAGGCTGCTAAAAGAGCATGAATCAAAGCAGGTGGTAATTTGGCAGGGAGTAAGTGCACTTTCCCCCCAGATCTCAAGTCCTTTTAAGCCTATTTTCCTGTCAGCCTCTCTCACTCCCACCTTCACCCTTCACTTGTTACATTTTTCTTGTCAGTCATCCTTGTCAGCTACTTTGAATGAGCAGGCATATTCAGAGGCTGATAGCTAATGCCAGGTTGGCATTTGACTTAAAAAATAAATCTGAGATTTGTTTTTGTCTGCCTACATTTTCCTGCCCTGACAGTGGTGAAGTTTCATGGATGGAGAAGTTTGGAAAATGGAAACTGTTAGGTCAAATTGCCCCCTTGTGGTGGCAAGTATCTTTAACAAATCTTTCTTCCTGGATCCCAATAGCATTCTGTGAATCATGCCAAGCATTTCTCGGCCCATTGAATTCTATGTAAAAAAATATGCAGCATTTGCCTCCCCAGTTTATAAGAGGGCATAGCTCTGAGAGCAGCCCTCCCAGGAACTTTGCTGTCATTTATTTATAATATTTTATATCACTGTCCAGTGAAAAAAAATCTATAAATAGAAAGGAGGAAGAGAAGGGATCTTGTTGTTAGAATTCCAATTAAAGAAGAAATGACACAATGAGAGAAGAAGGTGAGAGAAAAAGGAGGGTGGAGGGAAACCAGAAGTTCTTAAAGCTCATTTTCTAATGATTAATTCAGTTAGAAACATTGCAGATACCCTGGGTTTAATTTGACATTGCTATATTTAACATTCCAATATTAACCTATCCAATTTGCCTTTCCTAAACTTATGGGTGAAACATAATAGAATTGTGAGATAAAATACACATTTTTCAAAAGAATTTAATGAAGGTTGGAAATTCAAAAAAAATACAAGTAAAATCCAGAAACACTCACAGTGAAAATGTGCCAAGCAATCTCACCTTTGGTTCCCATCATGGTTGATAATTACTGATCCGTGTCTAAACCTCTTTGGGGGAAGGCAAGATCACACAGCTCATGAGCACCACGGGTCCTCCTGTTCCTGGAGGAAGGTTATCTAGAACAAGGGTGTCAAACTTGCATCATCATGGCAGTGTCACGTGTTGTATCAGAACTTCTTCCCCCTTTGCTAAACTGGGTGGGGGCACAGCCAGCATGTGATGCATCCGGCTCATGAGCCATGAGTTTGACAGCCCTAATCTAGAATCACATTGATCAAGGCCCATGCCTTAATTTAATACTGAAATGCTTTTCTAGAATTAAACAAGGGGATGGGTGTACTACTGTAAGATCTGTGGAATTTCACAACAAGTTGGAAGAGATGGGGCTGGGACCTCATCTTCCAGGGGTTCAGATTTTATGTCATTGGTGAGACATCTCTCAAAAACATCCATTCTTCTTATGCTGTTCAGTGTTAGCAGCCTGTCTGTCTTCGATGATGTCTCTGCTGTACAATATCTGGTGCTGATATACTGTATCTACTCAAGAGAGGGAAGCTGCAAGACTGATCAACTGAAGATATAGAGAGTGCCTGACATTAAGAGCAGCCAGAATCAGAGCTTCTCTGGCAGAGGCATAGAGAAGCTTGAGAACAAGTTATCAAATCCAATAAATCCAGGCAACTGGATATATATGTGGTAGCATCCACGGGGAGGTCAGATCAGCAAGATAGCAGATGAAGATTTGTGATACATGCCACCATCTCTTTGGACTATGGCTGCAATGTTCACATAATCAAAAAAGGAACAGTACTTGGATTGTGATATCCCAGCTATCAATTTACTAATTTTGACACTATCATAGCAACCCCACCTCCCAATTTCTATTTTATTAACTGAATCTCATTGAGCTCCTGTTCTTATTGTTTTTAGGATGAAAATTTATCTTCTCTCCACTCGCCACTCTCAGCTTTTGCCAGCTTTATTTAGTCAGTCTTCTCACCTTTCTGACTGAATGTTGTAATATACTTTCAGTGAAAGTCTCTTTAAGTGTGATTTTAAATTCTGGTTTTAATCACTTGCTTAGCTGCTTGGAGTAAGTAAAAAAAAAAGGCAGCTGGAGGGAAGGAAGAAAATGACTAAAACCATAACCAGTTTTGCATCTCTAGTTTGCTTTGAGTTTTGCAACCTGATGGAACTACTGTTGCTAAGTTATTTTTACCAGTTTCCTATTTGCAGAAAATACTTTGTAATATTACTAAGAACGGAATCTAATGCCAAGTTCATGTCATTTTGGGGTGCAGGAGACATATAATATGCTCTCAGTAGAGCTCTCTCCTCTTCGTCCTTTGCCCTTTCATGATGCATGTTGACTCCACTTCCCTCTGGGCTTGATGGAGAAAAGCCAAGCAGAAATTATTTCAAATTATATAGGCTTTTTCTGCTTCAACATCTTTAGGATGTTTTACTTCCGCCGCACACATGTTGACTTTCCTATTCTCTAAAAATAGCAGGGTAATTGGAAAGAGGATGAGCCTATCTAACTTAGCTTTAGTACTTTATGGTCACATAATATATTAAAAAACAGGGTTGTCTCAGTGATTTTACTCACTGTAATTCTGTGTCCTTTTCTGACCAGGTTTAGTCTCCATTTTCACAAATGCAAAATTACAGCTTCAGAGACTATACACTTGCCAAACAAAGCAAAAATCAGATTTTGTTCCAAGGAGTTTCAAGAAGTGTCCAAAGATTAGGTCCAGCCACTTTCGAACTGATATACCTAAATTATATCCCAAGGCTGCCCAATTTCTAATTGCTAAAATTGTTTCAAACTGATATATACTTATGATACAGTTAAGGATTAAAGGCTGAAGAAAAAAAATAAAACACAATTTCTGAACTTGGCTTTTGTAGTTTGAACAGGAAAGTAGAGATGAGAATATTTAGCTCCACAAAAAATAGCTGTTATGTATGTCTTCCAAAAAAGCTTGCCCCATTCTCAAAGGGCCTGCAATGAAATGAACATGGCAAAAATTACAGCATCCTTGGTATTTATGAATTAATCATCTCCACTTAGAGTGTCTAAGAATTCCAATGTTGTTTTTCAGCATTCCTCCTCATCAGGAGACAGAACCTCCTCATTAAGTATACATAAAGTATATGATACGAAATGCTTTGGTTAGGAGTTACAGCCTCAACTTGCACATCTGCCCCCCTTCAATACACACACACACACACACACACACAGAGGCAGAATATAATTTTAAAACACATTTTGAAATCTGGCACATACATGTTTATGTATTTTGGGATAAGTACAATTTGGAGAATTTGTTCTAAAATGAAGTTCAGGACTCTGATCACTAATTATATCTGGATATGAAAGAAAACTAGGAGGTTGAGGAAGACCGGGGAATAGGGAATAGAGTCAAGCCTTGTCAGATGAGTGGCTATATAAATTTGATAATAAATAAACAAATAAATATAAATAAACAAATACTGAGTTAGACAAATGTTTACAATAGCTATTTTCTGAGTTTACTATAGTACTGATATAAACTATTTATCCCTCCTCTAAGCACCCTTCTTGTTGCTATAATTGTACTGGAAATTCTCAATGAGTTTTAGAAGCTTTCTGGTGTTTCCAAATAAAATCTTTTATTCTATACAATATTCAAAATAAGATATTCTAGCTAAATCCTGGGGTAGGGTTTGTAGCTCTAATCACTATAAAAGCAACATTAAGAATATGTAATTAAATAAGTGAAAGGCATGTTCAGTGCCCATTCTTTTGTCACAAAGTATAAGATTCCCATGACTATAATTTATGCAAGTCAAATTATTTGATCTATATGATCCAGATTGTAAAGCAAAACTTCTCCTCTTGAGAGTCAATTTCATTGGGTCAGCAATGTCCCTCTTGTTATTTTTCAGCATCTGGTAGGGCATAGCAAAATGCTATGTTTCATGATGACGTTCGCTAGCTGGCAGCAAATCAAACAAGTCAATATCATTTTGTGGAAATATTTACTTCAGTAGCACTGGAACTTGTGGGACAAATGGTCAAAATAATAGCCACAACAATATGATCAAAGTCCTACCATCTTGACTTTTTTTTATTGCCTCAGTGAACACATCTGCTGTAATATGAGCATAACTAAGTTTTCAACAAAATATTATTATTGCATTGTCATTCTTACAGGAGTACTCCTTGGCTTCTTCTATTTTCAGAACCATGTTATGAATTATATACCTAAGCATGTGTCAAAGCTTTAAAGATGTAGAATCACAAAAAGATTAGCTTTAGGACTCGGGGGTGAAAAGGTTGGATCTTTTATTGAAGGCAGAAGGCATGTGTATTCACAGTGTATTGGAGTTTAAATGATGACTTTATTAGGAAGGATTTGTTAGGAGGGATTTTATTAATAATGATTGCATATTTGTAAATGTGTTCATTATCTTTTTTGTTTAGGAGAAATTGATGCTTAATAATGCTCTGTGTGTTCAACCCATCTCAGTGTTCTCAATCATATTTAATCCATTGGCATAGTAGCATTTTGCCATTCCCAAAAGGCATACAGAGAAATTCATTGGGTGAAGACTTGGTTTCAGAATAAACTGGGTGGTGAGTAGCTTGCAAGAGTTCCAAAGGTGCTTTTTTTTTGTGCTTCAGAATTACATTGGGCTTTATTCAGCTTTATGGATAATTGATATTTTACAAGTAGACTGTGGTAGGACCAACAGAAGGAGGAGGATTCAATAACCAAGGACTTAAGAATTATTAGTTTTAGAATCTAGGCAGTTTCAAGCAGGCTTGTGTGTGTGTGTTTTTAAATTAGAGTATTAAAGTCTGATAAATTCAATACTTCCAGATACCAAGGAAGTCCTTTAGAATCACTTCATGAGCTCCAATCACTATTCATATAACAATGAATTTGTTTTTCCCTCAGCAGTCAACTTAGTCTGCAAGTCCCAATGTTTTGTAATTTTTTCAAATTGTTTTTCTTTAATCCTAGAATCAGCAGAATAGCAACATCACTGAACCAGATTGTCTTCTTTTCAATAACTGTTATATCAGGCATGTTATGAACAAGATGCCTATCTGTTTGGATGTTGTGATTATTATGGTTGGTCATGCAGTCAGCCAATTGTTTAGACTGGATTTAGTATTTTTCTCTACCTATCCTTTCCAGGAGATGGAATAGGCAGAAGTTGTTGTTTGGTTGCGTTTGATTGCATTGTGGGATGTAAACTGTTCCAAGTAAGGCTTCCTTTTGCAATTAACATATGGTGATTTTGTCAATGCCAATGGCATTCAAGTGATGATCCAGATGATTTTGAGTTGCACCAAGGCATCTAATATTGTTGGTATTATCTTTTTTTTTTTGCCATAATTGTTCTACTTCTATTTGTAAGTATTGTGTGATTTTCTCCAGTTCTTTCTCTTGTCTCTACCCAGGTACTGCCATGTCCACTGTTTAAACCTTTTGCCTTATAATTATATATAATTATATAACATTTTGTCATATAATTATTATTAATCCCAATCCCCACTTGTGTAAATTGTCTAAGACTATTTGGCCACTCAATCTGAAGGAGTTCTAAGAACTCAAGGGATTTTGATGGAACACAATTTCTTCAAAGATCCCAAACCACATTTTTTTTCACCACAACTTAATGGGATGCTATCTCAGGAAAAACACTCCATACATAGAAACATCACCAAAGAATTTCTCCCTCTTCATGCCTTTAAGTTTAAATTTGTAGAAAAAAAACAATCACTGGTATGAGCTGATGCCTAAAATTTCAAGTGTCTCATTTCAGACAAGGATTTATTGATTTATCCATTGTTGATGACAAGTGGATCTAGGGCGGGAGTCTAACACTTCCTGATTAACAGAAGCATTTAAAAAATTTTATTTATCTTTCAGTGTATAGTAAAGAAAAGCACAAATTGAATTTACTTTTATTGCCAACAGGTTCTCTGATACCTAGCTAAACTCTGATACGTATTTAATGTGTTTAAACACCTAAACACTGGAGAGCCCTTTCTCTGGCACAATATCATGGCCTCCCCTCAGTTGTCCTTGAAGACCAATGCAGGAAGATTCCTTACCCAGAAAGGCACAACCTTTGTGACTCTGGACACACAGAAACATTAGAGCATGTGCTTCTCCATTGTTTGCATTACAGAGAGGTCCATATGCCTCTCCTCCATTATTGCACAAGGCAATTCTAAACTTCTCTACTACTTTCAGGTACCAACACTGCTACAACATGCAGCGTTACTAGGTTCTGCAGCCCTCAAAATGTATTGCATATAGATCTGTGTCATAAAGCAATTTTAATGAGCATTTAGTTCATCATACTAGAGTGCTCTGTACTGTGATAGATTTAGTGTGCCATATATTAACTTTTACTCCCCTCCAACCCCATCTAATAGTCCTACACCTCCTTTTAGACTCTTTTAGACTCTCTCTCTCTCTCTCTCTCTATCTATCTATCTATCATATATATATATATATATATGTTTTCTTAAGTTTTCGCGGGTACTTACATATCTGGCATTCAGCTTTGTTCGGGTATTTTCCCACGTCATAATAGTGGTGCTTTTAAAGTTGTAGCAACGTTTCAGCAGAATCTCATCTGCCATCATCAGGCTTCTGTATAGACAAACACTGTACAGACAAACACTATACAGAAGCCTGATGATGGCAGATGAGATTCTGCTGAAACGTTGCTACAACTTTAAAAGCACCACTATTATGACGTGGGAAAATACCCGAACAAAGCTGAATGCCAGACATACATATATATATATATATATATATATATATATATATATATATATATATCAATCACAAGTCTCAAAGATAGATACATTCTATTTTAATACATATTTTTATATCTTCTAGATTTTTATAACTTTGTTATACTCTGATAAATATATGATAAATTGACTGTATGCCATCTTCCTTATGCTGCTCTATCACTGTAATAAAGATTTGATTTGTATCTATCTTTGCAGATACCAAAGTATTGTATAAATATAAATAAGTTAAAATACAAGCCATAAAATTGCTATAAATGACATCAGTTATTCCTATAAGGATGGAAATGGAAATGGGCAGTAGGGTTACTCTCATAGCCATTCTTTGTCACTCAATGACCCCACAATTGCTGTTTTGCCTCCTAATTTCAATGGTGTGATCTCATAAGTTTTCTTTGGAGGAACTGGACAATTTGTAAAGATGGGAATAAAAGCTAATTGGTTTCCAAAGGCTTGATGCTCCCATTTCCATGCTTAAGAGCCCACCAAAATCATACGCATAAGATGAAAGAAAAACTCTTGGCCTTTCTGTAATATTCTAAAAATGTTATCTGGCTGGGGACACAAATTGATGTTGGGAACGTTGTTCAACCTTCCTTTAAAGTCCAAAGGGTGCTTTTTCAAGAGCCAACTGGACTTTCTGTTTTTTTCTTTGAAGATGTTTCACTTTTCATCCAAGAAGTTCTTCAATTCTGAGTCTTGAAAGTCTAGTTGCCTCTTGAAAAAATATCTTTGGGACATCCATGGCCTGGATGACTGAGAATCTCCATAGACATTTAGCTGTGCTCCTTCCTTTAAAGATTTATTCACATGCTTAGGATCAGATATTATGCTTTAAACTTTTCACAAATGGATGAAGGAGAATAAAGTGCTGCCAACCCTTCTGTGTTATGGTTTGGAGGCTTCTTCTCAGTTTTAGAAGGCTTCTAAACAACCTATAAATTATTTACCAATTTAACAACAAAAATAGAAAGCTGTTTATTAATAATCATGAAGGCAATATTAATTTCTAGATGAAAGAAGGCTGAAGGCAACAATTGCAGCTGGCTACACAGACATTTTAACCTGAAATAAAATGCAGGGAAAGGAAGCATATATTTACTGCCTAATCATGAGAAGGTTAGACCTGTTGGACTACACATGATTTGTCCAATCAGCCTGTCCCTGAATATTTCTTGAGATTAGGAAGGAACAATGTCATATTTTATCTGTTTCCCCTGGAAACCATCCCTGCCTGTCTCTTTCTGCTATATATCAAAAGTGGTATTTTCTGACCCCCTCATTCCTTGCTGATTTAGGTATGAGTCAAGCCAGTTAATGCTGTAAGATGGAAAAGCTCATAATCAGGCCTCATAGTGTCAACATTTTGCCCTTTCCTCTACTTCTAGAGTAATTTTAAACATCAAAAAGAACTCACAAAATTTCACCTTGGCTATCAAAGTAGATTGATTATTTTATCTCATCTTATTAAAAACCGTGTGAGTACACAACATAATTAAGAAGAGCTTTGTGACTTACAAGGTTGGCTTCTCCAGAGAAGATTATTATTTGTTCAGAGGATCAGGAAGTATTGCTGTTGAAATTAAAGATATTTCTTCATCTAAAAAAAAGTAATCTTTGTGTTACACATACAGTTGGGAATGAAAAAATAATTGGATGGTGAATGGTGATTATAGAAAAAATAACTCCATGTACTATAAATGTCCCTCAAATTGGCATTCTTTAGATAGCATTAATCCTAATTATAAAGTCAGAGGTGGCTGGAGTCTGTTAATTCTCTGATCCAGCTTATCTGAGAAGTATTATTTTAAAGAAAGATGCTCTATTTATGTACTGTTTCTTATTAAAGACTTTCAAATATAATAATGCAGATAATGACTACAGACCAGGTTCTGACTGGTTCTATAGAAGGTGTTGTGCATGCAATATAATTAATAAAGTGTGAGCTTGGAGTAAGTGTAGAGTTCTGGCCCTGCACTTCTGATTGCCCCTGTTGCATAGTTTTCAAAGACTCTGTCAAAAACGGAGCAGAACTATGGACAAATTGATCAAGAAGCCCTCGCAATTGTCTCAGCTGTGAAAAGATTTCATGAATATGTGTATGGTAGGGTTTTTACTATTGTGACTAACCACAAGCCGTTATTGGGGATAATAGCCAGAGATAAGCCAACTCCCTACATATTATCCCCTAGGATGACCCGATGGTCAGAATTCTTAGCTGCTTATAACTATCGGCTGCAATACCGCCTGGGGAAAGCCATTCCCCACGCTGACGCATTGAGCCAAGCACCGCTTCCAGAGACTCTCGACGATCCGGCACCAACGGTAACCACATTGCAAATTGAAGCGCTCAACTCACCGCCACTGACCACCCGAGATATCGCGAGAGAAACCAAACGCGACCACACCCTAGCATGCGTCCTAGACTGGGTAGAACGCGGATGGCCATTGAACCAGTTATCAGATGACTTCACACCATTCAAAACTCGAGAGACCGAATTCTTCTCCCAAAAAGGCTGTGTCATCTGGGGCGATAGAGTTGTTATTCCAGAATGGCTCCGAAAAGCGCTGCTAAGAACTTTGCACAATGGCCATCCCGGCATCGTGCGAATGAAAGCCCTTGCACGAAGCTACGCATGGTGGTCAGGCATTGATAAGCAAATCGAACAGTGGGTTAAAGCTTGTCCCAAATGCCAAGAAGTCAGCAACGCCCCACCAAAAGCCATGCCTACTGAATGGGAGACACCACATGGATCCTGGTCCCGAATTCACCTGGACTTCGCGGGGCCAACCAAGGGCCACACCTTCCTGCTTACCGTCGATGCCTACTCCAATTGGCTCGAAATTCATCGCATGATGGCTACGACCTCCGAGGCGGTCATCAAGATCCTAAACAGACTCTTTGCAACCCACGGGTTACCAGACGTCCTGGTATCCGATAACGGCCCACAATTTACTGCACTAGCGTTCGAGCAGTACTTCGCTGACCGTGGAATCCGCCATGCGCTCACCTCGCCTGCGCACCCTGCGAGCAATGGCCGAGCAGAACGCATGGTTCAATTTGTGAAGAAAACCTTGCAAAAGGTAGACTACGACAACATTGACGACAAGGTCAACCAAATCCTCTTTTTGCAACACATCACCCCACATAGTGTCACCAACAAAACTCCTGCTGAACTGCTAATGGGACGAAAGCTCCGCTCCCACCTTGACCAGTTGCACCCTGCGTATGAACCAGAGAAACCACTAGGATCCAGCGGCCGCTGTCGCACCTTCCAGGTAGGAGACCTGGTTTATGCAAAAAACCTATCGGGCGACTCGTTGTGGGTGGAAGCGACAGTAGTACGTGCAACCGGCCCTAGATCCTACCTCATGCAATGCCTTGACGATAAACTTTGGAAACGGCATATCGACCAATTAAGGTCGCGGCTTGCAGCAGCCAATTCACAACTCCCCTATGACCAAACTGAGGGGGGGAGGTACAGAAGAAGATGAAGTCCTAGGAAACCCGTTCGAAGGAAATGACAATTTAATTGAAACTCAGGAAGTGGAGCTGGAGGGAGAAATATTTGCACCTCAGGAAATCGAGGAAAATGTGGGCAACGACGTAGAAGTGAACTCTGAACCAGAGACAGCCTCACTGCCAGACAACGATCTACCTCAGTGAGATTGCAACCAGCTGATACAACGAAAATCAAAGAGACTAAAAAGACAACCATCCTATTTAAGGGACTATGTAACTGTGCCCTGAACTAAGGAACCAGGGGGAAGGGGTGTTGTGTATGCAATATAATTAATAAAGTGTGAGCTTGGAGTAAGTGCAGGGTTCTGGCCCTGCACTTCTGATTGGCTGTTAGGTGGCCGGACCGGATTGGCCCGTTCCGGGGAATCCGATTGGCCCTTAACAGAGAGTTCTTATTGGTTATAAAAGCTAGCATTCCTAGCTTGTTATTGGTTAAACATTACAAGATTTGCCTATATAAGGCGAGTTTTACTGATATTAGGAGAGCAAGTCATGATGTAAATAAAGAGCTGAAGTTCACCGTTCAGAAACTTGTCTCCATTCTTTCTCGCCCATGCTCGAACTTAACAGAAGGGTTATATCAAGGATTGTTTTAAGCTTTTTACACTGCTTTTTGGAGGAAATAATCCCCTGGAAATACTTCTTCTTGGCTTGCTAGAAAGATTGACATTTGAACATGAGTTTACAAACCTTTCTGAGTTTTGGTCTAAAACTGGTTTTTGGTGAAGTTTAATTCTGTGCTTGATGATGTTTAATCCTGTATTTATTGATGGGATAATTTTCCCTATTTAGTTTTGTTTGGAAAGAAAATGATTAATCTCTGTTCCTGAAAAGAAACTGGTTTGAGAAATCTGCTCGTTCCTGTGTCTATTTGTTCTGGTAATTGATTTAACAAGCAACAGCTACTGTTGTGATTTAATTATTTGTATTGTGTTTGAATTTTTTCCTGCCTCATGGTTTATTTTTCTATCTGTGGAGTGGGTCTTCCTTCACTGCTTTAGTGGTATCTGGCACTGTCCTTTTGGGGTGTACTTCCAAGAGGCAGGATGCAAGCTTGGCACTGATTTTTTTACTGCCTTTCTGGGGGGCATGTGACCTTTCCTTAAATCTGGATGATTTCCTTGGGATATCTTGTGAGATGATTGAGACCAGCTGGTATCTTTAAGTGTAGCAATTAGATCTAAGGATTGCTTCTCCTGGGTGAAGTGTGCTCTTTCTGGAGAGCTTAAATGACCTCTCTGCTAAAGGGTTTCACTTTATGAGCAAGAGTTGGCTGCTGATAATTATCATTGCATTTTAACTATTTTAATTCTTCAAGGTCCTCTGGCACCCTGTTCACCACATTATAAAAAAGATGTTGAGACTCTAGAAAAAGTACAGAGAAGAGCAACCAGGATGATTAGGGGACTGGAGGCTAAAACATACAATGAACAGTTGCAGGAACTGGGCTTGGCTAGTCTAGTAAAGAGAAGGACCAGGGGAGACATGATAGAGGTCTTCCAATATTTGAGGGGCTGCCACAGGGAGGAAGGGGTCAAGCTATTTTCTAAAGCGCCTGTAGACCAGACAAGGAACAATGGATGGAAACTAAAGAAGGAGAGATTTAACCTAGAAATAAGGAGAAACTTTCTGACAGTGAGAACAATCAACCAATGGAACAGCTTGCCCTCAGAAGTCGTGGGAGCACCATCACTTGAGATTTTCAAGAAGAGATTGGACTGGCATTTGTCAAAAATAGTATAGGGTCTCCTGCTTGTCCCTTCCAACTCTGATTATCTGTTATCTGTTACCTTGCTGATTTGTAACTCTGGCTTGCAGGTATTTTTAATCTAATGATTGGCATTTAGGGAAGCTTTTTGCAAGCAAAGAACCTTTTTGTATTTTTGTACAGGTAATCCTTGACTTACAAAGTGACTATTGAAAGTTACAATGGCACTGAAAAAAGTGACTTATAACCGTTTTTTACACTTATGACCATTGCAGCATCCCCACTGTCATGAGAGGCCAGGTCAGGAGAAGCGCTCTTTGACATGAGTGATGTCAAGTTGGCCACACCCACCAACTAAGCCACGCCCACAGAACTGATTGTTAAAATATTTGAATCCCACCCCTGCCACAGACTATATGTGTTTAAGTATCAGAATCTGTTTTGTTCCTAGGTCTCAGGGTGTTTTTTATTGCAGCCAATTTTTTCTCAGTAGGGTGAATTCCCTCTTTGTCAAGAAGGTAACCAGGGAATTCAACCCTCTCAGTACATAGTTGACACTTATCCTTCTTGACCTTCAGACCAGTGTCTTTAAATTTTTGGAGGACCATTCTTAGTCGCTTTTCTAGTAGACTTCTAGTGGGGGCGGCTATCAAGACATCATCGAAATATGGCACGACACCTTTTATGCCTTGTAGCAATCTCTCCATCAGACTTTGGAAGATGCCAGGTGCTACGCTTACTCCGAACTGGAGTCTATTACACTTGAATGCACCTCTGTGCGTGACTATATTTTGGGCTTCTGTGGTCTCTGTATCTACGGGCAGCTGCTGGTACTCCTGGGCTAAGTCCAATTTTGCGAATATTTTTCCGCCCCCAAGGGAATGAAGGAGGTGTTGGACCACAGGCACGGGGTAAGCGCTCTGCTGAAGTGCATTATTTAGGGTGGCCTTGTAATTCCCACAAATTCTCAAAGATCCATCAGGTTTTATGGGGGTTACAATTGGGGTCTCCCATCGGGCGTGGTCAATCGGTTCCAACATGCCTTGGGCTATTAATTTGTCCAATTGTTCGTCCATCTTTGGTTTGAGTGCAAAGGGCACTCAACGAGGCTGAAGGTGAATGGGCGCAATATCAGGGCAGAGATTAAACGATATGGGGGATCCCTTGTACTTGCCTATCTTCTCGGTGAAAACTTCCTGGAATTCCTGGAGAAAGGCCACTTCCCAGTCATCGCCTTCGGTCTGGTTGATGCCTGCCAGTTCGATTCCCAGTGGTGCGAACCACTGTAAGCCTAGTAAGCTGGGTCGATCTCTATCGACGATGGCAAGAAGTAGGGTTGCGGTGTGGTCCTTGAAGGAGACTTGGACGTGGCTGGAACCGGCGACTGGGATCCTATTCCCTTAGTAGTCCTTTAATATAATTCTCTGAGTGCTGAGGTCCTGGCGACGGATGTCAGGGATCAGCTGTTTGAGGGTTTTCCAGGAGACCATTGATAGGGAAGACCCGGAGTTGACTTCCATAATGCATGGTCGCTTCTCAATGATGACCTTTACTCGGATTTTTCTTGCATCAAGGGATAAAGTGTGGCCAATGGTGATGGTTTGGTGTGCCTCTTCTCGTCTGGTAGAAGTGGCTGGTGCTCAGTTTCTGTAGTAGTGGTTCTATTGGTTGCTTGGGCGGTCCCGATTCACTGGTGGGGTGCCTGTTGTCTGCCAGAAATTATTTTCTCTTTGGTTCGGGCTGGACCCTCGCTTGCTTCTACAGACCTTTGTAATGTGGCCCCTCTTTCCACAGGAACGGCAGAGTGCATCTAGGAATGTGCAGTCTGATCATGGGTGATTTCCCCTGCATCCAGCACACTGATATGAGGACTTACGATTCCGTTGATCTTGCTGATCACGTTCTGACCTGAGTCTGTTGACCTCCTCTCCCTCGCTTTCTGATGAGGATTTGAGGTCTTCATGGTGGGTGGTCGTTGTGTGCCTCTTGGGACAAGGCGTAGTATGACTGGCGAGTTGGCGGTGCGGTCTGTTTGCTCGGCGCATTCAAGCTGCCAACTTCCTGGTTGCTTCTGCTCCAGTAGCATCGGCGATGACATCTGTGAGGCCGATGACTCCCTTCGCCATACTCTTGCTCTGGGTTGTGGGGTCTCTTAGACCCAGAACAATTTGATCTCTCATGGCTTCTTCGAGATTGGCAAAGCCACGGAGTTCCCCCAGGTTTCTGAGGTACACGATGAAGTCTCCAACACTCTCGCCTTCCTGTTGATCCCTCTGGTAAAACTCGTGTCTCCTGATGAGTGTTGGCACTGCTGGGGCATAATGGGCCCGGAGGATTGGGGCAAGGGTGTCCCAGTCCATCGTCTTGACTTCAGCTGGTTTTGCGAGTACCCTTGCCATCTTAAATACAGTGGGCCTGCAATGGGTCAGGAATACAGCTCGTTTCTTGCCAGGCGTAGCATTCTTCAAGTTGTTGGTTTCCAGGAACATCTGAAACCTGTCCATATACGAGTCCCAGACTTCATTAGCTGGGTCAAATGGAGCGGGTGGTATGGCGCCGCTGGTCATGTTGCCGCTATTGATGCGCTCTCAGCCACGTGCTCTGTTAGCATTCAATGAGTGTTCAGTCAGCTCTATCGTCTCCGCATCCCACCCTCATCACCAGTGTTAGATCTGGGAGAGTGGGCGCAAGAATGGAGACGAGGCATTGAATAGTGACTCCAACTCTTTATTAGTGACTTCAGAACAGAGCAGAATACTAGGGCAGCAGCAGCTCCTTTTATAGAGCTGGCTGCTGTCACAACACCCAATGATTTGAGTTTGCCGCGCTGGAAGCATCCAATCAGCGGCAACCCGCTAATAGCCAATCAGATCAGCCGACAACGACCAATCACGATCCGCTATCAGCGGGCCAATCAGAAGTGCAGGTTTACGAGCCTGCTGTGAAAGTAAAACTAAGCTAACGAGTTTGCTTAGTTCGGAACAGAATCTATTTGTCTTCTATTGCTCAGAGGGCAAGATTAAAACTAATGGGTGGAATTCTTAGAGAATGAGATTTTGAATAAATTCCTAATGATCTAAAATCTTCAAAAGTAGAACATACTCCAGATGTTTAGCAGAGGCTGGATGGCAGTCTCAAGGATGTATAGCTGCATTCTGAATTGAAGGTCTTGCACTGAGCAGTCTGTTAGGCTGTATTAATTCCATGATCTGTTTTTTGATCTTAAAACTACCATGTGATCTACTCAGGCAAAACATTTTAGCCTGGGACCGACACAGTGATGGAAAACTATAAAAATTAGGAAAAACTGTAAACCTGAGTGAAATATAAGTTTCTCTGACATTTTGAATTGGGCATACAAATCTATGCTTACATAATAAAAGTGAAGTTTGATCTATAAGAATTCCTTCTCTAGACTGAAGTGCAATAGCCAGGGTTAAAAATGTGTGAGTTATGATATTTAATTCTACTCTGTTTTTTCTAATTTGTGCTGGTTTTAAAAGCAGAGGTGAACAAGGATGAAAAACTATTCAATTAGTAAAGCAGAGAGTACATGTATTCAGAAGTTATCATGATATAGTCATGTTTTGTGGGTGGAAAATTGGCAATTAAAAGCTCTTGAGGTATTGATATTTTCCCCTATTATCATTTGATATATTTCAATTTAAAGTTGTAGAATAACATTTTTAGTCTGTCCCACAATCTTCTGAAAGAAATTGAGCTGAAGACCGAGACTTTTCCAAGACAGATATTTCTTAGCAAACTCAGCAGCAGTCTAAACTATCATTTAACCCTGAAGATGTATTGGTGAGCACAGAAGGAAGGTGTAGATTTGACATATTCACTATGTAACTTTACTGAAAAAAGGAAGTAGTAGTGTGTTTAATTTTTGTACATAAATATGCAAAGATTTTCCATGCTAGACTACATTGGAATCCTAAAATCATTACCTTTCTCCTTGGATCCTTCTTTCTTTTTCATTTCCTACAATAGTCTTAACAATACATTGGTGTTATGTGCCCATCAATGTAAGCTATTATTAATACTAACTAGTAGGACATATAAATGATCATTGTTTTAGCATTTACCATGAGAAATACAAACATAAGTTAAAATAACTGAGGAGAGGTACAAGAAATTTAAGGGAAAGAAAAAGCAAGGAAGGAGCTAGGAAATCCTCCCCGACCTAATCTTGACCCTTAAATATTTGTCTTAGACCAAACTGCTTGAGCAAATATGCTGTTCAGCTTGATAGTTTCCATTTTTCTATTTAAAATGTGTGCATGTGTGTTTTCCTGACAAGCAGAGGAACACAAATGTTGTTCAGAAATGTTTCTCATAGCATTTTCCTTTATTTTTATTGATCCATTCAGTGTATGAAGCAGAATGTTTATTGTCCAGATATGCAGCACAATAGGTAATGAACTCACCAAAACAAAGCAGGCTTCGTAAAATGTGTGTTATTTTCTCATTGAAGAAAATAACAAGCTGCAATGGAAATTTATAAAAGCTCTGCACGACCATTCAGTATCATTCTCAAAGTTTCACTTAATTCTACTTGGAGATTTGATTACTCTACCTGAAATGCCAAAATGCCAGGCCTAGACTGAAGGCTGAAACAATAAAAACAGAAACAGACTCCCTCTTAGCTTTTCCACAGTCATTTCACCTCTTGTAAGAACTATTATTCTTGAACATCAGTCCAATCACCCCATCTCTGGCAATGTTTCCATAGAATGATGTCCATTAGGGGAAAAGATATAAATCATGGCAAACTCTTCTAATAAAACTTTATGGACTAGAGGTATTACAAGATAACTTTCCTATCTTGAAGGAACCCTTTCTGCATTAAATTGTACCCTGAGAAATCCTCCCCCCTCAAAAAATGTGGCTAAGTCTCTGTATGAAGGAAAAAGCTATACTCTTAAGATCCAGTATGGCAAAGCAGGATCTCTGAACAACTGATGATCACTAAATTAGGTTATGTAAAAGCAATAAGTCCAGTCAAACCAATGGAAACTCAATAAAATCCTGAAGATCATAGCATTCTTCACACCATTTGCCTGGACATGAGATGGAAAAAACAGATGGTTCTAGGTCCTCCATGAAAATGTTCCAGATTCTTCCCTGTTCTGTGTTTCAATGTTTGTTGTCATGGCAGAAACACAAACATCCCATGGCATCATCAGGCATTTGATAGGCTTTCCCTATGTTACTACAAATCCTTCTGAACCTCCAAGCCTCTCCTGTGAACCCCCTTTCCACTCCCGTGACATTTTGACTGTTCAATTTAAATAATCATTGTGTTGGGGAAAATTTTAATATTACATACATGTCTAGGGGGGCAGAAGTGGTATTCATCAGGTTCTGACCAGTTCTAGAGAATCGGTAGAGGAAATTTTGAGTAGTTCAGAGAACCAGCAAATCCCATCTCTGACTGGAGATTTTACAGTATCCTTCCCCTGCCATGCCCACCAAGCCACGCCCACAGAACCGGAAGTAAAAACATTTTAATCCCACCACTGTAGGGGGGGTATTATTTTTTCCATTGGGTTTTATCTTATAAGCTGTTTGGAATCATTGAGAGTGAGTTGGGCATCCATATAACTTTTCTTAAATAAGTGTTTGTCACAAGTGCATGCAAGAGAGAAACTACAGTACTATGATTTCCAATGTATATATTGGAAAAGACAGTGCAAATATATACATCTTCCTATTTTTCTTGGTACTTCTGAACACTTCATACGGGAAAACAGGATAAGTAAACTCACCGTAACTGAAAATGGATACATACATGGATATATTTATATTGTTAATAATAGCATTAGAACTCTAAAAAGACAATGAAGAATCCATTTGCTCTTACTGCCATGAATATTATCATTCACTGTACAGGCTTTATGAAACAATTTGAGACAAAAAATAGCATCTTTAAAATAAATCAAGCCGAGCATATGAACTTCAAAATATTATAAAGATCTTTTGACTTGTAAATTGAGAAAAATCTGTTATAAAAGAACTTGGAGAGAATAATCTTCACCCATTGTGCTTTGATTGTCAATCCAACTTTCTATACTGCAGTTGGTTTCTCCAGATGTTCAGAAGGATGAAAGGCCTTAATGGTAATTGTTTTTGCTTTGTTTTTCAATAACAGCAAGTGCCTGAATGAATTTCATCTAAAACATGTTTGGTTCAAACAAAAAGGAAGTTTGCAAACTAGGCTCAGTTAACTAACCCCCAAATATAAAGCTAACACTGGTGAGATAATCAGGAGAGGGGAGGGGCACATCTTATCAAAGAAAAATCTATTTGCCAATCTAGACATGGCCCTCCATGTTACTATTAAGACAATCATCCCGAGGACTGACATTTTAAAAGAACAATTTTCTTTGTTAGAAAAAGAGAAATCTTTGCAGTTATATGTTTTTGTTATTTTTCTCCTTAAGGAGAAGTCCCCTAAATGAATAGCTGCAGGGATACATGTCAGTAATTGCTAGTTATCCTTCTTTGTCATCTTACATTGTTAATGCTGAACCTTTCTTTGATGCTGATGCAATCACAAGAAGCTGTCTTCCAAAGGCATGAAAGAATGTTAAATATTAAGAAAAATTGCCAATGTGTACCAATTAAAAATAAACCCTCCTAAATTTCCAAAATTCTACTGCTGGCTTTTTCCCACTCTTATATTTTTATTTATTAAACCTGTTTATTTGGGAGACCATTTCTCCCTGAAACTATCTGCCATTCTATCAGATAGGATAGGATAGGATAGGATAGGATAGGATAGGATAGGATAGGATAGGATAGGATAGGATAGGATAGGCACTCTCCAGGTCTCTTCCCTGAAATCCCAACTAGCAGGACCTCAGAAACATTTTAGCCTTTTGGAAGGGCATTAAAATTTGGTTTTCACCCAGGCTCTGAAAAGAATGGAAATAGCTGGAACTGCTTGTGGGGCATCCCAAACTGATGATTTCAGATGCCATGTTTTTGTTTTTGATTCTATGGTGTTATAGTTTATAATTTTACAGTTATTATTTTTATTGTTATGAGCACCCAGAGTTTTGATAAAGATTTGATCAAGCCTTACAGATCTTTTAAATCAATCAATCACCTTGCCTATTTTCACTGAAGTGGAAAAGTTGGGTACAGAAGACAGCCCAAAGATAAGCCATTAAGAAATCATTGTAAATATTACCACTCAGAATTTCTTATCAGCTTGGCTACAGGCCCTGCTGACTCAGGGAATCCAAAGACAGCTGGAAGACACAAGGCTGGCAAAAGCTGCTCTCAGTTAAACATGTATATGAGGAGTCAGTCTTGTTGGAAACAGATACTAACTCTTCTGGTCTTTTCAAATGCTCTGCTTGATAGATCCAGCAAACAAGTTGTTAAGTCCTGGGCATGAGTGCAAAGAACGGAGAAGAAACATCAGACGGTGACTTCAACTATTTAACAAGAAAGAACGGAGCACAAGACCTGGGCAGTAGTAGCTCTTTTATAGAGCTTGCTGCTGTCAAACAACCAATGAACTGAGTCTATCACTTTCACAAGCGTCCAATCAGGGGTTTCCGTTAACAGCCAATCAGACTGGCCAAACCTGACCAATCATGACTCGCTATTCATGGGCCAATGAGAATTGCAGGATTACAAGCCTATTGTAAGATGAAGTTCTTTAGGGTTGTATAGCTGCGATGGTTTAATCCATAACACCCCTGCCCCCTTGGTTCCGTCTGAGGGGTGGGGTGATGTATTCTCGCAAATAGGCAGGCCGCTTCACCTGTCTGCTCGACCTGCACTGTTCCACTGGGTTCTGTTCTAGTTCTGGTTCTGGCTCTGGCTCCGGTGGGCTGTCCGCTGGGCTGGATAGCGAAGACTGTGGTTCCGGGTTGCCCTCGTCAGCGCTGTCTTCCGGGTCCCCTGGATCTGCCTCCGTCGCGATGTTGTCACGTAGCGAAGCCGCTCCCTGGTTCGGTTCTCCCTCGGATGGTGAGTATCCCCTGGGCTGATGGGTTTCGATTTCTTCTTTGTCCTCCTCCATGTTCCTTCCCCTCCCCAGCTGGAGGTTCCGGCGCTAATCTGGAACAGAGTTGGTCTATGTGGCGTTTCCACATCTTACCGTCTGCCATTTGTAGGCGATAGGATCGGGGTCCCATAAGTTGCGTTATGGTAGCGGGGACCCACAATGGGTCACCCAAGAAGTTTTTCGCAAACACAAGGTCACCTTCCTGGAATGCCCAACACTTGCTGCTGGATCCCGGGGGTTGTTCTGGCATGTAGTTTGGGTGGAGGCGATCAAGATGCGAGCAAAGTTTCCGGCCCATCAGGAGTTCTGCTGGGGTTTTGTTCGTGGTGCTGTTTGGGGTTATGTGTAGGATAAAAAGCATTCGGTTTATTTGGTCGTCAATGTCGCTGTGGTCCATTTTGTGCAGGGTCTGTTTTACAAATTGAACCATTCGCTCAGCCCGACCATTGGCTGCAAGGTAAGCTGGCGATGTTAAAGCATGGCAGATGCCCCGATCTGCCGAGTATTGTTCGAATGGCAGGGCAGTGAATTGGGGGCCATTATCTGAGATGAGGACATCAGGAAGTCCGTGGGTAGTGAATAGTTTATTCAGTTTTTTAGTGACTGCGTCTGTGGTGGTGCTTTCCATTTTTTGGACTTCAAGCCAATTTGAATAGGCATCCACTGTTAAGAGGAAAGTGTGTCCTCTTGTGGGTCCTGCAAAATTGATGTGAATACGGGACCAAGGACCTTGAGGCATTTCCCACTGAGTTGGGGGAGTCTTTGGAGGAGCGGAGTGAGTCTCCTGGCATTTACTGCATTTTGCTACCCAAGTTTCTATTTGTCTATCTAAACCAGGCCACCATGCATAACTCCTGGCCAGTGCCTTCATCCGCACGATGCCTGGATGTCCCTCGTGCAGCATTTTCAATACCCTATATTGAAGCTTTTCCGGGACTATGACTCTGTCTCCCCATACAATGCAACCTTTCTGAGAGAACAGTTCTGTTTGACAATTCTTAAATGGCTTGAACGTGTCATCGGTTGCACTGACCGGCCAACTACGTTCTACCCAGCTGAGGACTCGTGCCAAAACATGGTCCTTTTTTGTCTCTAAGGCTATGTCTTGAGAGATTAATGGCGGCGATTTGAGGGTTTTGATTTGTAGTACGGTTACGGTTGGAGCAGGGTCCTCTATAATGTCTGGTAGTGGTGAGCGGCTCAAAGCGTCAGCGTGGGGAATGGTTTTCCCTGGGTGATATTGCAATCAGTAATCGTAGGCGGCTAAAAATTCTGACCAACGTGTCATTCTTGGTGATAATATATGGGAAGTTTGTTTCCCGCCAAAATACCAAGTAGCGGCTTGTGGTCTGTAATTATGGTAAAGGGTCTCCCATATACATATTCATGGAAGCGTTTAATTGCAGATACAATAGCGAGGGCCTCTTTATCAAGTTGACTAGAGTTCCTTTCGGTTTCAGACAAAGTTCTCGAAAAGAACGCAATGGGTGCCTCATTTCCATTTGGGAGGACATGACTTAAGATGGCTCCTACTCCAAATGGTGAGGCATCACAGGTAACCATCAAAGAGAGAGTCTCATTGTATTGCATTAATATGGCATTGGAGGTTAAAAGGTCTTTTATCTCTTTGAACGCTTTCTCTTCACGCCGTCCCCAAACCCAAGGAGCCTTTTTATCGAGAAGTCTATGTAGGGGTTCAGCTACGGTTGCCTTCTGGGGCAAGAAAATATTATAAAAGTTAATGAGTCCCAGGAAGGCTTGAAGGTCTGTCTTATTCCTAGGTCTCAGGGCTTTTTTGATTGTGGTTTGTTTTTTTTTGGTGGGGTGGATTCCCTGTCTGTCGAGAAGGTATCCCAGGAACTCCACTCTCTCCGTACAAACTTGACACTTGTCTCGTTTTACCTTAAGACCCATCTTTGAAGATGCATCTTTGAATTTCTGCAGGACTTTTCTGAGTCGTTGTACTAATAATTCTTTAGTGGGGACAGCTATTAGGACATCGTCAAAATAAGGCACAATGCCTTTTATGCCTTGTAATATTCTCTCCATTAAACTTTGGAAAATGCCCGGCGCCATGCTTACTCCAAATTGGAGTCTATTGCACTTAAAAGTGCCTCTATGTATAACTATTGTCTGGGCTTCTGCAGTTGCTGTATCCACAGGGAGTTGCTGGTACGCCTGAGCTAAGTCCAATTTCGCAAATATTTTTCCGCCACCCAGGGAATGAAGAAGGTGTTGAACCACTGGTACTGGATAAGCGCTCTGTTGAAGAGCATGATTTCGGGTGGCCTGATAGTCCCCGCAAATTCTTAACAAACCATCTGGCTTCATGGGCGTTACTATCGGGATTTCCCAATGGGTGTGGTCAATCGGTTCCAATATGCCCTGGGCTATCAGTTTATCTAGCTGCTCATCGATTTTAGGTTTTAAGGCAAAAGGTACTCAATGGGGCTTTAGCCGAATGGGAGCTACATCGGGGCTGAGATTAAATGATATAGGGGTCCCCTTGTACATGCCGTGTTCCTGTGAACACATCCTGGAATTCCTGGATGAGAGTCTCTTCCCAGTCATCATTTCTGGTATGGTGTATGCTGGCTAGTTCAATTCCAAGGGGGGCGAACCACTGTAACCCTAACAAGCTGGGTCGGTCACTATCAACGACAGTCAGGGGAAATGTTGCTGTGCAGTCCTTGAAAGATACTTGGACGTTGCTGGAACCGACAACTGGGATTCTGTTTCCCTGATAATCTTTCAGGACAATTCGCTGTGTGCTGAGGTCCTGGCGGGAAATGGCAGGGATCAGTTGTTTGAGGGTTTTCCAGGATACCATCAACAGGGATGATCCCGAATTGACTTCCATCATACATGGTCGATTCTCAATAGTAACCTTCACGCGTATCTTTCTTGAATTGAACGATGAAGCATGGCTGATGATAATGGTTTGGTGGGCCTCTTCTCGTCTCGTTGAAAAGGCAGATGCTTGGTTTCTGTAGTAGTAGTGGTTGTTCCATTGGTGGTTCAGACGGTCCAGGTTCTCAGGAGGTTTGCCTATCTCCCGACAGAGGTTGTTCTCCTTTCGGTTGGGACTGGACTCTCGTCTGCTTCTGCAGACCTTCGCGATGTGGCCTTTTTTTCCACAGTTACGGCAGAGTGCGTTGAGGAATTTGCAGTTTGATTGTGGGTGGTTTGCCCCGCAACCCGCACATTGGCACGGACATTGCTGGTTCCTTTGCTCTTGTTCCGAGCAGAGCCGGTTGAACTCCTCTTCATCACTGTTTGAGGATGACTCGAGGTCTTTGTGGTGGGGAATGGTAGCATGCTTCTCAGTGGCGAGTGGGACCTTGTCGGCGAGTTGGCGAAGCGGTGCGTTCACTCGGCGCATTCGAGTGGCTGACTTTCTGGTTGCTTCTGCAGCAGTAGTGTCGGCAATGACATCTGCAAGACTGATGTCGCCTTTCACCATCAGCTTACTCTGCACATGTGGTGCATTTAATCCCAGAACTATTCAGTCTCTTAGGGCTTCCTCTAAGTCTGCAAAACCACAAAGGCCTCCTAAGTTCCGGAGGTCAGCTACGAAATTACCAACGCCCTCATCCTTCCATTGGTCCCTCTGGTAAAATTCATGTCTTCGTATCAGTGTAGGTACTGCGGGTGCATAATGGGCCCTGAGGATTGGAGCGAGGGTGTCCCAATCCATGGTCTTCACTTCTGCCGGTTTTGCTAATGCTTTAGCCATTTTGAAAACGGCAGGGCCATAATGAGTCAGGAACACCACTTGTTTCTTGCCAGAGGTAGCATATTTTAAATTGTTGGTCTCCAGGAACATCTGGAAGTGGTCTATATACGAGTCCCAGTCTTCGGTTGCTGGGTCGAATGGAGCGGGTGGTATGGTGCCGCTAGTCATCTTGCCGTCTGTTGCGTGCGCTCTTTCGCCACGTGCTCTGTCTTTGTCTGATATGTTCTAGTCAGCTCTATCGTCTCCACATCCCATCCTCGTCGCCAGTGTTAAGTCCTGGGCATGGGCGCAAAGAATGGAGAAGAGACATCGGACGGTGACTTCAACTCTTTATTTAACAAGAAAGAACAGAGCACAAGACCTGGGCAGCAGTAGCTCTTTTATAGAGCTTGCTGCCATCAAACAACCAATGAATTGAGTCTATCGCTTTCACAAGCATCCAATCAGGGGTTTCCGTTAACAGCCAATCAGACTGGCCAAACCTGACCAATCACGACTCGCTATTCATGGGCCAATGAGAATTGCAGGATTACAAACCTGTTGTAAGACGAAGTTGTTTAGGGTTGTATCGCTGTGATGGTTTAATCCATAACACAAGTCAATCTCAATGACTTATGCTAGCAAACACATACTATTGAGATCAAACCACCACAAAAACATTTCCTTTGGTTGAAATATGAAGGATTTCCCCCTCAGAATCCCAGAATTTAATTTCATTGAAAAGGAAAACATTTGTCACAGAAAGTAAATGTAACAAATAAATGAAAAATTATGCAAAGATCAGTGCAACATTGGTATGTTACTATGGTAGGAAGTGACAATCAAATGCCAATCAGATCTTATGTTATACAAGTCCCGTATTCCAAACCAAAAGCTGTGATGGTTAAAGCTGAGGATGGGAATCATAGTTTGGCATATCTGGGGAACAGTGGAATGACAACTTCTTCATTGTAGGATTAAGTTTGTGACTGTAAATAAAAATGCCATTGTAAATATCTGGGATAATATATAAAGTAAGAAAGTTCCCAGTATAAACATGCTTCTTAACTGATAAGGATTTCCCATGGTTGGTTCTCTATTTTGTTTTTGTTTTGCATTTCATATATCAAAGTCTAGGGAATGTGAAATTATTGGCTAAGTCACAAACAGAAATGTTCAGATGTCACAGTCTTTCAAGTTTTCATAATAGCCATGCTGAGAGCATAGTATTTTCCTATTTTTAACTTTTTTAATCCAATATAATTATAATAATTAGGTTTTTACCCTTAAACAAATATTTCTGCTTAATTTTGTATTTAGTGGTTTGATTCAGAACCTATATGCTAACATTTTCTTTCTAAATGAATGATGGGTTTTATTTGCATTATATTTTATGGTTTTAGGGATGGAATGAAGTGAACTTGGCACATAAAAGGCCCTAGTTCCTTCTCAATCAACTTGATTTTGAAAGAGTCTAAGATCTTGGAAAGCCATCATCAGTCAGTACTAGAAAATAATATTACTAAAGGGAGTTGAGAGTTTGCAGTGTGTTCTGTGTCCCTGCTTTCTTCCATAGTCCCACTCTCTCTTTACATCTTTTTAAGATTCTCAAAATACCTTTCACACATTTTCTTTATATGTCTATACCAAATGTATGAGGGAAAAAGAATGGCCACTGAGAATACAGAGGCACAAAAGATGGAAACTGAACTATGGAGGCCTAGACTGCAAAGACTTAGAACCTCCATCTGATGCTAGTCCTAAGTGATGCATCAGTTGAGATGCCTCGATCACCTGCTCTGAGAGGGCATTAAGAAGAAGACACCAGTGCTACTTAATCAAATAATTGTGTGAGCGCAGCAAGGCTTATAAACGGGGGTGGGATTCTACCAGTTCGCACTTATTCACTAGAACTGGTTGTTAACATTCTAAGCAGTTTGGAGAACTGGTTGATAGAAGAAATTACTGGCCTAATCCTGTAAGGAAGGCAGGAAGGAAACATTCTGGTGTTGCTTACAGAAACTGTCTCTCTGTTAACCCTTATTACATTCTTGGCAGGACTAGACTTCCTGTCTCAGGAACTTCTCTGGAGTTTTTTTTCCCCCTCCTTTGCTGGTCCTTTGCTTGTGTGACCATTCAAAGTTACAATGGCACTGAAAAAAGGGAAGTATGACCATTTTTCACACATACGACTGTTGCAGCATCCCCACAGTCATGAGAGGCCAGGCAAGTAGATGGGTGCCTCGATGTGAGTGATATTGAGTTGGCCCTGCCCACCCAATAACATGACCACCAAGCCACGGCCACCAACTTAGGCACACCCACAGAACCGATTGTTAAAAAAATTGAATCCCGAGACTTCCGGTTTGCGTGGCTTCGGGGCAGCAGGAATTCGCGACAGCTCGCGATTCCTGCTGTGCTAGCCATCGAGGTACCCCCGATCCAGATGGGTCAGGGGGATATGGCTGCCCTGTAGGGACAGCTGAAGAGAGAGGGGAGTCGGATAGGGAGGTGGGGGCATCGCAGACCCCCCCCTTCTCCGGGAAAACCCCTTTTTCCCAAGGCGGTGGAGCGGCGGTCAGCAATGGCCGCCACGAAGAAGCCAGCAACTGGGTAAGAACTGTGCTGGAGGAAGTGTGAAGAGTGAAAGTTCTGTCTGAGCCGGGTCAAGTAACACCTTTTAAATTGCCTGGAATTGAGCTGCTTGTTGCTGGAGGATACATTGTATCCCTAAGAAGAGCGAAAAGCGGCGGAGAAGCTGTTAAAGGGAATTTTTTTTTTTTTTACTCTCCCACCCCACGGAAAAAGCAGAAATATTTCGATATATTAGACATTGAAAGTGGATTGCTTTGAAAGTTGAAGCTAAGAGACAAAGGGATTTTTGGACATTGAAAAATTTGAGAAATTGGAAAATCTCTGCTGGAGGTATGGATTTTTGATTATTTAAAATTGTCATTGCAAGTGGGAAGGGAGAAAAAAAATTGGAGCAGAAGCTGAAAAAGGAGGAGATTGTCTAGAACATCTTTGTGGATCCCAAAAGAAGATATATGGTAATTGGACCTCTTTGATTAAATTTGATTAATTCAGAAAGAGAAAGAGAAGAAGGAAGAAAAGTATTAACTTTTGGAACTTTTTTTTCTTTTTTTAATTGCTTTTGATTGTCTTTGATTAAAAATACTTGTGGTTGTTTTGGAAAAAGTTTCCCTTTTCATAATGGCATCGTCTGTGGATGAACTAGAGATTGAATATCAAAAATATAAAAAAGAAGATACTTTGGGCGCTTTGTTTCAATTCTTAGAAATGGCGTTATGTTCTTTTGAAAAGTTGATTACGCAGCAGAAGGACTGGGACAAGGAAGAAGAGGAAGAAGAAGCCATCTTTGATGAACAATGGGTCCATTCCGGAGAGGAGGAGAAAAAGGATAAGAAAAAGGGGATTTTAAGAATTATAAAAACAACCAAAAGAGAGAAAAATGAGCGAAAAGATGGAGGCAAGGTTAGAAAGCAAAGGAAAAGGAGCAAGAAAAGCGAAGAGAAAAAGCAAAGGGGTAGAAAGGGCAAGGAGAAGAATAAGCAAGAGAGAAAGGGGGGGAGGAGAAGCCTTAATGGGGGGAAGCAAGACCTAAAGAAAAAAAGTTTATTTAGAGACAATGGGTGAATTTAATTTAGATTAAAAGAGGGATTCTGGAGGGTATATAAGAGTGTGTTTTTATATGTATAGTTAGAATATAAAATTTATTATGTAATTTTAGAATTTTTTAAACAGAATCCCAAGAAAGATTGCTATATGTAGTATTTCTAAGTTAGGGTAATGAGTTATAGATGTTACTCCAATTGGTGTACAGGAGAAGTATAGTAAAAGAAAAAAAAGATGAATGGATAATTGGAAATAGAACAGACAAAGAATGTTGTTGAAAATAGTAATAAGATATGGAAGGATATATATGCTTTTTTTTTTTTGGATTTTGTATATTGATAAAAGGCAATAAAATTTTAATTAATAAATAATTTGGATGGAAAAGAGAAGTAGGGACAAGATATGAAGTTAATATTATATGAAATATTGATATTATAATCTGGAAATGTTATGCCTTATTGGTCTATTATTATTATTTTTTCTTAGAAAAGAATTTATAAGCTGCTATGCCTTGATTCTTTGTGCATTGTTTTTATAAAACTGATAAAAATGGTTTTTATATAAATATATAAAAAAGAAAATGATAATAAGATATGGAAGGAGATATGGGTTGAATATGATGTTTGAATTTGTGTCTGTGTAAAGAGTTTTAACCCGGGAACAGACAACCTTCAGAAAAGATCTTTTAGTTTTGTTTATGTTTTGTGTTTGTATGTTTGTGTATTGTGCTTATGGTAAAACTAACAAAATTTGTTTTTTTTTTTAAAAAAAAAAAAGGAAAAAAGAATCAATAAAACCTTGGAGGAATGTTAGACGAGAATAATTTAAACAAGCCAGAAAGAAAAGAATATGATGACTAAAATGGATAAATATGGAAGAGAAATGAAATTGAATAGGAGTAAAGAGAAATAATGAGAAATTTGCTGAAAGATATTTGTGTGTCCATATGGAGATGGGATAAATTGGAATTATGCTGTATAAAAATAATGTTTTGTTTGACTTGTAAGGATTTACAATGTTAAGAGGTTTTATGTGTTTATGTATTTAATGGTTAATGATGTGTTGTTTTATCTTTAAAATTAATAAAAATTTGTTTCAAAAAAAAAAAAAAATTGAATCCCACCCCTGCTTATAAAGCAATTCTCACATGTGCTCTCCCAAGAACTATTTTAACAGTGACACTATGGAGAAACTCATTTTCATAGGCAAAAGCAAAAAGTATAAGAATTCTTAAAGAAAGATCCAGGGGCCATTAAAAGATATTATGAGAATGAGAATGAACAAGAAGAATTTTCTGTCATTGTGGACTGGATACCAAAATTATTAAGAGTTACAAGTAAATGAGAGCTTCCTCCAATCAATAACATTTAAAGCTGGTCTTTATACACTTCAGAACTTGTGGTGATCCTACTGTCAAAATTCAGTGTAAACTACCAAACCACAGAGATTTCATTTCTGACTAACTTTCTAAATAAATGCAATGGAAACTAAATAAGACTTAAAATATAAAGAAGATCCACTTAATCCTAATAAATAAAGTACCAAATCCACAAACTCACTCATTCCTTTTAATATCAGTGTGATAGGGTCCCAATTATTTTATATTTTGGGCTGGCAAAGAAAAGCAAGTTACCCAGAAAGCTACAGTACAAGTAGCAAAAACAAGTAATATGCATATGTGGGGGGGGGGGAATACACAGGTACAAATATGAAGTCCATCTGTGTGTACACCTGCACATCAACCCTCTTAGAATTCCTTCATTTTCTTCACAATTCTTTTCGGTCAGTTTGATATAGGATACAGAAGCTTTCTCTTAAGGCAACTTGCACAATTCATAAAACATCAAAAAAAAACCTAACAGCTGAGTTTAATAAAAGAAAGTCAGACAGTAGAACAAAGCTCACCAAATGAAAATGTTTAAATCAACAGCACACTTCAACTGTGAATTGGGAGTCAATAATGAAGTAGTCTGCCTGAAAGCAACCTGAAACAGCATTCACTAAATGCCACAAAAGGGTTTCTGTTGAATTTCCCTCCATGAATCAGATTTACTTCCATGCATCTCACTGTGGAAAGAGATAAAATGTGTGCCCATTAGGGGACACTGCATTTTTTCAACTTTTCTTCAGCATTTAAAGCCTCAGTACTCTGACCCACCTATTATTTGATACCCCTAGAAAGAGAACAGGCTGGCAGGCTTTCAGTAAGTAAGAAGGGGTTTCTGTCCTGTCAGTAATTTTATGCTGAAAAAAGATAATTATCAGCAAATAAAGTAGTCCTCCTTCTCCTCTTCCTCCTCCTGGTTGCACCTCAATTTTTTTTTAATTATAGTTGTCCTTCTGTAACTTTAATAGGCACTGAAAGGTAGTAGACAATAGATCTAGTTATTACATATTTGCTTTTCTTCCAAGAACTTACATTGGCATCCACTGTTCTCCAACAGATTTTTTTTTTTATCCTTGCAATAGCTCTATGAGATCGGTAAGCTTGAGAAATAAGGAGAATGACTCAAAGTTGCCCAGTAAACTTTATGGCTCAATGGGGATTTAAATCTGAGTAATTCCAGTTCTTTTCCAAATGTTCAAATCACTATATCCCACTGGTACCATGTTGAGAAAGGAATGATCTGCTGTATTTTACTGCTGACTTTTCAAAATGGTTTTTGTGCTTGTGGCTCTAAGGCCTTACAAAAAAGTAGTAGTGTGCACTGTGTACTGAACAAGGCTTTAAAAAAGAAAAAAAAATAAAGCCAAGAGCACTGTCCACACACACACAAAAGTTCCTTTTCCATATGCTGCAAATTCTGGTTAACCCTCCAATTTCCTCTATCAAAGTTTGTTGAAATTCAGCTTGGATTCCTATCCCGCTTCAAGTTGGTTATTAAAGAAGAAGTGACTGCAGCTGAAAAATACATTCTGATCTTGTCTATTTCCTTTCCTACTCTCTGGTCATAGAGTTTCTGAGTTGAAACATAGAGCTGAATCATTTTATTTCCCTGTTGATGTTTGTCATGAGAAAAAAGAAGCAAAGCACTGAACAGTGAACCAAAATAATAGAGATTATTTTCCTTATCTTGCTTTCACCAATGATCTGCATTCCTTTATATGAATTATATAAAATGACTCCTTTTACACAAACCTTTGCCTGAAATTTTTGTGCTTTGCTATCTGCCTCCTGTCTTTTTTTCAAGGCCAGACTATGCTAAATTACAGTGCCAAAGGGTACCTGGAGTCTTCATAGTTTCTTTGATTTTTTATGTAGTTATATTTCCTCTGCTAGCCCAGGAACATAATTTCAAGCAGAAAAAATCAGTTTTTAACTAAGAAAACTAAAAAAAAAAATGCCTTTACAAATATAAGTTCAACTTTCAAATACCACACAGTATTTTTTTAAGAATATTTTAATTAATTTCAGTATCCTTAAGCCTTACAAATTCTGCTGCTTAAAGCCCAAAGCCATTGCCAGTTTTCCACCAGTAAAATCACTAAAGTTAATTATTCTCAGAAAACTATTTCCTGCTTCCCCTTCAACCCAAAAGATAGTACCACTCTTTTTTTTTTTGATAAAAGTTTTATTAATTTTAACAACAAACAAAAAACATATAAGACATAAAACATAACATAAATATATATATATATATCATTCTTCATAAATTTACAGTGTGTATCGGTTGGTTTACCACTCCCTTTTGTGCATCCATTTCATAGTCATCAAAATAATTATATTACAAAATAACTCACATTATCAATCATCAGTAAAATATCCCAATATCATAATTGAACAATCATTTGACTATAATTTTACTAATTCATACTTAAGCGAGATAACTATAATTAAGTTAAGTTATTTTATAACAAATCATAGAAACATACCAAATCTATCTTAATAAAATATTCTAAAAAATTATCAAAACCAAGAAAAATTGTATTTTCATTATTTCCTAAATTTCTAAATATTCTATTATTATATTGTATTATCTAACCATTGATAAAAAAGATCCCAAACTTCATAAAATTGTTTATCTTCTTGTTCTCTAATTTCAAATGTCAATCTACTCATTTCAGCACATTCCAGTATTTTCTTAATAATTTCTTCCTCTAATGGTATTTTCTCACTCTTCCAATGTTTAGCAAATACAATCCTAGCTGTTGTTAATACATTTACAATCAAATACTTTAAGTTTTTATTATATATATCAGGTACGATTCCCAATAAAAAAATCTCTGGTTTCCAATCTATGTGTTTCTTTGTCATTTTTTCCAGCCATATGCGAATTCTAGTCCAGTATTTCCTGGCCTCCTCACAAGTCCACCACATATGGTAATATGAGCCAGGTATCTGATGACATTTCCAGCACTTTTCAGATTTATTCTTGAACATTCTTGCTATTCTTGTCGGGGGAAAGTGCCACCTGTAAAACATCTTATACAAATTTTCTTTATATGCTGTTGACATTGTCATTTTATAATTTTGAGACCACAATTTTTGCCATTTCTCTAAATCAATCCCATATCCAAAATTCTTCCCCCAAACAATCATAGTTTCTTTAACTTGTTCTTCCTCTAATTTAATTCCCTGTAAATAACCATATAATTTTTTAATCACTTTTTCATCAGTACCTGTCAAAATCCTATCTAAATCAGTCAATTTATCATAAAATCCTTCTATTTTAGAATCTTTAAGATACCTTGCATGTACTTGCACATATGAAAACCAATTCATCGTTATACCTTGTTCTTCTAAATTTTGCATCATTTTAAGTTCACCCTTTTCATCCAATATTTCCCCATATCTAACTGTTTGTTCCTTCTTATAAGTTATAGGATACGAAAAAGCTTCAATAGTTGATAACCAAACTGGAATTTTCAAATAACATTGTTTCTTAATTTTCTCCCAATTCAACCATAACGATTCCCATATATAATGCCTTTTAAAATAACCCTGTGATTTAGTTCCCTTATACCATAAAAAAACATGCCAACCCAATAATAAATCATGACCTTCTAATGCCAACAATCTAGTCTTTCTTAACATTATCCATTCTTTAACCCACATTAAGTTTGCAGTTTGATAATACAACTCCCAATTAGGAAGGCCAAATCCTCCTCTAATTCTAGCATCCTGTAAAAGTTTTAATTTTATTCTCGCTTTCTTGCCTTGCCATATATACTTCAACACAATTTTATTTAATTCTTCAAAGCAATCCTTACTTAACCTAATTGGTATTGTTTGGAACAAAGATAAAATTCTGAGTAAAATATTCATCTTAATTGTTGAAATTCTACCTATCAATGACAATTGTAGGTTTTCCCATTTTTTCAGGTCGGATGCTATCTGCTGTTTAAGTTTAATATAGTTATTCTCTTTCAGTGTGGTACATCTTGACGTCAAATATATCCCCAAATATTTAACTTTGTTCGTAACTTGAATTTTCAATACATCTGCCAGCTCTTCCCTTTGTCTTAATAACATGTTCTTTGTCAGAATCTTTGTTTTGTCTTTATTTATTTTCAAACCAGCCATCTCACCATACATCTCTATCTTTTCCAATAGTTTTAAAGCTGTCTCTAAAGGGTCTTCCAAAATAAAAACCAAGTCATCCGCAAAGGCTTGCAATTTAAATTCTTCCTTTTTGACTTTCATTCCTTTTATGTTTATATCCTCTCTAATATTTCTATTTAAGACTTCCAAGGTCAATACAAATAACAAAGGAGATAATGGGCATCCTTGTCTTGTACCTTTTTTAATATTAATAGAGTCTGTGAATTCTCTATCTATCATTACTTTTGCCGTTTGCTTATAATATACGGCTTCTATTGCTTGGATAAATTTTCTAGCAAAGCCCATCCGTTCCTGCTGTAACTATGTATCATTCATGTGTTTGCAACATTGTATCATTCACGTGTAATCATTAACTTCTGTCTCTTCAGTGACCTTTGCAAGGCACGTACAAGGGACAAGGAGCTAGACGGTTGTTAATAAGCTTATCCACACTGTAAATGATCTGTCCGGTATGCAGCTTTGTAAACATGCACATCCTGATGAGATTATCATGTTTGACTTGAGCTTTGATTAAATCATTTTCTTGTAAAAAAGCACAATAAAAGAGCGTGTGCCAAGACATTCGGGGCGCGCTCATCCCGAGGAAACCTCGCTTCCTGTCGTTTCTCTCTCCCTCGCTCCCTTTCATGAGCCGCTCATCAGATGCGGGATAGCAGATACCGCATTCTGGTGACCCCGACATGATTCCCTAAGGGGGATATGTTGCGACACGCCCATATCTTATCAGCTCGATAGGAGCTGTGCATCGCCAGGCCTGAAGTGAATTGCACATCATCAGATCTGAAACACGGTCTCGACTTTCGTAAGTATGGGTGGAAACTTTTCTCAACAACAGATGCATCTGAAGGAATTGAGGGAGTTAGTCGCTTCTTCTTCTAAATATTCTGCTAATTTAAAGGGCTCGCCTGTAAAAATGAAACCTATTGCTACATTATTGGCTTATGTGTGGCAACATTGTCCCAATTATTCAGAGGAAGGGTCCTTAAAAATTTCCACTTGGCAAAAAATTGGTGAACATCTCCATAGTCCTCCTCGTGCACCTATTGGCATTTTGGTCACTTGGAGGAAAATTATGGAGGCTTTAATGGTCCATTATAAAATAGAAACAGGGAGTGTGTTTGAATCTCCCCCGCCAAGTTATGATAACTTTTCTGTCCTTCAACCCTCCGCTCCCGATGGTCATAAGTCATTACGGGAGCCTCCCTCCATTCAATCCACTTCCATAAATTTAGAGCCCCCGTGTCCTCCACCACCCTCCCGAGGTGGGGGGGGTATTGTAAAAGCCATTCAACAAGCCTTTTATGAAGGGGAAATGGATGAGGACACCCTTGCAGCTGCTTCCCTCTATCCGGTCATACAAGCCGGCAATCCCCCAGCTCCTCAGTATACCCCAATGCCATACAAAATAATTAAGGATTTGAAAGCAGCCTGCAAGGAAAATGGTATTCAATCCCGCTATGTACAGGGTCTTTTAGGGTCAATTACCCAACCAGGCGCTGACTTGATAAATGCTGATTGGCGTACATTATTTGCCATGATCCTCACGCCTTCACAATTTTTGGTCTGGGAGTCAGAATTTCATAAACGTACCGCAGCCGCAGCCGCTAGAGGCTTGCCGGCTAATGTCACTTTAGATATGCTTAACGGTACCGGCACCATGCTTACCATTGCCCAGCAGACTGCCACAGACGCAGCTGCTTTCCCTATATTACAGGATTGTGCTTTGGCCGCGGCTCAAAAAATTGATAATGCGGGATGCGTGCCCAAATCTTTCTCTAAGATTATCCAAGGACCTTCTGAGCCTTTTTCCTCCTTTATAAACCGTCTCACAGAAGCCTTGGAGAGACAAATTGATAATGAGGAGGCTTGTAATGAATTGGGTTTAAAACTTGCTTATGAAAACGCAAACGCTGATTGTCAGAAAGTTTTGCAACCATTAATTAACAAGAAAAATGTTACCTTGGCAGATTATCTTGCAGCCTGCCGAATCATAGGAACCACATCCCATTCCATGTCTACTCTGGCTACAGCCATTACAGAAGGCATGCAGCAGAACATGGGCTCTCTTCTTCCCATTTCCCAACAAAATACTCGTAAAATGGGTAATTGTTTTAATTGTGGCAAGCCAGGTCACTTTAAGAGCCAATGCAGAGCCCCGGGTGGGGGAGCAAATATGTCAAGAAACCAGGTAGCTCACCCAAAAACGCCATGCCCTCGATGTAAAAAGGGCTATCACTGGGCTAGTCAGTGCAGAGTCCAAAAGAATGAACAACAGAATAACCCTACAATCATTCAAAAACCCTATTTGAATCAGGGAAACTAGAAACGGGGCAGGCAGCCAGCCCCACAACAAAGGCTGCTGAAACTTGCAATTTTTCTTCTTTCGCTTACGATCTTGTTGCTAATGAAACTGTTACTTATCTCCCTGGTATCGCTGACTTTCTCTTTTTACACCCTGTTCAGCCTTTTCACATGCCCCCCGATATTCCAGTGCTTGTCTTTCCTGTAAGGGATTTAGCTGAACAAGGTATTCTTGCCTCTCCTTTTCTGCATGACCCCACTGTATTGTCTGATGTCTGTCTGTCCGTACTAGCTAATACAGAAGTTACTATAAATGAGGGGGATGTTGTGGCAAAAATGATTGTGCTCTGAGACCAACAACAAGAGCAACTCTATGCAATTGAAAGACCAATTAGTCAACCGAAACCTACGGTAACATTCTTATTGAACGGTCGATCCTTTCTTGGTCTTTTAGATACTGGAGCGGATATTTCCGTCATCCGAACCGCTGAGTGTCTGGACACCTGGCCTGCTGATGTGGCACCAGCAGTGAGAGGAGTGGGGGGACTTCAGGAGACTCGCATTAGCAGAAACTGGGTAAAAGCCCATTCCCCTGAGTCTCAATGTGTTACTTATATTAAACCAGCTGTAATTCCTCTGTATACTAATTTGTGGGGAAGAGACCTTATGTCACAGTTTAATGCGCAACTTACCCTCCATTAACCATGCTTCGCTTATATTTGACTAACAACAACCCTGTGTGGATTGATCAGTGGCCTCTCCCTTCTATAAAGCTTGAAGCCTTACATTCTCTTGTTCAAGAACAATTAGATAGAGGTCATCTAGAACCCTCACTGAGTCCATATAATACCCCAGTTTTTGTTATCAAAAAGAAAAACGGCGCTTGGCGCTTCCTTCAGGATTTAAGGGCTGTGAATTCGGTCCTCCTTCCAATGGGACCCCTGCAATGTGGTCTTCCAAATCCTAACATAATTCCTCAAGAGTATGACCTTGTCATTATCGATTTAAAAGACTGCATTTTCTCCATTCCATTACACAAGTCAGATAGAAAATTATTCGCTTTTACAGTACCAACTTTAAATAATCAAAGACCTACCAAACGATATCAATGGAAAGTCTTACCGCAAGGCATGTTAAACAGTCCAACTATGTGTCAATTTTTTGTGGATTTAGCCTTGCAACCATACAGGGACAAATATCCTCATTTTTTAATCTATCATTACATGGATGATATATTGGTACCTGCACCTGGCCCAAAGGGCACGGTATTAAAAACTCTGCCGTGCCTGACCTCCATTTTAGGTAAAGCAGGGCTCATTATAGCCCCAGAAAAAATACAATCCAAACCTCCCTTTTCCTATTTAGGTCACAAGTTACTTGCTTCAGCTGCTGTTCCTTCCCTTCCCCTCCCAACACTTCCCCCGAAACCAACACTCGTGATCTTACAACAGTTCCTGGGAACCTTAAATTGGGCACGTCCTTATTTGGGTTTGACTACAGCTACATTAGCTCCTCTCTTTAATGCTCTCATGCAAGGTAAAGCCCCATCCGATGTTATCATTCTAAATAAAGAGCAGTTGCAGGCATTAAAAGACATTTCCCATTTACTGGCTACTAGATGGGTGGATCGAGCTGTAGAAAATTGTCCTTTATCAATTGCTTTACTAAATACTGTTCAGAGACCCACAGCTGTCATTATGCAATCTCATCAGACACAGGTTCTGATTTTAGAATGGCTGCATTTGTCTCACACCCCACAGACCACAATCACTAGTAAAGCCTCTGCATATTCCCAGTTGATCTTTAAAGGTTGACAAAGATGTAAACAACTCATGGGATATGAGCCTGTTTTAATATTCACTCCTTGTTCATTGACTACGTGGGAAATGCTATGGTGTAATTCAGAAGAACTACAATACGCTTTAGTAGAGTGGCCAGGGCAAATTTCTTGCCATTTACCAGCTGACCCATGGTTCACTTTTCTTAAAACTCTCCCTTTTGAATGGCATTCCCCCCTCTCAATATCTCCATTAGTAGATGCACCTACGCTTTATGCAGATGGGGGGAAAATGTATGGTGCTTGTGCATAGTACCAGGAGGGAGAGTGGAAAACTAAAATTACCCCTCCGCAATCTTCTGCTCAACAGGCAGAACTTGCTGCATCTCTTATTGCGTTTCAACAGTTTCAAAAAGCTCCTTTTAATTTAATAGTAGATTCCTTATACGTTTCTCAGATTTTGAAAAATATATATCAAGCCTATTTATCTCCTAGCATATCTGTTTCTTTGTTAAAGTTGTTGCTTCCTCTACAGCAATGTATCAACAGCCGCACGCATCCATTCTTTGTAGCACATATCAGGAGCCATCAACCTCTTCCTGGTATATTACAGAAGGGAAACAAGGTGGCAGACGCAGCTGCAGCAGCTGCATCCGGTAAATCAATTTGTAATCTGACAGCAGCCGAAAGCCATGATTATTTTCACCAAAATAAGAAAGCTTTGCAAAAACAATTTTCCCTAACTCAGGCAGAAGCTGCTGCCATTATTCAACAATACCCCACATGTAGTAAGCAAGGACATTCCATTCCCATAGGAGTAAATCCTAGAGGATTAAAAGCTTGTGAAATTTGGCAAATGAATGTAACTCAGTATCCACCTTTTGCCCCTTGGAAATATTTGCACGTTTCCATAGATACATATTCAGGGTTTATTCTGGCCACCCCTCAAAGGGGAGAAACTGTAAAACATGTCATCAATCATTCAATTCATACCTTTGCCTCGCTGGGACGTCCAAAAGAAATCAAAACTGACAATGGACCTGCCTATACAAGTTCTGCTTTCCAGGACTTCTGTAACAGATGGGATGAAACCCACAAGTTTGGGATTCCCTACAACAGCCAGGGGCAGGCTATTGTGGAACGAGCGAACTTATCTCTGAAACGTGCTCTTGATCGATATTCATTGCGGGAAAAACCCCCGAACCTCCCAGCATTGCAAAATTCTCTTAACATTTGTCTTTACACTTTAAACTTTCTCAATCTGACTGGCATTCCTCCCACTTCTGCTGCTTCACGTCATTTTTCCTCCCCCTCCCCCCTGCCTAACAGACCTCTGGTATATTATCGCAGATTGCCAGATCCTGCCTGGCAGGGTCCCGCTGAGCTTCTCACTTGGGGACGAGGCTACGCTGCGATCTTACTGCCAGACAAAACCACTTGCTGGATCCCTGGTAGGGCGGTTAGACCCTATCATGGGAATTCCTCCGCTACATCTGTATCTTAAAAACTCTTCCTGATATTCTTGCCTATATCTTCTTTGCAATTTCTACCTTACTTCAACAAAACCTATGCTTCCTGTCAAAAGACTATTCGTGTTAAAACTATTTCATTAACAGAAGGCTATTATACTTGCTCCATGTGGGTACGTCATGAAAACGCTACCCGTAGTTTTCACTCTGTCACTTCTGTTTTGTTTAAAGAACACTCTACCACTCGCTCTTTTGTTCCTTCTTTACTCTTCCTATGGAAAGGAACCTTAAAATCTTTTTCTCTATTCAATCTAAAACATAGGGGGACCTAGATGTCCTTCTATTGTATTATGGGTTTCCCCACCCTAACTAACATCCTTGATGAATTACCAAATTAATCTTTATTGTCATTATTGTAATTATTATCCTTTTTCTACTAATTGAATTCGCTCCTCATCTCGTAAATGTTCTACAACTAACTTGTCCTTAGCCCTCTCTCCTACTTGTGATGTTTTTATATACCCGAACTCTGATCCTGTCAACAAACGACGCTTCAAAAGAACTGTCCATGACGATCCGCAGAAGCCTCCTAGAAGATACAATATTGCTTGGACTATAACTGACTTTCAAGGAGTTCGTTTAAGTTCTACAACCAATTTTTCTCGCATAGAAGACTTCTACCCACCACTTTAATTCAATTTGGCCGACGCACCCACACAACCAGGGGATATTCTGCAATCTACACCACTTCAGGAGGAACTTTAACATCACGCCTGAAAGGAATGTATTTTATCCCTGGCAATAATTTTGTTTGGACTTGTTCCACCGGTTTCATGGCATGTGTCCACGGGGATGAAATTGTTAAATCCAAATCATTTTGCATTCAAGTATGGCTTGTGTGTATAACTCTGATGATTTTATATCCCTACAGGTACCCATGGAATACCCCCTCTTGCAAAATCGTAAAGATTTAGATCTGTTATTTTTTTTAAAAAAAACAAGGGGGATTGTGTGCTATGCTTAAAGAAGAATGTTGTCTTTATGCTGATAGCGGGGGGGGGGTTGTTTTTTTTTTGCCATGGTTTACAACCTTTTTAACTGCATTGGCAGGATCATTAATAATCATTATATTGATATGTATTATAGGACCTTGTTGTTTTAATAGAATATTGCAATTTTTAAAAAATCAATTATCATCTGCTGATGTTTATGTGCTATTGCAAGCTCATGTTATATCCTCAACACCGGATGAAAAAATGTCATTGCTGAGTTACCGCTCCTTGGACAACCCTGATGCTGACGGGTCGCACTCTTGCCTAGGTGACGGGGATGGCGAACATTTCATAAAAATGGTTCCTGTCTTCTCGGACGAGGAAGAAGACTCATCATAAATAAAAAAAACAGTGGAGATGTTGTAACTATGTATCATTCATGTGTTTGCAACATTGTATCATTCACGTGTAATCATTAACTTCTGTCTCTTCAGTGACCTTTGCAAGGCACGTACAAGGGACAAGGAGCTAGACGGTTGTTAATAAGCTTATCCACACTGTAAATGATCTGTCCGGTATGCAGCTTTGTAAACATGCACATCCTGATGAGATTATCATGTTTGACTTGAGCTTTAATTAAATCATTTTCTTGTAAAAAAGCACAATAAAAGAGCGTGTGCCAAGACATTCGGGGCGCGCTCATCCCGAGGAAACCTCGCTTCCTGTCGTTTCTCTCTCCTTCGCTCCCTTTCATGAGCCGCCCATCAGATGCGGGATAGCAGATACCACATGTTCCAACAGAAATAACATAAATCTCTAGTTCACATTATCAAATGCCTTTTGGGCATCTAAGAATATCAAAGCCATTTGTTTTTCCAGGTGCACCTCATAATATTCCAATGTGTCCAGGATTATCCTCATAGTGTCTTTGATCTGTCTCTTTGGTAAAAATCCATTCTGATCAGAGTGAATAAAGTTATTTAGATATTTTTTAAGCCTTTCTGCCAAGATTGAAGCAAAGATTTTATAGTCTGCATTCAATAAGGAAATAGGTCTATAGTTCTTAATTTGTAATGGGTCAACCCCTTCTTTTGGAATAAGTGTAATATAAGCTTCTGATCATGTTTTAGGTATTTTCTTATTTATCATAACTTCATTCATGACTTCTAACAGTGGAATGCTCAACGATTCTTGTAATGTTTCATAAAATTCTGGCGGGAAACCATCTGGTCCTGGTGCTTTTCCATTGTTCTGTCTGTTGAGTGCTTCGGTTAATTCCATCATTGTTAAAGCACTTTCTGACATTTTCCAAGTTTCATCAGGTATTTTAGGTAGGTTAGCATTTTGTAAATACTGTTTAATTTTTTCCTCATCAAGATCCTCCTGTTGATATAATTGTCCATAAAAATCTGCCTTTTTCTCCTTATTACCATAACAAATTTGACCCTGATCATCTAGTAACTGTGATATTTTCCTTGATTCTTTCTCTTTTCTCAACTTATATGCTAACCATCTACCTGGCCTATTTGCATCTTCAAAATAGTTCTGTTTAGCACTTCTAATTTTTTGTGCCAGTTCTTCTTTCTCTGCTTGATCCATTTTATGTTTAATTATGTCCATTTTAAGTTTGATATCTTTTTTCTGTGGCATCTTCTGTAATTCTTTTTCCAGTTTTTTATGGTCATCTTCTAAAGCTTTAATCATTTACCTCTTCCTAATGTTCTTTTTCTTTGTATAGTCAATTATTAATCCTCTTGCATATGCCTTCATTGTATCCCAAACATTCTGTATTGAAGTATCTTCTTTTTTGTTTTCATTAAAGAAGGCCAATTCTTTTTCCATCCATTGTGTAAAATCTTTTTCCTTTAAATAGTATTGTTTAATGTCCATCTAGATCTTCTTTTTTGTCCTTTTCATTTAATTGTCATTGGATTATGGTCTGCCCATGTACTTGTTTCAATATTTATTTCTTGAATATTAGATAATAATTCTGTTGATGTCCAAATCATATCTATTCTGGACCATGATAAATGCCTGTTTGAATAAAAAGTATATTGTTGAGTTTTAGCATTTCTTTCTCTCCATATATCTTTTAAATTTAGTTCATCTGTCATTTTAAAAAAGGATTTAGGGAGAGTTTTCCTATTTTGTCATGTTGTTTTTACTGTATAGTCCAGTTTATTATCTACAATTCCATTGAAGTCCCCCATCATAACTATATTAACATAGTCCAGTTCAATTATTTTCATATGTAATTTTTTATAAAATTCTTCTTGTTTATCATTCGGGACATAAATTGCAACCAAGAGTGTTTTTATATTATTATCCACTATTTCAACTATTAATACTCTTCCGTCTTCATCAGTATAAATCAGTTTGGCTGGAGTGGTTTCTTTGACGTACAAAACCACTCCTCTTTTCTTACAATAAGTCAGAAAAGTAAATATTTTCCCTAACTTTGGTCGTATCAATAATTGTTCATGTTGTTTTTTAATATGTACTTCTTGTTAGCAAATTATATCAAATTTTAGCTTCTCTAATTTGTAAAAAGTTTTCCTTCTTTTGAAAGCTGGATTCAGTCCATTTATATTCATGGAAATCAATTTTTTTTCCCCCATGGTTATGCTTTATATTTAGGTCTAACAGCTCTCGTGGATCTTATTTCACGTTGCTCTTTGATCTCCATTTGACCACCTATTGCGCCTTCTTCTTTTTCCATCTCCATTTGGTCCTCTTCAAATCCAGTTAAAATCTTTTCTTTTTCTATCTCCATTTCTCTTCTTTCGAAAAATTCCTTATAGAATATTTCTGCTTTCACAATTGAATCAATTCTGTGTCTCTGTTCTTGCCATGTAAACATTAATCCTTCTGGAATCAGCCATCTATAGTTCACCTCTTTTTTCAATAGCATTTTGGTCAAAAATCGATACTCTCTTCTAATCTCTTTCACTTTGCTTGGTACTTGTTTTAAGACCAGGATCTCTTTGCCTTTATATTTCAACCCCTTCTCTCTTATCACTTGTAATATTTGGTTTTTAATAGTTTTTTTGGTGAATCTAACATGGACTTCTCTTGGTAATTGGTTCCTCGTCGCATTGTGAAGACTCGATATATCTCATCTATTCCATCCATCATCTTTTCCTCTGTTATTTCCAAGACTCCAGCCAGAATTTCAATCATTACTGCCGCCAAATTTTGTCCTTTTTCTTCCTCGATATTTTGAAATCTAAGATAAAATTCTGACCTCTCCATCTCCCACTTTAACATCCCACTTTTTTCTTGTTTGACCATTGTTAGTCTATTATCAATATTTCCAATTGTATCATCTCTTTGCTTGTCTTTCTCTTCTATTTTTTGGATTTTCTCATCGTGTTTCACCATCATTTGTTGAAAATTTTCAAATTTCTCATCCATCGTTCCAATTCTTTGGTCAATACTCTCCATTCTTTGTTCAATCCTCATTTTAAGTTCTTGTATTCCTTGCATAACCATCGTTAAATCCACTTGTGCTTTGTCTTGCTTCAGCATTGTTGAGAGTCGTCCTCCAGATAACGGGGAAACAGGAGCAGAAGTTGAGATGCCCGAAGGTAAAATTTTCTTTCTCATTTCGATAACTCAGGGTCTTCCAGGTCTTTTAATCCAATTTGTGAGTTAGCCAATTATAATCCAATTTAGAAAAAGGAAAACACCATAAAAAACGAAAAACAAAACCAGTAATAAGTAAAAAGCCCAAAATTAAAAAAAAAGAAATTCTTCAGGTTCTTCAAGACCTTTATCCAATTGTGAAATATGCAAATATAATTCAAAAGTAAAAATTAAAAAATGAAGAGAAAAAAAGAAACAAAATCAAGCCCAATAATATCAAAAAGTAATAAGCAAAGAAAAAGGAAAAGAAAAAAAGAAAAGAAAAAGAGAGTTCTTCAGGTTCTTCCCACCTTAATCCAATTGAAAAACCTCAGAAAATGAAAATAAAGCCATAAAAATAAATCAAAAATAGAAATCAAAAGGCAGACATCCCTATGAAAAAACTAAAAAAAAAAACGAAAAAAGAATATTCTGAGGCTTCCCCTTTAAAAAATAAAATAAAAATGAGATATAATAAAAAATAAATATATCAATATTACAAAATGGTATGGGGTTGGAGGGGAGGAATGAAACAATTAATAAGGAGTTTAGAAAAAAAACGCACACTGCCTTTTATTTATCCAAGGCTCTTATTTGGCTTCTCCACAAATTTCAAAGCCAAGCTTCAAATAAAAAAATGGGAAGGTTTTTTGTTTAATTCATCTATTTTGCGTTCAGGAGGTAAATGATAATATTGAGACATAATGTCTGAACTTAAAGTCTCAAATTTGCCATGAATGTCAAGTGTGACTTCTTCATCTTTGACTCTGAACAGAGGTGTGCATCTGCAGACTGAGCTGGTGGACAATTTCTGGGATCTCCTGGACTTGTGGTTCCTGCTCAAGAAGCAAGTCGCAGTCATGGTTAGGGGAGCTTTTGAATATATTTGTCTAGTGTGTCAAATGCACCCATTCCAGGACCAGGAGACCCTATTCACATTCACTCAGGCCTTGATTACGTCAGGTTTGGATGCACTCTACTTGGAGCTGCCCTTCAAGGCAACACAGAAACATCAACTGATCCAGAATTTCTGTCATTCATTCATTCATTCATTCATTCATTCATTCATTCATTCATTCAATCATCCAATCAATCAATTAATCAATTTATATTCAGTTTCTTGCTATCCAAAACAACTCTGGGCATTAAGCAATGGGGGCCCCTATGTTTGCCCACATAGCATCTTTGTTGGGCAAACTGTTCTGTCTTCTAGGTTTTTTCAGGCACCATTTAAGGTGCTGCTGATCACTTTTAAAGCCCTATAGGGCACAGGGGCAGATTATCTTTGGGACTGCCTTTCTCTAAGAACAGCTATCTGTCCTATCAGGTCAGATAGGGTGGTCCTAGTCCGGTCCCCTGTTATTGACATCTGACCTCTATCCTCCTACCCTTTCATAAAGAACCTGGCTTTCCTCCCAACATTGGGATAAGCAATTATATTTCTTGATGCCAGGTATTTGTTGTTTTTAATATGTTTAGCTTTATAGTTTTATTGTAGTTTTTACTTTTGATTGGGAGCCATGCAGAGTTAGTTATAAGATGGTGGATATATAAATATTGAAAATAAATAAGTATTGATTTTAATCTTAAATTGCTTTTGGTAAGCAAATATGCCCGAACCAGAAACCTGAAGTCTAATCAGAAAACAGTTCTGCATTCTCTAGGCTTATGTTAGTAGACCTAAGCAAACAAAGTCATGGAGAGGCCCAGCAAGCATGAGAAGAAATAGTCTGTTCTTGGGTAGTATTGAGCACTAAATTCCAATACAAATAAAAGCAGTAAATCACAGCTCACACTGTGCTGGACTGAACAGTGCAGGATAGTGACAGACAGAACAATTCTCATGCATTTTCTCTGCTAATTTGTTTGCTTTACAAACTGATTGGAATAAGACCATGTTAGTAAAATTCTTTGTGACAGAATAAGGTGTGCTTGCATTTCTTTAGCTACCAAGTGGACAAGAAGAATGTGGGAATGTCACGCCTTTCATTCTTCAGTGGTATGTCACCTTCTTGAATTTCTTGCAATACAAGCATATCCTATGAGAGATTGTTCCTATGGAAGGGGAGCTGGTGTAATGGACTACAATGAAGGTCAGTTTCCCAAAAGGAAGGAGAACAGTCCAGAAACAGCGGTGAGACAAGTGCCAATCCACCCCAGAGCAGATAGAAGATACGAGAAGAAATTTGGGGTAGCCACTCCCTAGAATCTCCCAGGGTATATCCACTAAGGTGAGTAGTAAAGATTCTGTCTGATATTGTGTAACCAAATACTGAATTTCAGATGGACTATTCTAGGTCACTCTTGGGAATAACCTGACATATCCTAAGATTGATATCATGAATAATCTCCTTCCTGGGCAGAAAGGAAAGGCAGTATAATAGTGCTTCTCCTGGCAATGCTAACGTGGCAGCCTGCCATTGAAAAATGGTTGGATGATTTTTCCTTCCCCAAGGGGAATTTTCATCCCCTGCAGGAATTCAAAAACCATCCATCAGTCTCTGTCCATGGATCTCATGGCAAATTTTGAATTCTGAAAAGTCATTTGTATTCACCAAGGTAGAGATTGCAGGAAGAAAATGTTACAGAGTAGAGAAACTCAGTCTCCAAAAGTCTCTTGCTTTATTTGATCCACACATATTTTGGAAGGATTTTGTTCCTATTTCTGGAGCCAAAACCCAATAAAATACAAATTCTGATAAATATATTGCTAGTTGGATTTTTATAATGTGTGAAGCACCAACTGGCATAGCTATATTTAATCTATTAAGTATGTATCTAAAATGTCATAAATTATTCAATTTCTACCAACAGAAAATTAAACAAAATGAAACAAAAAGCTTATAGAATTCCATGGGTAAAACATACTTCCCCACATATATACCTTGATTTTAATACACACTGATTTTTCTAATGCTTCCTGAGTCAAAATGAAGGTGCAGCTCATGAAGTTACTTTTCTTAATCTTAATCTTAGATGAACATAAGTGAATAAAGACCAAAATGCAAGTGTCAGTAGTATTAGAATTATCCTGATAAATGTTATGTCCAAGTTGTATAGGCAAGCTAGCTGTTACAGAGGAACATAAATGGGCAGCAATGGTTTCTGTTTTTATTAGCTTCACCCTAATCTCTTGGACAGAAATATATTTTCTCTGGAAAAAAAAACAGCAGAGCCAGCAGCATAAATGTTGCCAGAAATGAGAAAAGGTCCCAGATGGTTGTATAGAAAGTCAGAATCCAACTTTCCATGTGTTTCCTCCATCGATTAAATTAAGAAAGTTGCCTCATTAGACTGCAGGTATGTGAAAATGGCTATCAAAATATTGATAGCCTAGCTAACTGGCTTGTAAAAATACTACCTTTCTAAAACCAATCTCAACTCCCATTTTGGTGCTAATCATGACCCAAACCTTGAAGCTTTCTCTGATTGTTATTAGACCAGTAATTAAGCACTCTGATTTGTGCCTTTTATTCTGAATTCCTCCACCAAAATTAACCCCAGACCCATGCCAAATGTCTTGGATAAAACACCTGACTTCTGTCATTGTCATTCAGCTCTTTATATCTGTTGGCTGTTGAACTGAGTTAAGTTACTGAGTTGAGTTGGGTTGGGTCAAGTTGAGTTGCTTCTGGACTGTCTTTCAGCCAGCCAGTCAAGCTCTTCCCAGACTCATGATATTAATCCCTTTTACCCTGCTTCCATATAACCTCAGAAGACTTATGACACAATTATAGAAATGGGAAACTGTCATTTCAGAATATTTTATTACATGCATTATTAGATGTTACACATAAAATACCTGCAATTTATTCCAGATTCAGAAATATGTGCCCAATTACTTATGGTTCTAAGAAAAGGAAAGTCTCAGATCTTCAGCTGCATCTTACCTAGACTTCAGCTTTCAGAGGAGATGAAAGGTGGACTGAACCTTCATTCTATTTACACTTCTAGGAAGCCTTATCTACCTTCTCCTTTAAAAAAATTATAATGGGGCACTGAAGTCTGGGACAAGGCAAAAACCAGACATTGATCAACAAAAGTTATTTTATGAGCATGAAGAAATGTGTAGATATAGTTATATAGAAATGTATAACTTTTTTTCATTGGTGAAAACAGGATGCACAGATTCTTCCACTCATTCTACAATTATTATAAACAGAGGTGAGCAGGATTTATACAAATAGTGGAAATTCATACAGAATACATAAATACATCACTCAAACTTTTCTGTAGTTTGCATTTTATGGATGGAAAGGAAACAAAATCTTTTCCAAGTACATAGTGGCTCAATATTTGTTGAATATAATCATGAATGAAGAACAAACTAAAAAGACATGAGGACAAATAGTAAATGATTTGCCATCCTTTAGCATACCATGTAGTAGAGGAAAATTCCCATGAGGTCACTGCAGGGTATACCAAAGGAGCTTAAGAGACTCAGCTCAGCATAGCATAGCTTTGAACATTTAAACCAATTTTTGTCCATGCCTAGAGTCATGCTGAAGTTTTGAGATATATGTCAAGACTGCTGTTATGCACATGATTTGTTGTTTCTTTCTTTCCAGGAAGAATTGATGACAATTGTTCTGAATAAGCCTATTTTAATATTTGCATTGTACTTTTTATTTATACAAAATAGTGAGAAACCCTGCCATTGATTCTTGGCATTCATAGTTAAAACTAGGGATCTCAAAAAAAAACAGTGTGGAGTTGTAGTTTGTCTATTGTGGTTTGGATTCTTTCTATGCACATGCAAAAAATATGTATTTGCTATTTTTACACACACACACATTATAATAAGCATTTATTGAAAAATTATTTATTATTATTTATTAGTTTGAAATGTTATATTGTATATAAACTAAGAAGTTACCGTATATACTCGAGTATAAGCCGAGTTTTTCAGCACATTTTTTGTGCTGAAAAAAAACCCCTCGGCTTATACTCGAGTCAGATTCCCCTCTGAAAAAAAATGGTTTGGAGCTCCGAAGCTGGGCAGCCGCTTCCCTGCTTCCGTGTTTCCTTTGCAACTTTTAAGCATGGGGGTAATCGGAAGCAGAAAAGTTCTTGCTTGAGGATATATTGTTTTTTCTTTTTTTAACTGTTTTTAGGGGGGAGAAGACCCACCGCTATGTGAGAATGCTCAGACACGAAATCTATCCGACCGAAAATAAGTGTGTGTGTGGGGGGGGAGATTTTAACAGAGGGAAGATGTAGGGAGAAGGCAAAAGCAACGGAAGATCCTTCAGGGGAAACTGAGGGGGAGACTCACCCTTGGTCCAGATGAGCCCCCTTCCCCTTTCTCTAGGCTGAGAAAACAACATGAGGCGAGGTTGCTTCGGCTCCACTCAGCTTCGTTTCCTCAGCTCCAGCTGCTTTCAGTCCACTCGGGAGGAGGGGGAGGAGGTGGTGGTGGTGGCGGCTCAGGTTGTTTTCTGATAGTGAGATCATTTCCCAAATTAATTGATTCACTAACCCAAAAGAAGAAGATGTTGATGACAGTGGGAGGCAGGAGTCACTCTCTCCCTTGCAAGAAAAAACCAACAGCCGTTCTTATGATCTCTCCCCCTCTCTCTCTCTCCCCGTAATACAGTCAAGCCCTTTCCAGCACGCGGGATCCGCCCCCGCCGCTTTGCACCTTGCAAATGCAAAACCCCCCGGATTTTGCATTTGCAAGGTGCAAAGTGGCGAAGGCAGATCACGCGTGCTGGAAAGGGCTTGACTGTATTACGGGGAGAGAGAGAGAGAGAGAGAGATCATAAGAACGGCTCTTGCTTTTTTCTTGCAAGGGAGAGGGTGACTCCTGCTTCCCACTGTCATCATCATCATCTTTTGGGTTAGTTAATCAATTAAACCTTTCATGATAGTGAGATCGTTTCCCAAATTTCCCTTAAATCAGGGAAGAAATCAGAAACAAACCTTTGGACTGAGAATAAGCCTGTTCCTATGATGCCATTTTTGTTCACTGCAGTGTGAAAAGTGTGAAAAAACACACTTCTTTTTCTTCATCTTCTTGTTCCCTATTTACTGGTCTCTTTCAAAGAGGAAATTGTGAACATCAAACTTATTCTCAACTGTCCTAGTGAAAGTTTTTATTGGAATCTATTTTTATTTTTGAAATTTACCAGTAGCTGCTGCATTTCCCACCCTCGGCTTATACTCGAGTCAATAAGTTTTCCCAGGTTTTTTGTGGTTAAGTTAGGTGCCTCGGCTTATATTCGGGTCGACTTATACTCGAGTATATACGGTACATAACATAATGATTATATAAAAGACAAAATCCTTGTAAAAAGTTAACTAAAATATTAGTAAATGCCTACAGACAGTGAAATGAACATGAACATAGCTGTATTGTGAAAGAAAAAACTACTCTCGTTATCTAAAAGGAAAAAAAACCAAGAGAAAATAATAAAAATCCCAGAGGGGGAAGGAATTGAAAAACAGCAACTTAACAATTAAAATAGATTTTAAATTGTATCTAAGGCTAAATTTAAAAGAAAAAATCATTTGAACTTATATAACCTTATTCAATTTCATTATTTTAATTCAATTGTTCAATAATGAATTAGCTCATATGAAATCCAATTATCAAGCCATAATCTTCTTTAGATATGAAGCTATTTCAAAGCTGAAATTTTGACAGATTTTAAGCAACTTTTACAAATTGAAATATAAACACCTTCTATGAGGAAATACTATCTTATTTCACAACAGTCCAAGATTGGTATATCCAAAGTTCATTATAGATTGAAAGATTCTAAACATTAATGTGTTGGTCAGTATGCCATACGAATATGCCAAGACTGAAAAAAATATGACACCCAATTCTTTCAGACTAGACAGTCCTGAATGAGTGAAATTATGTTAAAATCCTGAACCCAGTAAAGATCATAGCAGCTTTGAAGCTATTTAATTCTACCTATATCAAAATGATTCAGTCGTGATAGTTTCTGAGGGATACGGAACTCATAAATTTTGATGATCTGGTTCATTTTCACATTGCCTAGACATAACATATCTGTTAAGTTTGAGGTGGATCAGTTCGACAGAGATGCGAGACTATTAAGTGAGTTCAGCTCTTTTATTTGGTAGTGGTAATCGTCTCAGAATGCGAGCCGTGGCAGCCCTTCATATAGGTCTGGCTTGCGGCTCGGCAGCCAATGGTAGCACTTTGAATCTCCCGCAATCGGCACAGCCAATCGCGGTAGATTCCCAGTGCTCCAATCACGGCCGACCCTTCAACCAATCAGGTCTTTGCTGGTACGGACCAATCGGTTGCGGGGGTTTCGGAGTATGCTAATATTGTACAATATCTCATCCCAATCCCTTCTAAATATGCAATCCTCTGCCTTTGTCTCTCTGGCTAAGTAATAAGGGCACAAAAGATGGACATCCATATCCATAAATCAGCATTTTATTCATTTATTCCTTTTATTTGATATTTGCAGTTTTCCAGCATCAAATTCTGAAAACCATACTCCATCATCTCAAATACCTTAATAGGAAACTGGTCTTTCATTGACTTCTTTCTTTTCATTTTCAATCAATCAATCAATCATCCACCAAGTTATATAATTGTACTTTCTGGCAAGAGCTAACTGATCAGAAAACTCTTTGCAGTTTAAAACAACCATTGAGTTTATATATTGTTTACTTGAAAGCATATAAAATGAAATATTTGTGCCATAAAATATTGTGAATAAAAATAGTGATTTGCTTCATGTTCCAGGAACAAAATTGTACTTTATCTATTTTTATTTCATTATACTATTTTCCTTAACAAGCTTGGCAACTTTCCCCGAAAAGGCTCTGCAAGATTATGTTATTTATAATTCACATGAATTTAGAGTTTGTTTGTTTGTGACTATCCTTGAGAATGTCTTATATGGCAAAACTGATATCAATATCAACTTTTAGTGATCACACAGGTAGATTTTTCTCCATGATAATCTGTTCCCAGCATGGTCCTTCAGGTCTTCTAACAGTATACCCATCACTTTTATAATTCAGTCATCCACCTTTGCGCTGGTCAATGTCGTGTTCTTCCCTTCAGAATAAAACTTCTCCAGGATTGTGGACTCCTCAAGTTAGAGGAATCTTCATATAATGTGTCTAAAATATAATGATTTGATGAGAACTCTGTACTGATTACTTTTATGATTTTTTTTTTGTTTGTTTTCTTGGCTGTTTATGATATCCTCAGGAGTTTTCTCTAACACCACATTTAAAAGCATTGATACTCTTTTGGTCCTGTTTCCTCAAAGTCCAATTATCACTTCCATCTTCAATAGAGTGTCATGGGAAAACCATTGCCTGTTCAAAATGTATGCTCAAAGTATATGCTCAGGATAATAAAAAGGAAAGTAGTTTTTCTGCTTTTACCTCATTTGGAACTTGCACATGAGTAGTTCATGAACTGTTCCACACTCAGTCTCTTTCCACAACTTTGCTATTACATATGTTACTGCTATTGCAGCCCCCTCCTTGTACCAATAATTAAGTCAATTTTATTTCTGTGCTTCATATGTGATTTCCATGTATACAGATGTTGTTTTAATTTTGTGAAAGTTACATTGCTTTTTGTTTTTCACATATTGAGTAGTAAACACTATGATCTCCTGACCAAAAGTGGCCAATTGAACTATTTCATTTTGTGAACATCTATAATGTGGGCCCTACACATTATCTTCTCTCATTGTGTTGAATGTTCTCACATTCATGCTTCTTACATTCCATACATCCACCAGTAAATAGATGTCCTGAAGGCTTTAGTCGATCTACATCATAAACATCATTAGTAAGCTAAAAGATCATTAGTAAGCTAAAACATCATTAGTAAGCTAAATGATCCACAGTCATTCCTTATATCATATTGAGTGCCATCCAATCTAAGGATCTCATTATATAGTACTGTAATATCTTCACTCACACTTCCTAGGAATGAACATACACAATACTGATGCAGAACTTGGGCGTGGACGGTAGGATTAGACAAACTAAACAACTCCATATAAAATTTTATTTTCTTAGGGTTTTTTATGGTGAGCATTTTTCCTTTGCTGCAGATTGTAATGCAAACAAATATGATTCTCACTTTCAAAACTAATATGAGAACTAGAATACAATTCTGCCTTGGTTTTCACACTTGTTCATTTTTTTTTTCAATACAGCTGCCTGATCAAATGATATGTACCATGATGAAATTGCAAACTGATGCAGGAGTAAGATAAAATAAGCCTATGCTTGAAGCAATGTAGGAGGTAAAATAATATACTCTTCACTCAGAATGTAAATGGGAGTCCTTGGCCCAGTCATGCTCTTAAGCCACATTACTGGGGTGAATGTGAAGATAACATAGGAAAACTAAAGGAAGGTATATTGGGGGTGGGGGGATGAATGGCACATTTTCAGTTTTGTTCCTTGCTCCAAATGGAAGTTAAAACATGGGTAGTATTGACCCAAAAACCACAATGAAATTCACAGTCTAAAGATATGAAATGCACCAGTATGTGGTGAGAGTTTTTTTAATGGGCCTCAAGTGCTCTACATTTTGCTCAGCACTTTGATGCTTTGCAGTTGCCATTTCTCTGGCCTCACTAACATATATTTGAACTATTTGTCAATTGATGATATATCTAATCTATGGACCAACAAAAATGCTTTCCTTAATCTTGGCATTAGTTACTCTTGGAAACATCTGTCTCATTTAACAAAAAACTTCACCTTCCTTGTTGATTGTTTTCACAAAGTTTTTAATCAGTTTGAGTTTTATGTGAAATGGAGGCAAGAATATCTCAGTCAAATCAAGAAGTAGTTCATGTGCCACATTTTTCTGTCCTGGAATCAAATTCTTTTGGAGTGGCTATGAATGTTATGTGCCTCTCTTGCATGGCTATCCCATTTGCATATGTAACAATAGTATTTGCTATATCTGAATTGCATTCCAAGCAGCAGAGCTACTGTTTTTGGATCTCCCCAGGTATTCCAGTTCTACTTGGTGTTCTGAATGTGCTTCAACAATAGTTCCATGTTGTCCTATGTGCAGCATAGCCAACAGATACTAAAGGGTGTAAATAAATAAAATACAGGGGAAATGAATCTAATAATCCCTGCAACTGAGAAAATGCTTTATTCAACTTTCTAGAAAGTGTTTTTTATGACTTGACTTTGAGCTAAGAATGGAGAGCAGATGCTGCAGGTGTATAAGAGAAAAGAAAGAGAAAGAAATGAGGATTCTCAGTAAGTGGTACAAGCCATAAAATACATCTCACAAATCACTCACTAATCATCTTTATAAAAACTAATAAGCCATGTAGAATGATGGTAGGAGAAGTACTTCTGAGCTACGGGAAGTCATCAGCCAGTACCTGTCAGAAATAGCCTCTGAACATGACACTGCTGTAAAGTGATCTGTGGCCTACTAAAGTAGAGTTTAATTACTGGTTATTAGTGGGATGTTAACTTTTCTCCTTGTGACAGGGAAGCTGGAGAAAAAAATCTGTGTTGATAGATGGGATGAAGGAGAAGGGCATCATTGGGCATACTTTATTTCAGATTGGGCTAGTTCCTCCAAAATGTTGACCCTAAGATGCCAACTTGGCTGCTCGTGAGAAGAAACTGTTCTTTCTCTTTCTCCTGAATTTTTTCTCTAATTTTGTAACCATTGAATAGTTGTGGGCTGTATCAGGCAGTTGACAGCAGGAAAGGAATGAATTTTATTCCATTCTTGCACTTTTATTGCTAGGCTAGGGTTTAGTCTTTCATATCTTGCTTTCCCTTCAAAGCAGAAAATCTCAGGTTTACCATTACTGCAACAAATCACTCACTTTTTTTCTATGCAGGGATAGTCACTCTGGAGACTTGAATAAATATAAAATATTGGTTTAAAAACATGAACTGTAAACAAACCATCAAATAAATTTCCCACACTGACAATTTGCATATCTCATCTTAAGAAAAGGCCTCTTGAAAGACATTCTGGAAAACAATTATAAACTTATATATCCGTTTGTTGATGCTTAAACTGCTATCTTGCTCTAATCTGACTGATCAGATAATTTCAGGATAATATTATGTTTATACTATATGTATATAGACCAGATCAATCCACGTTTAGAGTGATGCTCATCAGATATGTTGGTACTTCTCAGAATACCCAACCAGTTTGAAAACAAGATGGAAACAAGATGGAAGGTAAGAATATGATAGAACTGAACAATAAACCAAATCTATAACATATTTCTTTTTACAAATTTATTTTTACACAACTAACTGAAACAGAGATTCATATGATCGTTTCACAGTATAAGCTAGTCAAATCCTCCTATTTCTCTTTCCTAAAAATGCTCTGGCTGCCAGTCTCACAGGGGACATCTGATATTTTTTGGGCACTGGGTTTGTTTCAGAAGTCAGTCCAGAAAATCTGGGAACAGTGTGTGTTCTGTCCCCTCATTAGCATTCTTGAGATCCCCGCGCTTTGATTGGCCAAAGCGCGGGGCACTCTGATTGGTCAGGCAAGCCGCGCCGATTGGCTCGCTAGGAATCTCCCGCGATTGGTCTATTCGAATCGCGGGAGATTCAAAGCGGTGCCATTGGCCGCGGCCGCCGCGGCTAAAGAAATAAAAGCCGCGAAGTTTTCCTATAGCGCCAGTTCGGTTCCCACATCATTAAAAGAGCTTGATACAAAGTCACTGACTCCTGACATCATTTCCGAAGACACAACACTGGCGACGAGGGTGGGATTCAGATCCTGAACCGAAGCACGTGTCCGACAGAAGCCAGACGAATCTCCACGATGGCGAAAATCGCACCCCCCGCACCCTTCAACCCCGCCAGCGAGGACTGGGAATCGTACTCCGACAGATTCTGCATGTTCCTCGAGTGAAGCGACCTGAAGGACGCCACCAGCCACATGAAGCAAGCCGTCTTCCTGACCCACTGCGGGACCGAGGTATTTAAGATGGCCAAGGCACTTGTCAAACCCGCCGATGTGACCGTGATGGACTGGGACGTCCTCGAGCCAATACTTTGGCGGCACTACGCTCCAGAGGTGCCCATCCTAATCCGACGCCATGAGTTCTTCCGTCGGGACCAGCGGTCAGGTGAGAGTTTCAGCGACTTCGTCGCCGAACTACAGCGCCTAGGGGGGCTGTGCGAATTCGACAACCTGAACGACGCCCTGCGAGACCGAATCGTGCTCGGCCTGTGGGACCCCGTTCTCCAGAGTCGGCTGATGGCCAAGGGCAACATCAGCCTTGCAGATACCCTCACCGAAGCCGCAGCCGCCGAAGCGACCCGAACATCCGCCGACTGCATGCGCTGACCGAACGATGGGGACCGCAGCGGGAACAACCACCCTGCAAGGTCGGCTGAGGCCCAACCCCAGATGTCCACCCACCAGGGCGACTTCCACTCGGCATCGGGCACTTCCGACGAGGAGGAGGAAATTCATCGCCTCCAGGCAGGCCGCAACCCACGGAACTGGCGGGGTCGTAAGTCGAGGACCAACTGTGCCGGTTGCGGAGGCGACCACCCCAGGTCCGAATGCTGGTTCTTCGAGTCGATCTGCCAGCATTGTGACAAGAAGGGACACATCGCCCGCGTCTGCCGCCTCAAAAAGAACCGCAGCCCGCCACAATGGGACCAGAGCGAACGGAGGCGAGAGAGCACACCACCCCGGACCAGAGATCGCCCCTCTGACAACAGATGGGACCGGAACGGACGATCCCTACAAAGTGGCGAGACCCGGCGAAGAGAGGAGACCCATCAGACGGTCACCATCGGCCACGCCACAACCAATGACGCCCGGAAGGTCTACGTGGAGGTAGGCATCGAAGGCGAGCCATGCAAAATGGAGGTGGACTCCGGGTCCTACCTCTCCATGATAGCCTAGCAAGAAATAAAGCGCTTGGTGCCTACCATCCAAAGGAAAGGCCTAGACAGCCAGCGACTAATCATAAAAGACTACCAGGGAAACCGCATCCCGGTAGTCGGAACCGGACAGTTCAACGTAACATACAAAGGGCGCACCGAAAGGCTTCCCCTGACAATCGTCGATCGCGACCGCCCAAGCCTACTGGGACTGCAATGGTTCGCCCCGCTCGGCATCGCAGTCACGGGAATCAACCACATCACCAACGACAGCTGGGAGCAGCAACTAGCCCGGGAATTCCAAGAGGTCTTCGACGGAAACCTAGGCAAGTACCGAGGGCCCCTTATATCATTCAGCCTAGACCCAAACGTCACCCCAAAACGCCTGAAACCAAGGCGGGTGCCATTCGCACTTAAACCCAAGATAGACGAGCAAATTGACAAGCTCGTCAAGCAAGGGGTCCTACAACCAATAGACCACGCCCGGTGGGAGACCCCCATAGTCACCCCGATCAAGCCCGATGAGTCGGTGAGAATCTGTGGGGACTATAAGGCCACCCTAAATGGCGCCTTGCAACAAAGCGCCTACCCCGTCCCAGTAGTGCAACACCTACTGCATTCACTGGGAGGGGGCAAGGTTTTCACCAAGCTCGACCTCGCCCAGGCATACCAACAGTTGCCAGTCGACGAGGAAACAGCAGAAGCGCAAACCATAGTCACCCACCGGGGAGCATTTAAATGCAACCGGCTCCAATTCGGAGTCAGCGTGGCGCCCGGCATATTCCAAAGCCTAATGGAAAGGCTATTACAAGGCATCAAGGGGGTAGTACCTTACTTCGACGACGTCTTAGTGTCGGCAGCCAACCAAGCCGAACTAGCGGTTCGCCTAAGGGAGGTCCTAACAACAGTGTGTATTTAGGTCTTTCCATAAAAGATAAATAATGAATGGGTGCCATTTTACTTTCAACTACAAAAGGGGAGAATTTACTAAGATGAACATTTTATTTTATTTTATATTTTATATTTGGTTTTATATTTTATTTTATTTTATATTTTATATTTGATTTTATATTTTATTTTATTTTAATTATTTTCTGCATGGCTCCATAAATACTAATAGACGTAGACCCTGCTCCATAAGACTGTTTCAGAGCTTGTGAAGTCAACATGGAGAGAATAATCAAAAGCTAGTTCCTTAATTTAAGAGTTGGCATTATACAGTGCCAGAGATACCAAATCATCGGCACATTTCTAGGGGCTGCAGAAAAGGAGACAAAATATTAAAGTTTGAAAATACAGTGGAGAATATGAGCAAGTCAAATCTTTGCCCTGATTTGCAGACAGAAGCTAAGGTACTTTTTAATTTAAGGTACTTCAAAAAGGCAACAAGACGCATCATCAGTGCAAGTTTTTTTCAGGACTAGATCTGGATAATATTTTTGAAGACTTCATTCTTTTTTTTTTTTCGAAAACAATTTTATTGATTTTCTACAAACAAACAAAACAGACAAGACATAAAAACATCAACTCTCTTATGTACATACAGTGTGTCGGTTGGTTCATCAGTTTTGTGCATTCATTTAGTAGTCTCAATTACAGTTATATTACATAACAACTCATATTGTCAATCCAAACTTATATATCTTAATATCGCTATTAAAAAATCATTTGACTATACTTCTAATCATTCATGCTTTTTGAGATAACAATACTTTAAACAGTTTATTCTATAACAAATCATATAATCATACCAGATCTATCCTACAAACACTTTATAGATATAATATCAAATAACAAAAGAGAAAGAAAAAATAAAGATATTCTTGCTGTCTAACATTCTAAATATTCTATTATTGTATTTTGTCATCTAACCATTAGTAGAAAAGATCCCAAATTTCATAAAATTGTTTATCCTCTTGCTCTCTAATTTCAAATGTCAATCTACTCATCTCAGCACATTCCAATATTTTCTTAATAATTTCTTCCTGCGATGGTATTTTCTCATTCTTCCAATTTTTAGCAAATACAATCCTAGCCTCTGTTAATACATTTACAATCAAATATTTCAAGTCTTTATTGTATGTATCTGGTAAGATTCCCAATAAAAAGAACTCCGGTTTCAAATCATTTTTTGTTTATCATTTTTTCCAACCACATGCGAATTTTAGTCCAATATTTTCTAGCGTCCTCACAAGTCCACCACATATGGTAATATGAGCCAGGTATCTGATGACATTTCCAGCATTTTTCAGATTTATTCTTGAACATTCTTGCTATTCTCGTTGGGGGAAAGACTTCATTCTTCTTAAAGCATCGACCACATGGTTTGAGTCTACAAAAAATTTCCTCTCCTTCCTCTAGGCAGTGGTTCATTCCTAACTGATTAACAGACTACCTGACTAAAAGCCGAAGAGGGTGAAATTAAAGAAATATATGATTTAACATTCAACACCATATTGAACAATTTGATGGCTCTTGGAACCTTAGAAACAGGGCTTGAGCAAACTATCATATAAAACTATCAATTAACAAAGCTATCATTTTCCACTCACATTCTTAGCAACTAATATTGAAAGCATATTACTTCCTAATCTGGAAATCACACCACCTTCATGATTTCCTTTTGTTGTGTATGCATAAAGATTTAATAAAGTGTGAGCTTGGAGTAAGTGCAGGGTTCTGGCCCTGCACTTCTGATTGGCTGTTAAGTGGCCGGACCGGATTGGCCCATTCCGGGGAATCCGATTGGCCCTTAACAGAAAGTTCTTATTGGTTATAAGAGCTAGCATTCCTAGCTCTTATTGGTTAAACGATACAAGGTTTGCCTATATAAGGTGGGTTTTACTGCTGTTAAAGCAAGCAAGTCACGATGTAAATAAAGAGCTGAAGTTCACCGTTCAGAGGATTGTCTCCATTCTTTCTCACCCATGCTCAAAACTTAACACTGGCGACGAGGATGGGATATGGAGATATCTGAACCAACGAAACTTCGAAGAACACCGAGCACGTGACAGACGATGCCAACAACAGAACCATGTCTGGCGGCATCGTACCACCCGCTCCGTTCGATCCAGCACAGGAAGACTGGGAGTCTTGCATGGATCGCTTCCAAATGTTCTTAGAGATGAACAACTTAAAGGACACCACAACCGGGAAGAAACGGGCAGTGTTCCTAACGCATTGCGGTCCAACCGTATTTAAGATGGCTAAAGCACTAGCCAAACCCCGAGAAGTGAAGGCCATGGATTGGGACGACCTCGAACCTATCCTACGAGACCACTAGGCCCCGACCGTGCCTACGCTCGTGAGACACCACGAGTTTTATCAGAGGAGCCAGCGAAAGGGAGAAAGCATGGCCGACTTCATAGCAGACCTCCGAAATTTGGGAGGCCTCTGCGGATTCGCTGATTTAGAAGAAGCACTAAGAGATCGCATAGTACTGGGACTAGATGCACCAGGCGTTCAAAGCAAGCTGATGGCGAAAGGCAACATCAGCCTTGCCGACGCCATCGCTGATGCTACTGCAGCAGAAGCAACCAGGAAGTCGGCTGCACAACTACGCCAAAACCACGCTCCGGTACCACCACCGGCCAGCGACATCTCACCTAGTTCAGAAGGGCAGCTTGCGACAACGCACCACGAGGACCTCTTTTCATCATCAGACAGCGACGAAGAAGGGGTCCATCGACTGCGGTCTGACCGGGACCATCACCCGAAGCCCTTACGCCCTTGTGCTGGTTGTGGAGCCAACTATGCCAGGTCTGAATGCAAATTCCGCGACGCACTCTGCCATGAGTGCGGGAAACGAGGCCACATCAGACGGGTCTGCCGCAGCTTGCCAGGACCCAGCCAGGCCTGAAAAGGGGCTAACTATCGCCAATCGACAGGAAACCGTCCTGTACGGCAAGAGCCAGTAAAGCACTCCTACAGAAATCGAGCTTTGCAGGTTTCCGGTTTCGCGTGGCTTCGGGGCAGCAGGAATTCGCGACAGCTCGCGATTCCTGCTGTGCTAGCTGCCGAGGTACCCCCAATCCAGATGGGTCAGGGGGATATGGCTGCCCTGTAGGGACAGCTGAAGAGAGAGGGGAGTCGGACAGGGGGTTGGGGTGTTGCAGACCCCCTCCTCCTCCGGAAAAACCCCTTTTTCCCAAGGCGGTGGAGCGGCGGTCAGCAATGGCCGCCACGAAGAAGCCAGCAACCGGGTAAGATTGCGCTGGAGGAAGTAAGAAGAGTGAAAGTGCTGTCTGAGCCGGGTCAAGTAACATCTTTCAAATTGGTTGGAACTGAGCTGTTTGAATTGCTGGAAGATACATTGTATCCCTAAGAAGATCGAAAGCGGCGGAGAAGCTGTTAAAGGGAACTTTTTTTTTTTCTTCACTCTCCCACCCCATGGAAACAGCAGATATGTTTGGTCATATTGGACATTGAAAGTGAATTGTTTTGAGAGTTGAAGCTAAGGGACAAAAGGGTTTTTGGACATTGAAAAACTTAAGAAATTGGAAAACCCTTGTTGGAGGTATGGATTTCTGATTATTTAAAATTGATATTGCAAGTGGGAAGGGAGAGGAAAAAAAATTGGAGCAGAAGCTGAAAAAGGAGGAGATTGCCTAGAATCCCAAAGAAAGGTATATGGTAATTGGACCTCTTTGATTAAACATTAACCCCAGAAAGAGAAAGAGAAGAAGGAAGAAAAGTATTAATTTTTGGAACTTTTTTTTGAATTATTCTTGATTAAAAATATTTGTGATTGTTTTGGGAAAAGTTTCTTTTTTCATAATGGCATCGCTTGTGGATGAACTAAAGACTGAATATCAAAAATATAAAAAAGAAGATACTTTGGGCACTTTGTTTCAATTCTTAGAAATGGCGTTATGTACTTATGAAAAGTTGACTACGCAGCAGAAAGACTGGGACAAAGAAGAAGAGGAAGAAGAAGCCATCTTTGATGAACAATGGGTTCTTTTCGGGGAGGAGGAGAAAAAGGATAAGAAAAAGGGGATTTTAAGAATTATAAAAACAACCAAAGAAAAGAAAAATGAGCGGAAAGGTGGAGGCAAGGTTAGAAAGCAAAGGAAAGGGAGTAAGAAAAGGGAGGAGGAAAGACAAAGGGGTAAAAAGGGCAAGGAGAAGAATAAGCAAGAGAGAAAGGGGGGGAGGAAAGTCTCAATGGGGGGAAGCAAGATTTAAAGAAAAAAAGTTTATTCAGAGACAATGGGTGAATTTAATTTAGGATAAAAGAGGGATTCTGGAGGGTACATAAGATTGTGTTTTTTATATGTGTATTTAGAGTATAAAATTCATTGTGTAATTTTAGAATCTTTTAAACAGAATCCCAAGAAAAATTGTTATATGAAGTACTTTTAAGTTAGGGTAATGAGTTATAGACGTTACTCCAATTGGTGTATTGGAGAAGTATAATAAAAGAAAAAAGATGAATGGATAGTTGGAAATAGAACAGACAAAGAATATTATTGAAAATGGTAATAAGATATGAAAGGATATATAAAGGTTTTGTTATGTTTTTTTTTCCTTTTTGGATGTTGTATATTGAAAAAAGGCAAAAAAAAATTTTAATTAATAAGAAATAATTTGGATGAAAAGGAGAAGTTGGGATAAGATATGAAGTTAAATAGACAAAGTATTGATACTATAATTTGGGATTGTTATGTTCTATTGGTTTTCTTCTTTTATTATTTTTTCTTAGAAAAGAACTTATAAGCTGTTATGCCTTGTGCATTGTTTATATAAAATTGATAAAAATGGTTTATATATATAATATAAAAAAGAAAATGATAATAAGATATGGAAGGATATATAAAGTGAATATGATGTTTGAATTTGTGTCTGTGTGAAGAGTTTCAACCCGGGATCAGACAACCTTCAGAAAAGATCTTTTAGTTTTGTTTCTCTGTAAAATTAATAAAATTTAAAAAAAAAAATAAAGAAATCGAGCTTTGCAGAAAGAAGAGGCTCACCATACTATCACTATCAGTCACGCCTCAGCCTTGGACACTAAGAAAATCCGAGTCACGGAAGCCATCGAGAACCAGCCTTGCCACATGGAGGTCGACTTGGGATCGTACCTCTCGATGGTGTCCTGAAAGTCATTCAAGCAACTCATCCCCACAATTCAACACCAGGATCTCCGCTCCCAACACCTCATCCTCAAGGACTACCAAGGGAATCGAATCCCCGTCGTCGGTTCCTGCCGAGTCCGAGTTTCTTTCAAGAAGCACACAGCATACGTACCTTTAACGGTCATCGATAGAGATAGACCTAGCCTACTGGGCCTCCAATGGTTCATGCCACTCGGCATTGAAGTGGCCGGCATAAACCGAGTCAGCGGCAGTGACTGGGAGGAAGACCTTATCTATGAGTTCAGGGATGTCTTCACGGACAGCTTAGGCGAGTACAAGGGGACCCCAATTTCATTCAGTCTAGATCCAAAAATAGCTCCCATCCATCTAAAGCCCCGTCGAGTTCCGTTTGCCTTAAAATCGAAAATCGACGAACAACTCGACAAACTGATAGCTCAGGGGGTGTTGGAGCCCATCGATCACTCACCTTAGGAAACCCCAATTGTAACACCCATTAAGCCAGACGGGTCAATCCAAATTTGTGGGGACTACCGGGTCACTTTGAACCACGCCCTGCAGCAGAACGCTTATCCAGTTCCGGTGGTGCAGCATCTCCTCCCTTCCCTGGGGGGCGGGAAAGTCTTCGCTAAATTAGATTTAGCTCAGGCATATCAGCAATTACCAGTAGATGAAAAAACGGCACAGGCCCAAGCTATTGTGACGCACCGAGGTGCCTTTAAATGTACCCGGCTGCAATTCGGAGTTAGTGTAGCCCCAGGGATTTTTCAGAGCCTTATGGAAAGGTTATTGCAAGGAATTAAGGGCGTGGTCCCCTATTTTGATGATGTATTAATCGCAGCCCCTACAAAAAAATCTTACAGGACCAGGTAAAATTAGTCCTAAAAAAATTCCAAGAGGCCGGTCTTAAGGTTAAAAAAAACAAATGTAAATTGTGTACTGACAGTGTTGAGTTTTTAGGGTACCTGATTGATAGCCAGGGCATTCACCCTACCGAAAGTAAACTGAAAGCAATAAAAAATGCTCCCAGGCCACGGAACAAGGCCAATCTCCAGGGGTTCCTAGGCCTCATCAATTTTTATAATGTATTTTTGCCGCACAAAGCAATGGTCGCTGAACTGTTACACCGGTTGTTAGATAAAAAAGCAAATTGGCTATGGGGTTACCATGAAGAACAGGTGTTCCAAAATGTTAAAAAACTGCTCACTTCTGACTCTGTACTCATGCAGTATAACGAGACTTTGCCGTTAGTTATAACATGTGATGCATTGCCTTTCGGGGTAGGCGCCATTTTGAGCCATGTACTGCCTAATGGGAACGAAGCCCCTGTTGCATATTTTTCAAAGAGTCTTTCAAAAACTGAGTGAAACTATGGACAAATCGATAAAGAAGCCCTCGCAATTGTCTCAACTGTGAAAAGTTTCCATGAATACGTGTATGGCCGGGCTTTTACTATTGTGACTGACCACAAACCATTATTGGGGATAATAGCCGGAGATAAGCCCACTCCCTACATATTATCCCCTAGGATGACCCGATGGTCAGAATTCTTAGCTGCTTATAACTATCGGCTGCAATACCGCCCGGGGAAAGCCATTCCCCACGCCGACGCATTGAGCCGAGTACCGCTTCCAGAGACTCTCGACGATCCGGGACCAACGGTAACCACGTTGCAAATTGAGGCACTCAACTCACCGCCACTAACTGCCCAAGATATCGCGAGAGAAACCAAACGCGACCACACCCTAGCACGAGTCCTAAGCTGGGTAGAACACGGATGGCCATTGGACCAGTTATCAGATGACTTCACACCATTCAAGACTCGACAAACCAAGCTCTTCTCCCAGAAAGGCTGTGTCATCTGTGGCGATAGAGTCGTTATTCCAGAACAACTCCAGAAAGCGCTGCTGAGAACCTTGCATGATGGCCACCCCGGCATCGTGCGAATGAAAGCCCTTGCTCGAAGCTACGCATGGTGGCCGGGCATTGACAAGCAAATCGAACAGTGGGTTAAAGCTTTTCCCAAATGCCAAGAAGTCAGCAACGCCCCACCAAAAGCCATGCCTACTGAATGGGAGACACCACTTGTACCCTGGTCCTGAATTCACTTGGACTTCGCGGGGCCAACCAAAGGCCACACCTTCCTGCTTACCGTCGACGCCTACTCGAATTGGCTCGAGATCCACCACATGATGACAATGACCTCTGAGGTGATTATCAAAACCTTAGACAGACTCTTTGCAACCCACGGATTACCAGACATCCTGGTATCCAATAACGGCCCTCAATTTACCACACTATCGTTCGAGCAGTACCTCGCTGACTGCGGCATTCACCATGCGCTCACCTCGCCTGCGCACCCTGCGACCAATATCATAGCAGAACGCATTGTCCAATTTGTGAAGAAAACCTTGTAGAAGGTAGACTACGACAACATTGACAACAAGGTCAATTGAATCCTCTTCTTGCAACACATCACCCCCACATAGCGTCACCAACAAAACTCCTGCCGAACTGCTAATGGGACGAAAGCTCTGCTCCCCCCTCGACCAGTTGCACCCAGCTTACGAACCGGAGAAACCACTAGGATCCAGCGGCCGCTGTCGTACCTTCCAGGTAGGAGACTTGGTATATGCTAAAAACCTATCGGGCGACCTGTTGTGGGTGGAAGCGACAGTAGTACGTGTAACCGGCTCCAGATCCTACCTTGTACAATGCCTTGACGATAAACTTTGGAAACATCATATCGATCAATTACGATCGTGGCTTCCAGCGGCCAGTCCACAACTCCCCTATGACCAAACTGAGGGGGGTGGAGGTACGGAAGAAGATGAATTCCTAGAGAACCCGTTCGAAGGAAATGACGGCTTGATAGAGACTCAGGAAGTGGAGCCAGAGGGAGAAATGGTTGCACCTCAGGGAATTGCAGAGAATGTGGGCAACGACGTAGAAGTGAACTCTGAACCAGAAACAGCCCCACTGCCAAACAACGATCTACCTCAGCGTGATTGCAGCCAGCTGATACAACGGAAATCAAAGAGACTAATAAGACAACCATCCTACCTAAGGGACTATGTAACTGCGCCCTGCAAATAAGAAGCCAGGGGGAAGGGGTGTTGTGTATGCATAAAGATTTAATAAAGTGTGAGCTTGGAGTAAGTGCAAGGTTCTGGCTTGCACTTCTGATTGGCTGTTAAGTGGCCGAACCGGATTGGCCCGTTCCGGGGAATCTGATTGGCCCTTAACAGAGAGTTCCTATTGGTTATAAGAGCTAGCGCTCCTAGCTCGTTATTGGTTAAAAGTTACAGGGTTTGCCTATATAAGGCGGGTTTAACTGCTATCGAAGCAGAAGTCACAATGTAAATAAAGAGCTGAAGTTCACCGTTCAGAGGCTTGTCTCCATTCTTTCTCGCCCATGCTCAAAACTTAACACCTTTAATCCCTAAGGTTTCAATCTGGTATCTATCACTAAATCTAGTGACAGTGATCTTTACAAAACAACAACAACGATAACAATGATGTCATTCAACAGTTAAAACCTAGAGCTAGACAGGCAGGGAAATATTTTTATTTAGATATATTTACAGTAACTAATTAGTGAAAGAAGCTATCTGAGACATTTACGGTTCTTATGTTCCTCTGAAATAAAAAAACATAGTTTTCCTATGTGCAAACACATTTCTCAAATAATGTGATTTAAAAAAATTATCTTTTTTGCAAGTTCTGACTTTTAGTACAGAGATATTAACAATACAAATCTCTCTAGGTTTAAACAAATAATACCAATCTATAAAATATCTTAAATACCAATATTCAGCATACTAAAAAAAAAAAGTATTCATAACTGTACTTCTCTTAATTTATGAACTCCAGTAGCCTTTCATTTTTTAAAGTCATACAATCCTTTATCCAAACCAAACAACGTGCCTCAAAATATAATTTAGATTGGGAAAAGTCAGCCAGACTCTCTCCTTGACATCTTGAAGCAATTTATATTTAATTCTTGGGGGTTTTGCCTTGCAACACAAACTTAGAAAGGAACTTTCTCTAGCTTTCTTGTGCACAGGCAGTATCTTTATATTGTATCTTTCTGTAGGCTTTTGCCAATATGAAAAAAAATTGATTTAGTTATCACAAGTTGTTCTGGAAATCTGCTGGCAGAATAGATACAGAAGCTGAAAAAGTCTGTTACTGGAGAATAAATAGAGGCTTTAGTAGTTTTGTGTGTGTGTGTGAGAGAGAGAGAGAGAGAGAGAGAGAGAGAGAGAGAGAGAGAGAGAGAGAGACTTTTTCTAATCTGACAGGGAGAGGCGAAACAACTAAAAATTGCTGGTGAAAGAAACATTTTTATCTGGCATTCAAAGGTTCATTAAGTCAGCACCAATCATACCAGTCATACCTCAGGAGACCAGGTACACAGTGACTAAAAAGAGGCCTTCTCAATTGCAATGTGTAAATGTTGTGAATTAATAAAAAGTGAATAAATAAAAGTGCTTAATAAAGATTATTAAAACCTTTAGAAAAGTGCAGGGTTCTGACCCTGCACTTCTGATTGGCTGATAATAGCGACATCTGATTGGTCCGTTCAGGAGAATCGGATTGGCTATTAGCAGGCTTCTCTCATTGGTTAAGGGAACTAACGCTTCCCATTTCTTATGGGTTATTTGATCAGCAGCTTGCCTATAAAAAGGGCTATTGCTGCCGTAGTTTTTGCTCTGTTCCACAATGTTAAATAAAGAGTTGAAGTTCACTGTTCATCGTCTTGTCTCCAATCCTTTCGCCCATGCGCAGAACTTAACACTGGCGACGAGGGTGGGATTTGGAGACGTCAGAGCTGACTGAGCACTACAGAGCGCCAAACAGAGCACGTGGCTGAAGACGCACCAACAGCTGAACCATGTCTGGCAGCGTCATACCACCCGCTCCATTCGACCTGGCACAAGAAGACTAGGACTCATATATGGACCGATTCCAGATGTTTCTGGAGACCAACAACTTGAAGGATGCCACTCCCGGAAAGAAGCGAGCGGTATTCCTAACTCACTGCGGGCCAACCGTGTTTAAGAGGGCCAAGGCACTAGCCAAACCAGCTGAGGTGAAGTCCATGGACTGGGACGTCCTCGAGCCCCTTCCACGGGCCCACTACGCACTGACCATACCAACACTTGTTCGAAGACATGAATTTTATCAGAGAGACCAGTGGAAGGGAGAAAACATTGCAGATTTCATAGTGGATCTCCAGAATTTGGGAGGCCTCTGCGGGTTCGCCGACCTCGAAGAGGCCCTGAGAGACTGAATGATTCTGGGATTAGATGCACCGCACGCGCAAAGGAAGCTGATGGCGAAAGGCGACATCAGCCTTGCAGATGCCATCGCTGACGCTACTGTGGCAGAAGCAACCAGGGCCTTATCAATTTCTACAATGTGTTCCTGCCCCACAAAGCAACCATAGCTGAGCCCCTACATTGTCTGTTGGACAAAAGGGCAACCTGGGTCTGGGGACACCGAGAGGAACACGCGTTCCAACAAGTAAAAAACTTATTGACTTCAGATGCTGTTTTGATGCAGTATAATGAGACTTTGCCTTTAACGACTACATGTGATGCATCACCATTCGGAGTGGGTGCCATTTTGAGCCATGTGTTACCAAACGGTAGTGAAGCCCCTATTGCCTACTTTTCAAAAACGCTATAAAAAGCTGAACGTAACTATAGTCAAATCGATAAAGAGGCTCTTGCTGTCGTTTCTGCTGTTAAACGATTTCATGAATATATTTATGGGTGAGTTTTTACTATAGTCACTGACCATAAACCTTTGCTGGGGATTATAGCGGGGGACAAGGCAACCCCTTATATATTATCTCCCAGAATGACTCGCTGGTCGGAATTCTTGGCTGCATATAATCATAAACTGCAACACCACCCGGGGAAAGCCATCCCCCACGCTGATGCACAAAGCTGTGCACTACTTCCTGAAACCTTTGACGACCCAGCTCCAACCAACGCGACACTCCAGATTGAAACACTTCAATCACCACCACTGACAGCTCGAGATATCGCGATCGAAACCAAACGCGATCCCATTTTGGCGCGAGTTCTTAGCTGGGTCGAGTGAGGATGGCCATTGGATCAAATCCCTGACAACTTCAGTCCATTCAAGAATTGACAGACGGAACTGTTTTCACAGAAAGTCTGCATAATTTGGGGGGATAGAGTCTCGTTCCAGAGCAGCTGCAGCGAGTGGTATTGAAAACCTTGCATGAAGGCCACCCTGTGCGCATGAAGGCGCTCACACGAAGCTATGCATGGTGGCTGGGTATCGACAAGCAAATCGAGGCCTGGGTAAAGACTTGTTGCAAATGCCAGGAAGTTAGCAATGCCCCACCGAAAGCAACCCCAACAGATTGGGAAACACCCAGGGGACCATGGTCCCATATTCATATTGACTTTGGGGGACCTACTAAAGGACACACATTCCTAGTAACGGTGGATGCCTACTCAAACTGGCTTGAAATCCATGAAATGAAAAATACCACAACCGAATCCGTCATCAGGAAATTGGACAGATTATTCGCAACCCATGGACTGCCAGATGTTCTGGTATCCGACAACGGGCCCCAGTTTACTGCGCTTTTTTTTGAACAGTATTTGGCGGACCGTGGTATTCGCCATGCGCTAACTTCGCCGGCACATCCTGCGGCCAATGGAAGAGCCGAGCGCATGGTACAATTCGTCAAAAAAAACCTACATAAAATGGACTATAGCGATATCGAAGATAAGATTAACCGGATACTTCTTCTTCAACGTATCACTCCGCACAGCGTTACCAACAAGACTCCGACCGAGTTGTTAATGGGACGAAAACTCCACTCCCACCTTGATTGACTACACCCATCGTACGAACCTGAAAAACCACACGGATCCAGTTGGAAATGCCGCAAATTCCAGATAGGCAACTTAATCTTCGCTAGAAACTTTTCTGGCGATCCTTTGTGGGTCAAGGCAACTGTAATCCAAGTCACAGGACCCAGGTCGTACTGAGTAAAAAGCCGCGACGGAAGAATATGGAAGCGCCATATTGATCAGCTGCGTTCAAGGCTGCAACCTGGTTTCTGCAACTCCGGTAACTTCCAAACTGAGGGGGGAGGAGATGCCGAAGAGACCAAGTTCGAAACGGCAGAAAGCACAAGTGGAAGAAGTGAGCATTCGGAAGAATCAGAGAGGGTGGTGGACTTGCCTCAAAGAGACATCTCGTCAGAAGCAAGCCCACAAAGGCAAGAGGACAACAAGGACATTAGCAGCACCGAGTTTTTAAATGAAGGATCGGAGGCACCCTACTTGCCAAAAAACATCCCGCCCAAACAAGACTATAAACAATTACCGGGGGGACAGTGAAAATCTAACAGACAATCTAAACAACCTGCCTACCTCAAAGATTACATCACTGCACCCCTTAAATGGAACCCGGGGGGAAGGGATGTTGTGAATTAATAAAAAGTGAATAAATAAAAGTGCTTAATAAAGATTATTAAAACCTTTAGAAAAGTGCAGGGTTCTGACCCTGCACTTCTGATTGGCCGATAATAGCAACATCTGATTGGTCCATTCAGGAGCATCTGATTGGCTATTAGCAGGCTTCTCTCATTGATTAAGGGAACTAACGCTTCCCGTTTTTTATTGGTTATTTGATCAGCAGCTTGCCTATAAAAAGGGCTATTGCTGCCGTAGTTTTTGCTCTGTTCCACAATGTTAAATAAAGAGTTGAAGTTCACTGTTCATTGTCTTGTCTCCAATCCTTGCGCCCATGCGCAGAACTTAACAGTAAGTTCATTTCCAAAGAACTCTGTGATTCCAAGTGGCTTCTATTTATCCACTGTTTTGTCATCAATTCTCCTGATGTGTTGGCTTGGATGGATTTCAGCAAATAGTATGGCTTTGTTAAACCAATCTAAAAAATAAAACTTGACAAAGATTTTCATCAGATTTCTCCTAGCTGCTAAGTATAAAACCAACTTTGTCAAGTTTCTTTGGGAGTATTTTTCTGAAAACAGTTCCATCAACAATTCCATTTCTTATGTCTTCCATGGTCCTATCTCATTTGGTCTCCTAAGTCAACTCTCAAAATCAAGGCAGACATATTAGCTGTTCTCCAAGACCATACCCCTTTCCTCAGGCCTTTCATTCTGTTACACAACTCCTCTGTACTATGGTCTATTTTTTTTTTTTTTTAATATTGACTCATCAGCATGCAGGGATAAAAAGTAACCTGTCACCTTCCAAATCTAATAGATCTATAATTTCCAGAAGCCCAGACAGCATTATCAATAGTCAGGACAACAGGGAGTTTAGTTCAGCTAAATATGAAGAACCAGGGGTTTCTCATTCCTAACCTAAAATGTGCCTTACACAAAGAAAAAAATGTAATATTTCAAGACAGAATCTCTTAAAATGCTATCTAATCCCATTCCCAGGACGCTGTCACACCCGGAATACCTTTTTCTTTTTTTTAGGGTAAATGAATATCTTTACAAACAGATCTCAGGGCAACATTGAGCTGTTACATTTATTTCTAAAAAAATGAACATGCAACCCAAAGCTACACTTGAAAATAAAAGTGAATGCCAGGAACTGACATTTTAGTTTGCAACATCCCAGCTTTCTGTATATTATTGCTGTTGTTTTAAATAAAAGGAATCTTTAAAAAATATGTGGAGCAAGAAACCTGTCTGTAATAATCACTTACTTTTATCCACAAGACAAATCTTTGTTAAGATCCCAAAGGCCTTCTCATCTCTAAGACAATTCTTCCTATAGTTTTGTGATGTGACTTAAAACAGGTATTTGTCTATTAATGTGTGAATGTAAGTTCTCCTGTGGTACATAATTCTACCAACTGGAAGTAGAAGCCCAGCTAGAGGAAAAAACTGGTCAGGAAGTTTGCGAAGGACCATTGATTGGTTTCCAAATTACTTCATCTTCTAATTCACCTCCAAAATTCACCTGTTGATTTTGTTGGTGTTGATTATTTTCATCTTTTAGCACACTATAGAACTCTTCGCTGTCTCCCTGTTTGAGACAGAATCCAGTTTAAATTACTGCTGCTTATATTTACTGTCTGTATATACATATTTGTCCATCCAATCCTGTTCATTTTCAACAGTTCTTTGAGCAGGAACCGATGCACCTGAGGCATCAACTCAATGCAAAGATATCATTCTAAGAGGTGACTTAATCCAATCTCCTTTCAATCAATTCTCCCATTTCATGCAGCTATAGCCTATTGCATCTATAATGGGAACAGTAGATAACATTTTCTCTTGAAGGTTAAATATATATGTGTACCTGCCTCCCAAAGACAGGGCTGCCAACTCTCACGCAATCAGTGTGAGACTCACGCAATTCAATCAATTTTGACTGTCTCACTCTGATAAACAAAATCTCACGCTAAACCCCCAAAATCATGGAATGTACAAAAATATCCCTACATTCTCTGATTATATTCCGAATATTCCCCTTAGCTTAGGAGAAGGATGAGCTCCCAGCGCCGCCCCGCCCTGCCCAGCCACCCCGCCCTGCCCAGCCACCCCACCGCACCTCTTTTCCCGCCTTAATCCTTCTGCCGGCGTCCCGTAACTGTCACGATGCCGATCATTATCGCTTCAGGAAAGCGAAGAGCAGGAGGCTTCTTCGCCGCCTGGGGCACTCGCAGCCACTTTGCCCCGCCCTCTCCCTCTCTGCAATGTCCTCTGGGACAAGCCAGCTGCCCTAGGCTTTCCAAAGAAGGACATGAGGGGGCTGGCAAAGCCTCTTTACAGCCTCGGCCAGTAATAACAATGGTAAGCAAAGCCAATGGAGTGGCTTCCATTTAACCCTTTGGTGTTTAAATCTTTGGTGATGTTTCTTTATTTTCTCTGGCTGGATTTCTGACCCAGGAGAGAAAGACCATTTAAAAAAGCAAAAAGGACAGAAAGAACACCAAGAAAGAATGGGACAACCCACCCACCCCCAAAAAAAGAGATCCAACACAACTCTGAATAAAATTATTATTATTTTAAATTTTATTATTATTATAATTATTATTACCACCCCTTTACACGCCTTATGCTCTCTTTTAGCTGATCCAAAAGAGTCTTCCCAAACCAGCAAGGCGAGAAGCACGCCAGGCTGATCTATAAAGGGGCTGGGCAGCTTTTTTGCAAAATACTTAATAGAAAGGTTGGAGGACTGACAGGATTACATCTCTGGCAGTGGATGAAGGAATCACTTTTTCCTCTTTCTCCTTTGAGTTTAAATCCTAGGTCTCCATGCACCAGATCGACAGGACTGTACTACATTATTATCATATTTTCAAACCCTTAGATAAGGACTCAATAAGGACTTTTTTTGATGCCAGTAGGCTTCTCAGCCCCAAATTGGGATAGCTCTGACTCAACTAGAACATATTCTAATCTTAACACAATTTACCATCCAAAGAGCAGTAAGACCATTAAGTTCAGAATCTAAACTTACCCAATAAATAATATACTGTTTCCTCACTGTGCTCAAGCTTCAGAATACAGTAGATGAGTTTTACAGTTAACAATATGTATATTTATATGAAGCACTCATTATTTGATTAAATGTTTAGTTTATACATGTCTGAAATTATGAACCCCTATTTCAGTCAACAAGTTAGTATATAATTAAAGACTGAGACTATAGCATTTGATATTGGCATGTAGTATGGTATTTGATACAGAAAGAAGAATACCCATTGATGTATTTGCATTATCTCTGTAGTTGTTTCGGGTTTTTGTCTTTTTGTTGCACATTGAATTCATCCTATAGTGGTCTATAGTACATCACTAAGCTAATAAAGTCAGTTGAGGTAGAATACTGCAGTTACAAGTCAGGAACTTCAATTATTCATGGTCAGTGAACTGCATTATTAATATCTTACAAATCCGGTTCAAGTACATTGGTGCTGCTTGCATGTATGTATGTATGTATATGTCCAAATCATGACTAAAGTATGCATCAGATTGCACCATTTAAAATGTAAAATTGTCAAAGCTCCCTACCGTGGAAGGGGGGACACCCCCCTTCCACACCATCCCCCCCCCTCGGTCGCTCCGCTCCCTCGCAGTGTCTCACTCCGAACTATCACTCAAGGTTGGCAGCCCTGCAAAGACATTTTCAGGACAAAGCAAAAAAAGGGATTTCAAGAACAGCCCAGTGATTATTAACACTTGTTTTAATCAAACACACACACACACACACACACACACACATATGTGAAATGTAGCATTTTATTACAGAACTCCTGTGTCCCCTTTCTTACTATACATTTCCCGGCCCATGTAGAATGTCAGACTTAATGTCCATATAGGGAAAGAATTCTACATTTTTACCCAAGAAAGAAATTATCAATGTAGAGGAAGATGATACTGTAAAGCCATTGTAAAGCACAGTCAATTCCAGGCAATGAAAGCAGTTCCATTCTCTGCTTATTACTAATATTATTCTATCAAAGGGGCTAATCACGAGTAACTGTACTTTTAATTGCAGCTTCAGAAGGAATACTAGGAAGGTACTGTCATGTAAACAAGCTCAGGAGGAAGTGTGGTCAAAGAAGAAAAAAGATCAGTTATTCTTTTGCCTAAAGCTGTTGTTTCCCATTAAAATTGCTAGCTAACAGAAATTTCACCTGGCATGTTCTTCTGGACAGTCCCCTCCTCCTTCAGATGAATTCTGCCACGAGCTGCACTTCAGTTTGAAGCTTATGGGATGAGCTCATCAGGAATCACAATCCCTCCATTTCTGAAGACTATAATTACAAGTCATGCAAAGATTCCTACTTGATCTTTAAATATATTGACATGTCTGCAGTTATAAATGTGTTTGTGAAGACAGCAAATCCTACACTCATTAAATATTGAATAGTGGAGTGGTTGGCCATATAATCTTGCTTCCTTTCCCCTTTTACTCTGAATTTTTGATCACACTTAACTGTTACCCATGATCCTGACAAGACAAGAAAATCTTGCTACATGTAATTCGAATAAAACAAAATATAAAGCCAGGTCTTCCTGAATAAGATTTATTAATCCCAGTTGAGAATGAATGGAAAATTCAACTTCTGTTGCTTTGCAACAAAATATGTAGGTTATGCTAGCACATTCAATTTTATTCATTTTAAATGCAGTCTTTTCAAGATTCACTCTAATATATTCACTTTAATATAACATAGGATGATTGTTTTAAACAAGAATGTCTGAAAATTATATTGAGGAAAATCAAGAATTGCACCCTTCCCTGCATCCATGGGGGGAAGGCAAGGAGGACCAGATAACATGTCTGTGATGCTGGAATAATACAGATGCTATGACTGACATACATGTTGCATCCCAACACAGTTAATGTTATGTTCTGTGCGTGGCGCAAGAAGTGGAGACGAGTCGCTGAACAGTGAACTTCAACTCTTTATTTAACATGGTGCAACAGCTCTCTTAACAGCCTCAACAGCCCCCTTTATATAGGCAAGCTCTTGGGTATTTAGCCAATGAAAACACAGGAACGTTAGCTCTTTTTAACCAATGAGAAGGGCTCGTTAATAGCCAATCAGATTCTCCTGAATGGACCAATCCGATATCGCTATTCTCGGCCAATCAGAAATACAGGGCCAGAACCCTGCACTTTGCTTTCAGGTTTCAACAAACTTTATTCAAGCACTTTTATTAATTCACAACAGTTAACATAGTCACAACATTCACATTGTTTTATCATCGTGTTCAAGTCATCATTCTGATATCATAGTTTGCCCTGTATACCCCTGCCTGAACCATATCATTTCAGAAAGCTTCAAAGGAACAATTGTACTATATGTTTTTTTTTCCCATATAAGGAAACCAGTACCAAGAATGAAGAACAGAATGCAAGAATCTTCCCCCTGTGGCATTTATTGCAGTATTCTGAACTATTCTACAGGTAAACAAATATGACACAAAACAGTAAATAGGTTTATAATTTAACTTTTAAAAAGTAGTTTGGTTACTGAAGCAACATAGAAGAAAATGTCATGGATTAAGAGGTAAAGGTGAATAATTAACAAACTTTACTTAACAAATTGCAAAGGGGGTTAGTTTTGGCCTAGCTAGTATGAATCCATCCAGTTTAATTTCTAAACTATGGTTTATGGTTTGTTGTGTTGTGCGAATCTAACCAATCCTAGCTTAATTAACAAATCATAAAACAAATTATGGTTTAGCATCATCTAGAAACCCAGTCACTATGTAGAATGATATTTTCTTATATGCTATCTTCCATTTTTACTAAAGATACAGGATATATTGTTTTCTGAGCTTCCATAGAATTTCAAGGAAGAAACTTGTTTTAAAGAACATCAGAAAAAACACAAGGAAAGTTCATATCAAAAGGAAAGTTAAAACAAAATTGCATAGAAATCCAAAATTATTTTCTTAAATGACTTTTGCACATTTTTCACAAAAGTACTTGATGGAAGTCATTTTAATTGCATTTGGCTAATAATAATGGGAGGGAGATGTTAATTTGTTATGTATTCCAGCTGTGCTTATATGGAGAGCAATCAAGAGTGCTTGCCTGCTCATTTTATCAGCAATTGAAGTTGGAATTATTTTAACACTAATAAACACAAAATTGTTTTTCAGTTCCTGCCTTTGGAAGAAATTAATCAGCTAAGAGGAAAAAACATAGCATCCAAAATGGTTAATTAATACTGACTTTAAAGTTAAAGTTAAGGAAAAATGACATTAAAATAACTGATATGATTATTAAACTAAATGAAACTTAAAACTATCTTAAAAGGCCATCAGAATGTCAGGACATTTTGATTCTGATCTATGATGATTCTACTATTGTTCCTTCTCATATATTCTTCCTTGCATATGACTTAATTCCACACAACTAATGCAACCATATGAATGATGCAAGTTTTCAAAATTTACATTATTGTTTAAAAATTGGACTTCAGAAGCCCATGGATAGTATTTGGTAGCTAAACAATTCCCCGATTTTGGAAACGACTGGGGAACTAAAAGAAAATTGAAACAAAATATCCTTTGAATCCCCTGAATTATTCACCATACCAAAATTCAAGTGCTATTTTATATAACCATCTCAAAACCATTAATTTAAATAACAGCCTCCAAATTCCACTTGGGAATCAACACTGAAGCATTTGTCTTCAGAACACCAAAACCCCTGCTATTTGAAGCGAGGGGTGGGGGAGAGGTACTTTTATCAGAAGCAATGGAAGATCCCAAATCTCCGAAGTACTGATGAGTCCAAGAACGGCTGTTGTTTCAAATTGTTCCCAAATGCAATGTTTTAAAACACTACAGAACAATCGCTTTTTTCTTCATGCATATTTTCTTTCTACTTCAGAAAAGTCAGTGCTACTTCAGTTCATACTTACTTAATATCTTACAAAATGGGACAAATACAATCTAAACAGAGTGAAGCCTAACCTAGGAAAAAATAGTTGTTCCACCTTCCACAACATTCATAGCAGTTTGAAGCTTCACAATTTCAATGGTATGTCTCTTATCTGGCAGCCCACTTTCTGCCATGTCTTCATGATGTTGCTTTTATGCTCAGGTGCCTCTAATAGAAGCATGAAGATATCCCATGAAATATTTTTGCACATTATCAGTCCCTTGCTACTTCATCCTGTGTCCCTCTTTTGCACTACTGAACCATCAGGAGGTTTTCTAAAATATCTCAGCACCTTTGTCCATAACTAACATATAAGTAAGATGAGGTCTTGATGTCTCTCCTTTCTAGTTTTACAATATGCAGAAGAATTGGAGAGGAAGCTCAGCAGGGGGGAGGGGGGACCCATAAATGTCTTTGCCCTATGTTGTTATTTATTTGTAAATATATTGGTATTGGCTAGGGGCGGTATTCTACCAGTTCGGCCAAACTGGTAGCTCCGAGGATCATCTGTGAGTGAACTGGTTCACTCCAACAATCAGCTGCTGGGCCCGCCTGCCCACCCACGCTCTATTCTGACCTTTATTTCCTGGTTTTGATGCTCAGCTGCTTTGTGAAGCACAATGGATTGCCGTGCATCAGTTGTTGAACACACAGGGAGATTGCAGGATTGCAGGAGAAGGTCAGTATCAAACTCTCTGCGCGCACACAAAACGCACATTTGGCACACACCACCAAGCCATACCCACGGAATCAGTGGTAAAAAAAAAAAGGTGAATCCCACCACTGGTATTGTATTGTATTGGTACAGTACTTAGCAGGCCACTTAACTTCCATATAACCCTTCCAACTTTTGGGTCATCAGTGAGGCAACACCAGTTTTCCCACTGCTGATATATTTAACATCAATTAATTATGTCCCCGCATCCTTGGGAAGGATTCAAAATTTGGAACAAATTATCACTGGTATTGAAAGCACGATTCTTTATTTATTATAGTTTAGAAGGGCTGAAGCAATTTTTTCCACCTGAGCCATTTAATGATTTAATTTGGGGGCTGTTTGTTCAATCATGTCTGTGATTATATTTACTGCATTTTTGCAAGCTGTCTGGATATATTAAGGGAAAAGGTATCATATATGGGTGGATGTCACCATGTTTCATTATCCAGGATTTCACCCATCTGTGGTTGAGAAATATAGACCATGGATATTTACCATCATCTGTGCTAAACAATTTTACTTATCCACAGTTTTTATTGCAAGGTTTTGTTCATCATTTTGCACTTCTGCAGAATGTATATTTGGCTTGCAGCCAAATTTCCCAGCAACCTGCAGGGTTTTGTCCATATGTGGTTGTCTTTCATGAAATGAAAATAAGTAAGAGCATAGCAGGGAGTTTTGCTGGGAAAAGTAGAAAATGTTCATGCCAAGTGTTGCCCTTGACAAAGAAGGACTGTGAGATTCTGTAGACTGGGTAGGCAAAGAGTGTGAACTTGAGTTCCTGATGGAATAAAGCCTCATGCCTTCTGTTGTGAATGCATAATACCAATAAAGTTATCATTGAGCTTGAAGTCTAGTGCAGGGTTCTGGCCCTGCACTTCTGATTGGCTGTTGATGGCCCGATCGGATTGGCCCGTTTGGAAGCATCCGATTGGCCACTAACAGACCATTCCTATTGGTTAAACTGAGCTAGCACTCCAGTTTCGCTATTGGTTAAGTAGTTAATGAGTTGCCTATATACGTAAGGCTTGAGCAGCCTTTGAGCTGAGCAGTCACAATATGTAAATAAAGAGTTTGAAGTTCACTGTTTCCACCGGCTCGTCTCCATCATTCGCACCCATGCTCCAGACTTAACACCTTCTTTGTAACCTTATAAAGACACCGACCAGATTCTATAAAGTGAGATTAGCTGCCTTTTAAATATAGCTGCATCCACTGATCTGTGGAGTCAGAAAACAGTGCAACCAATATCTTCCATGGCTAGGAGGAGGAGGGGTTCTGTTCTGTGTACTCATTTTTATTTTGTAATTTTTTATTTTATTTTGAAAAACCGTTATTAAACATTTAAAAACATCAAATACAAAACACAATACAACTCATTAAAACGAAAACACTATAGATGTTACGAACCATTTTGACAGTGCTCACATACCAATTATTATTCCCATGCATATTTCAGATTCCTGGTTATTCTTATACATTATCCTTTTTCAACTATTCATTCCTTATTTATTTGATCATTTATTTCTGCCATTTATCCATTTGTACCAGTTTTCCCACACTGTATAATATTTGGAGTCTTCCTTCTCTTTCCATTTTAGAGTAAGTTTATCCATTTCAGTGCAATTGTAGATTTTTTTTTATTATTAAACCCACTGTTGGCATGAGGTCTCCTTTCCAACATTGTGTGAATGTTAATCTTGCCATAGTGACTATGTGCAGGTTTAGATATTTTATCTCTTTTGTGTAGTTACCTTTTATAATCCCCAGTAAAAAAAATATCTGCTTTGAATTCTATTTGGACAGTTGTAATTTATTTTAACTGTGTTCGTATTTTTAACCAATATTTCTTAATTTTTGGGCAAAGCCACCAGACATGGAAGAAGGTGCCCTGTCATTACTTACATTTCCAGCAGGTTGGGCTTAAGTTGGGATACATTTTGGCCAATCTCAAAGGGGCTGGATACCACCAATAACACATTTTATATTGATTTTCTTTATATACCACTGATTTTATTATCATGTATTGTTTTTCCAAATTCTTTCCAAAACTTTATAATATCTGGCCATTTTTCCAATTTCCAGTGTATTGGGTTCTAACATTTCCTCCATGGTAGATACCCATCCTGGGATTTTTATGTAATGTTTGTTTTTTGATTTCCCTCCATATTCGTATTAATGAATCCCTTAGTATACGTCTATGGAAATAAGCGTAGTTCTTATTTCTTGGGTTCCACATGAAGGCATGCCACCCTGACTGTAGGTCATGCCCCTCCAGAGTTAAAATTCTTTTATTTTTTTAACTTGGCCCATTCTCTAATCCACATTAAACCTGCTGCTTTATAGTATGTTTCCCAAACTGGAAGTCCAAATCCACTTCTGCTTTTATTATCCTGCAATGCATTTAACTTTATCCTTGCTCTGCCCAAATGAATTTCATTGTTATTTTACTAAGATCTAAAGAAATTGGCCTATAATTTTTTATCCATGTGGTATCTGAGCCTTCCTTGGTATTCGGTATATACTTCTCTCCACAATAGCTTTGCCTCTGTTAATATCTCACTGCAAACTTTCAATAGTTGCCTCTCCTAGGCTTTTATAGACTTCCCCTGGTAAACCATCTGTCCCTGGAGTTTTATTATTTTGTTGTCTCTGGATTGCCTCCCTTAATTCTTCTATTGTAATGTCCCTATTTAATATTACCCTTTCTTCTTCTGTTAGTACTGGCATAGTTTCTCCTTTTAGATAATGATTTATTTTCTCATCTGTAATCTTCTCCTGTTTATAGAGATCTTTGAAAAATTCTTGTGCAATCCCCTTTTTCTTATCCATACTGTATTGTAAATTCCTCTCTTTATCCTGTAACTGCTGAATCGTTCTCTTTCCTTAATTTATAAGCAAGCCACCTCCTCGGCTTATTTGCATGCTCAAAGTAATTTTGTTTTACAAATTTCAAAGCCCTTAAGTTCTTTTCCTGCTTCAATATGTTTAGTTTATGTTTAGCTAAGGTCTGTTTACTTATAATTTGTTCATTCCCCGGTTTATCTTGTAGTTGGGCTTCCAAATATTTAATCTCGTCCTGTCAATCATTGAATTCTTTTTCTCTTTCTTTTTTCCTCTTTGAATTGTAAGCTATCATTAACCCTCTTATATATGCTTTCACTGTATCCCATAAATTCTGTAAAGACGTATGATGCTTTGTGTTATCTTTTAAAAATAGTTTCTTTATCAATTGTTCTGTATATTTCTTCTCTTTCAGAATTTGTGGGTTCAACACCCATCTCCTGCTCTTCCTTTGTTGTCCTTTCCATGTTATTATTAGAGGATTGTGATCAGTGCAAATTCCATGTTATTATTAGAGGATTGTGATATTTGGTACAATTTCTATGGCTTCCATGTCCTTAACTAATTATTTATCTCGGCCATGTCTATTCTTGACCAGGATTTATGGGAATTAGAATAAAAGATAAACTTACTCTCTTCTGGGTTATAGGTTTTCCAAACATCTATCAAATTTAGTTCTTCTGCCATATCAAAAAAAGTTTTAAGGAGGGTCTTCTTTTTTTTATTCTTTTGGTCATTGCTATAATCTTTCTTTATATCTATGGTCGCATTGAAATCACCTATCATACATCCTCTTTACCTGTCTTTATTTTTATTTTTTTTTGTGAACTTTCCTGTAAAATTCTTTTTGTCCGCTATTGGGTGCTTATATAGCCACTAACAATATGCTTTCCTGTTCCAACATTAGTTCAATCATCAATGCTCTTTCGTTTAAATCTGCATATAATAATTCGGCTTTTATTCCTTTTCTAATATACATTGCCATCCCTCTTTTTTTTTTCCTCTGTCAAAGCTACATAAAGGCACATGAACCTCCTTTGGCTGTCTCCACAACATTTTGAAACCTCAAATAGAATGAGGTCTGGTCCATTTCCAACTAAATCAATGAATCCTCTACTTTCTTGTTTCATTCTCTCATTTTCTGATCCACCAGATCTAATTTTTCTTCTGTTTGTACTGTTCTTTTCTCAATTGTTTTTATTTGTTGGTCATTCTTCTGTATTGCATCCTGTATCGAGCCCACTTTTTCATCTAATTTCTGAATGTCACTCTTAACTTCCCTTTTAACCTCCTCCATCTCTGTTTTCATCTCTCCATGGTTTTTAGTCATATTCTCTTGTAGTTTCACCTTGGTTTCCTGGACTGCTAGTAATGTAGCCTGCATAGTTTGCATATTCACTGCGGGATTCAATTTTTCTGAAGCAAACATTCCTTTGATTGATCTCTGATTTGCTGGAGATGCAATTGCTGCAGATGATGTTGGAGTGGTTTTCTTCCCAGTCTTCAGGGTGGTAGTTGTAATGCTTGTCATTTCCTTAAGGATTCTGTATTGCACTCCTAAAATCCTACCTATCTTTTCCCAAACCACCATCCAATATTTTCTTAGACTTCTTTTCATAACCTCTGCTCTTTTATACTATGATATAATATATTATAATGTGTACTATGTTATATTCTAAATACTAAATAGGCAATACAATCTTCTAAGTTAATGTACTCCATATTAATTAATACTAATAGCAGTAAAGACAATCATAATAAAAATACAATCTATGCAATACAATCTATTTGTTAATTATTTAACAAACTAATTGATTGGTTAATTAATTAGTAGGATTAATTGATACATTGATTAATGGGGTGTTCCACTATAATTATAGATAGATAAGACTATAACTCTAAATTTAAATATATCTTTAAATAACAATAAAGAAAAATAAAGAAAAATATAAATATATAGATATATATTGAAATAAATATATTTCAATCTATATATGTCTATATGTAAATAAATATAGGTATAAGCATAAGTATAAATATAAGTATTATAAATATAGGTATCAATACAAAAATTACATATAGAATAAAAATTTTATTTAAAAAAATTACATATAGAATAGGTAGGTTTGTGTATAAAATTTCTATTAAGTTATGTAAGTTAAGCAATTCAAGAGTAAACCATCTTTTAAATCTTTGGTCTTACTATAGAGTTGTGAAACTGAGAGTCAGCTGTTTTCATGCCTTCAAAATGGCAATCCTGCTAATGTCACATTGTCACTCTCCTACACTCTTTCCTTCTCCCCATTTCTCTCCTCTTCTGCCACTGGACCAACAAATGTTAGGGGGAAAGTTTCAACACCTCGGTTCTAGGCACAGAACTCTCTCCCAGTCTTCTGGAGCACTTTTGATCTCTTCTATTTTCAATCGCTTCTTCTTCTCTTGTCTGTGATTCCACCACTGGTCTCGTACTTTGCCCTCCTCCTGATCCACTCTCCCCTTCATTTTGCTGCCCGCTTACCCTCAGAGCTTGTCAACATTGTTTCATTATTCTTCTGGATACTTCTTCGCCAGTAATCAAAACTGAAAACTCGGCAATTTCTTCTGCTCCCACCGCTATTACTGCACCGTTCGCACTCTTTGCTTCCTTCTTCTTAAACATGGGACATCAAGCCTCTGGGCCAGCCATAAAGGCTGGTTTTTCTGTGTCAGAATCAAGAGTCCCTTCTTAGCATGGTGGGAGATCACACCTCTCCACGTCACCTCCAAAGTTTCCCCTCTTTCTTGCCAATCCCCCCAGGACCACACCTCGCCTTGAGAGGCCACTGATTGCAAGAATTTCAGCACTAAGGATGGAGCATTGTCTCCCCATGTTGCCATGACACCATATCACTGCCGGAAGTCTTTATTTTGTAATTTTTATTCTTTTTACACTTTCTTTATTTCTGCTTTTTCCTTATATTTTAGTGAACTTTTTGGGGTCATTCTCTAGGGTTTCATAATCTAATCCTCCAATTTCCATAGGCTCAATGTTTTGTTATCTGTGGATTCATTGGAACATAATCCCTGCTATTAATAGGGCCAACCTATACATTTTCAAAATAAGAAAAAAGATAAAATTTGCATCTACTTCCTGGAATATTCCACTTTACTATACACACCTAGAGCTCAATCAAAAAAGCCAAAACAAAATCAAAAAGACCTAAACACCTTCTCACCAGCAATCAATACATAAATATAGCAGATATTAACACCAAGATTAACATGAGACAGGAATGTCAAACTCAAGACTCAAACTCAAGGGTGCTTAGATCTGGTCCATGGGGCCACCCTGGAAACAGCAAAGGACCGGCCCATGCAGGCAAAAATGGAGCATGTGAGGGCCATGATGTTGAGCTGGCCACACCCACCCCATGCCCCCAAGGTCAAACACAACCCTGATGTGGCCCTTAAGGAAATTGAGTTTGACACCCCTGCACTAGACCAACAATCAAGAAGCAAACAATAGTCCAATCAAGAAACTAACTCAAATAAGCCAACAGTAAACAGCCCAACCAAGACCACTACCACCATCACTGACAGGACAAGCCACTAGTATAAAAAAAAAAATAAGAGCAAATCTTATTTGCTCATAGATTATGTTACCTAATTTAGTAATGGACCATCTGCAAGAATACAACCAACCTCAGAGAGTACCAAGGGCCCCACTATTCAATCCAGAGCTACAAACATTCTCTTCAATCAGTGCCACTTAACAGTATACAGCCAAATTGGGTTGCATGGATAGATAAGTAATATGGGCTTCCTTACAGTATATCCCTAAACTGCACATTAGGAAACTACATTTCATAAACAGGCAAGTTGTAACAATGACACTCAAAGTGGAAATATTTTTATTTTATTGCATATTTAAACAATCTAGAACATGGAGTAACATGGATATGAATAGGATTCCTCTGACCTCTTGCAATTGTCATTGAAGAGGGTAAATTTTATAAAACAATGTGCTATGGAATCTGCTTTTCATTAGACCGGCTTTATCATAAGGTAAAACCCTCAAGAGATGCTGGGGAGTAGGTAATGAATAGGCTTGTATTTGTCACCTCGTTCTACCCCTTTTCAGGCTTACTTGATGATCTTTAGGAACACTAGCTGACATTGACTATGCTAAGATTTAATAAGTGGTCTAGTCAGCTTTTGTGACCAATGGTATCTTGTCCTTCTCTTCAGGCAACAAAATGCTTTGCACAAAAAATTTGCATATGACAGCCATGCTACCCTTATGGAAGATTTAGCATGAATGAAAAGAACAAAAAAATCATAATTTCTGATGGGAACATGCACTTGCTGAAACCATTTTTTTTCAAATAACATGATTTGTTGGACTGCGGAAGACACCGTTTGATAGCAATAAATGATTGCCATGGTGGAAGTTATCTCATTCCAAATCTGAAACAATTAATGACACTTATTCTACAGCTATCTTGCTACCTTATCAATTCAATTAATTCATTTTTTTAAAGTAAACAAAAAATGGTCTATTGTACATTTCCATATGACTGTACTCCAGTCTGCGAAAGGTTCAGACCATTACAATTTGCAGTACTTTCTTTCAAGGGATTCCATATGCCAATTATAGGAAAACTACTTTATGACCTACATATAGATCAGTTGCACCAACTTTTGATGTTCGGGGTTTTGTTTCAAAGCAATACGAGCAGTTAAGTGGCCTTTTAGAGCAGAATAAAACCCTGATTGTAAATATTTAATGCAAAGTGCTTTCATGTAGGACCAAACTGAAAAGCACGTCTCTGCCTAAGTATGCAGGGAATACATTTATCTCTATCCAGCATTGGAGAGTGGAAATCTTACATAGCAATCGATGTATTGTGGGATTTATGTGTGAAAGCTACTATTAGTGCTAATGGGAGTCAGGCATGTAAATCCCTTGGCTATTGCTTAGAGAGAAAAGGCCCACAATGCACTTTATCATCTAGCACAATAGATGCGCCGAATTTATCACTCTGGCCCATTAAGTATCCTGCCACTTAGCTGACAGTGATGCACGATTCCCATCACAACCAAAAATCTGAAAAGGAGCAGCTAACATCTTTCCTTTTAAACTGACAAGACCATCTGATGTTCCTGCTTATGTCATTCCATTAAATCCTCCTGTTCTCATTCACATGAAACCTTCTAAGACACTTAAACTGTGAAGCATCACATCCATACACAGAGGGGCCAATCCACAACAGTACATAAACAGTGGAATACTCTTGTCTTCTAGAATGAATTCTATCCTCATGTCCTAACCTACAAATGTGGTGTCCCCTGGCAACTATAGGTAGGTACTGACCATAGAGTACATATAAGGCTCAGACAAGCTCAGCACAGGATTTCACTTTGCCATGAACTTGCCCATAAAGTTACCAATCACGTATAGGGATTCTTAGTCATCCAAGTTGTGGTTGTCTCAAAGATGCTTTTTTCAAAAGGCAACTGGACTTTCTGGTTTTTCTTTGAAGATGTTTCACTTCTCACCCAAGAAGTTTCCTCCATTCTGACTGGATGGTGGGGAATGGAAGATTCATATTTCTTGCAGACAGCTAGTCGTTTGCATTCTTTTAGAGTCGTTGAGGCCATCTGGATGTTTACTACCTCAGGGATCTTTCAGCCAACACAACATATATGCACACTTCAAACCCAAGAATACACTAAGGCTGACGCTTGTCCACTCCAGAGATAAAACAACCAGACACAAACTTAGTGACCTGGTATATGCAGTACAATGCAGTGAGCCATGAACAGATCTGTACATTGGGGAAACAAAACAACCACTTCATAAACACATAGCACAACATTGAAGAACAAACACATCAGGACAAGATTCAGCAGTCCATCTGCATTTAAAAAACAAATGCCACTCTTTTGAAGAAGCAAAGTCCACATTTTGGACAGAGAGGACCACTGGTTTAAAATAGAGGTCAGAAAGAGGCCATCTATATCAAAATTGAACAGGTCTCTCTCAACAGAGGGGGAGGGATATGACATCATCTATTTCCAGTCTACAATACAGTCTTTTCAACAATTCCAAGGCTCCACACCCAGTTGCACTACTCAGGTGACCCTGAATGATACAGATAAACCTCCAAGTGTCCTCAACAACTTTCTAAAAGAATGCAAATGAGCAGCTGTTTGCAAGGAATATAAATCCTTCCATTCTCCATAATTCAGTCAGAGATGAAGAAATAAAATGTCTTTTAAAAAAAACAGAAAGTCCAGTTGCCTCTTGAAAAAGTTATTAATTTGACTATGGCTCTTGGGAGTTGCAGTTCAGCAATATCTAAAGTAACACCAGCTCTTGACTAAGATGATTATTTAGTATAAAAATAAAGCCATTAGTCCATACTATTTGTCCTTCAAAAGACCTTCTCTCCCTTTTCATTCACCTTCCTTTTTATTAGATGTACTAAAGAGTGAATGGGGTTTTACTGCCTTTTATTTCCTTGCAACTACAGGTTTTATCTCCTTTACACAATAATTGCTGCTATCACAAACAAATGAAGGCCATTAAATCAAAATTAAGCTCTATTAGATCTTTTAAATTTCATTGAGATGCAAAAATTTGCTTAACACACTGAAATAAATATGATATAAATATAATATTTGTATTTTATAGCACTATAAATATTATATTTATATTCAAAAATATAAATCAGTTTATTAGAATTTACTCATAAATAAACATATTATAATGGGTGTGATGGCTCAGTCATTAAAGATGCAGAGCTTAACAACCTGGGTTTGAGACCCAAGTGTCACATGACAGGGGGAGTTCCTGTTGCTTATCCCAGCTCTTGCCCACCCAATTTGAAAGCATGCAAATGTGAGTAGATAAACAGGTTCCTCTTTGGTGGAAAAATATATGTCAAAGCATTCTGCATACCTTGAATATAGTCATGCTGGCCACATGACCATGAAAGTGTTGTGTCCGCGAAATGATGCCAGGAGTCGGTGACTTCAAACCATGCTCTTTTATTAAAGTAGGAACCGAACTGCAGTAAAGGAAAAAGCTCGCAGCTTTTATTCTTTCAGCTGCGGCGGACGCGACCAATGGCACCGCTTTGAATCTCCCGCGATTCGAATGGACCAATCGCAGGAGATTCTTAGGGAGCCAATCGGTGCGGCTCGCCTGACCAATCAGAGTGCCCCGCGCTTTGGCCAATCAAAGCGCGGGGATCTCAAGAATGCTAATTAGGGACAGAACACCCCTCCCCTCTTGGTTCAGTCCTTATGTCGCGAAGTCACGTAGGTAGGCGGGGCTCCGTCTGAGCCTACTGGATCTGCGCAGCTCAGTCGTAGGTTGGATCCCGGCCGGTTCGGTCGGGATCTCTGTTGCTCCTGATGCCGTCATGGGAACCGGCTGGTCGGTCGGGCCGGGCCGCTCTCCGTAGCTCCCTCCTTGGCCTCCCGGGTTGGTTGAGCTGCGGGTTCCGCCGCTCCCGCTCGGTCTTTCCGGGCCGTTCGAGCTGGCCTGGCTGTCTCTTCCTGGCGAGGGGTCATGATAGCTGCTTTCCGGTAAGTATGGCTGGTTTATTCTTCTTTGGTTTTGGTCCCCTGGGTATTCCCTCCCCCCTTAGTTTGTGTTGTGGGGGTTGGTTTCGCCTGTTTGTGCGTCGGTGGTCTCTTGGTTGGCAGTCCTCGACCTTAATTGGTCGATGTGGCGTTTCCACACTCGTCCGTCTGCTGTTTGTAGCCGGTACGAGTGTGGGCCTGTTATTTGTGTGATGACGGCCGGTATCCATAGTGGGTCTCTCGTCAGGTTTCTTGCGTATATGGGGTCGCCTGGTGCGAAAGTTCGGTGTTTGCTGTTTGAGTCTGGGGGCTTCTCCAGGTTATACGTGGGGTGTAACCTGTTGAGTGGGGACCTTAATTTCCTCCCCATTAATAGTTCAGCTGGGCTCTTATTCGTTGTGGTATTTGGGGTTATGTGTTGGGTGAAGAGTAGTTTGTTTATTTTCTCCTGGATCTCCCCGTGGTCTATTTTCCGGATGGTTTTCTTAGTGAATTGGACCATCCGTTCCGCCCTACCGTTTGCCGCCAGGTGCGCCGGTGCTGTCAGCGCGTGGCGGATGCCCCTTTCCACTAGGAATTTTTCAAATTCCAGCGAGGTGAATTGAAGCCCGTTGTCGGAAACGACGACGTCTGGGAGGCTGTGCGTTGCAAAGAGTTTGCAGAGTTCCTTGATCACGGCCTCCGTGGTTGTTGTCTTCATGATGCTTACCTCCAGCCAGTTGGAGTAAGCGTCTACTGTTATCAGGAAGGTGTGTCCTTTTGTGGGCCCGCCGAAGTCTATGTGAATCCTAGACCAAGGTCCCCTTGGGGTTACCCACTCTAGGACGGGTGCTGTGGGTGGGCTTGGCCTAGTTTCCTGGCATCGTTGGCACCTTGCTACCCAGGTCTCAATTTGTTTGTCCATCCCTGGCCACCAAGCGTAACTTCTGGCCAGGGCTTTAGTCCTAACGATGCCAGGGTGCCCCTTGTGTAGCAGTTCCAGAACCTTCCCTTGTAGCTTTTCTGGAATGACCACCCTATCCCCCCATAGTATGCACCCTTTTAATAACGAGAGTTCCATTTGGCGGTTTCGGAACGTTTTGACGGACTCGTCGTTGTCCCTTTCCGGCCATCCTTTCTCTACCCAATGCAACACCCACGTCAGACGTTTGTCTTTATTAGTCTCTCGGGCAATGTGTGACGTGGTTATGGGCAGGTTGGGTAGAGTCTCTATGCTGAGGGTGGTCGTCGTGGGTGCTGGGTCGGTGTCAGGTTCTGGTAGCGGCGAGCGGCTTAAGGCGTCTGCATGGGAGATCGTCTTACCCGGTTTGTGTATGAGTCCGTAGTTGTAGGCTGCCAGGAACTCGGACCACCTTGTCATTCGGGGAGACAGAATGTTCGGGGTGGCCCGGTTTCCTGCAAGGATTCCCAGCAGCGGCTTGTGGTCGGTTATGATGGTGAATGTCCGGCCGTAGAGATACTCGTGGAATCTTTTTACGGCGGCAACGATAGCCAGAGCCTCTTTGTCCAGCTGGCTATAGTTCCGCTCCGGTTTGGTGAGGGTCCTTGAAAAGAATGCGATGGGCGCTTCTTTTCCGTCGGGGAGGGTATGGCTGAGGACAGCGCCGACGCCGAAAGGTGATGCGTCGCATGTGACGGCCAGAGGTAGGGTCTCGTTATACTGTATAAGGACGGCGTCCGAAGTGAGGAGGTCCTTTGTTCTTTGGAAGGCGGCTTGCTCGCGTTTCCCCCAAGTCCAGGTCGCTGCCTTGTCCAGGAGCCTATGCAAGGGCTCCGCTACCGTCGCCTTTTGGGGCAGGAAAACATTGTAAAAGTTAAGTAGCCCCAGGAATGCCTGTAGTTCCGTCTTCGACTTGGGTGTGGGGGCTTCTTTGATGGCCTTGATTTTTTGGTTTGTGGGGTGAATGCCGTGATGGTCTAGGAGGTATCCTAGGAATTCTACCCGTTCCATGTATAATTGGCATTTCTCCCTCTTGACTTTGAGCCCGGTCTCTTTGAATTTGGTTAGGACCTCCCTTAGGCGACCCTCTAGTTCGGCTTGGTTGGTTGCCGACACTAGGACGTCGTCGAAGTAAGGTACCACCCCCTTGATGCCTTGCAATAGTCTTTCCATTAGGCTTTGGAATATTCCCGGTGCCACGCTGACTCCAAATTGGAGTCGGTTGCATTTGAATGCTCCCCGGTGGGTGACTATGGTTTGCACTTCTGCCGTTTGCTCATTGACTGGCAACTGTTGGTATGCCTGGGCGAGGTCGAGCTTGGTGAAAACCTTGCCCCCTCCCAGTGAGTGCAGTAGGTGTTGCTGGGACGCTTTGTTGTAGCGTGCCATTTAGGGTGGCCTTATAGTCCCCACAGATCCTCACCGACCCATCGGGCTTGATCGGGGTGACTATGGGGGTCTCCCACCGGGCATGGTCTATGGGCTGTAGGACCCCTTGCTTGACGAGCTTGTCAATTTGCTCATCTATCTTGGGTTTAAGTGCGAATGGCAACCGCCTTGGTTTCAGGCGTTTTGGGGGGACGTTTGGGTCTAGGCTGAATGATATAAGGGGCCCTCGGTACTTGCCTAGGTTTCCATCGAAGACATCTTGGAATTCCCGGGCCAGTTGCTGCTCCCAGCTGTCGTCGGTGACGTGGTCGACTCCCGTGACTGCGATGCCGAGCGGGGCGAACCATTGCAGTCCCAGTAGGCTTGGGCGGTCGCTGTCGACGATTGTCAGGGGAAGCCTTTCGGTGTGCCCTTTATATGTCATGTTGAAGTGTTTGGTTCCGACTACCGGGATGCAGTTTCCCTGGTAGTCTTTTACGATGAGTCTCTGGCTGTCTAGGTTTCTCCTTTGGATGGTAGGCACCAAGCGCTTTATTTCATGCCATGCTATCATGGAGAGGTAGGACCCGGAGTCCACCTCCATTTTGCATGGCTGGCCCTCAATGCTTACCTCCACGTGGACCTTCTGGGCGTCATTGGTTATGGCATGGCCGATGGTGACCGTCTGATGGGTCTCCTCTCTTCGCCGGTTATCGCTGCCTCGCAGGGATCGTCCGTTCCGGTCCCATCTGTTGTCCGAGGGGCGATCTCTGGTCCGGGGTGGTGTGCTCTCTCTCCTCCGGTCGCTCTGGTCCCATCGTGCCGGGCTGCGGTTCTTTTTTAGGCGGCAGACACGGGCGATGTGTCCCTTCTTGTCGCAATGCCAGCAGATCGATTCGAAAAACCGGCATTCCGACCTGGGGTGGTCACCACCGCAACCGGCACAGTTGGTCCTCGACTTACGACCCCGCCGGTTCCGTGCGTCGCAGCCTGTCTGGAGGCGATGGATGTCCTCCTCATCATCGGAAGTGCCCGATGCCGAGTGGAAGTCGCCCTGGTGGGTGGTCATCTCGGGTTGGGCCTCGGCCGACCTCGCAGGGTTGTTGTTTCCGCTGCGGTCCCCAGTGTTCGGTCTGCACATGTGGTCGGCAGAGGTTCGGATTGCTTCGGCGGCTGTGGCTGCGGTGAGGGTGTCTGCTAGGCTGATGTTGCCCTTGGCCATCAGCAAGCTCTGGAGGACGGGGTCCCACAAACCGAGCACGATTCTGTCTCGCAGGGCGTCGTTCAGGTTGTCGAATTTGCAGTGCCCCCCTAGGTGCCGTAGCTCGGCGACGAAGTCACTGAAACTCTCACCCGACCATTGGTCCCGACGGTAGAACTCGTTGCGACGGATCAGGATGGGTACCTCTGGAGCGTAGTGCCGCCGAAGTATTGGCTCAAGGACGTCCCAGTCCATCGCAGTCGCATCGGCGGGTTTGGCAAGCGCCTTGGCCATCTTGAATACCTCGGTCCCTCAGTGGGTCAGGAAGACGGCGCGCTTCATGGGGCCGGTGGCATCCTTCAGGTCGCTGCACTCAAGGAACATGCGGAATCGGTCGGAGTACGATTCCCAGTCCTCGGTAGCGGGGTTGAAGGGTGCGGGGGGGTGCAATTTTCGCCATCGTGGTGGTTCATCTGGCTTCTGTCGGACACGTGGTTCAGTTCAGGGTCTGGATCCCACCCTCGTCGCCAGTGTTGTGTCCGCGAAATGATGCCAGAAGTCGGTGACTTCAAATCATGCTCTTTTATTAAAGTAGGAACCGAACTGGCTCTTCGCAAAAGGTTCGCGGCTTTTATTCTTTCAGCTGCGGCGGCCGCGGCCAATGGCACCGCTTTGAATCTCCCGTGATTCGAATGGACCAATTGCGGGAGATTCTTAGTGAGCCAATCGGCGCGGCTCGCCTGACCAATCAGAGTGCCCTGCGCTTTGGCCAATCAAAGCGTGGGGATCTCAAGAATGCTAATTAGGGACAGAACAGAAAGAGTCTCCAGGCAAAGTATATATGGATAGGTAAATGTGTTTACCTTTAAACACATTATAGATGGTGCTGAATAAATTTTTAAATTTTTGTGTAGATTAAGCTGAAGAGTAGAGGGGCTGAAATTGGAATGAATCTCTCTTTGAGCATTTAATATATTTATCACTTTCAGCAAATGTATACTACCATACTACAAAAGAGATGTTGAGATTTTGGAAATAGTTCAGAGAAGGAGCAACTAAGGCCTATGATTAAAGGCCTTCAGACTAAACCATATTAAGAATGGCTACAGGTTTTGGGTCTGGCTAGTCTAAAGCAAAGAAGAATTAGGGAATTAGGGGTGATATGATAGCAGTATTCCAGTATTTGAGGGGCTGCCACAAAGAAGAGGAGGTCAAATTATTCCCCAAGGAACCAGAGGGCAGGACAAGAAACAATGGTTGAAAACTGATCAAAGAGAGAAGCAATCTGGAATTAAGCAGAAGCTTCCTAACAGCAAGGACAGTTAACTAGTGGAACAGTGTGAGCTCCATCACCGGAGGCTTTTAAGAAGAGACTGGACTGAGATGGTATAGGTTTCCTGCTTAAGCAGAGGGCTGGACTAGAAGACTATTCTCTTCTAAATTCTAGATAATACCAATACAGCACTAGTGAAATTACCAGAATTTCAAATCTTTACTATTTCCTTTCATTGTCAACTTTCAAGGCTATCCTAACCTACATCAACACACCTCATGGCTTAGTATTCTGGGAATATAACCATAAGATTCACATACTTATACTTTCTCCCTCCACCTCCATCCCTAATGTCTGCCTCCCCACCTGTTAGAAACCTGGACACAAAAGGAACTGGTCTCTGACTTTTACTTCTAATTTGCTGATTAAATGGGACTGAAAATCAGAGCTTGTCAACAGTTTATACTGGCAGATGCTAAGTTTGATATGCAAGAACAAACATGTTCAAAGCTAATAAGTGGTCATTCAAAGCCTAGAATTATATCTCAGAAATATCCTCTTGGTTTCTTCATCATCATCTGCCACGTTTATTTTCCTTTTGAAATTCTGTTTTTAATAATGCCATAGAATCCTAGGTAACAGGAAACAACAGGATATAACTTAATGTCTTTCATTCTTGATTTTTCTCAGTTACCTAAAGAACACACGCATGCTGATCAGAAATTTGAACTGCTTTAATATTTCTCTGTTGTTTTATTATCTTAGCTGTTAATGAAATAATCAGTAAGATACAAGTATTGAAATCCATCAACAAACAATAATTAAGCAATTGTGTTTGCTGTATTTATGCAAGTATTTATTTTACAGATATGGGGAATCTACTTGCAAACTTATTGCTACATTCATTACACATATCCCATAAGCTACAAATATGCCATTGTTGTTGTTGCTATACTGCTGCTGCTATTTCAAATGACTAGCCGTTTTATCCCTATATGGACACTCATGGATGTGGCATGACCAATTATAGCTCTTACTTCATGCAGTGCCATAGCTTCTTCAATATTTTGGCTAGTAGCACCTGCCCCAGAATCCTTGAGCTGTCACATAATACATTGGGAGAAAAGAAGACAATGGAACTAATCCAAATTACTCCATTGTGGAGGGAAAGGAATCTTGACAATAAAACTCTGCATGAGAAACCAGCCAGAGATGCACCATACTATCTGAGGGTTATAAGTGATGGGTACTAAAAATATTAGAAACTCACTTGGGAGTGCTACAAGATTACTTGATCATTACCATAATAATCACAGCTGAAATTTCCTGCCTAATATTCTAATTTTAAAAGTTTTAACTTCCCCATTGTATCAGCTGCAGTTAGTTCTAGGATTTCACTGGCCACCAAAATATGCTAGGAAATTGAAAAAGAAAAGGATGGGCATCAATCTAGACAGATCTCATGTGCACATTTATCCCATTCAACTCCTGGCCAACAGCCCTGTGCAAAGTAGATAAAGTAATCAAGATAACATTGAAAAGAAAAAGAATGCCCTCCTCAAACTGGCAATATCCTTCAAAAGTATCCAGGCTTCCAGAATTTCCAGCTAGCAAGTCATAATGCTCCAGGCCATCTGGAGAGCACCAGGATAAGAAATATTGGCACCAACTCAAACAAGCCATCTTATCAAATTCTAATATGCTGAGATATGAGAATATTAGTACAAATATGGTTTGCATTAGTGTTGTTTTGAAAAAATTATCACTATCTTGCCAGTAGGGAATTGATAACATAAAGTAACATAAAGACATGAATTTTCAAATCCTGCAGTTGCACCATCTATATACGCAGTCATGTCATTTTTCTGCATTTTTACATCATGTATTAATTATTTTCATATTTGTTTTCTGGACACCAATAGTTATAATTGTCATTCAATTCTGTTCCTCGACAGATCTCAGCCCTTGCCATGCAAAGTTTGAAGGGTTCAGGCCAGCATTCCTTTACTTTAGTTCATCCAAGTCATATCATCTCGATTGTACAGTATATTATCCTCTCTGCTGAAAGTTTCTTATTTAGCCCATTTATGAAATTTCCTAAACTTTTAAAAAATATCAAAACACTCTGCATTTTCTCTGTTCATGTTATTCTATGCAAGCTAGGATCTTATACTACATACTATTTTACATACCAACTTACCACTGCCAACATCCTACCAAATAAGAGTATGAAGGGTCTTGGTTCTCTCTGAACTTGCTTATTTGTTGCAAATGTTTCATTACCTAAACTATGTAACATCATCAATTCTAATAAGGAGTGTGGTGTGCAGCAAACTAGCACTGATGTTGTTACCTAGTTTGGGTAGTAAAACATCTACAAGAAAAGAAGCAAACTCAGAAAGTACCTCATACTGGATAGGACCCCACGTTTCAACACTGAGCTACAAATATTCTCCTTTATTGGTATATCCAATATAACAGATCTTTCTAATCTGACCCTTCTCCCCTACTCCTCATTACTTTAAATAACAGTTTCCTAAATCCTATCTTTGTTCTAGTTGCAGTTAAATACTAGTTTCCCAAATTCATGTTGTTTCCTTTGTTAATCATTCAGCAGGTAGACAGATGCCTACTTGGTGAAGCCCCTGAAGTATTTTTAAAATAAAAAAATATAATATAAGTATTATATATAAAATATAAGTATTTTTAAAAATTGCCATCAAACAATCCAGTATATCTGACTGCACCATTGACAGAACTGATGATGACATTATCTGTGATTGTCAATGTATATTCTTCTTTAGAAAAGGAAACTGAGTTGGGATGCTGGTATCTAATTGGGCTGCCAACATAATCAAAGTGAGGAAAAGATTTCTGACATTCCATTCATTTAAAGTATTTCTAGACCACATATCGCAGTAAAATCCCTTTCATAGCAGCTGAATAACAGAATTGCTTTTAGTTAAAATAGAACACTGAAAAAAATTAAACAACTCATAAATACAAATAATAAATAATAATTCATTCAGACTCAAATTATTCTACTTTGGCCACTTTTATGTGAAAACCCAGTTCTTTGGAGAACCCTGGCAAAGGGGCAAGAAGAGAGAAGACAACAACCAGCAGCAAGATAGATGGACTCACAGTGATGACCAGCGCTCTGTTGGAAGACCAGAAAGACCCGGTTAAAGACCAATCAGCACAGAGACAATCTATCTATGTGGTTGCTGGGAGTTGACAATGATTTAAAGGCACATAATCAATCATTAATTCATTAATATAGCAGAACAAGCACACATAACTGAAACATGATCAAATATTAATACAATTCAATTCAAAATTATTTCTCCTGGACTGAGGTTAAATGATACTATGGGCTACATCCAGACCATGCCAATATGTCGCTCCTAATGAATTCTTTGAACCTCTTTGAAGTTTGGCTCAAGGCTCATGATTTAATTAGAGCAATTGCTGGAATCCTGACAGGCCCACTCCTTTTTTTAATATGCATTGCATATGCCAGTGTTTCTCAATCTTGGCGACTTTAAGACAGGTGGACTTCAACTCCCAGAATTCTTTGCTGGCTGGGCAATTCTGGGAGTTGAAGTCCACCCTTCTTAAAGTCACCAAGATTGAGAAACCCTGGCATATGTAACACACATTTAAAAGGCCATTCTGATTTTGGGGGAACAGGCTTTCTATGAATTCGGATTTACTGATGAAAATACCTGAATATTCACAAAACATACTAACTTATATTATTGCAAACATGGAGTGCCTAAAACCATTATTCTTATAGTTTCTGTGGTAAATCACCAACTAAAAGCATATTCAATGTTTGTACTTTGGGAATGGGTTGAATGTGATAGTAAGAGTATTCCACTTGTCTCTTCTCCTGACTTTTCCTAAAATATTATTTTCATATAGAAGATCACACTGGAGAATCATTCAAAATGAACTAATATTGACATTGATCCAGCTCACTTTGATATCAAAGTGTTTTAAAATTGAACTTATTAAGTTTACCAGGCATAGTTTGCATGCTTTTTGGATTCAAATGTTGCTAATTTATGTTGGGAATTTAGTTCCCAGGGTTAAACTGAGCCACTAGCAAAAGAATAGAATTATTTATGAATGGAATTATACCTCTCACCATGTGGGATGTTCTCTCTGGCACAGCGAACTGGACCCGATTACTGGCCATATTTCTGAATCAGACAGCACATGTATATTTTTGTCTAGTCTCTGGGGTTATTCTTTGTGCAACTGCCATTGGCTAGAACTTAATTTTAACTCATTTATATTGTTGGCTTGTTTTACACTGTAAACAGATTTGCAAATTTTATTTTTGGCATTCTAAGCCAGCTTCTATTACAAAGACCTTCACTTCTCAATACTCCCCTATTATATTGTATTTCTGTTATTTATTATATTATATCATATTATGTTATGGATGTTATGATTATTATATTATATTTATTATATTATATTATAATATTACATTGGATATTATTTTTGATGGTGCAGTGGTTAGAATGCATTACTGCATTCTACTTCTGCTGACTGCTGGCTGACTGCAATTTGGCAGTTCAAATCTCACCAGGCTCAAGGTTGACTCAACCTTCCATCCTTCCGAGGTTGGTAAAATGACGACCCAGATTCTTGGGAGCAATAGGCTGACTCTGTAAACTGCTTAGAGATGACTGTAAAGCATTATATAATTTTAAGTGCTATTGATATTATGTATTACTTGTATTATATTAAAAGGTAAATGTTTCCTCTGCCTACTCATGTCCAATTCTAGGGGACATGACTACTTGCAATTGCATGCTTTTGAACTGCTAGGTTGGCAGGACCTGGGGCAAGAATGGGAGCTCACCCAGTCATACAATGCTTAGATCTTGAACTGATAACCTTCCAGTAGACAAACTCAATGTCTTAACAACTAGGCCACTATGCCCCCTATCTATTAGCCTAGCTTAGCCTAGCCTAGCCTATCATAGTATAATATGTATTTATCTATTTCTCAAATTTCTACACCTCCCATCTCACCTAAGTGACTCTGGGCAATTTACAGAATTGCTATCATTGATTAGCCATGGCTCTGATCTTGTATGTTGCTCAGTTATCTTGGGTTTCTTATGTACATTATAATTTTTGCATCTCTGAAGCTTCTACATAACTCTGAGGGCCATAATATAGAGTGAGATCTGGACAATCTTTTTTAAGTCAATTTTTTTTTTCAAAAAAATACATCTTTGTTGTTATGAGAGGAGAAACACATACAGATATCCTCAATTTATGACCATAACTAAGCCCAGAATTACAATGGTAAATCATGGTGGTCATTAAGTGAATCACCATGTGACCACACCTATTTTATGACCTTTTTTGCTGTGGTCATTAAGCAAACTCTGTTTGTCATCAAATGAACCTGTTTTCTTCAATTGGTGTTTTCTGCTGGAAACCAGAAGTAAATGTCAGAAACTGGGGGGGGGGGGACACCAAAAATTGTGGTCACATGACCATGGGATGCTACAAATGAATGTAAATGTAAGCCAGTTATCAAATGCCACAAAGTTCATTATGAACACTGAGGAACACTGGGGATTATGGCCACTGAAACTTCAGAACTAGGTTATAAGTAGCTCTGAGGAGGTCTAGTCACTAAGTGACTGGTCATTAAGTGTGGGCTACCTGTAAATCATTAAACAGAAAAACACTTGCAATTCAGTCTTGTAGAATATGTCATAAAATAAAATAATATTATAGGAGCATTTAGTATCAGAACCATTATGGATTGCTGAAAACATCAGGTTTCATAAGTGCAAATGAAAAGAGTCGTTGCAGCACTCCCAGAAGGGCTTTTTTAAAATAAAGTCTGAATATTGCAAATTTGACAAAAGTCTATCCTGTGCATTGATAGATTAGCTAGTCTGCCATATGCTGAAAAAAACTTCTCACCAGAGAGACTTTTAAGAATGCATTTGAGATTGCTTTCTCCATGGACATTGATGCTGCAAACACTATAAAGCTAGGGGTGGGATGTTACCAGTTCTGCCCGGTTCTGTAGAACCGGTAGCTCTAAAGAGCAGCAGACATGGAACCGGTAGTACCACTGGTTGAATCCCACTCCTGTATAAAGCTTCAGTCAAGAATAATACAAATGTGAATAAAGTTCCAGTAACATGCACATAAAGAGCAGCACATTAAAATGAACTGTGCTGTTGTTATAGTAGAAATTCACAGAGATCAGGGTTGTGTTTGACCTTGGGGGGATGGGGTGGGCATGGCCAGGGTGGGTGTAAATAACTTGACATCATGCCTGTGTGAGTGCTTGTGGTGGTTTGAGCGCTCTGCCAGCCAAAATAGGCTCGTGAACTCCGTTTTCAGCTGGGATGGCGTCCTGTAATCCTCTGCCATGAAAACAGAGCTTGGGAGGGCCGCCCACAGCCCTCGCAAGCTCTGTTTTCAGCAGGGACAGCCTCTTGCAACCCTCTGCTAGCAAAAATGGAGCTCCGTAGGACTGCACGTGACCCTCTTGAGGCCCATTTTCACTGGCAGAAGCACTGTGAACCAGTCCTTTGTTGTTTCCAGGGTGGCCCCATGGGCCAGATCTAAGCACTCTGCTGGCTGGATCTGGCCCACGGGCCTTGAGTTTGACACCCCTGCTCTAGATGCTGAATTGGCAAAGAAAATAAAAAGGGGTAAGTAACATAGAAATCGGTTGTATAAAAGGTGAAATGTGACCAGCAATATGGCTCATATGAGAAGCAGTTGGCAAAACTATACCAGTGGAATTGAGGAATTAGTTGTGCAGTACCGGCTGTATCGCAGCGTGAATTCAAGCATGGGTGTATATTATCATCACTATTCGGTGTTATAATACACTGGATAATGGGGAAAAGACTGGGCATACAGGTGTTCCTTTTGAGTTGAAATTCACAGGTCCAGCATACACCAGTGTGTGTGTGTGTGTGTGTGTGTGTGTGTGCATTTGTTTTCGTAGATTTTCACAGGTACAGATATGCAGGTTTTGGCATGTTCAGGTCTTTTCCCATGTAAGATTGAGAGTATCTTGGCCAAGATGCTCTCAATCTTACACAGGAAAAGACCCGAACATGCCAAAACCTGCGTATATATATTATGTAGCAGAATCAAAATGAAAGGTATAGTTGCTTTTGAATGTCTTAAACAAACAACATGAGAAACTCAGACTACAGACAAATGCAGAAATAGACTAAAGATGTGTCAACTGATAGAACATGAATCTTAATCTTCCCTGCAGGTTTTTTTACATCACAAATATGCAACGGCTCTCTCTTTTCCCATGGACAAGCTCCAATTACAGCAGCACCGGCGGTAAGAGTCCCACCTCTTTGCTAAAATCTATGAACCCCATCCCTCATCCCCTTTAAAGGTGTCTACTTGCAGTTCATACTAGATATGAACTGTGTGACAGAGACAATTGCAGATGAGTTTGACAATCTTGAAGTGTTGTATCACAATGTCACAGCTGTTTCTTTTCAGATTTGTTCATTATTATAATTATTTTTTGCCACATTTGATTGCTGTGCTCCACCCCTTAAATATTCAATTCCTTAAGGATCAGACCAGGAAATCAACTCTACAGAGAGGCTATGTTTGTGTTATCATTGGCTGTAATAACAGAATCTTTAAAGCCTGCCAGAAGTTCTCTCTATCCTCTCATATATAGTGCAGAGATAAAACATAGTTATTTTAAGACTTTCTTACACTTAGTTCTTTCCCAGAGCTGAGATTTGATTTTATTGTCTCTTTGAAATATTAATGGCTCTTATGCTCTTTTGCTATATTTACCTTCCTCTATACATCTCTTCACATTCCCCTTTTTCTAAGTGAAATATTTTATTCATATTCATTCAATCATTCAATATTATTCAGTCTGTTTAGCTTCTTGACAGCATTTAAACTCTGTTTAACTCATATTGTAGCAGCTAGATATCCTTTATCTAGTTGTTATATTTCAATAGATGTATATTTCAATAGTATCTCTCCAAGTATTGTATTTCTTGAACTATAAAACAATGTTTGCTTTTGCTAAATTTAATATTTGAGGATTTGGCTTTTTCTTGAACCAGTTATTCTATGGATCCCCATATAAATATGTCTTCTATCAGTTATTCCATGGCGCCTTAAGATAGTATAGGAGCAGAGTGCAACCCAAATGACCTGTATTTACCTGTATTTACAGATACAGTACACTGTTTCATTTGGCATACTTCGTATTGCAACAGTTGCTTTGCTGCATATGTTTTGATCTGCTTCCACGATTTTTTTTGCCTTCTGCTGTTCTTTTGTTAAATTTGCCACCATTTTGTTCAATTACAGTTTCCTTCTCTCCTTTCTATGCAAACTCATCTCAGTTTACATGAACAGGGTTCCAGAATTTCAAAGCAATAAACCTTCAATTTAAAAAGAATACAGTTAGCAGGCTGGGGCATGGGGGGGGGAGGCTTGGAAATCCTGATAAAGTTGTTATTCGAGAAGAATGTTCTCATCTGTACTATAACCTAAAGAATACCTAAAATGGCAAACTTCTACCTCTACAGGTATAAAATAATTACCCTGCAGGAGATGGTGGCAGGTGGAGGGACTATCATTTATCACAGTGCTGACACCTCACAACAGAAGCACCACTCATATGCTACCATTCATCATTCTTGAAATCGCCTAAGGCAGCATGAGCAACAACTCTCCCTATCAATTTCTTGTGCTGTTCTGTCACTGGTCCTCCTCAACTCCCCTCCCTTAGGCAGTAGGACACACCTGGAATCTTTTTCAACACAGGAGATGGCATGCCAGAGATTAAATGGACAGAAGAAGTCATAACTGCCTTGCTTCTTGCTGTGAGAATGATTTAATGGTAGGTGACCAGTATTCAGGATGGAAGCTGACAGGCCAATTTATCATTTCACATCCTTTCATTATAGTAGTTTCTTCACCAAATTTGTCACCTGTAGCTTCCGATGTCCATATTCAGGACAAACACAGGAAACTGCTTTATGCCATGTTGGGTTATTTTACATTTAGCCTGGCATTGCCTATTTTGATTGGCAAAAGCATTCCAAAATGATAGGTTCATCTCATTAATGCTAAACTGAAAATTCAGTTGATGACAGCAAAAAGTTAGACATATTTATATCTCAGTGCTGCTATCTAGTGGTTACCTGGACTTCTGTAGTCAAGACATAACAGGTTTCTTCCAAATGAATGCTGGAAATGCAAATATAAAGAAGGGATCTTTTATCACTTACGATGGACATGTGACAAAGTAAAAAATATCGGAGTGGGATTCACATTTTAATACAGGGTTAGGGTGAATATAAAGATAAAACTAGAAAATTTTATTTTGGGTTTAATGGGAAAAGGTTTAGAAAAAAAATTAGAACTTTGATGTTATATATGTTGACAGCAGCAAGATTATTTTATGCACAAAACTGGAAGGACACAACTACTTTTGTTTCCATGTGGAAGCTGGTTTTGGACTTTGTGCTTGAGGTGGAAAAAAATGAAAATTTGATTTTGGGTTTTACCAATTAGATAGGTTTGTTGTTATAGAAATGGCTAGTTTACACTACTATGCAAAAGTAAAAAGTTGAGGTTTGATGTTATTATCTTATTCTACTGCACCAAAGGGAGTCAGTTTCCTTTCTTTCTTTTTTCCCTTTTCCCTACACTTTTCCCTTCCCTTCTTCCTCCCTTATTTTCCTACTATTTTCTTTTGTTTTTTTGTATTTTATATTATAAATTAATTTTAAAAAAACATACCGTATATACTCGAGTATAAGCCGAGTTTTTCAGCACATTTTTTGTGCTGAAAAAAACCCCCTCGGCTTATACTCGAGTCAGATTCCCCTCTGAAAAAAAAATGGTGTGGAGCTCCGAAGCTGGGCAGCCGCTTCCCTGCTTCCGTGTTTCCTTTGCAACTTTTAAGCATGGGAGGGGGAGGCTTTTCTGAGCTCTAGGCTGAAAAAGCAACGCGAGCCGAGGTCGCTCCACTCAGTTTCATTTCCTCAGCTCCAGCTGCTTTCAGTCCACTCGGGAGGAGGGGGAGGAGGGGGAGGCTTTTCTGAGCTCTAGGCTGAGAAAGCAATGCGAGCCGAGGTCGCTCCACTCAGTTTCATTTCCTCAGCTCCAGCTGCTTTCAGTCCACTCGGGAGGAGGGGGAGGAGGAGGGGGAGGCTTTTCTGAGCTCTAGGCTGAGAAAGCAATGCGAGCCGAGGTCGCTCCACTCAGTTTCATTTCCTCAGCTCCAGCTGCTTTCAGTCCACTCGGGAGGAGGGGGAGGAGGGGGAGAGAGAGAGAGAGAGAGATCATAAGAACGGCTCTTGGTTTTTTCTTGCAAGGGAGAGAGTGACTCCTGCCTACCACTGTCATCATCATCATCTTTTGGGTTAGTGAATCAATCAAACCTTTCATGATAGTGAGATCGTTTCCCAAATTTCCCTTAAATCAGGGAAGAAATCAGAAACAAACCTTTGGGCTGAGAATAAGCTTGTTCCTATGATGCCATTTTTGTTCACTTCAGTGTGAAAAGTGTGAAAAAACACACTTCTTTTTCTTCATCTTCTTGTTCCCTATTTACTGGTCTCTTTCAAAGAGGAAATTGTGAACATCAAACTTATTCTCAACTGTCCTAGTGAAAGTTTTTATTGGCATCTATTTTTATTTTTGAAATTTACCAGTAGCTGCTGCATTTCCCACCCTCGACTTACACTCGAGTCAATAAGTTTTCAGTTTTTTGTGGTTAAATTAGGTGCCTCGGCTTATATACGGGTCGACTTATACTCGAGTATATACGGTAACTGGTTTTGCTCTTCTCATCTTTGTCCCCCTGATTTTTTTCCCATCCCTCAAATGAATTCTTCTGAAGTAAAAAGGTTAAACACAAATGCAGTATGCTCTACAAAGAAAACTGCTTTCCCTGATATATGACTTCATCCAGCCATTGGAATATAACTGGAAAATTTGTATTGTTGAAACAAATTACATCATGATAAATTTAAACATGTTAAATGATTTGTAAAAGGAGCTGCTTTCCTCAGCTGATTCCCTCACATGCCTGTAATTTTCTCACAGTAGCACTTTTTACAAAGCACAATGTTGAATCACAGATGTGTGGACTTGAAAGGGGTCATAAAGATTGTCTCGTGAAGATTCCATGATGTGAAGGAAAATTAAATAAAACCAATTACAACATGTGAAGTCTGCTGAACTCTTAGGAACTATATAAAATGAGTAGCAATGTTCACATTAATAACATTCTATACAAAAATCAAGTGCCGTCTAGCGTCATTTAAGCTCACTTTTAGCACAGACATGCAGCTGGGACCATAACAGAATGGAGACAAAAATGCAGTACATTCATTTACTAATTTAGTTTCTTTAATGACTTGCAAATGCTCAAAATATCTCAAAGAACAAAAAAGGATTTTATAAAAAAGATAAATTATGTTTTTAAAAAGGAAAATATACATCTTTACAGACTTTTAAACATATCCCATGAAGGAACAGGTCCTTTCACACATGCCAGAAAGACAGGCTGCTGACAATGAGACATTTTCAAAAAAGCCTGTTCTGCAAATTTGAATTCTGATACGTTCATAAATTATCAGCTGGTCCCTTAGATGGCAGATCTAAGCTGCTTAGTCTTTATTGTTCAATGTCAACAATTTAAATTGTGCATTGTAAGCAACTGGTATCCAGCTTAGATCTTTCAACAAATAAAGACGTTATATGAGCTCTGTATTTTCCCTGGCTGGCAGCATAGCTATCAGAATTTATGCAGTAGTGGGATTCAAATAATTTAACAACCAGTTCACCCAGGTTTAGGTTGGCCATCATGGAAGGCATGGCCCATCCCCATCCTCCAGCTCCACCACACATGAAGGACAAGCCTCCCATGATGGCCAACCTGACCCTATGCAAACCCGGTTGTTAAATTACCCCTGCTATCAAAGTGGATCCTGGGCACTGTGCTGCAATGGAGAAATGGGAAATGGAGTAGCCGGCATGAGGGAAGGAGGAGGAGCAGGCACCAGCCACTCCATTGCCTGTTTCTTCATTGCAATGCCACACTGCAGTGCTGCCCCACCCACCACCACCCAGATGCCCTTGCTTCCCCCAAGAAAGGTGGTCAAAGAAAGAGGATTCTATCGCATGCTGAATGCCATAATTAAATCATAGCTTCCTAAGATGCCATCTCTGTCACTGGATAAAATGAGGAGGGAGGGAGGGAGATATGGATGGGTGATAGGACATGTGGCTGACAGTTGGCTTCCAGTGCCAGAGAGGGCTGGGCAGGGAAGCGGCCAGGCTGCTGCTGCCTTTTATTGGGGCAGATGGAGTGAGATAGGGCTCCTCTTGCCGTCTCTTCTCCTCCCGTTTCATTGTGTTTTCTCCAGTAAAGGTCCTATTATTACCATCTTTCATCTTCGTTGATCAAAAACCCATTCTTATACAAGCTGATTGAATTAGCCAGGAGATCATGAGAAAAGTAAGCAAGTAGTAAGCTAAACAGGATCCAAAATAGCAAAGCATGAGATTGCTAAGGCCATATCTCTATGACCTTCCCTAACAAATACCTTCTAAATCTGGATTGATTTCATATACTTTTCCCATCCTTTATAGTATTCACATTCATCTTTATTTTTTTAATTCTGCATCAATTTGTCCATAACTTTTTAATTATCTCTATTTTGTCTGGAATTTCCTTATATTACCATTTTTGGGCATAAACTAATCTTGCAGCTATAATTATATATATTATTAGATACATTATATCTTTGTTGTATCTCTCTAAATTAATTCCCAATAAGAAAAATTCTGGTTTGTATTCAACTTTGGTTTCACACATTTCTTCTAACCCACTCTGGATTTTATGCTAAAAATTTTGGGCTTTCCTACAAGTTCGCCATAAATGATAATACGAGCCACAAGATTCGGGACCAAAGCTTATAGAAAATTTAGAGGATTTTGAAGAAGTGGTGGGGCTGAAAATTAATAGGAAAAAAACAAAAATAATTACAAAAAGTATCACAAATAAACAAAAAGAAGCACTGACTAAGGTAATGGATATCCAGATAACAAACAAATAAAATACTTGGGGATTACAATTTCTGCAAGATGTATAATAATTAAAGATGACAATTACACTCCATTAATTAAACGTATAACAAGATTTGGAAAACTGGGGTAAATTAAGGTTACCCTTCATGGGCAGAATAGCAATTATAGAAATGAACATACTATCAAAATTATTGTTTCTCTTCCAAAATGTTCCCATAAAACTAGAAAAAAAACTTTGATGATTTGGATAAATTAATACTGAAATTTATATGGCAAAATAAAAAACCTAGAATTAAATTAAAATTGCTGCAAGATGCCAAAGGAAGGGGTGGATTTGGCTTGCCTAATTGGGAAATTTATTATAGGGCTGCAACTCTCACATGGGTAAAGGATTGGATAAACCTTAAGAACAGAAGAATGTTAGCTTTAGAAGGCCACAACCTACAGGCAGGATGGCATGCTTTTCTATGGCAGGATAGACACATATACTTTCCACAAATACTTTCAAAGACACAAAATTAGGCAGGCTTTGTTATTGGCATGGAATAAACTAGACAACAAATATATGTAGAAACACTAATATAATTATCCACGCTGGAAACTCTGATGTATCCACATTTGTTTCGTCAAGAGAAAATTATTACTTATGAGGATATCTTAAATGAGATAGGAGAATTAAAATCGAGGCAAGAACTAAAAGAACAAAGAGTGGACATAGAATGGTGGGCTTACCTACAAGTCCAATCAAGTCATAGGAAAGACATGAAAGATAGGGAATTAGCAGACAAAAAATACAATTAGATGAAATATTATTGGGAACAGATGATAAATTAATAAGGAAAATTTATTAGAATGGAAATTAGAGGAAGAAAAAATAAAAGAAACAATGTTGACATGGATATTGGGCATGGTATTAAGTTGGACAAATGGCAAATTCTATGGGAACGAAATAAAAAATAACATTGGCCACATTGTATAAAATAAATTATATAAAATGTTTTATAGATGGCATATATCTCAAAAAAATTGGCTGAAATGTACCCAAATTTATTCCCTATTTTTTGGAAACAAGTCATCACCTTTTGATCCCTGTTCCCAAAAATGAAACATCTGAAATTGGTCTTTTGTGAAACCAATCTCCTGAATCAATGGAGGGTTTTGTTACATTGTGTTTTCTCCAGTAAAGATCCTATTATTACCATCTTTCTGCAAGGGCACTGCTCATCTTCATTAATCAAAAACCCACTCTTATACAAGCTGATTGAATTAGGCAGGAGATCATGAGAGAAGTAAGCAAATAGTAAGCTAAACAGGATCCAAAATAGCAAGGCATGAGATTGCTAAAGTGATATCCCTATGACCTAGCCTAACAAATACCTTCTAAATCTGGATTGATTTCATATACTGTATGGCATGAGCAACATGTACTGCTAACAATGAGACAGCCTTTATTTCAGAATGCTCTGCCCCCAGCATTTTCATGAAGGAGATGAATCACATCATGGAAGAGTTATGTCAGCCCATTCTGTATGGAGGCAATGGAAGCAAAGAATAAAGCAGACTGACCTGTCTCCACTGTTGCAGAGTAGACCTTCAAATAGATCCATAAATGGCTTCACTATATGATTTCCTTCATTTGTAGCCCCACCAACACTCCACACCACATGATCAATTTCAGCTCCCTAACAAAGAAGAGGCCAATTCACCTCTGCGAGAAGGAAGAAAGTGTTACAAGCAAAACAGTCAATCATCTGGGACATGGATATGGACAACAGACTCTCCAGAAAATAAAGGATGAAATTCATTGGGAATTCATGGGAAATACATTATAAGTTGCCCAGTCACTTTAGACAGTGAGATGAGCAACAAATGAAGTAATAAATAATGATAAAAATAATAAATGCCCCCAGGACTTTTTCAGAAAACCTTCCCAACTCATCAAATATTTTAAGAGGTTTTCCTCACCAAATTATGGAGTAGAAATCTTTTTGCCCCTTATTTGGTTCTTGAAACCCAAAAGGTTCTATTGCCTAATCTACATGCATTTATGTCTGATTCTCCTTGGCAGGCTGTCTTTTACATTTTGAGAAGATATAAAAAGGAAATCAAGGAGTCTAAATCTTACCTCTGCTAAGATTTGAACCTGACCCAGTCTAGTAAACAGAGAAAGTTCTGCTGAATGCCACAATCAACAGTTAGTAGTTAATTGACAGCAGACACCTGTTATAGTGAGTATCTTCTATAATAATATATTCCAGTCATCTTTTCTGCATCTACCTTCAGCAGGTGGTTTGCAGAAGTACTCAAGCAGGTAAAATATGTTTGTCAGAACAGTTCTGATAAATCCTTTTCCATATTGAGAATCAATGGTTCATGGCAAGAATATTTCAAAATATTTACAATGCAGTTATACATTTTGAAGAACATAAAGTTTTTAGGATAAAAACAGAACATCTGTACAACAAAGTGCTCATTACAAAAGATTTAAAACAGTTAAGCAAACCAATTGGACAGCCAAAATATCTTTCTTCAGGATCAAATTTGTATCTCTTTTCACTTAAAACAAACAAACATCTTGTAACAAATTTGATAATCCACTTTAATCCACTGGCAGTATAACTTGGAATGAAAGCAAGGTATTACTTATATGCACATAACTATTGACAACTTAAGAGATCATGGAACATTTCCTCCTCCCTAGAGTAGTTGTGTTCATATACTAATGATACTGCTTCTGGGATAATGCTAAGCCTGTGAAGGAAGTTTTATAACAGTCAACTTCCATTTTTATTTTAATTATCTTCTTTTCAGTATCACAGAAATGCTGTAGAGTACTATGTATTGGAATTCAATTTTATCAATTTGTTGAACTGACCCATCTTGCTATTTGTTAAACTTGGAGTGACAGTGGTTCAAGTAAGGCTACAAATCTCCCCAGTCATAAAATTGTGGTTGCTGATTCATCTTGTCTAAACCCAGGTTTCTAAAAGAAGGAACCCATCCTTTAGTTTGAAATAGGAGATGGTAAAATAAAACAAAAGATCAGAAACAACAGTTCTATATCTGGTTAAATCTTCTTTCAGAATGGAGGAATTTCATGTTCCAGCAACACTGGTCCCCATAGCGATAACTTTTTCAACCACAGATAGCACACTGAGAACTGGGTGTTGCAGCATAGAATCAATGTGACAAGGTCCTGAACTTCTAGAAGTTACATAATCAGCAACTGATTTAACGGATCTTGACATATGTTATTCATAAAGTGTTGGGAGATAGTAGAAGCATCAAAGTACTCAAAAGGTCTTATGTTGTACTATGTTCAAATTGCCTGTAAGAAAATTGAAAGTGTGATCTCCGGAACCTGGGAGGCCTCTGTGGGTTTACAGACCTCGAAGAAGCTCTGAGAGACCGAATAATTCTGGGATTAGATGACCACACTACGCAGAGCAAGATCATGGCAAAAGGGGACATCAACCTTGCTGATGTCATCAAGGACACTATTGCAGCAGAAGCAACCAGGAAGTCGGCCGCACGAATGCGCCGCACCAACGCACCACTCCGTCAACTCGCCAGTGATACCTCACCTTGCCTAGAGAGTCACACAACAGCGACCCACCACGAGGACCTCGAATCGCCATCAGAAAGTGAGGAGGAGGAGGTCAACCGGCTCCGGTCTGAACATGACCTACGCCATCAGCGGAATCAAAGACTACCGCACCAAAGCGCGGGTTGTGGGGCAAACCACCCGTGATCAGACTGCAAATTCCTCGATACGCTCTGCCATTTCTGTGGGAAAAGAGGCCACATCGGGAAGGTCTGTAGAAGCAAGCAAGGATCCAGCCCACTTCAGAGGAGAAACAACTACCGCCAGACCACAGGGAATCGTCCTGTGAGTCAGGAACATTTGAACCACCAATGGAACAACCACTCCTACAGAAATAAAACACTGGCCATTTAAACGAGATGAGAAGAGGAACACCAAACCATTACAATCGGTCACACCTCATCGCTAGATGCAAAGAAGATCCAAGTGAAGGTCGCCATTGAAAACCAGCCTTGCGTGATGGAAGTCAATTCAGGATTGTCTCTCTTGATGGTTTCCTGGAAGACCCTTAAACAATTAATCCCTGCCGTCTGGCGTCAAGACCTCAGAGCCCAAAGAATCATACTCAAAGATTATCAAGCAAGCCAAGTCCAAGTATCATTCAAAAATTGTACTGCGTCATTACCACTGACCATCATTGACCGTGACCAGCCTAGCTTGTTAGGCCTTCAATGGTTCGCCCCACTCGGGATCGAGGGAGCCGGCATTCACCAAACCAGAAGCGACGACTGGGAGGAGGCCATCGTCCAGGAATTCTAGGACGTCTTTGCAGACAAACTAGGCGAGTACAAGGGGACCCTGATATCATTTAACCTTAACCCTGAAGTAGCCGCTATCCACCTTAAGCCTCGTCGGGTACCTTTTGCCCTTAAATCAAAAATTGATGAGCAGCTCGATAAATTAATAGCCCAGGGTGTTTTAGAACCAACTTCTAAAACACCCTGGGCTATTAATTTATCGAGCTGCTCGTCAATTTTTTCATAACCACGCTGGTCAATTTATTCCTATGCTCGTCAATTTATTCCTAACCACGCTCATTGGGAAACCCCATCAAATTGGGTGGATCGTTAAGGATTTGTGGGGACTACTGGGCCACCCTTAATCATGCCTGTAGATAAAAAAACTGCAGAGGCACAGACGATCGTTACGCACCAAGGTGCCTTTAAGTGCAACCGACTCCAATTTGGAGTGAGCGTAGCCCCAGGGTTTTTTCAAAGTCTGATGGAGAGACTATTGCAAGGGATCAAGGGGGTCGTGCCATACTTTGATGACGTTTTAATTGCTTCCCTGAATAGAGAAATACTAGAAAAGCATCTTAAAATGGTTCTCCAGAAATTTAAAGACTCTGGCCTTAAGGTTAAAAAAAATAAATGTCAACTGTGTACAGATAAAGTAGAGTTCCTGGGGTACCTAATCGATAAACAAGGCATTCACCCCACTTATAGCAAACTAAGGGCAATCAAAAATGCCCCAAGACCCAGAAATAGGACTGATCTCCAAGCTTTCCTGGGGCTCATTAACTTTTACAACATCTTCTTGCCCCAGAAAGCGACCGTAGCTGAGCCCCTACATAGACTTCTCGACAAAAAAGCAACCTGGGTCTGGGGACACCGAGAGGAGCATGCATTCCGACAAGTGAAAAACGTACCAACCTCAGATGCTGTTTTAATGCAGTATAACGAGACTCTGCCTTTAACAATTACATGTGACGCATCACCGTTTGGAGTAGGAGCCATTTTGAGTCATGTGTTACCAAATGGTAGTGAGGCCCCTATTGCCTATTTTTCAAGGACCCTATCAAAGGCTAAACGTAATTATAGCCAGATCGACAAAGAGGCTCTTGCTGTTCTATCTGCTGTGAAACGGTTTCATGAATATGTGTATGGACGAGTTTTTACTATTGCTACCAACCACAAACCTTTGTTAGGGATTATAGCGGGAGACAAGCCAACCCCCTACATATTGTCACCAAGAATGACTCGCTGGTCAGAGTTTTTAGCTGCGTACAACTATAAATTACAACACCACCCGGGGAAAGCCATTCCCCACGCTGATGCATTGAGCCGTGCCCCACTTCCAGAAACCATTGACGACCCAGCTCCAACCCTTTCGACACTCCAGATTGAAATGCTACATTCACCACCACTAACAGCCAGAGACATTGCAATCAAAACAAAACGAGATCCTGTCTTGGCGCAAGTTCTTAGCTGAATGAGATCCTGTCTTGGCGCGAGTTCTTAGCTGGGTCAAACGAGGATGGCCAATAGAACAAACCCCTGATGACTTCACCCCTTTCAGAAACCAGCAAACAGAACTTTTCTCACAAAAAGGCTGCATCCTATGGGGAAATAGAGTCGTCGTCCCAGAGCGGTTACAACGAGCAGTATTGAAAACATTGCATGAGGTCACCCCGGCATCGTGTGTATGAAAGTGCTCGCACGAAGCTATGCGTGGTGGCCGGGCATCGACAAACAAATTGAAGCCTGGGTCAAGACTTGTTTAAAATGCCAAGAAGTCAGCAGTGCCCCACCGAGAGCAACTCCAACAGAATGGGAAACCCCCTGGGGGCCGTGGTCCCGCATCCACGTTGACTTTGCGGGACCTACTAAAGGACATACGTTCCTCCTAACAGTGGATGCCTATTCCAACTGGCTCGAGATCCACGAAATGAAGAATACTACAACCGAGTCTGTCATCCGAAAATTGAATAGGCTATTCGCAACGCACGGGCTGCCAGATATTCTGGTCTCCAACAACGGACCCCAGTTCACCACCCTGGCATTTGAACAATACTTAGCAGACCGGGGTATCCTCCATGCGCTAACTTCACCAGCGCACGCTGCGGCTAATGGCAGGGCTGAGTGCATGGTACAATTTGTTAAAAAAACTCTCCACAAAATGGACTATGGGGACATTGACGACAAAATAAACAGAATACTCCTACTCCAACACATCACTCCACACAGCGTCACCAACAAGACCCCAGCTGATCTGTTGATGGGATGCAAGCTCCGTTCCCACCTCGACCGGCTTCACCCATCCTACGAGCCAGAGAAATCCTGTGGATCTACCGGAAAATGTCGCGAGTTCAAGGTAGGTGACTTAGTTTTTGCCAAAAACCTCTCTGGCGAACCATTATGGGTCAAAGCAACCGTAATTCAAACCACCGGGCCCAGATTGTACCGTGTGCAAACCTGTGATGGAAAAATATGGAAACGCCATATAGATCAGCTTCGCTCTAGGCTACAACCCAGTTCCCGTGACTCCTGTGACTCCCAAACTGAGGGGGGAGGGGATGTCGAAGAAACCAAATTCAAGATGATGGAAAGCAGAAGTGAAGGAAGTCAGCAATCGGGCACAATAAATGAAGAAGAATCAGGGAGGGGACTCTCCTCGCCACAGAGGAATACCTCAACGGAGGCAAGCCCGCAAAGATCGGAGGACAACAACGACAGCATTCGCGGCACCAAGTTGTCCAGTGAGGATGTGGAACCACCTGTACCAGATATGTCCAAAAACATCCCGCCGAAACCGGACTACAGACAGGAACTGGTGGGACAGCACAAATCCAATAGACAGTTAAAACAACCTACATATCTTAGGGATTACGTCACCGCACCCTTCAAACGGAACCCGGGGGGAAGAGGTGTTATGAACTAATAAAAGCGCTTAAATAAAGTTTATCAAACCTTAAGAAAAAGCAGGGTTCTAATCCTGCACTTCTGATTGGCCGATAATAGCGATATCGGATTGGTCCGTTCTGGGGAATCTGATTGGCTGTTAACGAGCCACTCTCATTGGTTCAAGGGTTTAACACTTCCATGTTTCTCATTGGCTAATAGGTCAGCAGCCTGCCCTATAAAAGGGCTGCTGCTGCCCTAGGGTTGTTGCTCTGTTCAGAATGATTAATAAAGAGTTGAAGTTCACTGCCTCGTCTCCGTTCCTTGCACTCATGCGCAGAACTTAACAGGTTCTGTGAGGGAATACAACAAACCTATGATGATGTAAAACCTGAGATCAGATCTATAGCAGACACATATGATGTGTATGAAAAATAAAGCTGCTACCCTTTCATCAAAAACAGAATCTGGTGTTCTGTTTCACCTGAATTCCAAAATAATATTGTCTTGTTCAATATTATTTCTTCTAAAGGTGGAGGATGAATCAGAGTCTAATAATACAACAGTTCCAAATAATATGTGCTCACTTGTCTTCAACAGTGATAATGAATTATTTGTAAGTAAGCAAGCATTATTTTGTGGTTAAGTAAAACCCCTGCCTTGTGTGTAAAACAACAGCTCTGCTGATAGAAGTGCTTCATTTAGCAGTTCTGGTCTCTGCTAATTTTCTTTTTCATTTCTTTCCCAGATTTTTCAGTCTTGGATTGTTATTGGGAGGTGTTGAGGGTTTGTTTGTTTTTTGTCAGTATTGTTCTTTATTTTTTGTTTTTTTAAATTATGTGCCAACAGGGCAGAATTTTTTAAGGTGACAAAATGTGAAGAATTAAACACAATTTTACAGATGAACAACTGCAAATCACAAAATCTCAAACACAATTTTACTGAAAGGTGACATGCTGGAGATAGGGTGCTTGGTGGGCCCCCTCCCACTTTTTGCCTTCTTAGAACAACGAATTAGTTTAGGAAGCTGTACAATAATGCTGCAATCGCAGTAAGCAACTCAGACTTTACGCTGTTAGTTTTGCTTTCTAGTTTGCTTTCCAAAATGAAAGATGACACTTCCTTTGCTGCAGTGTATTTTCTTCATATCACATATGTCAGATTTGGTTTATATCTAGGAGGCACAGTGCTATTTTCCCCAGTGGTGGGATTCAATTCTTTTTACTACTGGTTCTGTGGGCGTGGCTTGGTGGGCGTGGCAGGGGAAGGATACTGTAAAGTCTCCAGTCAGAGGTGGTATTTGCCGGTTCTCCAAACTACTCAAAATTTCCACTACCGGTTCTTCAGAACTGGTCAGAACCTGCTGAATACCACTTCTGATTTGCCCTCTTCTCTTCCTCCTCACTGATTTGACTCATTCTAAGCCCTGGTGTGAATTGGTAGCTGAATCTTCTAGAGCACACTGTTCTCTTGAGTAAATGCACTGAAAACTTGCTCAGATATTTGAGTGTATTTTCCATGTATTTCTGAGCAATTTTAATAAAAAGAAATCTAACACACAAGGTTGAACAAAAAATTAGCCTGGCCATGGGTTAATCAGAGCCAATCCAGAACTCTGGGCAACTCTAAACATCCAAATCTAAGGAGGAAGATGTGGTCTTTTGCTTAAAATATTAGCATATGTACACAAGACATGCTAAGAAGGTTTACTATTAACTAGATTGTGCACAAAATGGAAAGTGTATTTTGCTTTGGGATAAGAATAAAACAGCCCGACAAAAAACATCACATGGGAACCTTTTGAGTTGTCTATACTCTAATGATTTAAATGTTTTATGTTTATTCAGACCATAACATAGCAGAAGATTGTGGAGCGAACCATTGGTTTAAGGGATGATGTCATCAATTTTTTAAAATTATTCCTGGGATGAACTAGTTACAAGTAGAGTGAGACACGGAACACACTTCCCACAGGGGAAACAAGTTTGTCTTTCTTAGCTAATCCTGTAGGCTTTAAACTAAATCTGGAGGGAGATCATTCCCCAGAACCTTAATCAAAGCATAAGATCAAAGCCACTAAACCCTATAGCAAGGAAAATAGTGGAAAGAATGTACAAGTGCCCAGGATAGCCCAGGAGATGCAGAAAGCAAACCTAAGAAAAGCAGTATTAAAGGAATCAAAAAATTGTACATTAATGCACAAAGCATGAGAAATAAACAGGAACAAGTACTAGTATGAAATCCTATCATGGGCATAAATATGACATTGTCAATATTTCTGAAATAATTGGGATGGAACTCATAATTACAATATAGAACTGGGAAGATATAGTTTGCTCAAAACAAAACAAACACAAGGCAGGTGGAGCATTATACAAAATAAAAGACCACTCATGTATGGACATTTGTATCAGCAAGAGTGAAACCTTTGTGTGAAAATCAAGAGAAAAAGAAACTGTCAGATTGTGCTCCATTCAAAATCCAAGAAAGAAATACTTAGACTCCTTTAATCAGAGAAAAGATAACTTCTACTGGAAAATCAAGTGGTAGCATCAAAAGAATTCTGAATCTGAGAAAATGAGTGTATAAATCACATATACAAAGTGATGGCAATGTTCCCACCCACAATAGTTCAAACTGTCCATTCAATTAAAAGTTGTATATAATGTCATGTGGGCATCTTCAGGTGGTGATTAGGCTTCTGTCTGCTGACTTTGACATATTTTGAAAAAGAGGTGCGCTTGCGCATAGCATAAGAAAAGAGCATAAACAAGAAACTCCCCCCCCCATTTATACAGTTTTTTCTCTGAAACCTCCAGCTTGCTTCCCATAACTATTTCACCTCTCCTTCCCCCCCCCCCCCATTACTTATGACAGCCAAAAGATGCGAAGCAAAGGAAAGGAATCTTGAAGGCTGACAGAAACAGAATAACATTGTTCTGGGTGTATACTCCAGGCAATCCAACCAAGCAGAAGATTAAATTAGATTAAATATTCGCAAATCAGGTTAAGTCAGATTTCTGAGGTGTCTAGAAAACACATCATTGAGATAGGCGAGAACTTCAACTATCCTGACATCATTTGGGGTTCAAATTCTGCCTCAGGAGAGAAAGCCAATGGGCTCTTGACAACCCTTGCAGACAAATTCATCATCCAGAAGATGGAAGGGGTACAGAAACACCAATAATGGAGGAATGGATTATGAAGATGGCTAAGTTTGCAGAAATAGCTAAATTTACTTGTATGATTCAGGAAAGAACCATAACTACTACCGTGTTTCTCCAACAATACGCCCTCCCCCCCAAATAAGAAGACCCAGCATGTTTTCTAGGCATAAGGTGAAATTAAGTCCCTCCCTCCAAATTTAGTCCTAGCTTAAAATATGCAAAATTGGTGGGGGCAGAAGGAACTTGTCGTTAGGAACACCCACGCCTTGCCACCAGCCGCTCCTAACGGCTGATCATGGCAGAACGTGGAGTGCTCCCTATCCCCGCCAAGCACCTTTGCTGCAGACCCGGGTATGGTGCTGGGTGCAGGCCAGGTGAGCAGGTGGGCGGTGGCGGTGGCGGCATGGATGTTAGCCTCGGTGGTGCACTTTGCATCACACCTCCATGTTGCTTTCTCCATCGCTGTTGCTTTCCCTTCTGCCCGTGCACTGCCGCGTTTGGAGTACTGCACATTCCTACACCGGCAGAGTTTCAGCTGTTTCTTGGGCGGGGAAGCCATAGCTTCCATGGTTCCCGCCAGCACTGGTGACTCTCTCACCAGCACCATCTCCAACAATAGGAGCAGCAGTGAGACAGACCCCGCTGCTGATGAGAACCGCCTGCCCTTCCGCAGGGGCATCACTTTGATTGATGGCAGCTGTGTTGACAAGGTCCTGAAAGTTGGTGAGTCTTTTGGGGTTGGATGGGTGGAATTGGCAGAGGGAGGGTGATGCAATCATTTTTCTCCCCCACCATGCCTCACTTTGCTTCCCGCCCCAGAGCTTCAGGTCATTTTTCATCCCTTGTATGGTCAGGTGAGAGCTCTTGCTCCAGCCACCCAACCCCCCCATGCACCTTTTCCCCCTCTTTAAGTTTTCTTTACTCTCATTTCCTCCATCAGTTCCCTAAGAATAGAGACTGGCCGGGCAGCTTCCTCTCCACCCCTCCTGGTAGTTTTAAAAAGGGAACCATCTATCCACTTTGCCCTTTGAGCAGAAGCAAACCTTCCAATCCAAACAGAAGAGAAAGGGAATCATCCTACAGACCCTTAGCACCAAGCTTCCCAGAGGATTCTCCAAAATGATCCATCTGAAAGGAGGATTCACCCCTTAAATGCACTTCCCTCCTTTGAGGTGAATCCTTTAATGAATCCTCCTTTGGGTGGATCCTTTGGGAGAACCCCAAAGGAGGATTCATCAGAGGATTCACTCCAAAGGAGGGGAGTGTATTTAAGGAGTGAATCCTCCTTTGGGATGGATCCTCTGATGAATCACAGGGGGTGCATGGGGGGGGGGTTTCAGGCAGCTGGAACAAGAGAAGAGTGCCCGACCATACAAGGGATGAGACCACGACCTGAAGTTCTGAGGCAGGAAGCAAAGCGAAGCGTGGGGGGGAGAGAGAAATGATTGCATCACCCTCCCTCCACCACTTCCACCCACTCAACCCCGAAAGACTCACCAACTTGCAGGACTTTGTCGACGCAGCTGCCATTAATCAAAGTGATGCCCCTGCGGGAGGATAGGCAGTTCTCATCGGTAGCAGGGTCTGTCTCATTGCTGCTCCTGTTGTTGGAGACAGCACTGGTGAGAGAGGCACCAGCACTGGTGGGAGCCATGGAAGCTATGGCTTCCCTGCTCAAGAAGCAGCTGAAATGCTGCTGGTCGAGGAATGTGCAGCACTCCAAACGTGGCAGCGCATGGGCAGAAGGGAAAGCAACAGCGGTGGAGGAAGCAATAGCCGTAGGCACAATGCAAAGTGCCCCACTGCCACTGAGGCCAATATCCACACCACCACCACCCGCCCACTGACCTGGCCTGCACCCCGCACCCGGGTCTGCAGCAAAGGCGCTTGGTGGGGTAGGGAGCTCTCCATGCTCCACCATGATCGGCCGTTAGCAGCAACTGGTGGCGAGACGTGGCTGTCCATGGGGTGCTCTCAGCGAGGGTGGTGGGAGAATTAAGTAACCCCTGAAAAGTAGCCCTAGCTGTTTTTTCGGGGGTCAAAAGAAAATAAGGCCCAGCCTTATTTTCTGAGAAACACGGTATTATAAAAAACTGGAAATCCTTTGTGGATTTATTCCTGAAAATGGATAAAAATGAATTGGTGAATTCAGGATTTATTAATTTAAAAGGTTTGTTTGTAGAAAGGAAGGAATCATTACATACAATATGGGAGGGTGGAGATAGTAATTGCTGTTTGTAACTTCTGCAAAGATCAGAAGTCACTTTTTTAACTTTCTTCCTTTTTTCCTCCTTTTTGGTTATTCATCTTTTCTTTGACCTTTTTTCTTATTTTTTTCTTTTATCTTTCTGTAATGTTCTTTTTAAAAAAATCTTCCTTTAGTAACAAATGTTTTTAAAATAGCAAAAGATGGAGGAAGCAACTAGTGGTCAGGTATATTGGATGTGATTGATACTTACCAATAGGAAATGGAACTTGAAGGAAACTTCCTAACAGTGAGAACAATCAACCAGTGGAAAAGCTTGCCTTCAGAGGTTGTGGGTGCTTCATCACTGGAGGTTTTTAAGAAGAGACTGGACAGTCACTTGTCGAAGACCTCCAAGATCTCTTCCTGCTCTATTCTGAAATTTGGGAGAGGGTGACCATGACTATTGTGTAGTGGTTTTCAGTAGGCAAGAAGCAGACCAGCATAGATACAACAGTATTTATTGACTCAAAACTGGAATTGAGGAACAATAGGCAAATGCCTGTAATTTATACTCTGGGTCCACAGGGCCTTAACCAATCATAATACTTGAAAAAGCCCGCCCAAATATGAATGTTCTAAGTTTCCCTCCAAAACAATTGGAGTTAATAGTTGGGGTTAGCTTCACTTTAGCTAGGCTTAACACAATACATAACAATGACATCCCTAGAATTCAAAATACCAGAACACTATTTTGCCCTTGCTCACTGAAGAACCACAGGGTTGAATTAGAAACCATTACATGAAAAAACACATCCTCCTTCTCAAGTTAGGCAACAGACAGAGATCTTTTTGATAACTTTAGCTAAACTCCTAGGTCATTAAACTAGCAGATTATAGGATCCCCAAAAAAAGATAATCTCTTTGACATTCTTTTTAATTAGCACATTTCCCAGCCTAAAGATTTACATGCTCTGCCTGAAAACAAAAATGCTGCCTCCTGGTCTTCCTTCTTCTCCAATTTCTTTTCCTGAAGCAGTTTACCAAGTATAAAATAGACAATGAAAATATTAAATTAAAACATAAACAGGAATGGGAAGAAAAAAAAGCAGAAACAAGAAACATTGATTTACTCATGCATAGAAGGAATTGGGGAAAGATCAACTGAGCCTCAAAGATGTAATATTTATTCACTCACTTACTAGGGCATACATGTCACTCTTACCAATGAAGACTCTGAACAGCTTATGAAAGCTTCCTTGGTAAGAAGAGTAAAAACAATACATCAAAACATGTAAGAAAAGCACAAGGAGAGTACACACAGTGCTAGAGGATTAAACAACATTGTATATATCCTACATAGCATATCTTTCCCTTACAATGATTTCGCTCACTAGACTCTTTAGAATAGGTGTTATCAAGAATTTAGTATAAAGATCAAATATATTATAGTGCACATAGTAACAGCTGCCAGAATTGCTTATGCACAAAGCGTCAGCTTTAAAAATTCAGCTGCCACATTTTATTTTCCTTTTAGAGAGTTGGAGGAATTGAAAAGTTCAAGGTTATTCTGTATGTCATATTAAGTAATTCCAGTGGCAGTTAATTGGTGTTCATGATTTATTTTAATATAAATTTTATTTGGGTTTTCACAAAAAAAAACCTAATACAAATAAAACATCTTTTTTGAGAATAGCATGATCACGGGTTATCACTTCTTCATACAGACACAAACCCAATTTCATATTCATCTTTGTGTTCTATTCCATGTCTTATTACTGTTTAATATTTTCTACATAATTTTTCCCCTCCCTTGGTTTGCTCAACTTTATTTTTAATTATCTCATATCTCAATTCAAATCATTATATTTGCACTTTTGTCTGTCCTGTTTCAATTTCATATTATTTTCTCATTAAACAAATTTTCCCCTGTAGTTAGTAATTGGAGTATGACACCTTTATATCTTTTAATTTTGTCCATTCGATTCTTATTTAAACTTCAATTTATACTTTTAAGATTATAACAATCAATATAATACATAACTTCCAATCGAATTCTGCTTAGTACATTCTTAAAATGCATACTTTATTCTTAAAAAAAATTATATATGTGTGTGTGTGTGTGTAAATAAAATACTCATTCCATTCCAATTCAATTCTATCGTTAATACTCATTAAAATCTTAACATCTTTTTCTTTTCAATTAAATATCATACTTCCTCATGAACACTTATAAACTTTCCATAATTAATTCTTTTTTTCCATATTTCTCTTCATTTATATTTTTATAAATCATTAATAATAATTGAAGTGTTCCCATCCTTTCCTAATTTCATTCTCTCATTCACTTTATTTCATTTATTTATTAACAGACATGCCACTATACTGCAATAAATATTTTATCCATCATTTTAGTCATCATATATTCTAAAATTATTTCTATTTCTAATATAACAATACTATCTTATGTACCATTTTTCAATTAAATTTTCACCCATTATCTCTAAATAGGCTTATACTTTCAATCCTTATACTTTTTCCCTGTTTCTCTATATCTTGTTTCTGTCTTTTATAACTTCTTTTCCTTTCCTTCTTCCTCCTCCTCTTCTCCCTCCCCTTTTTACCCCCTTGTCTCTCTACTTCTAATTCTCTCTTCTGTAATCCCCTCTTCTGTTGCTTTCTAATATTGTAATTATTTTTCAAGCTATTCTTTTTTTTTGGTTGTTTTTAAAAATTTTAAACTTTCCCCCCTTTTCTTCCCCCCCCCCACATAAAATTACTTGATCATTAAAGATGGCTTCTTCTTTGTCCAGACCTTCTTATTCTACAAGTGTTGCTTGTTGTTTCTCATAGTTCCAAGAATTGAAATACGAAGCCAAAAGAACCTCTCCCTTCTTGTGTGTCTTCTTTCTGCTTTTTAAGTTCCATTTTCAGTTCTTCTAAAAGTGGAGTCATTTTAAACAGTTTTAAACCACCCAATTGATTTTAGTCATTTAAATGCAATAGCCAAAAATCCAAAAATCACCAAGTAATCCAAATAATCCAAAACTGTTTCTTCTTGCTTCTTTTTTCCACTTTATCTTCCTGGGGTTCTATTATTTTGTTACAAAGTTTCAGTTGGAATGTATATTTTAGGAACCTTTTTAAGGTTTCACTGTAAATTCCTTTTAGTTCCAGGCAGTCTCCTCCATTTTTCCAGATCCTGCCCTTTTGTTCTTTTTCTCTCCCCTCCTGCTTTTAAAAGTTTTTAAATATCCAAAAATCTTTATTATCGCTTTGACATTTTATTTTCAGCTTAAATGCTTATTAATGTCAAAGTGGATTTTTGTCAATTTCTTACTTAAGTCTCTTAGTTGTTAGTATAAGGAAGGGAGGAAGAAAAAAAAACCAAATCCTTTCCCTTCCCTCTCTCCTTCGTCGCTTCAAAGTCTTCTTTAGGAACAATGTTATTTTATAGTTTAAATTCCAGAGTATCTTACATTGTTGCTTTTTCAGTTTAACCTGGTCAGCCAAAACTTTCTCTTCTTATCTTCCTCCTGCACTTTCTTTTCCAGTCGAGTTCTCCTTTGAGGTAGCCATTTCTGACCACCGCTACAACCGCTTTCAGGAAAGGCAGTTATGGCCAGCTGGGGAGGAGAGATGAAGCTCTCCTCGACCCTGCTGGCAGTCTCTCCCCTCTTCACCACCTCTACGGAGTGGCTTAGCCCCCAAACCAGCTGGCTCGGGGCGCTCCAGTGGTGAGCACAGATCAAAACCGCGCACGATTGCAGATTTCGGTCCGTCACTGAAGAGGCTCAAACGGGAAGATCTGGTGCTCGTGATTTATGAAGTGGAGAGAAGGTGGATTCTGTGTAAGGTGCAAAAATAATTTCACTTGGGAAATTGCTTTTGACATGCCAAATCTGTTTCTAATAAATCAATTGGAGAGATAATGTCTCAGAGTGATTGATATCATGGATACTTTCTGGATACTTGACATTTATTTCCCAAGTCCCATTTTTATTTTTTGAATGGGCTGGGTTGATGTCCTGGAGTTCTTTTCCCAGAAATGGAGAAAGAGCAGCAATCAGCCAAAGTTGGAGGTGTGCAGGGAGGAGCGTGTGGGGGCCCTCCCTCTGGAGCATTAATTGAACCTGCCAGCCCTTGTTTGGAGGAGATGATGGATTCTTCCAGGATGGCAGTAGGAGAAAGAGATTTGGGAGCTATACCGAAGCGTTTCAACTCAAGAAATTGTTATAACCCAGAGGTAACCCAGTTGCTGAAGAGAAATCTTTCTCTAGCTCCAGGCATATGGCTATTCTGTTGGATTGGAGGGAAGAGAGATAATGTGAGTCTAATTTCTCTCAAAAAGACAGCCCCCAGATTATTCCTGGAAGTCCATCAAGGGCAGATTTACATCAACAGTTCAGAATTTGAAGGTGACAGATTTGGTCTCACAGTCTGTTTGGATGGGTGGAAGCTTGAGACCACCAAAATTCACTTACCCAAGTATCATGAGGAACAAGGAAACTATACAGATGCCAGTTGGAGGAAGCCAGAAAGAAGCATCAACTAACAGAGATATTGAAGCCTCAGAGGCAATCCCCTCATTTTCCAGAAGGAATTTTTCCCCCTGCAGAGAGTATCCTCCAGGGTGGGGATTTTATCCAGGCCAGGGGTAGATTCAATGCCAATGGCAGCCAGCACCAACACAGCCCTGGTCTGAAGGGGGGTTGCCCAGACAGCAGACAGCAGGCACATCCCCTCTACCCGACCAGGGAACCAGGCCAAACCCATCTTCCTCCTGGCAACCACAATTGCAGCCCAAACCAGAAGCAAGGCCACAGGGACCCCTATTCCATAGAAGCACCACCCAGCCAGGATTCAGGGGGCCTACCCAGCCTACGTACGCCACCTGGCCTGTTCCTTCCATTCCAGTACAACCTGCAGGGGCCTGGCATGAGCCACCTCTGCAACCATGACCCAGGCTGGACCGAATACCCTTTGAAGCCATATTCGATGGCCACCACAAACATTTCAATTACTTCCTCACTCGAATCCAATTCCATATAGAACAATTTCGAGATCAATATGCCACAGAGCATGATTTGGTTATGGCCATAACAAATGGGATGAATTAAAGGGATGTTTCAGACTGGGTGGCCCAACTACACAATGAACAAGCCCCCAAATTATACGATATAAACAGATTTATTCAATTATTAAGACTCAGATTTGAAAATCCAAACAGGGTAGCAGAGAATGAAGAGAAGTTAATGCAAATGAGGCAAGGCAAGCAACCATTGTCAGAATTCATTTGGGACTTTAGAAGGGTTGCAAGCCACCTCATGGATTGGCCTGAAAGAATGACTTTACACTATTTTAAAAAAGCCATTGATCCAGAAGTAACGAAGGCCTGTGAAATTAGGGGAATCCACAGACCTTACAGTCGTGGTATACCACCTCCCTCAACTTAGATTGCAGCATCAACCCACATAGGAAATTCCTTCCAGCAGCCCCAACTAAGAGAATTGTGGTGAGGAGACCGCTGACTGGACCAGCCGAACCTGCTCGTACCCAATCCACCAGCGTGCTGAAATGTTACTGATGTGGCCAAGTCAGTCATAGGGTAGCAGACTGACTGGCCCCTGCTCCTGTGCCACAAGCTCCGCAGTCGAAGCCTAATACAGCTGTTAGAGGTTAGAAGAATCAAGGAAGACATCCAGGCAGGGATAGGTTCACCAAACACAGCTGGGAAAGCCCCATCTGTGCAGATGGGAGCAATGGACCACCAGACCACCACCATGTCCTCGAGAACCTGATCTGCAAAGATGACCCAATGGTGAGTGATCCCATCATATAGTCAAGGTCAAGTTAGTGATTCCAAAAATGGGGGAGGCCAGGGAGTTAGAAGCTGTCATTGAAACTGGGTGTTCTAGATACCTTATCGGACTCCCCATTGTTGAACAATTGGGCATAAAGACTAACCCACTAAAATGCCCAATCACATTTGAGCAAATAGATGGAACCTTAATTGGGGGGGGGCAGCCACTCAGATGACTGAATTGATCAAGATGGAATTAGGGCCCCCTCACAAACTAATATGCTTCATAGTGGCCCCAAGATGTCAGAATCAATCATACTGGGACTTGCTTGGTTACACAAATGGGCCCCGATGATCAAATAGGAGGATGGATTCAGAAAAACCCTCATTGGACTGCCCTCTCTTCCACCCACTACAAAGCCACCAGTCAGCTTGAACCCAGAGCCTGAGCCAGCATCCATGGCATCCCACCTTCTCCCAGATAACCCCCAGGTACCCGCCCAAGACAAAGTCTTGGCTGAAGCATTCAGTGAAGAAGAGTGTAATGTCTTAGCTCCCCATCAAGCCACTGATTGCACCATAGAATTAGAGCCCTTGGCAAAATTACCAAAACCAAAGATGTATTCCATGACGCCTGCTGAAATGACTGAATTAAAAAAATACATTGACTGCAGTTTGGAATGAGGTTTTATTGAGCCTGTCAAATCAAGAGTGGCTGCCCCCGTGTTGTTCAAGGAGAAGAAAGATGGCGAGTTGATTTTGTGTGTTGACTTTAGAGGCGTGAACGCCGTATGTGTCAAAAACATATACCCTCTCCCCCTTACGAAGGACTTATTGAACCACCTGTCGAAGGGCAAGATATTCACCAAGCTAGATCTCAGGGAAGCTTATAACTGGGTCTACATCAAAGAAGGAGATGAGTGGAAAACTGCTTTTAACTGCCCTCTGGGTAGCTTCCAATTCAAAGTCATGCCTTTTGGACTTCAGGGGGCTTCTGCAGAGTTTATGCAGCTCATCAATGAGGTGCTACACCCACACCTTTACTGTGGGGGTCCTCGTGTACTTGAATGACATCCTTATCTTCAGCGAAACCATGGAAGAACATGTTCAATTAGTCCGACAAGTTCTAGAAAAACTTCTAGCCGCCAAATTATATGTGAAACTCTCAAAATGCGAATTCCACAAAGAGTTGCTAGACTACCTAGGCTACCGAAAATCCAACCTGGGGATTGAAATGGATCCTGGAAAGGTGAAAGCGATGCTGGATTGGCAACCCCCCAGAACCTGAAAACAACTTCAAAGTTTCTTGGGGTTTGCCAACTTCTATAGACAATTCATTCCATCCTTTGCTGAAGCTGCCCTCCCACTGACAGAGCTGTTAAAAACAGGCCCACCAAACCAAAGCCAAGTCAACCCCTGGCTTGGACTATGGACTGTCTGAAAGCTTTCAAGGCCTTAAAACACCTTTTTGCAGCTGAGCCCATCCTCAAGCACCCAGACGCAACCAAGTCTTTTATTGTCCAAAGAGATGCAAGTGATGTAGCAGTGGCAGCTTCTTTTGCTGCAAAAGGACTCTCAAGGCCGACTGATGCCTTGTGCTTATGTGTCTAAAAAGCTGACAGGCACAGAGCAAAGGTGGGTGGTCTGGGAAAAAGAAACATTTGCCATACAATGGGCTTTATTGACTTGGAGGCATTTTCTAGAAGGGGCACCAGAGGCCTTTGAGGTATGGACTGATCATAAGAACCTTGAGGCTCTAAAGACCCCTAGGAGATTATTGCCCAAACAAGTCTGCTGGGTCCAATATTTCAAGCGATTCAACTTTAACATTAAATTTATCCCCAGAGGGAAAAACGTACTGGCGAGCGCTCTGTCCAGAAAACTTCAGTTTGATAGCCACCAAGAGGAAATAATACAAGCCTTAATTTCAGAAGCTCAATCAGCAGGCCAAGTGACCACTCGAGCCCAAGCTAACCACAACCCCAAACACCTGGAAGATAAGCTGAATACAGAATTAAAAAGGACCCTATTGACTGACCCTTGGTTCCTGGACCATCAAACCGAGTTGACAATGAATGATGGACTAGCTTGGAAAGGGACTAAGCTTTATGTACCCACAACCCTAAGATTACTGGTACTAAAGCGTAGCCACGACTCATGGCTGGGAGGCCCCTTCAGATTCCTAAAAACCCCACATTTACTGAGAAGACAGTTCTGGTGGCCAAAAATGAAACCTGATGTCAAGGACTATGTAAAAAGTTGCTCAATTTGTGCCACAATGAAACACAGAACTGGAAAAACCCCTGGCCTCCTGTAACAAGTTGCTGAACCAACCCAACCTTGGGAAGAGATTGCAATGGACTTTATTGTTGATTTACCTAAGAGTGAAGGGAATATGGTCATTTGGACTATAATTGACATTCTCTAAACAGACCCATTTTATAGCTGCAAAGGACTTCCATCTGTGAAAAAACTTGCAAAGCTGTTCGTGAAACATATCTATAGGCTACATGGAGTATCTCATAGAATAATATCAGATAGAGTTTGAAAGAGTTTGATTTGCTTAGTATCGGGATCAGTTGGTGTTGTAACTATGTATCATTCACGTGTTTGCAACTATGTATCATTGCAACTATGTATCATTCATGTGTTTGCAACATTGTATCATTCATGTGTAATCATTAACTTCTGTCTCTTCAGTGACCTTTGCAAGGCACGTACAAGGGACAAGGAGCTAGACGGTTGTTAATAAGCTTATCCACATTGTAAATGATCTGTCTGGTATGCAGCTTTGTAAACATGCACATCCTAATGAGATTATCATGTTTGACTTGAGCTTTGATTAAATCATTTTCTTGTAAAAAAGCACAATAAAAGAGCGTGTGCCAAGACATTCAGGGCGCGCTCATCCCGAGGAAACTTCGCCTCCTGTCGTTTCTCTCTCCTTCGCTCCCTATCATGAGCCGCCCATCTGATGTGGGATAGCAGATACCGCAAGTTGGAAATCCTATGATTTCAGGCTGAACATGGAAATGGAAAAAGTATTCTGGAAACAAGGAATGACAAACCTTTTCTGTATCACTGTCACACACGGTCACACAAAATACATGGACATGTCTATGTAGATATCAGGAGTGAAACTTGAGGAAGACTTTATTTAAATACATAAATAACATATTTAAAGATCATAAATGGGAAGATGAATCAGAGTAACTTGGTTTATCCTCTGCCAGGTTTCTGAAGGATGATCAATGAAGTGAACTTCAGGACACTATATTTCCTTCTTAAGGAGTCTCTTAACCTTGTAACCAAGGTTGTGTTAAACAGATTTCAATTAAAAGCATAGTGAATTCTCCAAACTGTTAGGCTTACAGAACTGTGTTTCAACACTTCTTTTCACATGTATACTTTGCAATTCTAATAATTCTGTTAGCAATTTGATGAAAGCCCTATACAACAGAGTCATTTTGGATAGTGAGATGGACAGCATATAATTTTAATAAATAAAACATGATTCATCATCCCCTGTAATCAGCAATAAACCAGAAATTCCTTGAGAGTTGTTGAGATGCCATACATGGGGCCCATGCCAAACCATATTTGGGGTGATGTATCAAGACTGATTTGGAGGTAAAAGTTAACAGTGACATGCATCATTTGATTCAGGCATCATTCAGTGAAAGTTTGCCTATATTACACTTGCCAAGAAAAGACAATTATTTCAAACTGGGTTATCACACATAGCAATATTTCACACTCCATCACTCTATGCAACAGCTACTCAGAAAATTAATGATTCATTGAAATATGAAATTATTTTATATCAATATGAATGTATTCTTTCTTTGATCTAAAAATTACAAAAGGAGACTTCCAACAATTTTTCAGTGTATGCATTACATATGAATAAAGTGAATGTTTTAATCCATTGTGAGAATAAATGGTTCCAAGGTTTCAAAAACTATTTTGAAGTTTCTCAATCCTCATGTGGATTCATAATACAGAATAACAGTGTTTGCATTGCTCAAGCAGGAGACTTTATACCATTTCAGACAAATGGCTGTCCAATCTCTTCTTAAAAACCTCCAGTGATGGAACACCCACAACTTTTGAAGGCAACTCATTCCACTGGTTAATTGTTCTACTGTCAGGAAATTTCTCCTTAGTTATAGGTTGGATCTCTCTTTGATGAGTTTCCATCCATTACTTCTTGTCTTGCCCTCAGGTGCCATAGAGAATATGTTGTCTCCCTCTTCTTTGAGATAGCCTCTCAAATAGCAGAAGACTGCTATCATGGCACCCCTGGTCCTTTTCTTCATTAGATTAGACATAGCCAGTTCCCACAACTGTTTATTGTACATTTTAGTCTCTAACACCCTAATCATCTTTGTTGCTCTTCTTTCCACTCTTTCTAGAGTTATGACATCTTTTTTGTATCATGGTGGCCAAAACTGGATGATTTTGTTCTGACTTTTTTCTGTTTTGATTTTTTTTTACTTTTCTGGAATCTTCATAACACTCACTACAAGAGTTCAATCTGTATGAAACCTTTTTCCCATGTTAGTGCAACCACAAGCTCACACAGCAATCACTTATTTCTCTGACCAACACATAATTTATCAGCAATATCTCCCCATGCATTTTGATATCCTGCAGATCTGATGTATGATAGATATTTTTTAATCTGGTTCTTTTATAGCCCTTATTTCCTTGTGGAGAAGCTGAATGCTGTTATTATTCATAATCAGAATTTAGCTTCAAGCCACAGAAAATACAATCTGTCCTTTTCATTTTCATATTTCTTTTTTTTGCAGGGGAAAGTGCTTTGTCAGCAAGAGACAGCAGCCTGACCTCTAGTTGTCAACTTTTGCCAGCAACTCATTTGGGCTCAGTTTCTCTTTAATTTTTAATATGTTATCACTTATATACAGTTTAGATGCCACTTTTGAAAAACAGTTTATTATTCTTAAAATAAATAATGTTCTGGAAATTTGCTTTTTTTTTCTTCAAAAATATATAACTGTAAATAGCAGGTATTTACTTTAACAAAAGAGTCCCCACAGAATGAAGTTATACTCGGTAAACTGTGGAGGCCCTTGAAACTAAGAATGAACTTCATGCAGATAGACAATAATCCCAGTCTTTCATTCTGTTACAGTTCCACTGAGGGCCACAAGTGGTTGGGGCCAAATCACACCTGTGGATGGGAGAGTTGTTTTCCCTCACAGTAATATGCCTAGCCTACCCCACTGTTGCTGTGTATATCTCACCTCAGAATTTTTTATACAGATAGTCCTTGATTTACAACAGTTTGATTAGTGATTGTTCAAAGTTACTGAAAAAAGTGACTTATGACCAGGGGTGGGATTCAAATTTTTTAACAACCCGTTCTGTGGGTGTGGCTTAGTTGGTGGGTGTGGCTTGGTGGTCATGTGACTGGATGGATGTGGCTTGGTGGTCATGTTATATGGGTGTGGCCAACTCAATATCACTCATATCGATATCAATATCACGCATCTCCTCACTGCAACAGTTGTAAGTGTGAAAAATGGTCATCTCACTTTTTTCAGTACCATTGTAACTTTGGTCACTCCACACAAGCAAAGTACCAACAAAGGAGGTGAAAAAAACTCCAGAGAAGTTCTAGAGACAGGAAGCCTAGTCCTGCCAAGAATGTAATAACGGTTAACGGAGAGGCAGTTTCTGTAAGCAACACCAGAATGTTTCCTTCCTGCCTTCCTTACAGGATTAGGCCTGTAATTTCTTCTAACAACCGGTTCTCCGAACTGCTTAGAATGTTAACAACCGGTTCTATCGAATAGGTACAAACTGGTAGAATTCCACCCCTGCTTATGACCATTTTTCATCGTTACAACCTTTGCAGCATCCCCATGTTCATGTGATCAAAATTGAGATGCTTGCCAACTGGTTCATACTTATGACCGTTGCAGTGTCCTGAGTTAATGTGATCCCCTTTTGCAACCTTCTGGCAAGCCAAGTCAATGGGGAAGCCAAACTCACTTAACAACCAGGTTACTAACTTATCAACTGCAGTGCTCCACTTAACAACTGTGGCAAGAAAGGTCATAAAATTGAGCAAAGCTCACCTAACACATTTCTCACTTAGCAACAGAAATTTTGGGCTCAGTTGGGGTTATAAGAAGAGGACTACCTGTATAATGCTGCTCAGCAATTCTGGTCCCAAAAAAGGCACTGAATTATAGTTTGTATTGGTGAGACAGAATTGTGGCTCAGCTTTTACAAGCAGAAGGAAGTATGGACTTCTTCACTGGCTTTAGCTTTCTGACATGGCTGTACTTCACTTCTTCCACAGTATAATCTCATGAAAGATAAAACACATTGTGCAAGTGTTCCATATTAGCAGGCTTGAAACCCTGCATTCCCATTGGTCCATTTAACTGCTACCTGATTGGTCAGCCTGGGCGGTTATGATTGGCTTGCTAAGAGTCTGCCGTGATTGGTTAAAACCAAGCGCGGGAGACTCAAAGTGATGTCATTGTCCACAAAGCCTCGGCAAGCTCTATAAAAGAGCCACTGCGGCTACTACCTTTTTGAGTCTGATCTAGCCTATTAATAAAGAGCTGTTGTTACTGAACCCGAGTCTCTCATCTCTGAAGTCTGACCTTCCGGACATAACACTGGCGATGAGGATGGGATTGTGAGACAATGAGACATCTAGCACATGGCAAACAGTGCAAAAATGACCAGAAAGATGGCCAGCTATAGCACGCCACCCACACCCTTTAACCCAACCATTGAAGACTGGGAATCCTACATCGACCGGTTTCAGATGTTTTGGAATGCAGCAACCTGAAAGACGCAAATGGCAATCGGAAGCGGGCCGTATTCCTAACGCACTGCGGACCCACCGTATTTAAAATGGCCAAGGCTTTGGCAAAACCAGCGGATGTCAAGGCAATGGACTGGGATGACCTCACACCAATTCTCCATAGCCACTATGCTCCAGCCGTGCCTACCCTCATTCGCTGGCATGATTTTTACCGATGAGACCAGCGCAAGGGTAAGAGCATCAGCAATTTCATGGCTGACCTGAAGGACCTTGGAGGGCTGTGCGGATTCATGGACCTAGATGAGGCCATGCAAGACCAGTTTGTCCTTGGCCTAAAGTACCCCACACTACAAAGTAAGCTGATGGCCAAGGGCAATATCTCCCTCGCCGACACCATAGCAGAAGCGACTGCAGCCAAAGCCACCCACAAATCGGTGGCCCGAATGCACCGATCAAACGGAACCAACCGCCATCCCATCAGTGAGGCAGCTCCAACATCAGAGAAACATACCACCACCCACCACAGCAATGTTGAATCCCCCTCTGACAGTGACTACGAGGAGGAAGAAATCCACTGACTCCAATCAGAACGTGATCGGCAAAACTGGCAGGGTGGTAAGTCGAGTTTCCAGTGTGCCAGATGCAGAGGTGACCACCCCCGTTCTGAATGCTGATTCCTTGACGCCATTTGTCGGCATTGTGAGAAGCGGAGGCACATCGCAAAAATATGCCGAAATAAATGCAACCAGAGTCCACGACGCTGAGCAGGCAGCCCCAGATGATGAGATGGCACCCCCCCCAAGCATTGGGAACGCCAGACTGACAGCCATTGGAACCGAGACGATGAAAAAAAACAACTACCGAAGCCGTCATAACAAAATTTAACAAACTCTTTGCCACACACGGTTTGCCAGATGTGATAATGTCCGACAATGGGCCACAGTTCACTGCACTGGCATTTGGACAATACCTGGCTGCCCGAGGCATCAGACATGCTTTAACTTTGCCTGCTCACCCGGCGGCAAATGGACAGGTGGAACGAATGGTTCAGTTTACCAAAAAAACCATACAAAAAATTGAAGACGACAACATACAGGAAAAAATTAATAAAATGCTGCTGATACAACACATCACGCCTAACATAACCACTAACAAATGCCCAGCTGAACTACTTATGGGCAGAAGACTCCGTTCACCACTAGACTGCTTACATCCCACATATAATCCAGAGAAACCCCCAGGCTCCACCAGCCGACATCGCGCATTCAACATTGGCGACACCGTCTTTGCCAAATTCACTGGGGACCCTCTTTGGGTACCTGCACGGATAACCCAAATAACCGGACCCCAGTCATACCGCCTAGAAACAACTGATGGGCAAAGCTGGAAGCGCCACATTGACCAGCTACAGTCAAGGCTAGCCAGCACAGATTTTAACAAAGGGATGGGGGGGGAACCGCAAATATCGTAAAGAAAAAAACTCATCGCAAGCAGAACACCCCCCAAGCAGAAGCCAAATAATTAACCAACATACTCACCTGAAAACACAGAACCGTGGCAGACGGGTGCTTCACCTGGAAGGAGCAGCCAGACAAGCTCGACCAGCCCAGAGAATCCTGGCGGGAGCAGCACAGCGAACGACTCGACCAACCCGAGTAAACCAGGCGGGAGTCGCAGCTATAGGCCTGGCTCACCCTTCCAGGCGGTTCCATTGGGAAGCTTGAGAGCAACGCGAAGCCCATCTGAATCGGCCAATAACCAGAGACTGAATGAAGCGTGCAGGTCAAGTAGGCAGGTACGGAGACCCGTCTACTTATGTGACTACGTCACCCCGCCCCTTGGATGATACCAAGAGGGGAGGGGTGTTCCATATTAGCAGGCTTGAAACCCTGCATTCCCATTGCTCCGTTTAACTGCTACCTGATTGGTCAGCCTGGGCGGTTATGATTGGCTTGCTAAGAGTCTGCCACGATTGATTAAAACCAAGCGCGGGAGACTCAAAGCGATGTCATTGGCCGCCAAGCCTCGGCAAGCTCTATAAAAGAGCCGCCACGGCTACTACCTTTTTGAGTTTGATCTAGCCTATTAATAAAGAGCTGTTGTTACTGAACCCGAGTCTCTCATCTCTGAAGTCCGACCTTCCGAACATAACAGCAAGGGCTGTGAATTATAAATGCTGCATAAGGTCACTGCTCTGAGTCATTTAATACATTATAGCCCTCTTTTATTATCACCCCAATTATTTCATATGCCTAGAGAAGGTAATGACATTGCAAACAGTGTAATGTAATAAAATGTGAAGCATGATCCCAATCATGTCCAAGGAAAAACTGGCAACATTCAAACCAAGTTGTACATCACCTGCAGAAAGCAATCAGTTATAGAGCTAGCAGTACAAAGAAGCAGCCAAAAGAAACAGAGATTCATAAGATGAGAAGGAGCCATTGACAACCAACATAAATCTTTGCCCTCTTGAAGAAGCAAGAGGCAAGTCAATCCTCAGTCATTAGTACTATCCATGCAGAAAAAGAGGAAGATCTGCAGGGGGGGGTGGGGGGTTGTACTGAGATACTGCACATTTCCATTATATGCTAATTATCAATGACAGAACTAGAGCTGAACCTGATTACCAAACTCTAGCATCCCAAAATTCAGGAACTCTTTCATGGCTCCCTTCAATCCAGGTTTGGAGGAGGAGTTGGAACTGGGACCGTCTAACAGGGAAGGCACACCAAGGGCTGAAGACAATGCTTGGTATTGGGGGAGGTGGTCAACCAGACGGAGAGCTGCCTGTCTGCACAGACACAAGGGGAGGATCAACTACTGATGGGCAGTGGTGCTGATAGGCAGCCAATCTCCTCTGATGAGGAACAGCTGTCTACTCCACTCAATCCAAGGGCAAGGAGAGTGGAGTGTAGGCAAGCCCAGAGAATGGCTGCAAGGGTACTTGGGAGGAGGTCACCCCACCCCTCCTCACAAGGAATACTTGGAGGGGAGTAACTTAAGGAGAAGCCGTGGGAAATTAGTCTTTATCAGGAACAATTGTTTGCTTTGGCTTACACTCCCCTGGCTTTGATTCATGCCTGTTGCTGTTTGCCTTGTCTCACTTGGAAGATTGTTCTTTTGTTTTGGACCTAGCCCTTCCCTTGGAGACCGCATTTGGCATTTGCTTCACTGTACCTCTAAAGGCAAGGCAGACATTGAGAGAGTTCTTTATTTCTTTATTTAGCTAATGCCCAAAGACGAAGCTTGGTATTGGGGGAGGTGGTCAACCAGACAGAGAGCTGGTCCACCTTCCCCCCCGCTCAGGCCATCAGTCTCCCAAATCCAACCCTGGTAGTACAAAGAAAGTCCACAGAGTAGTAGGAGCATGCTCACAGGGCTAGTTCCAGGGTTCCAAGTCCAATGGACAAGGCAGAGTTCAAGCATAAGACAAGGGCAGTCCTCAGGACAAGAAACAGTCCCAGGCAAGAAGCAGTTCCAAAGGACTGCCTTACCTTGATCACCTGGATAATAGCAGTCAAGGGATGGGGCATGGACAAATATGCACTTTGGTTGCTATGATACCCTAGGCTCTACCAGGACCAATACTGGGGATGAGTTAGGATATGAAGAAAAGAAGGATGAAGAATTGCATTATAACAAAATTTTAAAAATTCACAATTCCTCATCAAAGTGATTTCTTCTAGTATGTTTCAATCATTTGATGCATTGTTCTAGTGCAGGTATATAAGATTATGGTACTATACTTAGTTGGGTTGGATTTTGTATTTTTCCTCTCCCATTGCTGTTATCAATTACACTTTCCAAGTCTGAATCAAATTGTGATGACCCGTAGTCTCTCAAAATAACCCAAAATCCAAAACATATATTAAAGCCTTCAACTTAACTTCACTGTTTTATTAGGCACAGTTTAAAGTCCCAAAAGTACATAAAGAGGCAAACAGAAAACCAAAACAAACTGCATTGATGAGAGTTCTGAAGCAAGCCAAGATAACTAATTATAAACTTCAGGAAAATAGCTGAGAAAAGTCCACGGGAAGAACGCCAACAAAGATAAGCCTCTTTCCAGGTAAACACTAATTGACTTCAGCAATTCTAACTGTGCAGTTGGAAACTTATATACATAGCTCCCACCTGCAAGCCACGAGGAGGATCATGTAATCTCCTCTTGGAAAGTTTAATTGATAAAAGCAATGGGAGAGGAAAAATACAAAATCCAACCCAACTAAGTATAGTACCCATAATCTTATATACCTGCGCTAGAACAATGCATCAAATGATTGAAACATACTAGAAGAAATAACTTTTCCCTGACCCTCTGCTCCCTGCATGAGCTAGGATGGAGAGGGGATGGGCCTATAACCTCCTCTGCCTCTGCCCTTCCCCAGCCTCCTCCACCACCTCTGGAGCCACACTCCCATTCCCTGTTGGCTGTTCCTCCTCTTCCTCAGAGTCAGACTCCACCAGGGGCATGACACAAATGGTGTCATCTCCAATTCTAAAAAACTGGAAGAATTTTTTTTTCTCCTCCAACAATTTGAAGTTATGGATCATGGCAGTGAAGACATCCCCCCCCCCCTCATTCTTGTAGTCAGTACTTAAATCACCTTTGGCTGAAACAACAACTGTGTCTAAGTGCCTTCTCTGTGTCTCCAGAAGGGAAGATAACTCTGTACTTTCATCTAATCCTGTCCGCATATCTCTGGTTACAAGAAAAACAGTTCTGTTTCATGTGAAATAAAGAATTTACATATACCTATTCATTGTTTGTTTGTTTGTTTGATTGATTGATTAACTTGTACGCTGCCCATGTCACCTATACAGAAACACTTCAGTCATGTTGTACATTATATCTATAGCACCCAAATTCTTTAATTGGTGTGCACATTTTATGGTGATATTAGTAAGGATGAGGGGTTCTGTTTTCATTTGGAAGTCCTTTTTATTTGTAAGTGTTGCAACACTTACACATTCAGTTAGAAGATCAACATCCTAACCAAATCATAATGCAACAGATTCTTGTTACCCATCCCTATCCTGGGAAACACTGGGCTGTTTTCCTCCAAAATCCTCAATATTTACTTCAATGTGAGCAAAAATTGGATACCCAGGATTTTCATTTTGACTGCAGTACCACAAGCACCACCTCTGCCAGCACTGATGGTCCCCTTGCATCTTGAGCAAGCATGCTCATGCCCCTGAAATAATAATAATCCCACCCATCAGTCCAATTTCATCTATCATCAGTCCAATTTCATCTACCAGGATCAGTACTGGGGATGAGTTAGGATATGAAGAAAAGAAGGATGAAGAATTGCATTATAACAAAATTTTAAAAATTCACAATTCCTCATCAAAGTGATTTCTTCTAGTATGTTTCAATCATTTGATGCATTGTTCTAGTGCAGGTATATAAGATTATGGGTACTATACTTAGTTGGGTTGGATTTTGCATTTTTCCTCTCCCATTGCTGTTATTAATTACACTTTCCAAGTCTGAATCAAATTGTGATGACTCGTAGTCTCTCAAAGTAACCCAAAACCCAAAACATATATTAAAGTCCGGTAAAGTCTTCAACTTAACTTCACTGTTTTATTAGGCACAGTGAGTCAGTCTCCTAGACAATTGAAAGAGTCCTCTATGTCAGAGCTTCAGGCTGCCTTACATTCAGACCTACAGGCAATTTAGAAGATTATCTGATTCCTGCCCATAGTGTTATCTGCCGCAGCATAATTGAGTCTTCTTAGAACTTCTGCACTACCTCTGAAATGATATTCTTTCTCCTTCATGGAAAACACTTCTTAGGATTTAAACCCTTGCTTGCACACCTATCTGTTTACCTGTTCACCATATTTACTAATCCACCGTGGTCCACATCCTGTAGACTCCTGATAATGCTATGAACTGGACTATAATTTTTTCCAAGTTTTGTTAACTTTGTTTCCCTATTCTCTTCAGAAACTAGCCCAGCTGTTCATGGTATATAATCCTGATCAATGCTGAAATATTTCTCTGTGATCAACTGACTTGTTGATCAACTGACTTGTTTTCTGCTGAAATATTTCTCTGTGATCACTTTCTTCACCCAGGCAAGGAGCAACAGGTTGACAGGTGTCACTCCATTTGGAGTGGCCATGAGACTCCTTTTCAAATTCCCTCTGGTGACATTCTAGAGTAAACCACCAGCAGTTCTTTATACAGTTTATACAACTCCAGATTTTCATTTGTACATGCATGCGCGCGCACACACTTATTATATATTAATTTCTAACTGAACTGTAGTTATTTGATGTTTATACCCCATAATGATTGCAGTGGGATAAAAATTCAAGAAATAATAAATACAAAGATTGACCATATTTAGCTTTTCCACTGATGATTAATAGTGGGTTTTTTTTCAGACTCTGGGATTTATTTATTTTTAGTTAATGAAAACTACCTTTGCCCAGTGACAAGTTGGAAAAGATTAAAAGAAACCTTATCAAATTAATAAGTACATGGGGAATTAAGAGAAAATAAACTGATTGCAAGTTTAATTTAAAAGATTTAAGAAAATATTGCTTGAATAGTGTTAAAGAGCTTTGTGCAGAAAAAAGAAAAGACAACTAAGTTACCTTTGAGGGAGATGGGGAAGGGAGGGAGAGAGAGAGAGCCCATTATATTCCGGTTATTGTAGGCCACAGTCAATATTTCTCAGTAAAAGTTCTAAGGCATAGTCTGAGATTTTTCTATTACTCAGTCTCACAAAGGAAAAAGTAACATTTTCCCTGATCTTCCCTCTCTCCAAGTTGGGAGAAAGACACTGGAAACATGGAGGCTGATTGGAAAGAAAGGTTTATTGATGAAGCAGAACCACCAACCACATGCGATTCTGGGCAGCTGACAAAATGAAGTTCAGGGTGGGTGGGCTTTTGTACCTTCTTTGGGCTTTGTATCTGAGCTTCCTGTTCCTGTGCAAGAACATGTCCTTTAATATTCTATTGGCTGTTGTCAGATTCCTATGGGGTCATGGCTGGCTCTATAGGCAAAAGGGGAAATGCAAATTCTAGGTGCTTGCTGAGCTAATCTGGTCAACATTTGGCTTATTGTTTATCTGAGCTCCCAGGTTTCTGTGACTTTGAAGTTTGGACTGCTCTGGGGGTGGTGCAATGAAAGGGCTTGTGTTCTGAAAGAGTGTTGGGCAATTCCTGTTGTGGCTAATGGCTTTCATCCTGTATTGGATATTGGATATTGGGTGAGGGCAAGGGTGGGATCCGACAGGGTTAACTACCGGTTCGGTGATTTATGAGGTTCGGTGATTTATGATGTGCTTCCCTGCACGTTGTGTGTGCACCTGTAAATCGTCATCAGCTTGCTGCCTGAACAGCTGAGCAGAGCTGAGTGCAGAGAAGCAGTGTTTGAAACAGCACTTTTTTCCTGCTTTTTCAACTGCAGCTGTGCCTTGCACAATAGCTGAGGTTGAAAAATCAGGAAATAAAGATCAGGTAAGAGCCCAGGTGAGCAAGTGGACCAAAACATCAGCAGACATAGAACCGGTTCTAGTCTGCTGCTCTTCAGAAGTACTGGTTCTACAGAGCCAGCAGAACCAGTAGAATCCCACCCCTGGGTGAGGGGCTGCTTTCTAATCCAACCATTCTGCCAAGGGGTTTCTGTCTTGAATGAATTTCTGCCTGTAGTATTTGCTTTGCTTATAAATAGAGCTATCTAGATAATTGTCTTCCTCTTTCAGTAAGCTCTTTATCTGGCATCTGCTGTGGGCTATTAAGAAAGACGTTGGGGCTGCTTTCTGTTCTTAAGAGCATGTTTCTCCATTTCTCTCTTTGGGGAAATATAATATCCTGCCTTTTTAATATTCCTCAAAATATTTCATTTTTCTAGGTGGGAGTGGGGCTTCCCACAATAGCATACACACATACAGATATACTCATACTAAAATTGCTTTGGTATTTTAAACCTGAACATGATAAAAATTGCTAAATGGAAGCTAGGCTACCATAACAATGAAATTCAGTAAATTGGGAAGAGTCAAAAACATTTAAGAAGATAAGAAACAATTGGTCTTCTAGTTATTGCAAAATCTTCATTCCCAACCTGAGAAACCTTAGAAAGTTCCTTCCCACCCAACTCTTGCAAAAATTGAGTGAAATGACTCATATTCCAGTTCCATCAGTTGGGTGGAGAAATTGGGTAGATTATTTGAACTTTGCTGAACCTACTTCTCATCTCCCAACCAAAATGAAGGCATTGTTTAAAAATAAATGCACTTTATCAACATTTTCTTGATAACATAATAGAAATTGCAGCTAATGCCTTTTTTTCCAAGATCCTTCTCCTCCTCTAGATTTGGGTGGATGGATGTCTTCTGATAAAAATGTTTGAAGCTGGGCCAACAGTAATATAGCTCTCAACTCAGCCTGTTTTTTTGCATAGTCCTCTTATCCCCAGCAGTTCATATCTTCCATTATGTATAATAGAGGCAAAACTGAATTCACATTGAGAGCCAGAGTACTCCAAATTACTATACTGAATGCTACACATATTTGTTCATATTGTGAAAATTCTTCCATGTTTCTTCCACCTCCACGTTCACTGCAGGTATCACTCTACAATCAAACAGTGGATGCTTTCAATCAATTGTAAGACTTCAGAAAAATCAGAAACGATATCAAAGCCTTCCATTAGCCTTCTGCTTGACAAGGAAAAGACAGAAAACGCAATGAATGTCTTGGTACACTATAGCACATGACGCCAGGGGCTTGAATGGGCACTTAGCAAGCTGTAACATTCCCATTAATGTATTTAAAATTGCTGTTCTAGAATCAGCAAGCACACGTTGCAGGTCCAAATACAAGGAATGGCTATACAGAACTTTACAGGACTTTACAGATAATACTAGCCAGATATATGCAAAACACAAAATGGACCCAGGTGATACTTTAATCTCAGGTTGACTTCACAACATTCATCTTCTTAATCATTCTCAATTTAGATATCAAAACACTTTAAATCTAGTTAGGCATCACAAGCAAAGTAGGTGGTCAGTTTTACCACCATGTAGACAGGAAACATGACTAGATAAACTGTTAAGTCTGGAGCATGGGTGCAAAAGATGGAGACGAGCCAGTGGAAACAGTGAACTTCAAACTCTTTATTTACATGATGTGACAGCTCAGCCCAAAGGCTGCTCAAGCCTTACTTAAAAAGGCAACTCATTAACTACTTAACCAATAGCAAACCTGGAGTGCTAGCTCTGTTTAACCAATAGGAATGGTCTGTTAGTAGCCAATCGGATGCTTCCAAACAGGCCAATCCGATCGGGCCATCAACAGCCAATCAGAAGTGCAGGGCCAGAACCCTGCACTAGACTTCAAGCTCAATGATAACTTTATTGGTATTATGCATTCACAACACCCCTTTCCCCCGGCTTCTGCCCATGGGGCGTGGTTACATAGTCCTTAAGGTAGGACGGTTGTTTAATTAGTCTTTTCGATTTTCACAAGGTGCCAGTCAGTTGGCTGCACTCTTGCTGAGGTAGATCGTTGTTTAGCGGTAAGGGTGCCTCTGGTTCTGAGTTTGTGTTCTCGTTATCACCAATATCACTGGCCATTTCCTGAGGTGCATTCACTCCGGTCCCAGGTTCCTGTTCCTGTGTTTCTGTTTCAATATCAGTCTCTTCGAAGGGGTTTCCTTCGAATAATAATTCGCTTTCCTCTGTATCTCCCCACCCCTCAGTTTGATCAAAAGGGAGTTCAGAATTGCGAGGTGGTAGCCACGATCGTAGCTGATCTATGTGGTGCTTCCAAAGTCTGTCGTCAGGGCACTGAACAAGGTATGATCTAGGGCCGGTTACGCGGATTACGGTCACTTCTACTCACAGCGGATTGCCCGAAAAGTTTTTAGCGAATACGAGATTGCCTACCTGGAAGGTACGGCATCGGCTGCTGGATCTGAGTGGCTTTTCGGGTTCATAGGCTGGGTATAAATGGTCAAGGTGGGAGCGGAGCTTTCGTCCCATTAGCAGTTCGGCGGGAGTTTTGTTGGTGACGCTGTGAGGTGTAATGTGCTGCAGGAAAAGTATCCGGTTGATTTTTTCGTCAATGTTATTGTAATCGATCTTTTGCAGAGTCTTTTTGACAAATTGAATCATGCGCTCAGCCCTACCGTTTGCAGCAGGGTGAGCAAGTGAAGTGAGCGCATGTCGAATGCCCCGGTCATCCAAGTACTGCTCAAAAGGTACCGCGGTAAATTGGGGCCTGTTGTCGGATACCAGGACGTCTGGTAATCCGTGGGTTGCAAAAAGTCTTTCTAGTCTTTTGATGACTGCATCAGTGGTTGTGCTGCTCATTCGGTGAAATTCTGGCCGTACACGTACTCATGAAACCTCTTTTTTTTTAAAAAAAGTTTTTATTAAATTTTCTACAAACAAACAAGACAAACAAAACATAAAAACATCAACTCTTATATGTACATCCAGTGTGTCAGATGGTTCATCATTTTTGTGCATTCATTCTGTAGTCTCAATTACAATTATGTTACATAACAACTCATATTGTCAATCCAAACTTATATATCCTAATATCACTAAAGAAAGAAGTTTTTGACTATATTTTTAATCATTCATGCTTTATGAGCTAACAATACTTTAAACCAATTTACTCTATAACAAATCATCTAGTCATATCAAATCAATCCTAAAAAATCCTTTATAAATATAATAGCAAATAGCAAAATAATAGCAAAATAAAGATATTCCTTACTATCTAGCATTCTAAATATTCTATTATCGTATTTTATCATCTAGCCATTTATAAAAAAGATCCCAAATTTCGTAAAATTGTTTATCCTCTTGCTCTCTAATTTCAAATGTCAATCTGCTCATCTCAGCACATTCCAATATTTTTTTAATAATTTCTTCCTGTAATGGTATTTTCTCATTCTTCCAATTTTTAGCAAATACAATCCTGGCCGCTGTTAATACATTTACAATCAGGTATTTCAAATCTTTACTATATATATCAGGTAAAATTCCCAATAAGAAGATCTCTGGTTTCAAATCTATATGTTTCTTTGTCATTTTTTCCAATCACATGCGAATTATAGTCCAATATTTTCTAGCATCCTCACAAGTCCACCACATATGGTAATACGAGCCGGGTATCTGATGACATTTCCAGCATTTTTCAGATTTGTTCTTAAACATTCTTGCTATTCTTGTCGGAGGAAAGTGCCACCTGTAAAACATCTTATACAAGTTTTCTTTAGATGCTGTTGACATTGTCATTTTATAATTTTGAGACCACAATTTCTGCCATTTCTCTAAATCAATCCCATATCCAAAATTCTTCCCCCAAACAATCATAGTTTCTTTGACTTGTTCTTCCTCTAATTTCATTCCCAGTAAATAACCATATAGTTTTTTAATCACCTTCTCATCAGTACCCATCAAGATCTTATCTAAATCAGTCTGTTTATCATAAAATCCCTCCGTTTTAGAATCTTCATCATACCTTGAGTGTATTTGTGCATATGAAAACCAATTCATCCTTATACCTTGTTCCTCTAAGTTTTGAATCGATTTAAGTTCACCCTTTTCATCCAAAAGTTCCCCATATCTAACTGTTTGTTCCTTCTTGTAGATTATAGGATAGGAAAATGCTTCAATGGTCGATAACCAAACTGGAATTTTCAAATAACATTGTCTTTTTATCTTCTCCCAATTTAACCACAAAGACTCCCGTACATAATGTCTTCTAAAATAACCCTGTGTTTTAGTTCCCTTATACCATAAAAAAGCATGCCAACCCAACAGCAAGTCATGCCCTTCTAATGTCAACAACCTATGTTTCCTTAATGTTATCCATTCTTTGACCCACATCAAACTTGCAGCTTGATAATACAATTCCCAATTAGGCAGACCAAAACCTCCTCTAATTCTAGCATCTTGCAAAAGCTTTAGCTTTATTCTCGCTTTTTTACCTTGCCATATAAACTTCAACATAATTTTATTTAAATCTTCAAAATAGTCTTTTCCAAGCCTAATTGGTATTGTTTGAAACAAAAATAAAATTCTAGGTAAGATATTCATCTTAATTGTTGAAATTCTCCCTATTAATGACAATTGCAAGTTTTCCCACTTCTTCAAATCTGTAGTTATCTGTTGTTTAAGTTTAATATAATTATTCTCCTTTAATGTGCTACATCTTGTTGTCAAATATATCCCCAGATACTTAACCTTATTTGTAACTTGAATTTTCAAAAGATCTGCCAATTCTTCTCTCTGTCTCAATAGCATATTCTTTGTCAAAATCTTTGTTTTATCTTTATTTATTTTCAAACCAGCCACCTCTCCATATGCCTCTATCCTTTCCAGTAACTTTGGAGCTGTTTCTAGCGGATCTTCCAAAATAAAAGCTAAGTCATCAGCAAAAGCTTGTAGCTTAAATTCTTCCTTCTTAATTTTCATTCCTTTTATGCTTTTATCATCCCTAATATTTCTATTCAACACTTCCAAGGTCAACACAAATAGCAAAGGAGATAGGGGGCATCCTTGTCTTGTGCCTTTCCTTATATTAATAAAATCTGTAAGTTCCCCTTCCATCATTACCCTTGCTGTCTGTTTATTATATATAGCTTCTATTGCTTGAATAAATTTTTTAGCGAAACCCATCTGCTCCAATAATAATAACATAAATCTCCAGTTCACGTTGTCAAATGCTTTTTGAGCATCTAGGAATATCAAAGCCATTTGCTTTTCAGGATGGGCCTCATAGTATTCCAAAGTGTCCAAGATTACTCTCATATTGTCTCTAATTTGTCTCTTTGGCAGAAATCCATTTTGATCTGAGTGAATAAAAATATTTAAATGTTTTTTAAGTCTTTCTGCTAAGATTGAAGCAAAGATTTTATAGTCTGCATTCAATAAAGAAATAGGTCTATAATTCTTAATTTGCGATGGGTCAGTCTCTTCCTTTGGTATGAGTGTAATATAAGCCTCTGACCATGTTTTAGGTATCATCTTTTTTAACATAACTTCATTCATAACTTCTAACAATGGGATGCTCAATAATTCTTGAAATGTTTTATAAAATTCTACTGGAAGCCCATCTGGACCCGGAGCTTTCCCATTATTTTGTCTCTTAAGTGCTTCATTTAGTTCCATCATTGTTATATTGCTTTCTAGCATTTCTTCAGTCTCTTTAGGTATCTTTGGTAACTTAGCTTCCTGTAAATACTGTTTGACTTTTTCTTCATCAATATTCTCCTGTTTATATAATTGCCCATAAAAATCTCGAATAATTTCTTTTTTCTCCTTATTCCCATAACAAACTTGGCCTTATTCATCTATTAACTTCAATATTTTTCTTGATTCCTTTTCTTTTCTCAATTTATATGCTAGCCATCTACCTGGTTTATTTGCATCTTCAAAATAATTCTGTTTAGAGTTTCTAATTTTCTGTGCCAGTTCTTCTTTCTCTATTAATTCCATTTTATGTTTGATTACATCCAGCTTCAATTTAATATCCTTTTTCTGTGGCATTTTCTGTAATTCTTTTTCAAGAATTTTATACTCATCTTCCAAGGCCTTAGAAGCTTGCCTTTTCCTAATATTCTTTTTTCTTGTATAATCTATTATCAAACCTCTAGCATATGCCTTCATTGTGTCCCACACATTTTGCGTTGAAGTATCTTCTTTTTTGTTTTCTCTGAAGAAAAAAGCCAATTCCTTCTCCATCCATTGTGTAAAATCTTTCTCCTTTAAAATAGTATTATTTAATGTCCATCTCGATCTTTTTTTTTGTCCCTTCCATTTAATTGTCATTGGGCTATGATCTGCCCAGGTACTTGTTTCAATATTTGTTTCTTTAATATTAGATATTAGTTCTGTTGAGATCCAAATCATATCTAATCTGGACCATGATAAGTGTCTATTTGAATAAAAAGTATATTGTTTAGCTTTAACATTTCTTTCTCTCCAAATATCTTTTAAATTTAATTCATCTGTCATTTTAAAAAAGGACCTTGGGAGAGCCTTTCTATTTTGCTTTGTTGTTGTTGCTATATAGTCCAGTTTATTGTCCACAATTCCATTAAGATCTCCCATCATAATTATATTAACATAGTCCAATCCAATTATTTTCATGTGTAGCTTTTTATAAAACTCTTCTTGTTTATCATTCGGAGCATAAATTGCAATCAAGAGTATTTTTATATTATTGTCCATTATTTCTACCATTAATACTCTTCCATCTTCATCCGTGTAAATCAATTTTGCTGGAATAGCCTCTTTAATGTATAAAACCACACCTCTTTTCTTACATTGAGTCAAAGAGGTAAATAATTTCCCTAATTTTGGCTGTAATAACAATTGTTCATGTTGTTTTTTAATGTGAACTTCTTGTAAACAAATTATATCAAATTTTAATTTCTCTAGTTTATGAAAAGTTTTCCTTCTTTTAACAGCTGAATTAAGTCCATTTATATTCATTGTAATCAGTTTTTTTCCTCCATGATTATGCTTTATATTTAGGTCTAACAGCTCTCGTGGATCTCACTTCACAGTCATCCATCTGTCCCCCTGCTGCTCCTTTCTCTTTTTCAGTCTCCAGTTGTTCATCTTGAAACTCAATTGATAAGGCCTCTTTCTCTACTTCCTCTCTTCTTCCTCCAAAGAATTCTGCATGGAAAAGTTCTGCTTTCTCAATTGAATCAATTCTATATCTCTGCTCTTGCCACCCAAACACTAGTCCTTCTGGAATCAGCCATCTATAATTCACTTCGTTTTCCAATAGTATTTTGGTCAGAAATCGATATTCTCTTCTCATCTCTCTCACTCTTCTGGGTATTTGTTTTAAAACCACAACCTCTTTACCCTTGTATTTCAGTGTTTTCTCTCTTGCTACTTGTAATATTTGCGTTTTAATGGATTTTTTGGTAAATCTAATATGGACTTCCTTGGGTAATTTATTTCTCGTCGCATATCTTGTATAGACTCGATATATCTCATCTATTCCATCCATCATCTTTTCCTCTGCAATTTCCAAAGCATCTGCCAAAATTTCTATCATTACCGCTGCCAAATTTTCTCCTTTTTCCTCCTCTATATTTTGAAATCTGAGGTAAAATTCTGACCTTTCCATCTCCCACCTCAACATCCCACCTTTTTCTTGTTCAACCGCTGTTAATCTGCTGTCAATATTTCCAATCTTCTTCTCTCTTTGTTTTCCTTCTTCCTCAATTTTTTGGAATCTCTCCTCATACTTAACCATCATTTGTTTAATATTTTCCACTTTTTCATCAGTCTTCTCTATTCTTTGTTCAATATTTTCTGTTCTTTGTTCAATATTTCCTGTCCTTTGTTCAATGATATCTGATTTTGTCTTGAGATCTTGGATTCCTTGCATAATCATCTGCAACTGTAAAGTTATTTTTTCTTGTTCCTTATCTTGCTTCAACATTGTCTGAATTAAACGTTGTCCTCCAGCTGGTGGGGAAGCAGAGGTAGAAGTAGACATGCCAGATAGAATTGGTTTCTTGCTCATTTCAATGTTTCCAAAAACTTCAAATTCTTCTTAATTTTTAATCCAACTGGTAGAGCAGCCAATTATAATCCAAAATGGGGGACTCCAATAGTAAAAAACACAAAGCCAAAAAAGAAACAGAAAAAAAAAGGAAGAAGAAAGATCTTCAGGTTCTTCTAGACCCTAATCCAATTACGAGATAATCCACCATAAAAAAGGAAAAAATAGATATACTTCCGGTTTGCGTGGCTTCGGGGCAGCAGGAATTCGCGACAGCTCGCGATTCCTGCTGGCTAGCTGTCGAGGTACCCCCGATCCAGATGGGTCAGGGGGTTAAGGCTGCCCTGTAGGGACAGCTGAAGATAGAGGGGAGCCGGTTAGGGAGGTGGGGGCATCGCAGACCCCCCCCTTCTCCGGAAAAACCCCTTTTTCCCAAGGCGGTGGAGCGGCGGTCAGCAATGGCCGCCACGAAGAAATCAGCAACCGGGTAAGAACTGTGCTGGAGGAAGTGTGAAAAGTGAAAGTTCTGTCTGAGCCGGGTCAAGTAACAACTTTTAAATCTCCTGGAATTGAGCTGCTTGTTGCTGGAGGATACATTGTATCCCTAAGAAGATCGAAAGCGGCGGAGAAGCTGTCAAAGGGAACTTTTTTTTTTTCTTATTTTTTTTTACTCTCCCATCCCACGGAAAAAGCAGAAATATTTGGATGTATTAGACACTGAAAATGGATTGCTTTGAAAATTAAGCTAAGAGACAAAGGGATTTTTGGACATTGAAAAATTTAAGAAATTGGAAAATCTCTGCTGGAGGTATGGATTTTTGATTATTTAAAATTGTTATTGCAAGTGGGAAGGGAGAAAGAAAAATTGGAGCAGAAACTGAAAAAGGAGGAGACTGTCTAGAACGTCTTGGTGGATCCCAAAAGAAGATATATGGTAATTGGACCTCTTTGATTAAAAATTAATTTAGAAAGAGAAAGAGAAGAAGGAAGAAAAGTATTAACTTTTGGAACTTTTTTCTTTTTTTCTTTTTTTAATTGCTTTTGATTGTCTTGGATCAAAAATACTTGTGGTTGTTTTGGAAAAAGTTTCCCTTTTCATAATGGAATTGTCTGTGGATGAACTAGAGATTGAATATCAAAAATATAAAAAAGAAGATACTTTGGGCGCTTTGTTCCAATTCTTAGAAATGGCGTTATGTTCCTTTGAAAAGTTGATTACGCAGCAGAAGGACTGGGACAAGGAAGAAGAGGAAAAAGAAGCCATCTTTGATGAACAATGGGTTCCTTCCGGAGAGGAGGAGAAAAAGGATAAGAAAAAGGGGTTTTTAAGAATTATAAAAACAACCAAAAGAGAGAAAAATGAGCGAAGAGATGGAGGCAAGGTTAGAAAGCAAAGGAAAAGGAGCAAGAAAAGCGAAGAGAAAAAGCAAAGGGGTAGAAAGGGCAAGGAGAAGAATAAGCAAGAGAGAAAAGGGGGGAGGAGAAGCCTTAATGGGGGGAAGCAAGATTTAAAGAAAAAAAGTTTATTTAGAGACAATGGGTGAATTTAATTTAGATTAAAAGAGGGATTCTGGAGGGTATTCAAGAGTGTGTTTTTATATGTATGTATATTTAGAATAAAAAATTTATTATGTAATTTTAGAATTTTTTAAACAGAATCCCAAGAAAGATTTATATGTAGTATTTTTAAGTTAGGTAATGAGTTATAGATGCAACTCCAACTGGTGTACAGGAGAAGTATAGTAAAAGAAAAAAGATGAATGGATGTTTGGAAATAGAACAGACAAAGAATGTTGTTGAAAATGGTAATAATGGAAGGATATATATGCTTTTTTTTTATTTTGTATATTGATAAAAGGCAAAAAAATTTTAATTAATAAATAATTTGGATGGAAAAGAGAAGTAGGGATAAGATATGAAGTTAATATTATATGAAATATTGATATTATAATCTGGAAATGTTATGTTTTATTGGTCTATCATTATTATTTTTTTTTAGAAAAGAATTTATAAGCTGTTATGCCTTGATTTTGTGTGTATTGTTTTTAGAAAACTGATAAAAATGGTTTTTATATATATAAAAAAGAAAATGATAATAAGATATAGAAGGAGACTTAGGTTGAATATGATGTTTGAATTTGTGTCTGTGTAAAGAGTTTTAACCCGGGAACAGACAACCTTCAGAAAAGATCTTGTAGTTTTGTCTATGTTTTGTGTGTGTATGTTTGTGTATTATGCTTATGATAAAACTAACAAAATTTGTTTTTTATTAAAAAAAAAGGAAAAAAAGAATCAATAAAACCTTGGAGGAATGTTAGATGAGAGTAATTTAAACAAGCCAGAAAGAAAAGAATATGATGACTATAAAATGGATAAATATGGAAGAGAACTGAAATTGAATTGGAGTAAAGAGAAATAATGAGAAATTTGATGAAAGATATTTGCGTATCCATATGGGGATGGGATAAATTGGAATTATGTTGTATAAAAATATTGTTTTGTTTGACTTGTAAGGATTTACAATATTAAGAGGTTTTATGTGTTTATGTATTTAATGGTTAATGATGTGTTGTTTTATCTTTAAAATTAATAAAAATTTGTTTCAAAAAAAAAAAAAAAGGAAAAAATAAAAAGGAAAAAACACACAAATCCAAAAATAATAATATTGATTAGGAGCAAAAGAAAAAGGAAAAAAGAAAAAGCAAAAAGAGAAAGAAAAAACAAAAAGTTCCTTCAGATTCTTCACACCTTAATCCAATTAAAAAGTCTCAATAATCCAAAAAAAAAACAACAACAACCACAACAGCAAAGTAGTCCAAAAACATAAATATGAAAAGCAAAAAAGTCCCAATAAAAAAGAAAAGAAAAATAAAGAAGAAAAAAGAAAAAAAAAACTCTGAGGCTTTCCCTTTAAAATAAAAGGCAAAAATAAAAATATTACTAAAATATTACTAAAATTAAAATTTAGAAAAAGGCTAGCGAATGGGGTATATATAAGAAAACACACTGCACTTTGTTATTTATCCAAGGCTCTTGTTATGACTCTCTTCTCCAACAGCTTCAAAGCCAAACCTCAAGTGTTGTTGATAACAGTCCAGGAAAGCACCTGCAATAATATTTTGCTGTGCTCTCCCTCTATCTTATCACATTAAAAAGTCCTTGAGATGAGGTCTTTTTGCAACTCTCCAATTCACATAAAGATACTTTCAAGCCTCTAGTTGGCAGTGTTACAAAGTTTCTTAATGCTCTTTCTCCCCGCCCGCCAGAAAAAAGGAATAATATATACGGAAAAAAAAGAAAAAATAGCCAAAGGGAGCCTCTATCCTAAAGAAAGTTAAAAAATCAAAGGAAGCATAAAATCAAAGGGAGCATAAAAATATATATAAGAGAAAATTCAATCCGGTTACCTACAAAGTCACAGTAAAATCTTTCCCAAAAAAAAAAAAAAAAACCCAAGCCTCAATTTGACATCACTTTAAAAAAAAAACGCCGCTCAAAACCATTTCAGTCAAAAAAAAAAAACTCACAGCTTTCTTCTTTATATCGGATGAACTTTCCAACCTTAGCGAATTTACAGCACAAAAGAGTTTTTCTCACCCAGCCGACACACTTCACTCCAATCACTTTCTTTCCGGAGCTGTCCCGACTTCAGCAGCTATGGAGGCTGCCTCTCCGCCGCCAGCAAAAGGGCTTCTTCTGGATCAAACCAGAGATTTTGCGATATCTCTGGGATCCTGGAACAATGCCCTTCACGATCACCGTCTCTCCGGGACGATTTAGGTCCGTTAGGACCGACCAGGGGCGAAAATATCAGCTGCGATCTCAGAGCCCCGAGATCGCAGCTGTAACGCCGGGACGAAGCTCCGCCTTCTCCGTACTCATGAAACCTCTTAACTGCTGACACAATCGCCAAGGCTTCCTTATCAATTTGGCTGTAATTTCACTTGGTTTTCGAGAGCGTCTTTGAAAAGTAAGCAACAGGGGCTTCATTACCATTAGGTAACACATGACTCAAAATGGCACCCACTCCAAAAGGCGATGCATCACAGGTTATGTTTAATGGCAAAGTCTCATTGTACTGCATAAGCATGGCGTCCGAAGTCAGTAGTTTTTTTACATTACGGAACGCCTGCTCTTTTTTGTGACCCCATACCCAGTTTGCTTTTTTGTCTAAAAGATGATGTAGCGGTTCAGCAACAGTAGCTTTGTGCGGCAAGAAAACATTATAGAAGTTGATGAGGCCTAGGAACGCCTGGAGGTCGGTCTTGTTCTGGGGTCTGGGAGCGTTCTTTATTGCTCTTAATTTACTATCAGTAGGGTGAATACCCTGACTGTCAATTAGGTACCCTAAGAATTCAACATGATCGGTACACATTTTGCGTTTATTTTTTTTAACTTTCAGGCCTGCTTCCTGATATTTTTGTAAAACTAATCTTAAACACTCCCGCAAAATTTTTTGAGTGGGGGCAGCAATAAGCACATCGTCGAAATAGGGGACAACGCCCTTGATCCCCTGCAATAGTCTCTCCATTAGGCTCTGAAAAATCCCTGGGGCTACACTGACTTCGAATTGAAGCCTTGTACACTTAAATGCACCACGGTGTGTTACGATAGTCTGTGCCTGTGCCGTTGTTTCGTCAACCGGCAATTGCTGGTAAACCTGAGCTAAGTCAAATTTAGCGAAGACTTTTCCGCCCCCCAGGGAATGGAGGAGGTGCTGTACTACCGGCACCGGATATGGGTTCTGTTGCAGGGCGTGGTTCAGGGTAGCTCGGTAGTCCCCACAAATTCTAATGGAGCCGTCCGGCTTAATGGGTGTCACAATCGGCGTTTCCCAAGGGGAATGATCCGTTGGCTTTAAAACTCCCTGGGCAATCAACTTATCTAGCTGCTCGTCGATTTTTGGTTTTAGAGCGAACGGAACTCGACGAGGCTTAAGGCGGATGGGAGCTATCTTTGGATTAAGACTAAAGGATATCGGGGTCCCCTTGTACTCGCCTAACTTTTCCTCAAAGACGTCCCTGAATTCGCGGGCGAGGTCTTCCTCCCAGTCATGGCTGCTGATTCGATTAATGCCTGCCACTTCAATGCCGAGTGGTGCAAAGGCCCAACACTGTTGGCCCAACAGGCTAGGCCAGTCCTTATCGATCACCATCAGGGTAAGTACGCCGTGCGGTTCTTGAATGTAACTCGGACTCGGCTGGATCCCGCAACTGGAATTCGGTTCCCCTGGTAGTCCTTTAGGATGAGCCATTGAAATTGAAGGTCTTGGCGCCGGATTGTGGGGATGAGTTGCTTGAGGGTCTTCCATGAGACCATCGAGAGGGATGATCCCGAGTCTACTTCCATTGGGCAGGGCCGATTTTCAATGTTCATGTTGACCCGAATTTTCTGAGCGTCTAGTGAAGAGGCATGGCCAATAGTGAGTGTTTGGTGCGCCTCTTCTCGTCTCGCTGGACGATTCACGGGTCGGTTTCTGTAGGAGTGGTTTACTGGTTCTCGCCTTACAGGGCGATTCCCTGTCGATTGGCGGAGATTGGTTCCTTTCGAGGTCGGGCTGGGTCCAAGGAGGCTTCTGCAGACCCACCCAATGTGGCCTCGTTTCCCGCACTCATGGCAGAGCGCGTCGCAGAATTTGCAGTCAGCGCGAAAATGGTTGGCCCCGCAGCCAGCGCAGGGTTGTTGTTGGGACCTTGGGTGTCGTTCCCAGTCGGTCCGTAGGTGATGGACCTTTTCTTCATCACTGTCTGACAACAAAAGCAGGTCCTCATGATGGGCCGTAGAACATCACCATTCTGCATTGGGTGAAATTTCGCCGTCCAGTTGGTGGTTTGGAGTGCGAATTCGGCGCAGTTGAGCAGCTGACTTCTTGGTTGCCTCAGCTGCTATAACTTCAGCTATGGCGTCTTTAAGGGTGATGTCGCCCTTTGCCATTATTTTGCTCTGCACATATAGAGCATCTAGTCCAAGGACTACTCTGTCTCTCAAAGCCTCTTCCAGGTTGGCGAAATCGCAACGGCCTCCCAAGTTCCAGAGGTCTGCAACGAAATCGGCAACGCTTTCTCCTTTCTGCTGGTTCCATTGGTAGAACTCGTGTCGTCTTACGAGTGTTGGAACGGTGGGTGTGTAGTGGGCCCTTAGCAGTGGTTCGAGAACGTCCCAGTCCATGGCCTTCATCTCAGCTGGTTTCGCTAATGCCTTATCCATCTTAAAAACCATTGGGCTGCAGTGCGTCAGGAATACTGCCCGTTTCTTTCCGGCCATTGCATCCTTCAGATTATTTGTTTCTAAAAACATCTGGAAATGATCCATGTTAGACTCCCAGTCCTCTTGAGCTGGATCAAATGGAGCGGGTGGTATTGCGCCACCGGACATGGTTCTGCCGTTGTGCGCTTCCATCACGTGCTTAGTTGGCTCTGATGTCATCCAATCCCACCTTCGTCGCCAGTGTTAAGTCTGGAGCATGGGTGCAAAAGACGGAGACGAGCCAGTGGAAACAGTGAACTTCAAATTCTTTATTTACATGATGTGACAGCTCAGCCCAAAGGCTGCTCGAGCCTTACTTATATAGGCAACTCATTAACTACTTAACCAATAGCTAACCTGGAGAGCTAGCTCCGTTTAACCAATAGGAATGGTCTGTTAGTGGCCAATCGGATGCTTCCAAACGGGCCAATCCGATCGGGCCATCAACAGCCAATCAGAAGTGCAGGGCCAGAACCCTGCACTAGACTTCAAGCTCAATGATAACTTTATTGGTATTATGCATTCACAACATAAACTAATTCTACTTTATTATATCTAAATTAATAGACTCTTGCAAGTCTGAAAATACTTCTCTCATTCCTTTACAGCTCCAGAAACTAGTGAGAGTCCCTTCTGAGCCTCTTGCCCTACCCACTATACCAGGGGTCTGCAATATGTGGCTCTGGAGCCACATGCGGCTCTTTCGGCACTCTGCTGTAGCTCTCTGTCAGCTGATCCCATCACTGGCTGGCCCCTTCCATCACTCCTCGCCTGGCCTGGGAAGGTAAGGGGATGGAGACTTGCTCCATATTCCAGAGCAAGAGGTGACTGGGTGGGAGTGAGTGCCATCAAATTGGCAATGCCCACCCAGTCACACCAGTTGTTAAACTATTGGCTCCCAGTGTTTTCTTTTCTGTGGGAAATGGGTCCAAATGGCTCTTTGAGTGTTTAAGGTTTCAGACCCCTAAACTATACAGTTGCAGGCTATGATGTCTCTTATCTGACTGTTCCCTAGGCAGCATTTCTTCATTCCACCTCCCATCTCCCAGGGACTTTCCACATATTTTTACAGGGTTTTCATATTACAGGATTTCTATTTTTATTTATTGCATTTATTATGACATTTATTTGCTGCTGAAATTTCTATCCTGCCATTTCCAAATGATTCTGGACTGTTCACAATTAAGGAAGCCTGCTTTAATAAGCACCATGAAGTGATATACATGTCACTTCATAAAGTTAAGTTACTATGGTGGGGGAAAGCAAGTTGGCTCTGGATGTGTACAATAAGTATGTTACAATGGATGGGACATTCACATCTATAATTAAATGTTGGTTTTGGAATTTGCAGAGAACCTATGGGTTTCTTTACAATTTTGTTTATGAGTTTCTTACAGTATCTTGAGATTTTTTTCAAGCAGTATCTTACAATAATTTTCCAGTTCACCTTCATTTTCAGAGAAACAAAGCAGAAGTTCAATGGTTTTAATAACTTTTCCTCCTTTTCCAAGGTGGAGGGGAAAGTTTCCCAAAAATTTCAATTCCATCAGAAGTTGAGGATCATTTGTCCAAATTTCCAGCACTTTTATCCATCTTTAGACCTAATATTTTTAACAGAAAAGCTATGGCAATTAAAGTAATGGGAAGGTATCTTCAGTACAGATAAGCCTAAGGCATTCCCTACCTATGGGCCAACTGAAAAAGCATGAGGTTATATTTCAGCCAAATATAGTTTTCCATAGTTTGGCTTTTGGTTGATGGATGTACAAGAATTTTAAAGATTTTGAATGAAATGAACCCATCTACTGGAAACACAGAGACCTATAGACATAGAAATCTAGTTAATGTTTTGGGTGAAAGGACAAAAAAATAGTCTGACTCGCTGACTTCTTTAAAAGCCTAAATTAACCCTATACCTGAGGAGCACTGCAATGCTGTGATGAGATAGTTTAACACTTGTGGTGCTTTGAAAGATTACATTTATAATCCAGGATTGGAAAAGTGGCTATTATTTGATAAATCCTCTCCTTCATATCTATCTTCAATATATCTTGTGAATTTTTTGTTGCAAAGATCCTTGTCCTATTGGACCTTCCTACAGATTAAGTGAGGTCACCGTTGTTGGGAGCTCCTTTAATAAAATGTGCCTTAATCTCTGTAGCTAGAAATAACATTTCCTTAATGGATTGGATGAACTAGAATAGAAGAAGTCAAGTGTCATCAATTCTTTCCATCTCAACATTTGGGGAGGCATGCTAGTTTTTATCTTCAATGTCCAATTCAAGATGCTGGTTCTGACCGCGAAAAAAATCAATGGCAGAAAGATGATAGGAAAATCTTGTATCTGCCCCACAGCTTTACTCTTCAAGACATCATCTCCTCCTTTGGCCTTTATCTAAAAAGCCTAGAAAAGCCTCAGTCCCAGTTTCACACAAAAAGGTGCACATCCTGAGATCCTAGATTTTTCTCAAAATTTCTCAAAATATCATTCTCAAAATTCTTGCAACATCTTTAAGTTAACAGTGACTTTTAATGTAACTGGAATAATGTTACTGGAATAATGCTATTTTATTAAGCCTATTTTTAGTTAAATGTTAAGTTTAGTTTTTCTTTTTGCTGTGGCCACAATTGGCTTAGTGAATATACTAGTAGTATGCCATTAAAGGGAAAGAAGCTGGCAATAGACTCCTGGAACAAATAGGTTTTTCTTAAAATGAGAAATAAATCCCACATTTACTATTACAGATCAGCTCAGTTCCTAAGAACATCTGGTGGGCTTTCAGGTAGGCCTTCTCAGTGGTGATGTCTTCAAATTAGAAAGCTCTCCCTTCTGAAAATACTTGTTAAGTCTCCTTCTTCCCCTGATGCAAGTATTTCCTGTTATAAATACTGCACATATGGGTTGGGTTTTTTATAGTAGTCTCTTTTTTCCCCCTTTCTCTTTTAAAAATGAATATAAATGCATTTTACAATATACTGCCTGTATTATAACTCTTAATATATTTTTGCATTGTTGGAATTTTAATTGATTATTCATTTTTTGAGAAGAAGAAGAATGGGAAAGCACTACACAAGTCTTTAAAAGTTAAACCAAATAAATAATAGTGGCCCAGAGCAGCCACAAAATTACAGATTTCTGACAGAAGATATGTTTTTCCCAATTTTTCTCAACTAAGGAGGTTATTTTGGCTGAATTCCTATGCCCTATGCCCTCCTCTAGTTAAGAATAAGTCTCACTGTGCTGATCAAGGTTTACCTCTGAATAGAGAGGGATAGGGTTGCATTGTGAGAGAAGTCCAAATTGTAGAAAACCATATGTTTATGATAAAAAGAGATGTGAATTATATTTAATAGTAGGAGCTTCTTTGTGTAACCACCCCCCCAGGTAAAAGTGTATAAAATTTCTCAAGATAATTAGATATTTCCAACACATTTTAATCACATGAACTTAATATCAACAAATCTAAATAACACAAAGATGTTTACAAGGAAATGTAATAGCTCAAGGCAGCTGATGTTGATGTAATTTTAGGAGTTACTAAAAAAGAAATCTGTATGAAAAGATTTTTCCTCATTAGTTAAAACTTCAATCTCTGCAAGCAATCTGTATTTCCAAAGACCCCTTTTTTGACTCCAGGAGTTCTTTCTAAATACCTGATTAAGAGTGACAGCAAAGTTTCCTCATCATTTTGAGGTGAAAAAAAGATTAAAATGATTATAAGCCCTAAAATAGATATGTATCAATTAATAAAGAGGTAAAATCCTCAGTTTCCCCAAAACCCAGTCTCTACTGTGGTAGCTCCCAACAGTTCTCTTCTCTACCTCAGAAACAACTAACAACTAGTAAGCTAAAATACATATAAAAACTGGATCTCAAGGTCTTGCAACCACTCCCCCTCTCCCCCGCTCACCTCGCTATTATATTGCTACCATTCGTTATTTCAGAACAAGGGGACCTATCTGAAAGATTGCAGAAATCCCAAAGTTTACAAAATTAGTTTTTAAAAGGGAGGAGCTCTAAATGTGAGCCACTGTGGTGCAATGGCTAAGGCACTAGGCTAAAACCAGAAGACTGTGTGAGTTCTAGTCCTGCCTTAGGTATGAAAGCCATTTGTGTGACTTCGGGCCAGTGATTCTCTCAGCCCAACTCACAGGGCTACTGTTGTGGGAAATAAAAGGAAAGAGCATTAAGTATGTGTGCCATCATGAGTTAACTAAAAATAAAGGTAAGATAAAAAATAAAACCAAACCAAATAAATAAAAGAGGGAAGCTCCCCAAAAGCCATATGATAACTGAGAATGTCATGTTAACTTATGAACATTGTGAATACACAGTAGAACATTGTGAAGATAAATGAAGTGGATTGAACAAGCTGTGTCTTTGTGTGAATCTTTATTTCTATTGCCAAATTATGTAGGTCTCTGCTGTTTTGCCAAATTCCAGACAGTAAGGGAAACAAAAGTCTCAAGGTAATGATCAAATGAGTCTTTATTCATCCATACAATGCTCCGGATTCAGGTAACAACGAGTAACCAAAAGGAATTAAAGTCAGCTCTGGTGCGCCTCGCAGCCAGAGCTGTATTTATACACCAGTTAACAACTTACTGAGTTTATCCACCATCCGGTGAGTGCTACTGCATCACATCTGACCACCATGTAATACCCTATACAGCGTGCTTTTATTCATTAATTATCCACCCCATTTACCATATTTGTACAAATATCATATTCCCTCATTGTATTTACGCCTATGAAGTGACCCTCCACCCCTCCTGAGATCATTAGTTCAACAGGCAGCACTTTGTTTAATCACTTTGTTTATAACTGCCCATAGGCTGTAACAGCTCAGCGTGTGACATCAGCAAGACTCGTTATCTCCGTCGAACAGTCGAACCCTAAGTTGGGTGCTTAACAGCACTTCCCCCCTCAATAGCATAGTCTGATATGGCACAACGCGTGGTGTCACTGCTCCACCATGCCCTGGAGACATGACAATAAGTAATATTCAGTGGTGGGATTCAAAAAAATTTATTACTGATTCTGTGGGCGTGGCTTGGCTTGGTGGGTGTGGCAGGGGAAGGATACTGTAAAATCTTCATTCCCTCCCCACTCCTGGGGGAAGGTTACTGCAAAACTCCCATTCCCTCCCCACCCCACTAACCTGCTTTCCAGCTCCGTTCTCCTATGCTGGGCAACCAAAGAAGACCCAGACGATCAGCTGGGACTCAAGAGGCAGATAATAGATGGGGATAGGGCCAGTCAGAGGTGGTATTTGCTAGTTCTCCGAACTACTCAAAATTTCCACTACCAGTTCTCCAGAACTGGTCAGAACCTGCTGAATACCACCTCTGGTGATATTAGACAGCAGACAACTCTCTCAAGATCGCAGCCGGTAGATTTGTACATTGTATCAGCCTAAAGATAGGGAGAAGAATTCATGTTAAAAATATTTTTTGATTTTGAGAAGGAAAGCACATGGAATTTCTGTCTATCATCCCAAAAGTATGGAAGTTGAAGATTATGTCAAAAATCTAAATCATACTGTCCTGTAAAAGGATTAGGTCATTGTTGTAAAATTTTATTCTATTATTTTAAACTACCCATTTGCCCCAAAACAAATAAACTGAAATGGAGAATGGAGCTTGACTAGTTCCAGAATGCCATTTCCCCTGTCTTATCTCTTCCTGTTACAGACATCATTCATTAGATTAGAAGACTGTTAATGTCATGCAGCAGAACTAAATGAATTCACTAAGAGACCACTATCAGCATACCAAGTACCTCTCTAGAACTAAATATTCCTGACAGCTCTCATTACAAATGATGGATAACATTTACAAGAGACAGTCATTCTAGAGGAAAATAAACATCTGCATTGTATATTTTGATTGAAGATATCATTTCTACAGTTTATTTTTTTTCTTTTTCTTTCTTTTTAATATTTCTTGGGAGGAAAGGGAGATGTAAAAAGACACAAATTAGGTAATTGCTCATGCCAAAATGTATTAAGGATGTAAAAGACTAATTGAAAGTCGGTCCTGACTTTTGCAGGTGTTTTATTTCTAAAATTGTAAAGTCTGAAATATTCCAGATGTGTTCCAAATCAAATGTCATGAGACAAGGACATGGGAGATCCTATGTATCATAAATTCAAATGTGGAACCAAGAAGAGTCAGCTATATTCTATGATTCTGAAAAAAAAATTTGAAATCCACTTCACACATTATACAACACAACAAACTGGAAGCAGATCTAGTACAGCTATATTACCTAATCAGTGGTGGGATTCAAAAACTTTTACCACAGGTTTGATGGGCGTGACTTGGTGGGAGTGCTTTGCACACATGCACACCCTTTGTGTGCACGCATGCGCAAAACATACACTTTGTGCAGGCGCAGAGGCATTCCAACTCACCTGCAAGCCTGCACTCTCCTGGTTACTTTACTCTTCTGTGCTGAGCAAAGCAGCTGTGCTTCAAAAGCAGAAAATAAAGGTGAGTATGGGAGCCCAGGTGGGAACAGCAGAGTGGGCCGAACAGCAGAGTGGCGGAGAGAATTGGTTTGGTCTTCACTGCTCATCGCTGCTACCAGCTCAGCAGAACCAGGCCGAACCGGTAGAATATCACCTCTGTACCTAATTCATAAAAGACTCTATTTTTATTTGAAAATCCAAATCAGATTTTAAATTTAAGCTATGAGGAAAAAAATGTATGAATGTTTAAGCAAATTGTCCATTCACACCTGCTGAATGAATCGGCAGGTTGGCCATTTGATCACAATGTTTCACCGTTTTTGTGAGAATCTCATTTCCCTCCAAATTTAGCAATTGTTTTTATACTTGCATCTTTATAAAATTAATATTTGCCCTTATTAAATTAAGCTCAATCAAAGTATTCCAGTTTTAAAGACTAAATCCAAACTTTCCATATATTCAAAAACTACTGTTCATTATTTACATAATGGCTTGAAATTCTGATTTAAATTCGAGGGTTCTTTTTTCAGAATAATAAAAACACGCTTTACTTTTCTTGGTATAGACTTCAACCTCCCTTTTCCTAATAAAAAAGCCACACCCCAGTTGATTCTTTCATGTTTCTGCCTTAGGTACGAAAGTTTTAGCTTTCATTCCTAAGGCAGGACTATTGTATAAGCTTCTCTTAAGTATTAGAGAGAAGAAGTATGGCTATATGATCAGTAATCATTTTTTGTCATGATCCCATTAACACTCTTATTCTAGTTGCCTGAACCCCCAGCCCACCACCCAAAGACCAATGTGGCTTTTGGTCTGAAAGTTGCAAATCCGGTTCCAAATTATAATCTTCTTTAACTAAGGTACTTAGGTAGATTCTTCCCAAACCAAATCAAACCAATTTAACTGAATACAAGAATCCAAGCTGATTAACAGGCCCAAAGTATAAAGAAATGCAATCATGTAAATCAATACCAAAATATAATCTCTGATTTCAAATACATGCTCGCCAGAGCTGGGATTAGGAAGTAGATTCAGCAGGTTCTGACCAGTTCTGGAGGATCAGTAGTGGAAATTTTGAGTAGTTCGGAGAACCGGCAAATACCACCTCTGACTGGCCCCGCCCCCATCTATTCTCTGCCTCCCAAGTCCCAACTTATTAGCTGGTTCTTCTTTTTTTTGCCCTGAACAGGAGAATGGAGCTGGAAAGCAGGTTAATGGGATGGGGAGGGAATGGGATTTTGCAGTATTCTGCCACGCCCACCAAATCACACCCTCAGAACCGGTAATAAAAAATTTGAATCCCACCATTGATGCTCTCTCACTAATGGAATGAGAACATCTTTGGCATCTACAGAGCAGTGCAGTAGATGCAGCTTAAAATCCTACATCCTTCAGCTTATCTTCTAGCAGAAAAGGTATGGAATTCAGAGTACTCCATTTGCTAATTTTTGCTGAAGGCCAGTGATTTCTTTGCATGGTATTGAAAACTTCCTGATTAAAAGTATAGTCAAATGATTTTCTAATAGCGATATTAGGATATATAAGTTTGGATTGACAATATGAGCTATTATGTAACATAACTGTAATTGAGACTACGAAATGAATGCACAAAACTGATAAACCAACTGACACACTGTATATATGTATATAAGAGAGTTGATGTTTTTATGTTTTGTTTGTTTGTAGAAAATCAATAAAATTGTTTTCAAAAAAAAAAAAAAAAAGAAAACTTCCTGCTTTATGTATCCTGTAGTGTGACTCCTATTTTGAAGTGAATCTAGCAAAGATATATATTTCCCTACCCACACCATTTTTGATAAGATGTAGAAAGAAAAGTAGTAATTTTGCTCCATACATTTTGTATAGCTAATAGTGAAAGGTGGCTTCCTCAATGGGCAAAGGTCCCTAGTAGAAAATATACAGCTTTGATATGCTTAGGTGAAAGTTAAATAAGTATACATAGATTCAAGGATAAATGGCAAAGAATACAGAAAATAGTTGTAGATGACTAGCAAGACATATCTTGCACTGCACACATATTTTTATACAAACTCATTAAGAAAAGAGCCAATTTGGGGTAGGCATCTGTGAGAGCATGTCCTCTATTAAGCCAGCTGGGTGATCATGGACCAGTCTCTTTCTCTCAGAGCTAGGAAGGAAGCTGGGGAAAAACCACTTCCAAAAATCCTTGCCAAAAAATTGCAGAGATTAGAATAGGTGGTGGGCTAATCTCTCAAAGGCACATACACCACACATGCATTAAACAAAACATCTCCAATTCCCCAAGGAATAAGATACTTTGAAAATGCCATTTTCCCAGGGAACTAGAAGACTATGGAACAATAGGTAGAATTAGAAATATATTTGTGCTGAAGGCACATATTTCTATACATGCCAAGACGGATCTGTGATATAGATGTTTATTTTTATATTAAGGGCCAGATAAAAATGTGTAGAATTGCCTGCTGCAGTTGAGTCATAAAAAGGAAACTGTCCCCTGTTCTTGGGTTGGTTTTATTGGCATTTTCAAGATTTAATCCTGCTCAAGTATAGCTTATCAGCATTAAAAGTGGAAACTATTTCTCATCTTTACTGTGTTTTCAGCTAAATGCAGATAGGAAAGTGTTAAGTCTGGAGCATGGGTGCGAATGATGGAGAGGAGCCGGTAGAACAGTGAACTTCAAACTCTTCATTTACATACTGTGACAGCTCCAACTGGAGGGCTGCTATAGCCTTCCTTATATAGGCAACTTTATTAACTATTCAACCAATAGCAAAACTGGAGCGCTAGCTCCATTAACCAATGGGAATGGCCTGTTAATGGCCAATCAGATGCTCCTGAACGGACCAATCCGATCCTGCCATTAACAGCCAATCAGAAGTGCAGGGCCAGAACTCTGCACTTGACTTCAAGCTCAAGATAACTTTATTGGTATTATTCATTCACAACACCCCTTTCCCCTGGCTTCTGCCCACGGGGCGCAGTTACATAGTCCTTCAGGTAGGATGGCTGTTTTATTAGTCTTTTCGATTTTCACAAAGTGCCTGGCAGTTGGCTGCACTTCTGCTGAGGTAGATCGTTGTTTAACGGTAGGGGTGCCTCTGGTTCTGAGTTCGCGTTCCCGTCGTCACCAATATCACTGGCCACTCCCTGAGGTGAACTCACTCCGGTCCCTGGTTCCTGTTCCTGCATTTCAGTTCCATTATCAGTCTCTTCGAAAAGGTTTCCCTCTAATTGTAATTCGCTTTCCTCTGTATCTCCCCCCCCCCTCAGTTTGATCATAAGGGAGTTTGGAAGTGCGAGATGGTAGCCGCGATCGTAGTTGATCTATGTGGCGATTCCAAAGTCTGTTGTCAGGGCACTGAACGAGGTATCATCTTGGGCCAGTTACACGGATTACGGTCGCCTCTACCCACAGCGGATCGCCCAATAAGTTTTTAGCGAATACTAAATCACCTACCTGGAAGGTACGGCATTGGCCACTGGATCTGAGTGGCTTTTCCGGTTCGTAGGCTGGGTGTAACCGATTGAGGTGGGAGCGGAGCTTTCGTCCCATTAGCAGCATGGCGGGAGTTTTGTTGGTGACGCTGTGAGGTGTGATGTGCTGCAGGAAAAGGATCTGGTTGATTTTCTCGTCGATGTTGTCGCAGTGTATCTTTTGGAGAGTCTTTTTGACTAATTGTACCATGCGCTCAGCCCTACCGTTGGCAGCAGGGTGTGCAGGCGAAGTAAGCGCATGTCGAATACCGCGGTCAGCCAGCTACTGCTCAAAAGACAGCGTGGTAAATTGGGGCCCGTTGTCGGATACCAGAATGTCTGGTAATCCGTGGGTTGCAAAAAGTCTTTCCGGTCTTTTGATGACCACGTCAGTGGTCGTGTTGCTCATTCTGTGAATCTCGAGCCAATTCGAGTAGGCGTCGACGGTTAGCAAAAATGTGTGGCCTTTGGTTGGCCCAGCAAAGTCCAGATGGATGCGGGACCAGGGTCCCCGCGGCATCTCCCATTCGGTTGGGGTTGCCTTTGGTGGAGCGTTGCTTACTTCTTGGCATCTCTTGCAAGTTTTAACACACGATTCGATTTGTCTGTCGATGCCTGGCCACCACGCATAGCTTCGTGCGAGGCCCTTCATGCGCACGATGCCAGGGTGGCCATCGTGCAAGGTTCTTAGCAGTGTCTGTTGGAGTCGTTCTGGGATAACGACTCTATCGCCCCAGATGACACAGCCCTTCTGCGAGAACAACTCTGTTTGACGACTTTTGAATGGTGCAAAGTCGTCTGGTATTTGGTCCAATGGCCATCTGCATTCCACCCATGTGAGGACTCGCGCCAAGATGGGGTCGCGTTTTGTTTCTCTCGTGATGTCACGGGCTGTTAATGGTGGCATGTGGAGTATCTCGATCTGCAACGCTGTCATCGTTGGTGCAGAATCGTTAATAGTTTCAGGGAGCGGTGTACTGCTCAGTGCGTCAGCGTGGGGAATGGCTTTACCGGGACGATATTGTAGCCAATAATTGTAGGCAGCCAAGAATTCTGACCAGCGGGTCATTCTGGGAGAAAGTATGTAGGGAGTTGGCTTGTCCCCAGAGATGATCCCCAGCAATGGTTTGTGGTCAGTTACAATGGTGGAAACCTGGCCGTACACGTACTCATGAAATCTTTTAACAGCTGATACAATCGCCAGGGCTTCTTTATAGATCTGGCTGTAATTTCGCTTCATTTTCAAGAGCGTCTTTGAGAAGTAAGCAACAGGGGCTTCATTACCATTAGGTAAGACATGGCTCAAAATGGCACCCACTCCAAAGGGCGATGCATCACATGTAATGTTTATTGGCAAAGTCTCATTGTACTGCATTAGTACAGAGTCCGAAGTCAGTAGTTTTTTCACATTACGGAACGCCTGCTCTTCTTTGTGACCCCATACCCAAATTGCTTTTTTATCTAATAGATGATGTAAAGGTTCAGCGACAGTCGCCTTGTGCGGCAAGAATACATTATAGAAATTGATGAGGCCTAAGAACACCTGGAGGTCGGTCTTGTTCTGCGGTCTGGGAGCATTCTTTATTGCTCTCAATTTGCTCTCGGTAGGGTGAATACCCTGACTGTCAATTAAGTACCCTAAGAATTCAACACGATCGGTACACAGTTTGCACTTATTTTTTTTGACTTTCAGGCCTGCTTCCTGGAATTTTCATAATACCAGTCTTAAATGCTCCCGCAAAATTTTTTGAGTGGGGGCAGCAATGAGCACATCGTCAAAATAGGGGACAACGCCCTTGATCCCCTGCAATAGTCTCTCCATTAGGCTCTGAAAGATCCCTGAGGCTACACTGACTCCGAATTGGAGCCGCGTGCACTTAAAGGCACCTCGGTGTGTTACGATAATCTGTGCCTGTGCCGTTTTTTTGTCAACTGGCAGTTGCTGATAAGCCTGAGCTAAGTCTAGTTTAGCGAAGACTTTTCCGCCCCCCAGGGAATGGAGGAGTTGTTGTAGCACTGGCACCGGATATGGGTTCTGTTGCAGGGCGTGGTTTAGGGTGGCTCGGTAGTCCCCACAAATTCTAATTGAGCCGTCCGGCTTAATTGGTGTCACAATCGGCATTTCCCATGGGGAGTGGTCAGTTGGCTTTAAGACTCCCTGGGCAATCAACTTATCAAGCTGCTCGTCGATTTTCAGTTTTAGAGTGAACGGAACTCGATGAGGCTTAAGGCGGATGGGAGCTATCTTTGGATTAAGGCTAAAGGATATCGGGGTCCCCTTGTACTCGTGTAGCTTTTCCTCAAAAACGTCCCTGAATTCGTGGGCGAGGTCTTCCTCCCAGTCACTGCCGCTGATTCGGTTAATGCCTGCCACTTCAATGCCGAGTGGTGCGAACCATTGCAGGCCTAACAGACTAGGCCGGTCCTTATCGATTACTGTCAGGGGTAAGTACGCTGTGCGGTTCTTGAATGCAACCCGGACTTGACTGGATCCAACCCGGACTTGACTGGATCCTGCGACTGGAATTCGGTTCCCCTGGTAGTCATTTAACACGAGCTGTTGGAATTGAAGGTCTTGGTGCCAGATAGTAGGGATGAGTTGCTTGAGGGTCTTCCATGAGACCATTGAAAGAGATGATCCCGAGTCAACTTCCATTTGGCAGGGCCGATTTTCAATGTTCACGTTGACTCAAATTTTCTTAGCGTCTAGTGAAGAGGCATGGCCAATAGTGAGTGTTTGGTGGGCCTCTTCCTGTCTCGCTAGACGACTCACGGGTCGGTTTCTGTAGGAATGGTTTACTGGTTCTCGCCTTACAGGGCGATTCCCTGTCGATTGGCAGAGATTGGTTCCTTTCGAGGTCTGGCTGGGTCCGAGGAGGCTTCTGCAGACCCGCCCGATGTGGCCTCGTTTCCCGCCCTCGTGGCAGAGCGCATCGCGGAATTTGCAATCGGAGCAGTAATGGTTGGCCCCGCAGCCAGCATACGGTTGCTGGGACTTCGGGTATCGGTCCTGATCGGACCGCAGGCGATGGACCTCTTCTTCGTCGCTATCTGACGATGAAGTGAGGTCCTCATGATGGGCGGTCTTCAGCTGCTTTTCTGCATTAGGTGAAACTTCGCCAGCCGGTGGGTGTGCTGGAGCGCAATTTTGGCATAGTTGGGCAGCCGACTTCTTGGTCACCGCCGCTGCTGTAGCTTCAGTTATGGCGTCTTTAAGGGTGATGTCGCCCTTTGCCATTATTTTGCTCTGTACGTTTAGAGCGTCTAGCCCGAGGACTGCTCGGTCTCTCAAGGCCTCTTCTAGGTCGGTGAAATCCGCAAAGGCCTCCCAAGTTCCAGAGGTCTGCAATGAAATCGGTGACCCTTTCTCCTTTCTGCTGGATCCTTTGATAGAACTCATGTCGTCTCACCAGCGTTGGAATGGTTGGTGCATAGTGGGCCCTTAACAACGGTTCGAGGACGTCCCAGTCCATCACTTCACTTCAACCGGCCTTCACTTCAGCTGGTTTCACTAGCACCTTGGCCATTTTGAATACCGTCGGGCCACAGTGCATTAGGAATACCGCCCGTTTCTTCCCGGTTATGGCATCCTTCAGATTATTCATTTCCAAAAACATTTGAAAATGATCCATGTAGGATTCCCAGTCCTCTTGAGCTGGATCAAACTGAGCGGGTGGCAATACGCTGCCGGACATGGTTCCGCCATTGTGCGCTTCAGCCACGCGCTTAGTTGTCTTAGTTGGCTCGGATGTCATCCAATCCCATCCTCGTCGCCAGTGTTAAGTCTGGAGCGTGGGTGCAAATGATGGAGACGAGCCGGTAGAACAATGAACTTCAAACTCTTTATTTACATACTGTGACAGCTCCAACTGGAGGGCTGCTATAGCCTTTCTTATATAGGCAACTTATTAACTATTCAACCAATAGCAAAACTGGAGCGCTAGCTCTGTTAACCAATGGGAATGGCCTGTTAATGGCCAATCAGATGCTCCTGAACGGACCAATCCGATCCTGCCATTAACAGCCAATCAGAAGTGCAGGGCCAGAACCCTGCACTTGACTTCAAGCTCAAGATAACTTTATTGGTATTATTCATTCACAACAGAAAGGACTTGTGTTGTGGTACATGGAGTCACTTGCTTCTATGACTTGAGCTGAGCATACAGAGCATATTACACAGATACTATATATTGTCATGGAAAAATGGGGCACACTTTACTGGGTCTGGAGATCCAGGGGATAGCACTCCTCCAGTTAGGCAGCCAAAATATTGCCATATTACATTTTAAAATGTGGGTAAGCTATGGAGGATTCCTGAACATGGTTTAGAAGGAATTCTGGTCTCTCTGCCCCCATCCCATATCAATGAAGTTGCGAAGTGAAGGTGTGAACTTGTCAATGAATGTGTGAGGCAATAGATGTTCTAAACCAAATTACAACAGAACAATTAACATTAAGAGTTGCGCACCTGAGATCTTTTTCACTGAATGCATTTTTATCTTTAAACTAGGATTTATAATTCAAAAGTCAGAGAAATTTCAATTTCTCCATGTGACTTGTTCTCTCTTAAAAACTACCAGTCCCAGAGATCCACGTGCATAAATGTGATAGAGGAGGTGTTGTGAATTAATAAAAGTGCTTAATAAAGATTATTAAAACCTTTAGAAAAGTGCAGGTTTCTGACCCTGCACTTCTGATTGGCCGATAATAGCGACATCTGATTGGTCTGTTCAGGAGAATCTGATTGGCTATTCGCGGGCTTCTCTCATTGGTTAAGGGAACTAACGCTTCCCGTTTCTTGTTGGTTACTTGATCAGCAGCTTGCCTATAAAAAGGGCTATTACTGCCGTAGTTTTTACTCTGTTCCACAATGTTAAATAAAGAGTTGAAGTTCACTGTTCATCGTCTCGTCTCCACTTCTTGCACCCATGCGCAGAACATAATACTGGCAATGAGGATGGGATTTGGAGACATCAGAGCTGACTGAGCACTACAGAGCGCTAAACAGAGTACGTGGCTGAAGATGCGCCAATGGCTGAACCATGTCCAACAGCGTCATACCACCCGCTCCCTTTGACCCGGCACAAGAAGACTGGGACTCATATATGGACCGATTCCAGATGTTTCTGGAGACCAACAACTTGAAGGATGCCACTACCGGAAAGAAGCGAGTGGTATTCCTAACTCACTGCGGGCCGACCGTGTTTAAGATGGCCAAGGCACTAGCCAAACCGGCTGAGGTGAAGTCCATGGACTGGGACGTCCTCGAGCCCCTTCTACGGGCCCACTACGCACCGACCGTACCAACGCTTGTTCGAAGAAATGAATTTTATCAGAGAGACCAGCGGAAGGGAGAAAGCATTGCAGATTTCACTGTGGATCTCCAGAATCTGGGAGGCCTCTGCGGGTTCGCCAACCTCGAAGAGGCCTTGAGAGACTGAATAGTTCTGGGATTAGATGCACTAGGCATCCAAAGTAAGCTGATGGTGAAAGGCGACATTAGCCTTGCAGATGCCATCGCTGATGCTACTGCAACAGAAACAACCAGGAAGTCGGCTGCACGAATGTGCCGCACCCACGCTCCGCTCCGCCAACTCGCCAGCGAAGTCTCACCTCACCTGGAAGGACAGGCAATGACAGCCCACTACGAGGACCTCGAATTGTCATCAGAAAGTGATGAAGAAGAGGTCAACAGGCTCCAGTCTGAACGAGACCAATGCCATCAACGTAACCAGAGAGTACAGTACCAATGTGCTGGTTGTGGGGCAAACCACCCATGATCAGACTGCAAATTCCTCGATGCGCTCTGCCATGTGTGCGGGAAAAGAGGTCACATCGGAAGAGTTTGTAGAAGCAAGCAAGGATCCAAAACCCCTCAAAAGGGGGCCAACTACTGCCAGCCCACAGGAAGTCGTCCTGTGAATCGAGAAAACTTGACCCACCAATGGAACAAACACTCCTACAGAAACAAACCACTAGCCCAGTCAACGAAGCGGGAAGAGGCACACTAAACCATTACGATTGGTCACGCCTCATCATTAGATGCCAAGAAGATCCGGGTGAAGTTCGCCATCGAAAACCAGCCCTGCATGATGGAAGTCAATTCAGGATCGTCCCTCTTGATGGTTTCCTGGAAGACCCTTAAACAATTAATCCCCACCGTCCGGCGGCAAGACCTCAGATTCCAAAGAATCATACTTAAGGACTATCAGGGAAATCGAATTCCAGTCGATGGATCCAGCAAAGTCCGTGTCTCATTTAAAAATTGTATTGTATCCCTACCACTAACCGTAGTAGACAGGGATCGGCCTAGTTTGTTAGGCCTCCAATGGTTCGCCACACTTGGAATTGAAGTAGCCGGCATTCTCTGAACCAGCAGTAACGACTGGGAAGAAGCCATCATCCGGGAGTTCCAGGACGTCTTTACAGAGAAATTAGGCGAGTACAAGGGGACCCCGATATCATTTAACCTTAACCCCAAAATAGCTCCCATCCGCCTTAAGCCTTGTCGAGTTCCATTTGCCCTTAAACCAAAGATTGATGAGCAGCTTGATAAATTAATAGCCCAAGGTGTGTTAGAACCAACCGACCACGCTCCCTGGGAAACCCCAATCGTAACACCCATCAAGCCAGATGGATCGTTAAGAATTTGTGGGGACTACCGAGCCACCCTGAATCATGCCCTTCAGCAGAACGCTTACCCAGTACCACTGGTACAACACCTCCATTCCCTGGGGGGCGGAAAAGTCTTTGCTAAATTGGATTTAGCACAGGCATACCAACAACTGCCTGTAGACAAAAAAACGGCAGAGGCACAAACGATAGTTACACACCGAGGTGCATTTAAGTGCAACCGACTCCAATTCGGAGTTAGTGTAGCCCCAGGAATTTTTCAGAGCTTGATGGAGAGACTACTACAGGGTATAAAAGGGGTTGTACCTTATTTTGATGACATTTTAATTGCTGCTCCAACTAGAGAAATACTAAGGGAGCGCCTGAGGTTAGTTCTCCAGAAATTTAAAGACTCTGGCCTTAAAGTAAAAAAAAATAAGTGTCAACTGTGTACGGATAAGGTAGAATTTTGGGGGTACTTAATCGATAAACAAGGCATTCACCCCACCGATAGCAAGCTTAGGGCAATCAAAAACGCTCCCAGGCCTCGAAATAAGACTGATCTCCAAGCTTTCCTGGGCCTTATCAATTTCTACAACGTGTTCCTGCCCCACAAAGCAACTGTAGCCAAGCCCCTACATTGTCTGTTGGGACAAAAAGGCAACCTGGGTCTGGGAACACCGAGAGGAACACGCGTTCCGACAAGTAAAAAACTTATTGACTTCAGATGCTGTTCTGATGCAACTTTGCCTTTAACGATTACATGTGATGCATCACCATTCGGAGTGGGTGCCATTTTGAGCCATGTGTTACCAAACGGTAGTGAAGCCCCTATTGCCTACTTTTCAAAAACGCTATCAAAAGCTGAATGTAACTATAGTCAAATCGATAAAGAGGCTCTTGCTGTCATTTCGCTGTTAAACGATTTCATGAATATATTTATGGGCGAGTTTTTACTATAGTCACTGACCACAAACCTTTGCTGGGGATTATATTGACTTTGCGGGACCTACTAAAGGACACACATTCCTAGTAACGGTGGATGCCTATTCAAACTGGCTTGAAATCCATGAAATGAAAAGTACCACAACCGAATCCATCATCAGGAAATTGGACAGATTATTCGCAACCCATGGACTGCCAGACGTTCTGGTATCCGACAACGGGCCCCAGTTTACCACGCTTTCTTTTGAACAGTATTTGGCGGACCGTGGTATTCGCCATGCACTAACTTCGCCGGCGCATCCTGCGGCCAATGGAAGAGCCGAGCGCATGGTACAATTTGTCAAAAAAAACCCTACATAAAATGGACTATGGCGATATTGAAGATAAGATTAACCGGATACTCCTCCTTCAACACATCACTCTGCACAGCATCACCAACAAGACTCCGGCCGAATTGTTAATGGGACGAAAACTCCGCTCCCACCTTGACCGACTACACTCATCGTACGAACCAGAAAAACCACACAGATCCAGTGGGAAATGCCACGAATTCCAGATAGGCGACTTAGTCTTTGCTAAAAACTTTTCTGGCGATCCTTTGTGGGTCGAGGCAACTGTAATCCAAGTCACAGGACCCAGGTCATACCGAGTAAAAAGTTGCGACGGAAGAATATGAAAGTGCCATATTGATCAGCTGCGTTCAAGGCTGCACCCTCGTTTCTGCGACTCCAGTAACTTCCAAACTGAGGGGGGAGGAGATGCCGAGGAGATCGAGTTTGAAACGACAGAAAGCACGAGTGGAAGAAGTGAGCATTCGGAAGAATTAGAGAGGGTGGTGGACTTGCCTCAAAGAGACACCTCGTCAGAAGCAAGCCCACAAAGGCAAGAGGACAACGAGGACATTAGCAGCACCGAGTTTTTAAATGAAGGTTTGGAGGCACCCTACTCGCCAGAAAATGTCCCGCCCAAGCAAGACTATAAACAAGTACCGGGGGGCCAGTGAAAATCTAACAGACAATCTAAACAACCTGCCTACCTCAAGGATTACGTCACCGCACCCCTTAAATGGAACCCGGGGGGAAGGAGTGTTGTGAATTAATAAAAGTGCTTAATAAAGATTATTAAAACCTTTAGAAAAGTGCAGGTTTCTGACCCTGCACTTCTGATTGGCCAATAATAGCGACATCTGATTGGTCTGTTCAGGAGAATCTGATTGGCTATTCGCGGGCCTCTCTCATTGGTTAAGGGAACTAACGCTTCCCATTTCTTATTGGTTACTTGATCAGCACCTTGCCTATAAAAAGGGCTATTACTGCCGTAGTTTTTGCTCTGTTCCACAATGTTAAATAAAGAGTTGAAGTTCACTGTTCATCATCTCGTCTCCGATCCTTGCGCCCATGCGCAGAACTTAACAGGAGGTAAAGCACCATAATAATCAGTTTTTATTTTAAACTTGTGGACAGTGGACAGATAGAGTAGATAGTGGATAGATGGACAGTTATATCAGCGGTGAAAAGCATACAAGGGTGGCTTGCTTAGTCTGGAAATGTCCACAATTTGTTTTCCCCCTCAATATTATATAAGGTAGAAGTTGTGAACCCAGAGAGAGAAGTTAATACAGACTAATTTAAGAATTGTGTGCTGCCCTGCTATTAGCTGTTCAGGGACAAACTATGCATCCTAGAACTGATTAGTTCCTGTTCTTACAGGATGGAAAACTACTAGGGTGTGACAATCAATTGGAAAGAAAAGACTTGTAATAAGAAGTGGCTTTGAGCATTGGGGAACAGTCTAATGGCACTGATAGAATTTACAGGACCAGGTAGGTGAACAAACAGATCAAAGCATTTGTCTCCAGAAAACAGAGGAATAGCCATTGCATTTCCCTACTCAAATAATGGGTTGTGTCTGAAAAGCACATGAGAATATATTGAGTATGAAAACCTTCCAGATCTCTAGAATATTGTGACATCCAATTCCATGCTTGAATCCATCAAACTTGTGATAAATCAGAAAATTATAGATTACCTGGCTTAAGCAGGCTCTTCCTAGCTCTTCCATTCTGGACAAATGGCGGTCCAATCTCTTCTTAAAAACTTCAGTGGTAGAGCACCAACAACTTCTGGATGCAAGCTGTTACACTGATCAATCGTTCTCACTGTCAGGAAATTTCTCCTTATTTCTAGGGTGGAGCTTTCTTGATCAATTTCCAGCCGTTACTTCTTCTGCCTTCAGATGTTTTGGAGAATAGGTTGAACTCCTCTTCTCTATGACAGCCTCATAGATTTTGAAGGACTGCTATCATGTCACACCTAATCCTTCTCTCTATTAGATTAGACATTTTTACATTAGCCTTTAAGATGCTGCAGGTATTTTAACTGCAACCAAATAACTTGGATAACCCTTTGGAAACGACAGGCACGTAATGGTTTCTCAGCATTCAGTTCAGGTCTGGCCATGCCATTTGCTTGATGTCGTTCAGTTTCGCCAATGCCTTTTCCATCTTAAAAATGGGATATAGTTTGGTCTTGGTTATTGCATGACCCAAAACTCCTATGAATAAAGGGATGACTCTGGCTGAGCCAAGTCCTCTATGCAGATAAGATTGTACATATGCAAAGCCCTTTTCCTTGCATTTCCCAAGCATGCATAAAATGCAGGCTCCAGACCCCTTCAGATGTAAACAATTTCTTTTCACTGACTGGATAGTTTTACAGGAAATAACATAATCCACAAGGAATAAACCAATCCAAATGAATCCTGGGTCCCTATGAAGCTGCGGAATTCCAGCCCTCCTCTGCACCAAACCTTAATCATTCTACCTTTGAAGGCAGAATAAACCTCTTGTTGATTACCTTGCTATAAGAATAGAACATTTTTTCCCACTGCTGAAGAAGGAGCTGCAGCAACAAAACCAAAACCGAATGAAATGGGCACTTATCAAGGATATGGTCAAAGCCCAGAACAACATAAGTGTAGTGTACTTGCTTCACAGACTTGTAATGCTGCATTCCCATTGGATAGATACCTCATTCGAAGACACGAGTTTTACAAATGGGATCAACAAGAAGGCAAGAGTATTGGTGACTTCGTAGCAGCACTAGGGGACATTGGGGAGGCATGCGAGTTCCTCAACATGGACGAAGCCATGAGGGATTGTATAGTCCTCGGGTTGAGAGACGCCATCCTGCAGAGCAAATTACTAAACCGACCCAATATTACCATAAACAAAGCCATCGCTGAAGCAACCGCAGCCGAAGCAACAAAAAAATCCATGGCAAAAATGAAACAGATGAATACAACCAACAGCCCAACTCAGAGTACAGAAAAGAAGAAGGCGGAAGGTACCCAGAAACACACCACCGCAACTACCCACCATGAAGACATCGAGTCATCAACCGACTCTGAAGCAGACGATGAGGAGGTAAACAGACTCCAATCAGAGTGAAACCACCGAGAAAGGAGAAGTAGGAAACCTGATTTCCAATGTGCAGGATGTGGAGGAAATCACCCACGTTCAGAGTGCCATTACTTAGATGCCATCTGTAGACATTGTGAAAAACGGGGGCACATTGCAAGGGTCTGCCAAAACAAAAAGAGCTATAGTCCAAAGAGGAGAGGAAGTACCCACCCCACCCCCGAACTAAGGAGAAGTACACCGGGAATCGATGGAACAAAGAAAACAGAAGCTTGATGTCGTTCAGTTTCGCCAATGCCTTTTCCATCTTAAAAATGGTCGGGCCACAATGTGTCAGGAATACGGCTCTCTTCCTCTGGTCAGTGATTCCTTGTAGTTCGTTGCTTTCCAGGAATATCAGGAACCTGTCAATATAGGATTCCCAGTCTTCTTTGGCTGGGTTGAATGGTGCGGGTGCGAATTGTTGCCGGCCATCTCGTTGATTTTTTGGCTTCTTTGCCACATGCTACGGTCTTTGTTCCTTCGATCCCACCTTCGTTGCCAGTGTTCTATAGCTTGAACAAAGCAGACTTGAGACCGGAATTGAGTTCAGCTCTTTATTCAATAATCAAGTAACTTCAACTAAAGTCAAGTCGCGGCAGCCCTTTTTATAGTGGCTGCTCATGGCTCGCAACCAATGGCGTTTATTTAAACTTCCCACTGCTTAGGCAGCCAATCAGGTTTGTTGTTATCGACCAATTGCCCAGTGATGGTATCTATCCAATGGGAATGCAGCATTACAAGTCTGTGAAGCAAGTACACTACACTTATGTTGTTCTGGGCTTTGACCATATCCTTGATAAGTGCCCATTTCATTCGGTTTTGGTTTTGTTGCTGCAGCTCCTTCTTCAGCAGTGGGAAAAAATGTTCTATTCTTATAGCAAGGTAATCAACAAGAGGTTTATTCTGCCTTCAAAGGCAGAATGATTAAGGTTTGGTGCAGAGGAGGGCTGGAATTCCGCAGCTTCATAGGGACCCAGGATTCATTTGGATTGGTTTATTCCTTGTGGATTATGTTATTTCCTGTAAAACTATCCAGTCAGTGAAAAGAAATTGTTTACATCTGAAGGGGTCTGGAGCCTGCATTTTATGCATGCTTGGGAAATGCAAGGAAAAGGGCTTTGCATATGTACAATCTTATCTGCATAGAGGACTTGGCTCAGCCAGAGTCATCCCTTTATTCATAGGAGTTTTGGGTCATGCAATAACCAAGACCAAACTATATCTCATTTTTATTTTTATTTTAAACTTGTGGACAGTGGACAGATAGAGTAGATAGTGGATAGATGGATGGTATATATAGGATGGATAGATGGTCGGGCCACAATGTGTCAGGAATACGGCTCTCTTCCTCTGGTCAGTGATTCCTTGTAGTTCGTTGCTTTCCAGGAATATCAGGAACCTGTCAATATAGGATTCCCAGTCTTCTTTGGCTGGGTTGAATGGTGCGGGTGCGAATTGTTGCCGGCCATCTCGTTAAAGCCAAAGATCGATGAGCAACTGAACAAACTCATCGCACAAGGGGTGTTAGAGCCAGTCGACCATGCCAGATGGGAAACCCCGATTGTGACCCCCGTGAAACCAGATGGGTCCATGCTCATCTGCGGTGACTATAAGGCCACCCTGAACCAGGCATTACAGCAGAGCACATACCCCGTCCCTGTAGTCCAACATCTTTTGCATTCATTGGGGGGAGGAAAAATCTTTGCAAAACTCAATCTCGCAGAGGCATGTCAACAATTGCCAGTTGATTCCAAGACAGCAGAAGCACAGACTATCGTAACGCACAGGGGGGCTTTTAAATGCAACAGATTACAATTCGGTGTCAGCGTAGCTCCCGGCGTGTTGCAAAGCCTGATGGAACACCTCCTTCAGGGACTAAAAGGAGTGGTTCCCTATTTCAATGATGTATTAATATCAGCCAAAAATAAAAAACAACTGAAGGACCGGCTGCGGGCAGTTTTGCAAAAGCTTAGAGAAACAGGATTAAGAGTCAAAAAAGAAAAATACCAACTCGCCACAAATCAGGTGGAACTCCTGGGCTATCTTATTGATGAAGCAGGAATCCACCCCACACCAAAAAAAATACGAGCAATTAAAGAAGCACCCAGACCCAAAAACAAAACGGATTTACAGGCATTCTTAGGACTCATTAATTTTTATAATGTTTTTTTGCCGCAGAAGGCAACCATTGCAGAACCACTGCATAGACTACTTGATAAAAAGGCTGTTTGGAAATGGGGTTGACAAGAAGAGGCTGCGTTCCAAAGAATTAAAGACTTAATTATATCTAAATCAGTATTGATCCAATATAGCAACACGCTTCCACTAACTGTCACTTGCAACGCTTCACCATTCGGGGTAGGTGCAATACTGAGTCACACACTCCCTGATAGCAGAGAAGCACCAATCGCCTTTTATTCCCAAACACTATCCAAAGCCGAAAGAAACTACAGTCAACTGGATAGAGAAGCTTTGGCTGCCATCTTGGGGGTAAAACACTTTCACGAATACCTTTATGGAAGAACATTTTCTTTAATTACCGATCACAAGCCACTACTTGGAATCTTGGCAGGAGACAGGGCCACTCCAAACATCCTGTCTCCAAGAATGACAAGGTGGTCGGAATTCTTGGCAGCCTACAATTACAAACTAATCTATCGGCCGGGTAAAGCCATACCCCATGCCGATGCATTAAGCTGTTCACCCTTACAAGACCATGATGATGACCTGGCACCCATGACAAGCACCTTGCAAATTGAAACAATTTTGAACCTACCACTCACTGCATCGGACATCACAAGAGAAACCGCTAAAGATACACAATTGGCCTGACTCCTGAACTGGGTAGGGAGGGGTTGGCCAGAAAATGAAAAAAATGAGACCCTTAAACCATTCAAAAACCGCCAAACTGAACTGTCAATCAAAAAGGGATGCATTTTGTGGGGGGATAGTTGTTCCACAAAAATTAAGAGAAGATGAACTGAATATGCTACATGAGGGACACCCTGGCATAATGAAAATGAAGTCCTTGGCCAGAAGCTACATCTGGTGGCCAGGAATTGACAAGGACATCGAAAACTGGGTAAGTTTTAGCACCGATCCTTGGCTGGGACACGCCCAGAGTGTCCTTGGCTGGGAGACGCCCAGAGTGTCCTTGGCTGGGAGACGCCCAGAGGCCCCTGGTCAAGGATCCACATAGACTTTGTCGGACCTACAAAGGGTTATACATATTTAATCTTAGTTCATGCATACTTGAAATGGTTAGAAGTCTGCATCATGAGTTCAACAACGACTGAAGCTGTCACCAAACAACTAAAAAAACTTTTCGCCACCCACGGTCTACCAGATGTAGTAGTACCAGACAATGGGCCACAGTTTACAGCTTTAGCTTTCGAACAATTCCTCGTGGAGCAAGGAATACGACATGCTCTGACAGCGCCAGCTCATCCAGTGGCAAACGGAAGGGCAGAACACATGGTTCGTTACACGAAAGAAGCATTTGAAAAAATCGAAGGAGGCGACATGCAAGACAAAATCAACACCATTCTCACCATCCAACATATAATGCCATGCACATCAACAAACAAGAGCCCAGCTAAATTCTTAATGGGCAGAAAATTGCGCTCATTCTTAGACAGACTGCACCCAACTTACAACCCCGAGAAACCACCAGACTTCTCAAGTAAGTACCACACGTTTATACCAGGCGACTTGGTATATGCAAAAAATCTTATGGGAGAACCCTTGTGGCTACCGGCCACAATTACACAAATTACGGGCCCACAATCGTATCGGCTAGAAACATCAGACGGCAGATCGTGGAAGCCCCACATTGATCAATTATGGTCTCGATACATCGAACGAAACACCGACACACCCCAAAGCATACCCACAAGAACAAACGAACAATAATTACAAAACTAGAGGGGGGGAACCTTTAAATAATAAAGGAAAGGAAAACTCCCCCTTAACAAACCACCAACCAGAAACGGAAAACCCACAAAGAAATAAAAACTACTTACCAACAGACGAAGTCCAAAGAAGAGAGCTGAAGGAAATCCAGGAGAGGAGCAGCCAAGCCAACTCGACCAAACTGCACACAGCTGAAGAAAACAACAGTGCCCATCCAACAAACCCAAGGAGGCACGGCGGGAGCGGCATGGCTGAGTCATCCTTCCAGGAGGTTCCAAAGAGAAGACCAGGGAGGACGGCAGGCCTGACTGAACCGGCCGAGGAGAACGCAGAGACTGAACTGCGCAGGGCAACTAGGACACACAGAAGCCCCGCCTACTTATGCGACTACGTCACGTAACATTAGATCAAACCAAGAGGGGAGGGGTGTAGTGTACTTGCTTCACAGACTTGTAATACTGCATTCCCATTGGATAGATACCATCACTGGGCAATTGGTCGATAACAACAAACTTGATTCGCCACCTAAGCAGTGGGAAGTTTAAATAAACGCCATTGGTTGCGAGCCATGAGCAGCCGCTATAAAAAGGGCTGCCGCGGCTCGACTTTAGTTGAAGTTACTTGATTATTGAATAAAGAGCTGAACTCAACTCCAGTCTCAAGTCTGCTTTGTTCAAGCTATAGAACAATAAGACATTTGCAGAGCTTCATCCCTCCGGGTGCCTTATCTCCCTCTCCCCCTTCCCCTTCTAAATCAGAGGTCTCCAAACTTGGCAACTTTAAGACTTGTGGACTTCCAACTCCCAGAATTCTCCAGCCAGCATTATTAGACCTTTGTTCTATATCCTAAATTCAAATTTTTTGGTTTGCCTCTCCTGATCCTGTGGAAAAGTAAACTGTCTATATTTCAGTGGGATTTAAATCAAATTCAATAAGTTTTAGTTATTGTAGTCTCAAGAGTCAAAATGGATCTTAAATTCTGCGCCACCATACTGGGATAGGAGATTATTTCCAAGTATTTGTCCCCAAGTCAACATCCTTTCTCTCAGCATTTTTCCAGGTCAGGGAGAACTTAAAACTAGTTTTTTTGCCCTGTAATTTCTTCAGGGACTGCCATTTTAGGCTACATTCCTAAAAAGTGTACATAGGAGTAAGCCATACTGAGTTCATAGGGCTTATTTTTCAATTAACAGTAAACAGGGATAGGGATGTACAATTATTCTGTTCCAATAAAAAAACCTACATGGGCTCATACTTTTATTACAAACAATTCTTTAAATTCAAGTAGTTGACTATAAAGGTCTTGTGAGGCTCTTCTTTATTCATTAGTACTATGTAGTATTAATTCAGGAAAAATTAATTATTGCAATTTATTTGATTTAGTATAATTACCCACTCCAGAAGACTGTGGGCAGCTTACAAAATCCATAACAATAAAACTCACAACACAGGCAGGTCAGATAAAGCAACTAGAACAATAATTTGACAAGGGCTTGACCAATAAGTCACATCCACATTAATCTATTGGAAGCCATCACAGTTGGGCAGATCTAATCAATTAAAATAATAAATAAACCACAGGCTGAGAAACAGAATCAGGTCTTAAGGCTTAAGACTTACAAATCCCAGGACAATGGCACCATCCAAATCTTTGAAGGGATGCTATTCCAGAGGTGAGGGCAACAACAGGAAGGCAAAGATTTGGTGTGTGTGTTTTTGTTTGTTTTTTGTTTTTGGGGGGAGTTGTTTGTTTTTGTTTGTTTTTGTTTGTTTTTTGTTCTTTTTGTTTTGTTTTTTGAAGGAAAAGGAGAAGAAGAAGAAGAAGAAGAAGAAGAAGAAGAAGAAGAAGAAGAAGAAGAAGAAGAAGAAGAAGAAGAAGAAGAAGAAGAAGAAGAAGAAGAAGAGCAGCTATTGAAAATGTTTCCTAACACCACTAATCACTTAAAATCAAAATTCCCAATTACAAATTATTATTACTCAAAATATAGACCTGACTGTACATGTTTATACTAATTGACTGTATGGTGCTGGTTACTTTTTGGCTGGATGGGATACTCAACACCAAGAATTTATCCAGATTTTTTAAAAAATATTGCCCTTTCTTTTTCTGTTTTCTTTTCTGTTCTCCTTGACATTATTACTGGATTTAAAAGAAGAATTTTCTCAGATAGCTTGTTCTTCTATGTGGACAAGGAAAATGGATTAGCACATACAGGAATAAATATAACACACCTGCACAGTTGTAAATACCTTGGAAGACTTTTAGATACAATATACACTAGTTTGTTCATATATCATTGTTGTATGTCAGTTCACATAACAGGGCCAAAGATGAAGGAAAGATGTAGTTGCAACCTTCATCTCACAGCCAGATATCAAAAGTCTTTTGCATTGCCTTGATTATCTTACAAGGAATCAGCATATCTCCATCTCTCTCTCCCTCTGCCCGGCCTCTCTGTGTGCATGCAGTGATGTTCTTGTTGATCAGTTGTTAGATGGGTTCAGATTCAAACACACACAATTTGCTTCCTTCTATTTTTATGCAGTGGGTTTTGTATTATATATTTGCCACATCAATAAAAGATGGGTGTACAAGATTGCCTGTAATGGGTAAATTATCCAAAGCATTACAGGTCCTACCTGTCATATCCTAGGAGGAAGCAAAACTGCTTAGCTTTGGCATCAAATATCAAAATAGCAATACTTAGTTACTGGGCAAACATCATTTCAAATACTATCTCCTTTAGAGCTTGAGACAGAATAATAGCAACATTAACAAGAAAACTGTGTGGCATAAAAACTACCTAATCATGCCTCTAATACATATTTTGAAATATCAGCAGATATGCCATTGCTCAGAATGCAGTTTGTTTTGATTTGCTCCAACAAAATTCATACTACTTTGTGAGAAGTACCTCCCACCCACCCCTATTGATCATGAGTTATACGTTTCTACAAAATCTTTGGAAATAAAATACAGCCTTATAGAAACAGTCAACTTTATGCTGTTTCCATGCTGAAACAATTGCCCCAAGTTTGCAGCTCTGTTTATCCATCTGTGGACTTTCACAGTAATATCTAAATTTTCTCTAAAAGCTCTTCTTGGCAATGGATTAAACCACATGGTTAAATTCCAAAATTTTTCAGCATGGTATGTTTTTGTAAAAAAAAAAAAAAAAGAGAATAATCAAATAATACAAAGGCAAATGTTCTAGCTAGTCTCAAGCTTATATTTATTCCATAACTTAAAGACATAAAAATAGAATGCAAAAACAAAGAAAAATCTACTTTCTAAAATAATGAGGCCTGGAGAAATTATATTAATTTGTTCAAATTCTGGTTAATATTATGCCTTCTTAACCTTTCAAACTATACTAGTATGCTAGTATGCTAAACTGATGGAAAGAATTTGAGTTCATTCCATTGGATTTTGCAATTAACAATATTGGTTTCTAGAGATTGGTGGTAATTACGTGAAGGGAAATATAAAGCAAACTAACAAGGCCATAGGTTAAAGAGCAAGAAGTTATTGACTGCTCAAGATTCAAGCAAGGCATAGAGTTGGGACTCAACATAAAACATTTGATATTGAATTGTGAGGAAAGTATATATATGTTTGACACAAATTGTACTAAATTTCCTGTTGTTCAACTGGAATTCAATTTCATTTTTCAGATCCTCATCAATCAGAAGATAAATAGTCAAGCAAAGGACTATCCACTGACTTTGCATACTGGAAGCTCTTTGGAAAGGTTACAAATGGTGATCACTTGATTCCAGTACACAAACACCATTGTAAATATTTGCTGGTTATCAAGCACCTGAATTTTGATCATGTGACTCTATGGACATTGTGACAGTTTTAAGTATGAAGTCATAAGTCATGTTTTTCAGGTGCCTTTGTAACCTCAGTTATGAAATGAATGGTTGTAAGTCGAGGCTACCTGAATTTTTCTTATAGAATGTGCTATATACCTCAAACTGCTTTCAAACCCTTTCTGCAAGATCCAGTTCAACTGTTTGACTTTTCACAATAGTAAATTATGAGAGAGAGTATGTGTCAGGCCTGCCCCAGCTTGGGCATTTAGGAAAGAAAGACTCTCAGCTCCACTTGCAGTGAAAGGTATACTTTTACTAAAGCCAAGTGGTTACAGTATAGGAAAAGCCAGATCTGAGGATTCCCATATAAATATGTTACTTTCCCACTCTCCCAGGCCCTCTCCCCTGGTCATCTTACTAGTGTCCAATAAAATTCAAATTAGTTGTTTTGGTAACAGTTCTGAGGTTTGGCACCTCTTTGATGGCATTCACATTCCATTCCCATGCCTGTGTCCTTGGATTGTTCAACTGTTGTCTCTGGTTGGCACTTCTGGTTCCCATCATCTCTCCCTCCCTGAACCTCCGCCCCACCGCTGCCGCCGCTGCCATATTTTATGATAGGCTGCCATCAAAGTGGCATAGGGCTGAAGCAATGTGATGGCAGATCTGACAGAGAGAGAATTTTTGAAATAACAAAACATGCTTACCATAAAGCCCTTAACGTTGCTCCCATGGGAATATGGGCCTAAGCTAAAAACTAAATGAACTCCAGTAAAAAATATTGCTGTGCTCAAGGTGAGCACTAGTACTGTAAGGGAATAATATGGTCAGATAAATTCTATTATGTTACCAACAAAGGTGGGGGAGTTCTGGCAAACTCTAAAAGGTAAAAGCCAACTTCTTTCAAGTTGATCTTGATTTCTAATGACCAAATGAGCATAACCATGCAGTTTTCTTTGCAGTAATACTAAAGCTGTTTGCCAGTGGAGTTTTTTTTAACACTTTCCAATGCATAGTCCTGGTTTTTGCTGGTGTCATCTATTTAATTTGGTCTGATCCTACTCACTTTTTGAGATCAGCCAAGTTTGGTTATATTGAACTGAACTGAACTGAATTGAATTGAATTGAATTGAACTTTATTTGGCTAAGTGTGTTTTGAACACAAGGGATTTGTTCACTGGTACTCCGTGTACATGCAAATAACAAAATAATCATCATCATGAGATGCTGCCATCTCAGGCTGGGAGGGGAGAGGATGAAATGAAGTTAGGGATTATAAAGTTCAAAGGAAAAGTAATCTGGAGAGAAGTAATCTGTGAATCAGTATAAGCTATCTCAGTTTCATTTCAGTATATTGTTTCCAATAAGCTTCCTTGTAGAGCCTTCAGGATTTGCAATTGAGAAAGAAATCAAATTGGTAATTCATTAACTTTTAGGTAAGATACCAGCTTCATGGCAGGTAGGAAAACCACATGTACCATTAAGGATACAGAATTGGCAAGGAACAGACAATCAAGGGTTTATCTGAACCACGTTTCATTTGAATTGGCTTCTAGATCCAACCAACTTCTAGATCCAATCAGCTTAAAAGGGAAAGAAGGGGTCTCAAAGGGATGGTAGCTCTTTTGTAATTACAATTATACCACATGTCATCTTTAAATTCAGTTATGAATTTAATTCATTAGGGATACATTAAAAATACTGAATAATAATCAAATGGGATAAATAACTCAAATGAAGAGAAAAGAGGTGTGTGGTGGAAACTTCCATGAAATAAGTATGTTAAAACATTAGATTTCCTCGGGTACTGCCTGCTTTCACTTAGCTTATTAGTTACACTCTTTTGGTTTTATTTTCACTTTCCTGGGCTCCCATTTCAGGTCCTCTGTTGTACAGTTGAACAAATGGATAGCAATTAAGTTGGCTCAATGGGAGCACATCTGTGGAAGAGTAGATCCATTCTCAAGGCTTCTCTGTGTTCTAGGATACCCACAACACAAGTTAAGCTCTACTATATGTTATGAACTTATTCTCACTGGAAAGACAGGGAGTAGAATATTCAAGATGCAGATTTCTGGCAAACTCTAAAAGGTAAAAGCCAACTTCTTTCAAGTTGATCTTGATTTCTAATGACCAAATGAGCATAACCATGCAGTTTTCTTTGCAGTAATACTAAAGCTGTTTGCCAGTGGACTTTTTTTTAACACTTCCCAATGCATAGTCCTGGTTTTTGCTGGTGTCATCTATTTAATTTGGTCTGATCCTACTCACTTTTTGAGATCAGCCAAGTTTGGTTATATTGAACTGAACTGAACTGAACTGAATTGAATTGAACTTTATTTGGCTAAGTGTGTTTTGAACACAAGGGATTTGTTCACTGGTACTCCGTGTACATGCAAATAACAAAATAATCATCATCATGAGATGCTGCCATCCAGGTGTCCAACTGATTACTGACATCAACTTAACATTCTAAAGCCACACATTAAACAAATTTCTGCTTCTGCTCTACAAAACTGTATTAACACATGCAGCAAATATGCAGGTTCATAGTGTTGTAGCTGTCCACAGCTGCTGCTCCTGGATGGAAAGAGATAAACAAGGGCTCAAGGATACAACAAAATGATTAGTAGATTTATTGTAGAAGAGACAGTGACACCATCGGAACAAAATTCCAGTGACAACTGTATGTTAGATATGAGACCCATTCATAGAGGATTCTTTGTGCTTTCTGAGATTGATTTTTTTTTTTTTTTGCTTGCAGACTACTGCAGGTAACATCTTCAGTGCTAAAAGGATTCATATACAGTAGTTTGCCCTACCAGCATTGGTGGAAATATTGTTTTTTCTTGGTAGTTTCTTGATTAGGCTATTGTTTACTGTTTTATTCTATTCCAGTATTTTAAAAGGAGAAAAAGTGGACACAGGAAACTACACACCAATCATTTAGGCATCAATATCTGGGCAAATGCTACAAATAATAATCAAGCAGTAGGCTTATGAGCTGATAGAAGCTAACAGCATTATTACCAGAAGCCAGCTTGGATTTGATAATATTGATCATGGCAGACAAATCCTATTGTGCTCTTTGACAGTGTGTCTATATTAGTAGACCAAGGGAATCTATAGGTATAGTATACTTAGACTTTAGTAAGGCCTTTGGACAAGTAGATCACAACTTCCTTCTTGATAAACTGAATAAAGTGGGAATAATGGTCCTACACCAGATATATTCACAGTTGGATGAACAATCATACTCAACATATGGTCCTTAATGGATCTATGTCCATAGTGAAGGAGGAATGCAGTGAGTTCTGACCTGGAATAACTACTCTTCAAATCTTAATAAATGACTTAGATCAGGAAATGGAAGGGTTTCTGCTCATAAAATGTAAACATGATACAAAAGCTGGGGGATGGATTGGTAATACCCCAAGAAATAGACACAACATTCAACTTGATCTTGATAGACTTAAACATTGAGTCGTATCCAATAAAATATTACTAAATGGTGGGAAGAGAAAGATTCTGCACTTTGTCAGGAAAAACTTTGGCACAAATACATGAAAATCAATATCTGGATTACAAATAGTATTTGCAAGAAGCAGTAATATTGGTAGGCCACAGGAGAGGTGTCATGCTTTGGCCTAGAGGTGGAGTTCTTGCCTCATGATCTGGAGGCTGTGAGATCAATCCTAGGTAGAGGCAGATATTTCTCTCTCTGGGCACAATGAGAATATATCTGCTGAACAAAACTCCACATTGGGACAGGAAGGGCACCTGGCCAATAAACACTCAGCTCCATTCAGTGGCCCAGATTCCACCCCGCAAGGGATTATGGGGTTGTTAAAAGAGGATGATGATGATGATGACAGGTTAAGCATGAGAGCACTGTGTCACAGCTACAAAAAGAGCCAACGCAGTTCTCATTTGCATCAACAGATTGTGGGAAGTGATAGTACCATTGGTCAGATCACACTTGAAATACTGTTTCCTGTTCTGGTTGCCACAATACCAAAAGGATGTTGAGGAACTGTAAAGAGAGCAGAGAAGATAGGCAAGAATGATTAGAGGTTTGGAAGGTGAATCTGATGAAGAGCAGTTGAAGAAACTTGTGTTTATCCTAAAGATGAGATATCTACGGGGAGACTTGGTAACAGTTTTCCAATACATGAAAAAAAAATGTCAGAGTGGAAAATATGGATTTAAGAAAAGACAAGAACTTGGGTTGGAGACTTAATAAAGAGAAATCCAAATTTCAAATTTCCTGATTGAGGGAGATATTAAGCAGTCTGCATCCAGAAATGGTGAGTGCTTCACCTCTGAGAGTGCAAAAAAAATATTAGATAGTCACTTTTCTGGGATACTGTGGGTATTCCTGCACTTGGACTAGATGATTCCCAAGACACCTTCCAACCCTGCGAGTTTAGGCCTATATTATTTCATAGTACAACCTTCCAAAATAGGTGACCTCAGTTACCAACCTCTGGTTTTAATTACTCTTTCAAGCAACATTTCAGTGATTTCAAGGTAAGGATTAGAGGTAGAGACTCTATTTCCAATAATTGGCATATGGTGGCTGCCATATGCTTCCCTAGAATGCCTCATTATGTTCACATCCCCCCTCCCCCCCATTAGCACATTTGCCTATTAAGCCAACCTCTCCCTGTGTGCAAGGAATAAGAGCATACCTCATAAGAGATCAGTCAGTTTTTATATTTTCTGCTGAAAATCTTTTGAAGTAATTTTAGCATTTATGTTCTGTTCCTGCCTATCCAATATTGTACACGCTGACAGGCAGACACATCTCAATGATGACCTTTTAATTTTTTTACTAGCTTCTCGGTCTTGCAGATAAAGTTGCATAAATTATTTGTGCTATGATTGTTTAATGTTATGTATGGACTGTATTTTAAATCCGAGAAACTACTCTAATTCTTACGAAAAGTCTAATATAATAAATTAGAGCAGCCTTCTTTGATCCAGTACTTTTCAGGTACTTGGGACTTTAGTTCTCGTATGACTTTGAACAGTTTTAGAAAAATAAACAACCGTGGGGCAAATTTGGTAATTAATGCAAAACTGTATTATAAACAATATATTTGTGCAGTGTGTATGAGAAAGAAACTAATTAGGAATGTGAATGAAGACTCCCCATCCATCTAACAATGCCTTTTTTCCTCCCTTTAGTTTTCCTGATGCAATTCTTAAGCATTACTGCTCCTCTGCAACACCTCAACATATTTGGAGGCTTTTTAAAATTAAAAAACCTCCCTCTATCTGGCTTACCACATTGTTATTGCTCATCTCCATTTACAGATAAATACAGGAAAGGGAAAGGTAGGTAGGACGCTGGTAAGAAGGTGGCGGAGAAAAAAAACTTTTACTTGTTTTCCCAAATGATTTATAAAATGCTCATATCTGTCCTTGGGATGAAATATAGATAATTTCCAGGTCATTCCAAGCACATTTAACCATCTCTAATAGGATACCTCAGGGCAGCCTAGCCTATCCATGTTATAGCCACACTCAGGGTCACCCCAAAAAGCTAAATGGGGCATATATAAATTTAATAAATGAATAAAATAAATAAATAAACCACAACTAGATGGGCGAATGGGAGAGTTTAGGGATAGGGCAGAATACAACCTAAGTGGAGCCTGCCTGTGCCTTTATTATGGGTAAAGTTGGCATATCTGAACCTTTACAGTCCTTTCAGATATCAATACAAGTTACTTGCCAGACAGGTGTGGAATTCAAATTTTTAACAACCGGTTCTGTTGTTAGGTGGTGGGTGTGGCTTGGTGGTCATGTGACTGGGTGGACATAGCTTGGTGGTCATGTTATTGGCTGGGTGTGGCCAACTCAATATCATTCACATCGAGGCACGCATCTCCTCGCCTGGCCTCTCATGACTGTGGGGATGCTGCAACAGTCTTAAGTGTGAAAAATGGTCATAAGTCACTTTTTTCAGTGCCATTGTAATTTTAAATGGTCACTCCACACAAGCAAAGTACCAGCAAAAGAGGGGGAAAAAACTCCAGAGAAGTTCCTGAGACAGGAAGTCTAATCCTGCCAAGAATGTAATAAGGGTTAACAGAGAGGCAGTTTCTGTAAGCAACACCAGAATGTTTCCTTCCTGCCTTCTGTATAGGATTAGGCCAGTAATTTCTTCTAACAAGTTCTCTGAACTGCTTAGAATGTTAACAACTGGTTCTAGCGAATAGGTGTGAACTGGTAGAATCCCACCCCTGTTGCCAGAAGACCTTTTTAGTGGCTTGTTGAATTTGGGTTCCAGACCTAGTATTCAATCATGATTCCCTCAAAATATTCAGCAATAACAAGGATGTTGAGGTTATGTAAGAAAAATAGGCATACACATTGTTCTGCACTGCAGTGAATAGGAATCAGTAGTTTACTAGTTTCACTTGAAACACTAGTATTTTAAAATATTTATAGGGCTGGGTATTGTTATACCCAGGATAACGTTATAATGTAACATGCTTTATTGCCTCTTTATAACATCTTTCCAAAGCATGGAAAAAATTGTTTCAGCATCATTGAAATCCCATATTAATTTGTCCTTTTTTAATAGTGTATGCCATTTGTGTACTGGGAAATATTTATACAGAAGAGATTTCTCATTTGCTCTATCCTAAGACAAAGTTAAATCTGCAAATAAAAATGACATCCCAAACATATCCATGTGCATTACATAGAATATTTCAAGGAAGCTGCAGATTTGGTATGTAATACAGATTGTTTTTTCTTATTATTTTGTGCACAGTTATTTCAGATTTGAAACTTCTATTCTTAATAAAAGATTAAGCCAAGGAAAATAAATGCTCCAGTGTGGTCTGCTGAGTTGCTAAAATTGCTGATAGAAGCAAATTTGGCTGGTTGTTTGTAGCCATTTCAACATTTTCCAGCAACAGAGCAAGTTAAGACTAAAACATAAACCATAGCCCACAGTCAGTTAAAGTCAGGTGATGTCTCAATCAAATTATTTAAATTTAGTTATAGCTAATTACTAAAATCAACACTGTTAATGGCAAAGCAGTCTAGACCAGTTCAGAAGGCTGGCAAGTCAAGATATCTGCTATACTTTCCATCCTCAGGCCATATCAAATTGGCCTCACAAAGTGTTCCCACATCTGTTGAGAAAGCTTGCTTTCACTTGACATCCACTACTTCAATCAGACTGGAATACAAACACGGCAGAAAAACAACACGCTCTTTCAGATTGTTGTTGTTTGATCTCATTCTTGACTTTTTAAATATTTGCTCATGAGTGCATTAGCCACAATTGTCTGCTTTGCACTTGATCCTCTTGCTTGATGGAAACATATCAAACCAAATCCCAGTGCACATGCCACTGCATATGTGTACATCTGCTGTATGTGCCCTTGAGGATTTTTTTTTAATTTAAAGGCACAGTTTGCACATTTAGCCAGGCTTTCATAAAGATAAAAATTGGGTAGGCAAAGCACCAAAGTTAACTGCAGTGGAAAGATGTTTCACTTCATTGGCACATCAAAGATGAACACACACACACCTCGAACTATTCCTCCCAGGAAGAAAAAATACAGTGTAAAAGGAAAGAGGAAATGAAGAAATACCATTTATCTATCTATATATTACTAAAATTCTTGTGTCTGTAACCTTTAAATGAGTGAAACAAGACAAAACGTTTCCAACTAAGTTGAGTTAAATTGGCTAATTTATAAAATGATTCCTGAGGGAATGGAATTTGGGGAAGTTGCGACTGTTTCATTACAGCACTTCAACACCATAGCTGCACTGCCACATCAGCCATGTCACATTTTCTTGTTCTCATTCTCATTTGTCCTCATTTTCAACATTCCTTGACAGCTACTCACATATCCAGTACAGCACCAGTACCTCAGTGCTCACACTCCCTCCTCTCTCCCTGACACTTACTTGTGTGCTAGTTTGATGGGATGGGAGAGGAAAGAAGGAAGGATTTCCAATGCTCATTGCCAGTTTCCCAAGGAAACTCGATGCAGAAACTGACAGGAAATTGGAAGTTGCTTCTGCTCCTATTGCTATTTTGCCCATCCCTGTTTATTCTCTTTCTCTGTTTTAGGTAAGGAAATATACAGTATGTAAAACAATGACCCAATTGGTCACCAGTTATCTAGTTTTAGTAGTATAAACTCTCGTGTCTATAAACCTTTAATTGGGTGAAATAGTGCATCATAGGCAAAAAAATTCAAACCAAGGTATTTCAAATAGGCAGACCTGTAGAATGTGTCCAAAATCCCACAGTATTCAAAATGGCAAAGGCATTGACAGCACCCAATGATGTAAAGACAATGGTGTGGATGGTCCTAGAGAAATTACTGCGAGCCCACTATGCACCAACCATTTCATGCCTGATCAAAAGACACGAATTTTATCGGCGCGACCAAAAGAAAGACGAGAGCATCTGAGATTTTGTTACAGCACTAAGAGACATTGGCGGAGCATGCAAATTTCTAAACATGGATGAGGCCATGAGGGACCGCGTGGTCCTCGGATTAAAGGACCTTACACTACAGGGTCGACTACTAACAAAACCGAAGATAACATTGAAGGAGGCAATAGAAGAAGCCACTACAGTGGAAGCCACACAGAAATCGACAGCCACCATGCGACAAATGAATAAATTACCAAAGGAAATCCAAAAAGACACTAGTCAAACACACAATAAGTCACCAAAAGGAACAAAAAAACCCACCACCACAACACATCACGAGGACATCGAATCCCTATCAGAAGACGAAGAGGAAGAGGTAAATCAACTCCAGTTGGAAAAAGGTAAATGGGAGCAAAATGAAAGAAAGTCAGAACTCCATTGTGCCGGATGTGGAGGAAACCATCCATGTTCCAAATGCCGTTTCTTTGATGCTATTTGCAGGTACTGTGAATGGTGGGGACACATAGCTAGGGCATGCCGAACTAAAAATAACTATGGCCCTGGACAAAGATGGAATACCCCTCCCCAGAGAGAGGGAAAAGCAAATCGGGAGCCGTTGGAGTCAAGAAAACAGAAACAAGCGATGGAAAGAAACAAACAGAAAAGAGGAAACACATCAAACAATAACCATTGGGCATTCAAACTCAATCAATGCAAAAAAGGTACATGTGCAAGTCACCATAGAAGGCCAGCCATACGAGATGGAGGTGGACTCAGGCTCGTATTTATCAATGGTATCGTGGAATACCTTAAAAAGACTAATACCTGATATAAACAAGGGAGAGCTCGAAATACAAAAACTCACACTAAAGGACTACCAGGGAAACAGAATTCCTGTAGTAGGCACCAGACATTTCAAAGTTGAATTCAAAAAACACACTAAAGTCCTTCCATTAACCATAGTCGACCGGGATTGACCCAGCCTACTGGGACTTGAATGGTTTGCACCATTAGGAATCGGAGTAACCAGAATAAACAGCATTACTGAGACAGACTGGGAAAAGAACCTGATGAAAGAATTCCAGGATGTCTTCAATGGAGAACTGGGCAAGTACCAAGGGTCCCCTATCTCATTTAATTTAAACCCAAATATAGCCCCTATAAGACTAAAGGCGAGGCGAGTTCCTTTCGCATTAAAACCAAAAATTGATGAACAATTAGATAAACTTATCGCACAGGGGGTATTAGAACCAATAGACCACACAAGGTGGGAAACCCCAATTGTTACCCCTATTAAACTAGATGGGTCAGTACGTATCTGCGGGGACTACAAAGCAACTCTTAACCACGCGCTACAGCAAAGCGCATACCCAGTTCCGGTGGTACAGCACCTATTACATTCTTTGGGGGGAGGTAAAATCTTCGCCAAATTGGACCTTGCACAAGCCTACCAACAATTACCAGTTGATCCAGAAACAGCAGAAGCACAAACAATTGTGACACACAGGGGGGCATTCAAATGCAACAGACTGCAATTCTGAGTTAGTGTGGCCCCAGGGGTATTCAAGAGTTTAATGGAATGCCTATTGCAAGAAATAAAGGGGGTAGTACCATACTTTGATGATATATTAGTATCAGCCAAGGACAAAGAACAACTGAAAGACTGCCTAAGGGAGGTCTTTAAAAAGTTTAAAGAGGCGGGACTTAAAGTAAAAAAAGAGAAGTGCCAATTAGCCACCGACAAAGTTGAATTCCTGGGATACCTCATAGACAAAGAAGGGATCCACCCCACTGAAAATAAAATCAGAGCAATAAAGGAAGCTCCCAGACCCAAAAATAAAACAGACTTGCAAGTCTTCTTGGGACTTATTAATTTTTACAATGTATTCTTGCCACAGAAAGCAACGATAGTGGAACCACTACGCAGGTTGCTTGATAAGAAAGCGACCTGGACCTGGGGGCGACGAGAAGAAACAGCATTCCAGGAAATAAAAAACTTACATCAGACTGTGTGCTAATACAATACAGCGAAACCCTTCCAATAACATTAACATGTGATGCGTCACCATTCAGCATTGGTGCCACACTCAGCCACGTATTACCCGATGGAAGAGAAGCACCTATCGCATTCTATTCAAAAACACTATCTAAACTGGAGCGGAATTACAGCCAACTTGACAGAGAGGCATTGGCCGCAATAACAGGAATAAAATGTTTCCATGAGTATATTTATGGCAGACCCTTTTCACTTGTCACAGACCATAAACCTCTTCTAGGAATCCTCGCAGGAAACAAAGCTACACCAAACATACTGTCACCGCGGATGACGAGGTGGTCGGAATTCCTAGCTGCCTATAACTACAACTTGATCTACCGACCAGGAAAGAACATAACACGCTGATGCCCTGAGCCGTTCCCCCCTAGCCGACTTAGATGATGATCCTGCATCAACCACATCAACCCTTCAAATCGAGACAATGGCAAACATACCAATCACAGCAACAGACATTGCTATGGAAACTGCGAGGGACAAAAACCTGGCGTGGATTTTAAATTGGATAGGGTGGCCAGAGACTGCAAGTGACAAGACTGTTAAACCATTTTGGAATAGACAAACAGAACTATCGATCTTAAAGGGATATATACTATGGCGGGATAGGATGATCATACCGGACATATTAAGGAAACGAATACTTAAATTATTGCCTGAGGGTCACCTGGGTATTCTCAGAATGAAGTCCCTGGTTAGGAGTTATGTGTGGTGGCCAGGGATGGATAAAGACATTGGGGAATGGATAGCAACGTGCAAATGATGCCAAGAATCTAGACCTACAGCCCCTTCTGCACCTATACACAAATGGGAAACACCTAGGGGACCATGGTCTGGAATACACATTGATTTTACAGGACCAACTAAAGGAAACACATTCTTAATAGTGGTAGATGCTTACTCAAATTGGCTGGAGGTAAGCATCATGCACTCAACCACAACAGAAGCTGTTATTATACAACTAAGAAAACTTTTTACGACACATGGATTGCCGGATTTAGTTGTATCTGACAATGGACCACAATTCATGGCAACAACATTTGAAAGGTTCCTAGCAGAACAAGGGATAAGGCATGCACTAACAGCGCCGGAACATCCAGCTATGAACGGATGGGCGGAACATATGATCCATTATACTAAGGAAACACTATACAAATTGGGACCTGGAGATATATAGGAAAAGAGAGACAAACTACTAAGTATACAACACATTACACCAAACACCACAACAAATAAAAGCCCAGCAGAATTATTAATGGGAAGAAAACTAAGATCAAACCTAGACAGATTACAGCCCACATATAGCCCAGAAAAGCCAGCAGACTCCTCCAGTAAGTGCCGCACATTCAAAACAGGGGACCTAGTCTATGCAAAAAACCTCATGGGGGAACCATTGTGGATACCGGCAACAATAACTCAAATTACAGGACCACGGTCATACAGGGTAGACACAGAGGACGGAAAGAGCTCGAGGAGACACATAGACCAAATCAAATCGAGGACCACACTGAGAAACACTAACAATCAGGATGAGGAGGGGGGAGAACCTACACAAATAAAGGAATTGCCGCAAACATTAAACAAAAATAGCCAAACCAGAGAGGGGGGAGACCCCTCAAACACAAATGAAAGGGGAGGGGGAGACCCTCCACAAGTAAAAGAAGTAACAAAACAAACCCTAACAACGGCACAAGAACCAATACTAACATTAGTCCCAATCAGAAATCACAAACACATAACTGAAACTTCAGAAAAAGAACTTGGGGACGCTGGAGCAGACTTCGAAGAACCATCAGGAAGCCACTCCTGGTGGGAGCGGCCGAGCCGACTCAACCAGCCAAGAAAGGCCTGGCGGGAACGGCATGGCTGACTCTTCCTTCCAGGAGGCTCCACGGAAAAGAATGGGAAAAACAGCAACCCCGTCCAAACAGTCCAGAGGCGAACTCACAACTGAATTGTGCAGGTCCAGTCAGAACCATAAGAGCCTCACCTATTTACGTGACTACGTAAGATAGGTGAGGCCCGAATTGGTTAGATTGGACCACATGGGGAGGAGTGTTATATAGTTGCATACTTACCTATGATAGGTTGGTCCGTGGTGGCGGGAGATTTGAAGAGCCGTCATTGGCCACGGGCTGCGAGCAGCCAGCTATAAAAAAGGCTGCCGCGGTTTCTCCGCATGCGGTTACTAGAAAGAAAATAAAAAGGAAAAAAGGTCAACTGGGTCTCGAGTCTCTTTTCCCACAACGCAACAGTTTCTCTATTCAAATTCTTCTCTTAAATGTATGTTTATTTACAGTATCTCTTGCTTCCCATTTACAATGCCTTTGTTGAATTAAGAGACTTTAATTGGCCATTGGAGATTACTTTTGCACTGTTCCCAAATCCATTTACTAAAAATAGTCAGATAGACTAAGCTATTTATTTAGAAACTTGTTATTAAGCCATTACTAGCTATTACATTTTTCCTTACCGTGTACCATAATGTACCATATTCAAAATTGCACCACAAAGCCTTTTTTGTTCCACCTTAAACACAGCACAGCTCTCCAATAAATGCAGTGACATGCAAAACAGTTTCAGCTGGAGAAAAACAGCATTTCAGTTATAATCAGAAGCAGTGTTTTTCTTTCACTTGTGATATCTCAAAATCTGTCTACCAGAAGTTGTATCTGATGCCACAATAAGCAGAATGTGACATTCAAAGGTCACTGTGCATTACTTTTAGCTCTTTATTTGTATTGTGCAATATAGGAAAACTGGTCATCAACAAAGACCACAACCTACAGTTCCTGAAATCACAATTCATTGTGATCTTTCTCTTTTAGTTTCCTGAGGAAAAGCAGTGACAGACTATGATCCAGAGACTGGCAAGCAAGACTCCATCTGCTGATTGACCAGAATCGTACCACCTCCAAGCTTTGAAATGTTAAAGATGGAACAGTATCTTTCCACCACATTTCTAAGACAAGGCTGGTAGGCTTGAGAATTGTATGATAATTATATAGACAAATGAATCTAAGACTCAGGGCCCTACCTTGTAGGAGTAAAGTAGTGTAATGTGGTCTCCACCTGCTCCAGAATAGAAAAGTCTGAGGAAAAGAACAAAAATAGGAATATTTAAATATCCACACACAAGCTGATATGCTTCTCAACAATCCTTCCCATGGAGGAGTTGCTTAGAGAGAAATGGATTGGTAATTATTGTTAAGTCTGGGAAGATGGGCGCAATAACGGAGACGAGACCTCGGATAGTAACTTCAACTCTTTAATAGTGACTTCAGATCGGAGGTGAAAAGCCTAGCAGCAGCAGCTCCTTTTATAGAGCTGGCTGCTGCTAAAGCGTCCAATGACAGAGATTTGAGCTTGCCGCGCTTGGAGCGACCAATCACGGCAGCCCGTTTACCAGCCAATCGGATCAGCTCTAAACGACCAATCACGACCCGCTGTTCACGTACCAATCAGAAGTGCAGGATTACGAGCCTGCTAGTTTGGAACACCCCTCCCCTCTAGGTTCCATCTAAGGGGTGGGGTGATGTATTCTCGCAGGTAGGCGAGTCTTCATACCTGTCTACCTGATTTGCATTGTTCAAAATGTCTTTGCTCAGTTTCTGGTTCTGACGGACTGTTTACTGGAACTGTCTGGCGTGGCGACCCGGCTTCTACGCTGGGTCTCCTAGGAGGTGATTCAGGGATACCTGCAATGCTTCCATTGTTGCTGTCATCGAGGTTCTCTGGAATCGTGGACCCTGTTTGGCTGCTAGCTCCTGGAGATATGACCATCTGCCAAGGTTCCTCCTCTGTCTGTGCATATAGTGGGCTTTGCTGTGCTGGTTGTGGGGTTATGCTTCCTGCGCCAGATGTTGGTTCAATTTCAAAAAACCTTGTTTCCCTTCCCCCTCTGGTTTCGAGGTCGGGGTTAGTGATGGGAGTTGTGGGCAGCCTAGAATGTAGCTGGTCTATGTGGCGTTTCCACAATTTCCCATCTGTGGTTTCTAGTCGGTAGGAACGGGGGCCTGTGATCTGCGTTATATTGGCAGGGATCCACAAGGGGTCTCCTGAAAAGTTCTTTGCAAATACAAGGTCTCCTACCTTAAAGGAGTGGTATTTACTGCTGGAACCCAGGGGTTTTTCCGGGGTGTATACTGGGTGTAGGCGGTCTAGCTGCGATCTGAGTTTCCTGCCCATCAGGAGTTCAGCTGGGCTTTTGTTTGTGGTACTGTTTGGTGTAATATGCTGGAGAAGGAGCATCCTGGTGACTTTGTCATGGATGTTTCCTTGTTCCATTTTCTGTAATGTCTTTTTAGTGAACTGAACCATTCGTTCAGCCCTGCCATTGGCCACCAGGTGAACAGGTGAAGTCAGGGTGTGGCATATACCCCGGTCTGCAAGTTACTGTTCAAAGGCCAAGGCGGTAAATTGGGGCCCGTTGTCGGAAACCAAGACATCTGGTAATCCGTGCATTGAAAAAAGTCTGTTTAGCTTCTTGATGACCGCATCTGTAGTGGTGGTCTTCATTTTGTTGACCTCGAGCCAGTTAGAGTAGGAGTCCACTGTTATCAGGAAAGTATGTCCTTTTGTAGGTCCCGCAAAATCAATGTGGATGCGGGACCAAGGACCCCTGGGCATTTCCCATTCAGCTGGTGGTGCTTTTGGTGGGGATGAGCATATTTCTTGGCATTTGCTACAAGAGGCAACCCAGGCTTCAATTTGTTTGTCCATACCTAGCCACCAGGCATAGCTCCTTGCCAATGCTTTCATTTGAACGATGCCCGGGTGTCCGTTGTGTAACAAGTGTAGAACTTTCTTTTGAAGCTTCTCTGGTATGACCACTCGGTCTCCCCATAACACGCACCCTTTTTGAGAGAAAAGTTCTGTTTGTCTGTTCTTGAAGGGTTTAAAGATGTCATTTGGTTCGATTTTTGGCCATCCCTCTCCACCCAGCTGAGAACCCGTGCCAAACAAGAGTCCTTTTTTGTTTCCCAGGCTATGTCTAGTGCTGTTAGTGGAGGTGATAGAAGTGTCTCAATTTGTAGTGCTGAGAGCGTGGGAGCTGGGTCATTGAGAAGTTCCGGCAGTGGAGAACGGCTCAAAGCATCTGCATGGGGAATGACTTTCCCTGGTCGGTGTCTCAATTGGTAGTCATAGGTGGCTAAGAACGCCAACCATCATGTCATCCTAGGGGATAGGATGTGTGGGGTCGGTTTGTCACCTGCCAAGATGCCAAGTAATGGTTTATGATCTGTGATGATGGAAAAGGATCTTCTATACACGTACTCGTGGAACCTTTTTATTGCAGATACAATAGCGAGGGCTTCTTTATCAAGATGACTATAATTTATCTCTGTTTTAGACAAAGTTTTTGAAAAGAATGCAATAGGCGCCTCTGTACCGTTGGGTAGGATATGGCTCAGGATGGCACCTACTCCAAAGGGCGAGGCATCACAAGTCACAGTTAATGGAAATGTCTCATTATATTGGATGAGTACTGCATCCGAAGTCAAAAGGTGTTTTACTTGTTGGAAAGCCTGCTCCTCCTGGCATCCCCAAAATCAGGAAGCCTTCTTGTCGAGGAGCCTATGTAGGGGTTCAGCAACAGTCGCCTTCTGAGGTAGGAAGATGTTATAAAAGTTAATGAGTCCCAGGAAGGCTTGGAGGTATGTTTTGTTCTTTGGTCTTGGGGCATTTTTAATGGCAGCCAATTTCTTTTCAGTAGGGTGAATTCCTTGTTTGTCCAGAAATTCAACCCTCTCAGTGCATAACTGGCATTTTTCCTTCTTAACCTTGAGGCCTGTGTCTTTGAACCTTTGGAGGACAGTTCTCAGGCATTTTTCTAAATGACTTCTTGTAGGGGCGGCTATCAATACGTCATCAAAATAGGACACAACCCCTTTTATGCCCTGTAACAACCTTTCCATCAGGTTTTGAAAAATGCCAGGTGCTACGCTTACCCCAAACTGGAGTCTGTTACATTTGAAGGCACCTCTGTGTGTAACTATAGTTTGGGCTTCTGCAGTATCTGCGTCTACTGGCAACTGTTGATAAGCTTGGGCCAGGTCAAGCTTTGCAAATACTTTTCCGCCCCCAAGTGAGTGAAGGAGATGTTGGACCATGGGTACTGGATAGGCGCTTTGCTGTAACGCGTGGTTGAGGGTGGCCTTATAATCCCCACAGATTCTCAAGGATCCATCAGGTTTTATGGGGGTTACAATTGGGGTCTCCCAGCGGGCATAGTCGATGGGTTCTAACACGCCTTGCGCTATTAATTTGTCCAATTGCTCATCAATTTTAGGTTTGAGAGCAAAAGGAACGCGGCGAGGCTTTAGGCGAATGGGTGCGATATCAGGGCATAGATTGAACGAGATGGGGGACCCCTTGTACTTGCCTAATTCCTCAGTGAAGACTTCCTGAAAGTCCTGGACAAGGGCCGCCTCCCAGCCTACATCTACAGTCTGGTTGATGCCTGCCATTCCGATTCCTAATGGCGCAAACCACTGCAGACCCAATAAGCTGGGCCGGTCTCTGTCAACGATGGTGAGCGGTAGTATAGCGGTGTGGTCCTTAAAGGAGACCTGGATGTAACTGGACCCAGCAACCGGGATTCGATTGCCCTGGTAGTCTTTTAATATGAGCCTCTGGGTGCTGAGGTCTTGGCGGCGGATGTCAGGAATCAGCTGCTTGAGGGTTTTCCAGGAGACCATGGATAAGGAAGACCCAGAGTCCACTTCCATGATGCGTGAACGATTTTCAATGGTGACCTTTACCCAGATTTTTTTTGCATCTAAGGATGAAGCATGGCTGATAGTGATGATCTGATGTGCCTCTTCCCGTCTGGTTACACCAGTGAACATCTGGTTCCTGTTGTACTGGCTCCACTGGTTGTTTGGGCGGTCCCGATTTGTTGGTGGGGTGCCTGCTGCTTGTCGGAAGTTAGTCTCTTTTCTCTTGGGGCTGGATCCTCTTTTGTTCTGGCACACTTTAGCAATGTGCCCCCTTTTCTCACAGGAATGACAGATGGCGTCTAGGAACCTGCATTCTGATCATGGGTGGTTTCCCCCACATCCTGTGCATTGGAAATTGAATTTACGACCCCATTGGTCTCGCTGTTCGCGCTCTGACCTGAGTCTGTTGACTTCTTCCTCCTCACTATCTGATGTAGAATCGATGTCCTTGTGGTGGGTGGATGATGTGTATTTCTCTGAGGTGGTGGCTGGGTCGCTGAGTGGTTGACGGCTGGCCCCATTTGCTCAGCGCATTCGTGCTGCTGATTTGTGTGTGGCTTCTGCTGCAGTGGCATCGGCTATGGCATCTGCGAGGGTGATGTCTCCCTTTGCCATAATTTTGCTTTGAACGTTGGGGTCCCTTAGACCAAGGACAATTCGATCTCTCATGGCTTCTTCTAGGTTTACAAAACCACATAATCTGCCCAAATTCCGTAGGTCAGCTACAAAGTCCCCAATGTTCTCACCTTCAAGTTGGTCCCTCTGGTAGAATTCGTGTCTTCTGATGAGGGTTGGAACTGCTGGGGCATAATGGGCGCGCAGGATGGGAGCCAGGATATCTGAGTCCATTGTTTTGACTTCAGCTGGTTTGGCAAGTGCCTTTGCCATTCTAAAAACGGCGGGTCCGCAAAGCATTAGGAAAACCGCCCTTTTTTTGCTCGATGTGGCATCCTTCAAATTGTTAGATTCCAGGAACATTTGGGACCTGTCCATATATGAGTCCCAGTCTTCACTAGCTGGGTCAAATGGAGCGGGTGGTATAACACTGCTGGCCATTCTGCCGTTCTCTGCACGTCTTCAGCCATGTGCTCTGAATAATCTGTGAGTGCTCAGTCAGCTCTATCGTCTCCGCATCCCATCCTCATTGCCAGTGTTAAGTTTGGGAAGATGGGCGCAATAACGGAGATGAGACCTCGGATAGTAACTTCAACTCTTTAATAGTGACTTCAGATCGGAGGTGAAAAGCCTAGCAGCAGCAGCTCCTTTTATAGAGTTGGCTGCTGCTAAAGCGTCCAATGACAGAGATTTGAGCTTGCCGCGTTTGGAGTGACCAATCGCGGCAGCCCGTTTACCAGCCAATTGGATCAGCTCTAAACGACCAATCACGATCTGCTGTTCAAGGACCAATCAGAAGTGCAGGATTACGAGCCTGCTAGTTTGGAACAATTATGGTTTGGAGTTTGGCTGGTAAGGTCAATATTAAAAAGAAACCTATATGCCTAGGTTTACTCCTCTTGAAATGACATTTTTGTTTATTGATTTGGTTTTTTTGCAGTTCTTGAAGGTGCTGCCATCAGAATAACTATGTAATAAAGGCCAAATGTGGCCCTCTACCTAGACAAAATTGCACTCTCCTGCTTTAAAAAGGAACCAGGAGGTTGGGGAAATTAAATATCTAGTATTATTATCATTATGCCTTCAAGTCAGTGTTGATTCCTGGCAATTGCTTGGACAACTGCCTGCAGTTTTCTTGGCAAGATTTCAGAGGTGGTTTGTCATTACCCTCTTCCCAGGGCTGAGAGGGCATGACTGGCCCTAGATCATCTAGCTGTTTTTGTTTATAAAGTGGGGATTAGAACTCACAGTCTCCTCTCCCAATTTTTAGCCTGATGCCTTAATGAAAGGAAAAAAGAAGGACAAACTGAATAGAGATAATTATTGACTTATGACTGGTCATTTAATATGTTATGATGGTTTCAGAAAAGGTTATTTATAGCCCGTAAAGCATTTCCTATAAAACATCATATTGACCCCATGGTCACATGACTGCATTTTGGGCTTTGCAATGAACTCACGTTTATATTGGTTGCAGCATCCAACACTAATATGACTGCAATTTGTGACTTTTTTTTTCTGGTTTCTGGTGGCTTTTTTTTCTTCTGATTTCTGGCAAAAAAAATCCCACCCATTTGGGAACAAGGTTTCATGCTTATGACCATGTGATTCATGTAATGACTGCCATAAAATGATTGTACAATTGGGTCTGGTCACATGAGTGCCTCAGTTTATGACTGTCATGACCTCCAATTAAAATTCCAGTTGCAATTGCAGTTGTAAGTTCAGGACCACTTGTAGGCCTTTATGGGAAGTTGTACAACTATTCCTAAAAATATGGAACACTAAATTGCAAAAACTGATTTATAGCATTATATATGGATTTATATAGTACCAGTATATGCAGGAGCACTTCTATTCTTACCAGCAGATTTAAACTTTCTGCTTCTGCCAAGTCTCTCATTCATGTAAGTTCCCCAGAAACAACAATTAATACATTTATTTCATTGTTCTTAGCAGATTATAGACTTGTAACAATTTATCTGTAACAGACTGGGAGAAGCTGAAGACTTGATTTAATTAGGCAAGTTGGTGATAAATCATAGGGTAGAATTTTATTTTAATTTGTTCTTTGCAGACCTGTCATCTCAGATAGCTTGAAGCAAATGAAACCCACTGAAACCTGCAAAGCTGGCAAAACAGAAACATCAAAGCAAGGGAGGGGGGGTTAAAAAGCAAATAAAACCCTAATAGAGACAAACGCTAGTAATGACAACTATGAATATTTCAACTCATGAACCAACAGTTGCCTCAGATTTTAACATTCTTCCAATTAAATTATGGAATTGGTATTTCCAATTACGTTTTAACTTTAAAAGTTACATCCAGGGTAACCCAGGAGTGCTTATGTCAGCTTTATCTGTATAATCTGATACTTCTGAAGAACATATCAGGATTGAATTTGTATCAATAATAATGAGGGTATCACCCCCTTATAACAATATAGTCCAGGGCAGGGGTGGGCTGATACGGTTCTCCCTGGTTTTGGCAAACCAGCAGCGAACCAGTAGCCAATTTTATGGCTGGTTTGGTGAACCGGCAAATCCCACCCCTGGCTGGCCCCACCCACCCTTCCCCTCCCAGGAGTCCCTATGTGGCCTGTTTTGGATCCCAGGTAAGTACAGGACCAGTGCTGAGGCTTGGGAAGAGTGAAAAATGACCCATTTCTGGCCTTCAGAGAGCCTCCAGAGCCCAGGGAGGCCATTTTGCCCTCCCAGAGGTTTGAGGAAAGCCTCCAGAGCCCAGGGAGGGTGAAAAATGGGCCTTCCAGAAGTACCAGAAGGCCGGAAACAGTCTTGTTTTCAGCCTCCAAAGGGCCCCTGGAGCCCGGAGAGGGTGAAAATGCCCCCATCACCATGGTGCAGGAGGCCAACTTGGCTACACCCACCCAGCAACTGGGCAGAAAACCAGTTGCTAAAATTTTTGAAGCCCACCCCTTGTCCAGGGATGTCAAACTAGTGGCCCGAGAGCCCAATGCATCACATGCAGGCCAAGCCCACCCCAGCTCCACAAATGGGAAAAATGTCATGAAACATCACATAATGGCAACATTCCACCTTCCATTGAATACCAAATTCTTTAACAATTCATTTCCTAAGATGGGGGAAAAAAGAGTTATCTGCCACAAGTTTTATTCTATATATACATCTGTCATGCCATTTTATTTCTAAATAAGAAAAAGAATCAGTATGGAATAGGGCTGCCCATAGCTTTATTTCTCAAACTACAAGACTTCATTTATTATTTTATATGAAGGCAGATGATGCAGTAGTCAATCTGTGTCACTTTTTCAAGGCTCTCTTTCATATTAGAAATATGGATGATTTTCTACCAATAACAATTTTGAACTAAAAATAGACACATATAAATCTTGCTTTTAGATATACCGTACTTTAGATGTGGGCAACTTGAGACTCTAGGGCTACACACAGCCCTTGGCATGAACTACAAAACATCACATCAGACTTCAATGAGATTAGCTACCTTTTCTCTGTGTTTTGCTGATGGTTAAAAAAAGGGGAGGGAAAAATGAAAGAAAGGAGGACATTCAAAAAGAACAGGAAAATACAAATGTCTGAAAGAAAATAGAGAACAACTGAAGTTCAACTACTTCAGTTGTGCCTACTATATATCTTCCTCCACAAATTATCCTGCCACCTTTGGCAAAAGAAGAAAGAAAGAAGAAAGAAAGAAACTTGGTGATCTAAACTATAGTGCATATTTTTTATAAAAGGTTATTGGATTATCCTATTAAGAGGCCACAGTCATAGACACAGCTGTTTAGAAATAAGTCTGATCTTCATTAGCATTACTTTTTAGTATATATGGATAGTGGTGCCTATGCTCTTATGCAAAAACTGTATTTGAAGCTAAATTATCCAATGTCTCACCATAATGTGATTTCATTCCACTGATGGGATTCAAAAAAATTTTTACTACTGGTTCTGTGGGCATGGCTTGGTGAGCATGGCATGGCTTGGTAAGTGTGGCTTGGTGGATGTAGCAGGGGAAGGATACTGTAAACTCCCACTCCCTCCCCACCCCACTGACCTACTTTCCAGCTCCATTCTCCTGTGCAGGGCAACAAAAGAAGACCCAGCCAATCATCTGGGATTCAGGAGGCAGAGAATAGATGGGGGTTGGGCCAGTCAGAGATGGTATTTGCCGGTTCTCCGGACTACTTAAAATTTCTGCCACCAGTTCTCCGAACTACTCAAAATTTTTGCTATCGGTTCTCCAGAACTGGTCAGAACCTGCTGAATATCACCTCTGTTTCATTCCACATCTTGTGGTGCTCTAACACCAGAGGTTTTTAAGAGGAGATTGGACAGCCGTTTGTCTGAAATGGTATAGAGCAGGGGTGTCCAAACTTGGCAACTTTAAGACTTGTGGACTTCAACTCCCAGAATTCCTCCTGTTCCGCCTGTTTGATCATGGGGTTGGACCCTTCCAACTGTTATTCTGTTATCTCTATGAATGTGTGCGTCTGTCTATCAACTGTGCGATGGATGTTGGATTTCACAGGAGGAGCTGGAGCTGGGCTTCGCCAAATTCTTGTCAACATGCCAATCTGTTCTCAGTTCAAAAACAAGACTGAAGAAACAAAAACTGTAAAAATAAGTGTCCACATTATGGAGAGAAGTTTCCATGTTTTCTACTTTTCAAAATGAGGAAATGGATGAATCCATGGCAAGCTGGCAATCAACCAGTTTCTTTGGTATTAATAGATAAGCAACCTTTTCAATGGAATTGAATGCCCACATGATATATTAATAGGGACTAAGAAGGTGATGAAAAATATCTCCCTTTTAAGTATTCCTGTATTTTGTTATTTTCAGAGAACGTCTTGGCATTTAAAAACACTTCAGATATTTATGTGGAACTTATAACTATATGGCATTAGATTGTGGAAGGGAGATTTGTTGCATAATTTTTTTGGAGAAGAAAATAATGGATTCTCAAAAGACATCCAATGCCACCTATAAAAACTGACAATGCACTTAGACAAATCATGCAATTCTGCTCTGTTAAAAACCCATGATGCACTATTTTTTACTTCTATATATTCATCTGTGTAAATTGACTGTTACATTTTTATCTACTGACAAAATACAGCATTGTTATGTTATGGATCAAAGCTAGTTGATTCCTATTGGTGCCAATGGGGCACAGCAAGTTTAACTTGTCAGGATATGGCTTAGCTAGATACTATGTTATATTCTATCTAAATATCTCAGAGTTTAAATATAATTATCGAGGCTCACCTTATTACAATTTCTGTTAATTTCAGCTATGTATAAGTTTTCTTCCTTAATTGGCATTATTCATCAGTTTTAAAAGTTTTCTTCTTTATAATTCCATAGATAAGGAAGTACTACCTGTTATGAACTAAGCCAACGCATCAGTAACAACCCTAATAGATTTACTTTTACAGCAGGTTCGTAATCCTGCACTTCTCATTGGCCTGCGAATAGCGAGCTGTGATTGGTCGATTCTGGCCAGTCCGATTGGCTGTTAGCGGGTCTCTCTGATTGGATGGTTGTTAGAGCGGTAAACTCAAATCATTGGTTGTTTTGACAGCATCCAGCTCTATAAAAGAGCTGCTGCTGCCCAAGTATTTGCTCTGTTCTGAAGTCACGAATAAAGAGTTGAAGTCACAGTTTGATGTCTCGTCTCCGTTTCTTGCGCCCATGCTCAGGACATAACACTACCCACAACCTATCTAACCCATTCCAAGTTTATATAAACACAGTTCTAAATATCAGGAATCTGGTGAGCTCTCTGCAGTACAGGGATTATTAAAAATATAAAACATTGAACTCTTGGCTTAACAACAACTCTGAGAGTAACACCATGGATTGAAAAATAAAACTAAGCTAAATACTTTTCCTGACAACTCCCAGGTGGATGTAGTGGTCTAGGAAAGTGTAATAATGAGATCAAATATAAATTTATAATATGTAAAGTGAAAATTCAATATGCAACGATCAATAATATAATATTGCATTGGCAATACGGCATCCTTGCTTAGGCAAATATCCTGCAATATATGAAGAAGAACCGGATTCTAAGCAACCTTGTGTTCAAATAGTAGATCTTCACTAACTGAAAGTCCTAGTCCTGAGGTCCTTCTCTTAGGAGTGTTTGTAGTGTTCCAAAATCAGCTTTGGAGCTAAGAAACCTCTGAGTTGTCTGTATGGCATCTGTAGCAGAGTCTATTTTTGACTCAACAACAATGTAGTTGAAAATATATCAAGGATAACCTTTCCATTTCTTGTAATGCTGAACTCTGCAAAGCTTGTTCTTAAGTTGTATCTGTCCTTGAAGGCTATTTGGACAGAAAGTCAATATATGAACAAATCAACAAATTGAATACTTGGTAAGCAAACTGACTTATAAAGGTGCATTGCCTACTGTAAACCATCTTCTCTTACAATGTGGAACAATGGGAATACATGAAGGAGTGCAAATACTGAATTTGTTCAGAGCAGCAGGTGAGATACAACAGGCCACTGCTGAATACTGAGTGCATACTTTAAAAAAGGGGCATGTGAAGGGGAGACTGGAATCAGCTGATGGTTATTTGTAATGTTAATGTTATGTGTGTATGTGTGTATGTATGTGTGTGTGTTTTCTTAATACATATGTAATGGACAGGTCCAAATATGGGACTTTAAGATTGTGCAAAACCTTAAACTAGGTATGTGCTCAAAAGTAGGCTGATTCAGGACTATTATTAAATTTAGGCATCAATCAGTTCTGGCAGTTAAAATCATTTCTGCCCTGGATCATCCTCCTCTTCCTCCAGTTTAAAGCACCTATGGATTCCTATCTTGGATCTTGCCCAGTGGGGAAGTGGAATAGTCTCATTCTCAAACCAGAGTAACACACATGACAATGAGGGCCATGGCTGCAGAGAAGGCATTGAGTGAGAGTGCAAAGACACAGGCAAGGGCTGCTATTGATAATTGTAAGCATTCTGGTCAACTGATTTAGCCTCTGTCATTTCCTTAACACTTGGACTCTGTCAGTTCCTTGAAAGAAGCAGAATTTAATAACTGCTTCATAAGATCCATCCAGTGAGATAGCATTCTTGGAATGATCCAAGCATCCTACTTAACTTTCATCCTTGAATCAGGTTTATGTTCCAGACTCTAAATGATGAAACTCTGAGGACTCTCTGTTTAGCTGTAGCTTAGAATATGACCCAAAATCTCATGGTGATGCAGTGGTTAGAATGTAGTATTGCAGACAAACTACATTCCACTGAAAGCAGTTTGATCCTGACTGGCTCAAGGTTGACAGCCTTCCATCCTTCTGAGGTCATAAAATGAAGACCCAGATTGTTGGGGCAATATGCTGATTCTATATGCCACTTAGAGAAGGCTGCAAAAGCACTGTCAGCCTCAAGATATCTTCGGCATCTTCTCTGCTGCTATGCTCACCACTTTCTTTCAGCTGTCATTAGCAATGGGGAGAGGGGGGACTTGGAGGAGAAGAGAGCTGGAGGTGTTACATTCCTGTGCTGTGGGTAAAAAAGGGGAGGGGGTGTATAAATTCTTGTCTTTAACTTTCTATTTCCTTGCTAGTTTTCTTTCCCTTTGTGCAGCTGAGAAGTTTTATCAAAATATGTCAAGGTCAACGGACAGAGGCCTCATCACCACCTGAAGATGCCCACATGATCATATTCAGAACTTTTAATTGGAAGAGTCATTTGAACTTTGGGGGGTGGGAACAATTCCATTCCTTTATATATGTGATCTGCGCGCCAATTCCTCAGATTCAGAATTCAATCTGCAGCTTCCACTTTGATTTCCAGTAAAAGGAGAACTTTGCTTTAATTCATGGAGTCTGAGTATTTCTTTCTTGGATCTTGAAGGGAGCGCACACTGACAAGCATTATGATGTGGGATAGAAGTCTAAGTGCTATTGCTATTATGTCAAAGTGTGCATAATGTGCCTATGTGAGACAATCAAGGAGCAAATACAGTAAACAGGTTTAAATATAGTGGTTTTATCCACAAAACATATATACATACAAGTACTTTGAGACAGGTCTTGAACAAACAAGCAAACAGCATTTGCAGCATGGAAGCACACACAAGAGAGAAATAAGCCTCAACAGGGCCTCTCCTTATGACAGAACCTCTTAAAGAGATATCAGCCCCAAAAACCTCATTCCAGCATTACATCATTGGGAGAAATGTGGTCTACTGGAGAGGAGTGGGTCTTGATCCTCTTCATGGGCTGCAGCTGTGACAACTGGATAAGAGGACGGACATGCGTACGGGTGAGTGCAAGGAAACAAAGCATGAAAATATCTCTAGTTTATTGTTCCTCTCTGAGTTTGGCGTCCTTCCCAGTGTGTATTCTGATATCTGTGGATATCTTCAAGCCCTTATCTTGCCTGGTTTGTGTTGGTTTTTTCCTCTTTATAATTTAAATGGCATTTCCTCCTTCTTGTAATTGCTTATGTGGGAGTTTTTTGTCTCCATTCAAGGATATTTGGAGCTTGGAAGCAAAGTGAAGGAATAGAAGGGGCTTCACCTGTTTTTTGTGACTGTGTTTATTTTGTATCTCACCCTGGGTCATCACAAAGCATTTCAAAGACAACTTATGTATACATTATACATTAATTCAAATGATTTTATACTACTTCTATGACATTGACTGTACATTCTTCTGTATGTATGTATTGACTGTACTAGAATTCTCCTGTCTATCTACTTGTAATTTTCAACTAGGTGAAATGGTGCCTTAAGGACAGCAGTTTTTGAATCAGGATACTTCAAGGGCCAACTGGCAGATTGTATATAAAATTCAAGATCCATTACTCCTATATAATTGGAATTTCAAGGAACTTCAGACCAATTGCATTCACAATGTTGTGATCACTATAATAGCACCACAGTTAGCTGTGGCCACATAATCATGATTTCTGATTTCAATCCCCAGAAATGCATAGTCTGCATGATGAAAGAGAAGATGGGAAGGATCTATTCCCCCACCTCCCTCTGGTCCCTGCACCCATTTGGCTACTAGCAAGGCCTGATGAGTGACCAATGATTGCTTTGGAACTGAGGCAGAAATTGGAGATATCTTTATGGTGATGGGCAACAAGGAGACAATAAGGGAGCAATTCAAATAGCTGCTGGTGAGCTAAGGCTGGTTGGGGCACACCAGCAGTTAATTGGTGAACTATCTTCCTTCCCTGAAGGAAGCAGCCCTGGGATGAGGAATGGCGGTGCAGTCCATAGCTCTCTTTCTTCCCCCTTCCCCCAGCAAAGTGGCAGGCAGTTCCATGGGTCACCCAAGGAATAAGAAGAGAAGGAGGAAAAGGTGGTGGCTTCACTGAGCTCTGTCAAGAGCCATGAGGAGGATTAACAGTGCAAGTATTCTCTGTATATAGAAAGAAAGATAATCCAGCAGGACACAACTTGTCCAGAAGTCCTGACTACGACTATGACTACAACTATGATTCTACTATGACAATGTAATCTCTCCTGGATTTTTTTTCTTTCTTTCCTCTGTCAATGGACAGATGTAGAACTTCTGACGCTTTCCACACTGTGCTTTGCTTGTCTAGCCTCTATACTTCTTTTTCCTCTGGATTCCCTGCTCACTCCCTGTCCTCCCTCTCTGAAGGAAAAAGGTCTTGTTTCTTTTGGCCACTGCTCTATTTGCTGTTGCCTGCAGGGTCCCTAAAATACACATCTTTTCCCTTCTCCTCCCACACTTGTGTCAAGGTTGCTGCTTAATTGGCAACTCTACCATGCTGATGATGAGGGAAAGGTTCAAATGGGAACACATGCAGCACAGGACTCTGAAATTTTGTCAAGCATAGTCTTTCCCAAAGCAATTCCATTAGAAGAATTTCATTTGGCCAATGCTGTGTCTAGAAGGAGAGATCTTTATAGATATTGGGGCTGCTATTATTTTTGTTATACACCCTGTGGAGTTTCCTAGCATTATTGCTCAAAAAACAGATCTTTTCAAAATTATACATTACTCTCTCTCTAAAAAAAAAAACTGTTTAGCTTTTTGTGGTCAGGGAAATATCCTTTAAAAAGAGCTCTCCCTTGATGGTGTTCTCAAAACATGAAATATAAATAAATTAAAAATAGAAGTTTTTGCAGATGGGACAGGTAGAAATGTAACATTGTCAGAAAAGGCAATGATAACTTTGGGAATTGATTAAAAGGCAAAATGCAAGATTAAGATATAAGATTTCCCATCTTTTCATCTTAAAAGCAAATGTAAAAAACACTTGATTTTTTATATATAAAAGAGTATGAATTAGTGGATATAAATAAGTGAGATGATGATTTTAGTTTCATTTTCATCTTTTAACTTCCAATATCCCCTAAGTGTCCTTTGTACTTCACCTGGGGTAGGAAAGGAAGATATGTATGTGTGTGTTCAAGCTCTATTCAAAAAGAGCAGACAAATAAGAGAACAAACTGGGTCACTCTAGAGTTACAGGCACAGATATTATATTATCAAACTCTTTAAATTGTTCTCTAAAATGAAAGGCATTTGCTGCTACCTCTCCTATCAATTTGTTACCTTATTCAATAACTCATGGACCAACACACTCTACCAAATGAGATATGTTTATTGAGCTTAGCAGATGTAGCCCAAGTAGTAATATCTCCCTACAAGCTTCTCCTTTGGGCACCACTATCTTATTAACAAAACAATCTCAATAGACATGTGTTGTAGGGAGTACTACCAACAATGCATTGAACATGTTATCAAGAATTGCTAACCTTATTCTATCAGGTTCCTGAAAGAAAACAAACAGAACCATCTGAGCTTGTTTGCCTTCCCTCACCCCTTAAAAGAAGACAGCCAAATGATGTAGAGCTTTGCCTGATGTAGTAAAAACTTTCTTTAGTAGTTCTAAGAAGTTGATGGATGCAAACTATAAAAATTATGTCTTCCAAGTCATTTCTGAAAACCTCGTATTTTGAAAATTTCAAACTAGAGATTTAAGTAAGACATGGAGGAGAATGTACTGTATTAGATTGAATGTATAATAAGAAGTCAGAGCATTTGACATTATTACCAAGCATTGAAACAAATGCTCACATTTTGTTCAGGCCTGCAGTTTACAAATGAGGCGTCATCTCCTTCAGGCTATCTAATGTTTGTGTTGGGCCAAAAGTGAGAGAATCATTTGTCGTGTCCGCAAAAGACGCCAGGAGTCGGTGACTTCGTTAAATGCTCTTTATTGTGGAGCTAGGAACCGAACCAGCGAAAAGGAAAAAGCTTGCGGCTTTTATTCTTTTCGCCGCGGCGGCCGCGGCCAATGGCAGCGTTTCAAGTCTCCCGCTCTTGGAACGAGCCAATCGCGGGAGACTCTCAACGAGCCAATCGGCGCGGCTCGCCTGGCCAATTAGAAATCCCTGCGCTTTAGCCAATCAAAGCGCGGGGATTTTGAGTATGTAAATGAAGGACAGAACACCCCTCCCCTCTTGGTTCAGTCTTTACGTTGCGTAGTCACGTAGGTAGGCGGGGCTCCGTCTAGTCCTACTTGACCTGCGCAACTCAGTTGTAAGCTGGATTTCGGCCGGAGCAGTCGGGTTTTTGGCTGCTCCCTCTTCTGTGCGAACCGGTTGGTTGATCGGGCCGGTTCCTTCTCCGTGGCTCCCACCTGGGCCTTCCGGGTTGGTTGAGCTACGGGTTTCGCCGCTCCCGCTCGGTCTTTCCGGGTCAGTCGAGCTGGCTTGGCGGTTCTTCTCCGGTGGGGGATCGCGATGGCTGCGTTCCGGTAAGTACTGCTGGTTTATTTTTTCTTGCATTTGGTTATTCGGGTATTCCCTCCCCCCTTGGTTTGTGTTTTGGGAGGTGGGTTCTTTTGCTGTCCTAGACCTGAGTTGGTCAATGTGTCATTTCCAGGCTCGCCCATCTGTGGTTTGGAGCCGGTATAAGCGTGGGCCTGTGATTTGGGTGATGACGGCTGGGATCCATAGGGGGTCCCCCGTCAGGTTTTTCGCATACACGAGGTCCCCGGGTGTGAATGTTCGGTATTTTGTACTTGAGTCTGGGGGCCGCTCCGGGTTATATGTTGGGTGTAACCTGTCGAGTGGGGACCTCAGCTTTCTACCCATTAGTAATTCGGCTGGGCTCTTGTTGGTAGTGGTGTTCGGGGTGATGTGTTGTATAAAGAGGAGTCTGTTAATTTTGTCTTGGATCTCCCCGTGGTCCATTTTCCGGATGGTTTTTTTGGTAAATTGGACCATCCGTTCCACCCTACCGTTCGCCGCCGGATGCGCCAGTGCTGTTAATGCGTGGCGGATGCCCCTTTCCGCCAGGAATTTCTCGAAGTCGAGGGAAGTGAACTGGGGCCCGTTGTCGGAGACGACGACGTCTGGGAGGCCGTGTGTTGCAAATAGTTTGCAAAGTTCTTTGATCACGGCCTCCGTGGTTGTAGATTTCATGTCGCTTACCTCCAACCAGTTGGAGTAAGCGTCAACTGTTATGAGGAAGGTATGTCCATTTGTGGGACCGGCAAAGTCTAAATGGATTCTGGACCAGGCCCCCCTTGGTGTTTCCCACTCCAGGATGGGTGCTGTGGGTGGGCTGGGTCTAGTCTCCTGGCATCGCTGGCACCTAGCTACCCAGGCCTCTATCTGCTTGTCCATCCCTGGCCACCAAGCGTAACTTCTGGCCAGGGCTTTAGTTCTTACGATGCCAGGATGCCCCTCATGCAACATTTCTAAAACCTTCCCCTGTAGTCTGTCCGGAATGACCACCCTGTCACCCCATAAGATGCACCCCTTAAGCAGCGAGAGTTCGGTTTGGCGGTTCCTAAATGTCTTGACGGACTCGTCGTTGTCCCTTTCTGGCCAACCTTTTTCCACCCAATGCAAAATCCGCGCCAGACGCCTGTCTTTAATAGTTTCCCGGGCAATGTCTGACGCGGTTATGGGTAGGTTGGGTAGGGTTTCGATGTTAAGGGTGTTTGTCGTTGGTGCTGGGTCAGGGTCGGAGTCCGGTAACGGCGAGCGGCTCAAAGCGTCCGCATGTGAAATCTTCTTACCCGGTTTGTGTATAAGTTCGTAGCTGTAGGCTGCCAGGAACTCGGACCACCTTGTCATCTGGGGAGACAGAATGTTCGGGGTGGCCCGATTCCCTGCAAGGATGCCCAGTAACGGCTTATGGTCTGTTACAATGGTGAAGGGGCGGCCGTAAATATATTCGTGGAACCGTTTAATGGCGGCAACTATAGCCAAAGCTTCTTTGTCCAGTTGGCTATAGTTCCGCTCTGGCTTGGTTAGAGTCCTTGAAAAGAATGCGATGGGTGCTTCTTTTCTGTCAGGAAGGGTATGGTTGAGGACAGCGCCGACGCCGAAAGGTGATGCGTCGCAAGTGACGGCCAGGGGCAAGGTTTCGTTGAATTGGATCAGGACGGCGTCGGAGGTGAGGAGGTTTTAATTTTTTGGAAGGCGGCTTGCTCCCGTTTCCCCCAAGTCCAGGTTGCTGCCTTATCCAGGAGCCTATGCAAAGGCTCTGCCGCCGTTGCCTTTTGGGGTAGGAAAACATTATAAAAGTTCAGTAACCCCAAGAATGCCTGTAGTTCAGTCTTTGATCTAGGGGTGGGGGCCTCTTTGATAGCTTTGACTTTTTTACTCGTGGGGTGAATGCCGTGCCGGTCTAGTAGGTAGCCCAAGAATTCCACTCGTTCCGTGCACAGTTGGCATTTCTCCCTTTTTACTTTAAGTCCCGTTACTTTAAATTTTGTCAAGACCTCCCTTAGTCGGTTTTCTAATTCGGTTTCGTTTGGCGCCGCCACTAACACGTCATCGAAATAGGGCACCACCCCCTTGATGCCCTGCAGCAACCGTTCCATCAGGCTCTGAAAGATGCCTGGTGCCACGCTGACTCCGAATTGGAGTCGGTTGCACTTGAAAGCCCCCCGATGGGTAACGATGGTCTGGGTTTCCGCCGTTTGTTCGTCGACTGGCAACTGCTGGTATGCCTGGGCGAGATCAAGCTTGGCAAAGACCCTGCCCCCTCCCAGTGAGTGCAGTAGGTGTTGCACGATTGGGACGGGGTAGGCGCTTTGTTGCAACGCGCCATTTAGGGTGGCCTTATAGTCCCCACAGATTCTCACTGACCCGTCTGGCTTGACCGGGGTCACTATGGAGGTCTCCCACCGGGCATGGTCTATTGGTTGCAACACCCCTTGTTTGACGAGCTTGTCAATTTGCTCGTCTATCTTAGGTTTTAGGGCGAATGGTACCCGCCTAGGTTTTAGTCGCTTGGGGGGGACGCTAGGGTCTAGATCAAATGAGATAAGGGGCCCCTGGTACTTGCCCAGGCTTCCGTCGAAGACTTCCCGGAACTCCTGGGCTAGCCGCTGTTCCCAACCGTCGTCGGTGATGTGGTTGACTCCCGTGAGAGTGATATCGAGCGGGGCAAACCATTGTAGGCCCAGCAGGCTTGGGCGGTTGCGATCGACGATTGTGAGGGGGAGTTGTTCGGTGCGCCCCTTATATGTCACATTAAAGTTCTTGGTGCCCACTACCGGGACGCGGTTTCCCTGGTAGTCTTTTACAATAAGTCTTTGGGCGTCTATGTTCCTCCTTTGGAGGGTAGGCACTAACCGTTTTATCTCGTGCCATGCAATCATGGAGAGGTAGGACCCGGAATCCACTTCCATTTTGCATGGTTGGCCCTCGATGTGGACCTAGACGTGGACTTTTCTGGCGCCGTCGGAGATGGCGTGGCCGATGGTTACCGTCTGGTGGGTCTCTTCTCTGCGCCGGTTGTCGCTGCCTCTCGAGGGTCGTTGGCTCCGGTCCCATCGGCTGTCCGATTGGCGATCTTTGGGCCGGGGCGGTGGGCTTTCCCTTCTTCGGTCGTGTTGGTCCCATCGGGGTGGACTGCGAGTTCTCTTCTGGTGGCAAACCCGGGCGATGTGTCCTTTTTTCTCGCAATGCCGGCAGATGGAATCAAAAAATCGGCATTCTGACCTGGGGTGGTCGCCGCCGCAACCGGCACAGTTAGTCCTCGACCTACGACCTCTGCGGTTCCGTTGGTCACGCCCCGTCTGCAATCGATGTATGTCTTCTTCGTCTTCGGACGTGCTGGACGCAGAATGGAAATCGCCGTGGTGTGTGGTTGTTTCGTTTTTTAGGTCGGCTGACCTTGCCGGGTTGTTGTTTCCGCCGCGGTCCTTCGCGTCTGGTCTGTGCATGCTGTCGGCGGAAGTGCGGGTTGCTTCTGCGGCTGCGGCTGCGATGAGGGCGTCTGCTAGACTGATGTCGCCCTTAGCCATAAGCCGGCTCTGGAGCGCAGGGTCCCATAGGCCGAGCACGAATCGGTCTCTCAGGAGGCTGTTCAGGCCGTCAAATTCGCAGAGCCCCCCTAGGCGCCGCAGCTCGGCGACGAAGTCGCTCAGTTTTTCACCCGGTCTCTGGTCCCGCCGGTAGAATTCGTTGCGCCGGATCAGGATGGGGACCTCGGGGGCGTAATGTCGCCGAAGGATAGGTTCGAGGACGTCCCAATCCATGGCGGTTGCGTCGGCCGGCTTGGCCAATGCTTTGGCCATCTGGAAAACTTCGGTTCCGCAATGGGTGAGGAAAACGGCGCGTTTTAGCGGGCCCGAGGCGTCCTTCATTCCGGTGCACTCGAGGTACATGCGGAAACGGTCGGAGAACGATTCCCAGTCCTCGGTGGCGGGGTTGAAGGAGGCGGGCGGTGCGATTTTCGCCATTTCGGTGTTAAGTCTGGCTTTCGTCGGACACGGGGTTCGGTTCAGGGGCTGAATCCCATCCTCGTCGCCAGTGTCGTGTCCGCAAAAGACGCCAGGAGTCGGTGACTTCGTTAAATGCTCTTTATTGTGGAGCTAGGAACCGAACCGGCGAAAAGGAAAAAGCTCGCGGCTTTTATTCTTTTCGCCGCGGCGGCCGCGGCCAATGGCAGCATTTCAAGTCTCCCGCTCTTGGAACGAGCCAATCGCGGGAGACTCTCAACGAGCCAATCGGCGCGGCTCGCCTGGCCAATTAGAAATCCCCGCGCTTTAGCCAATCAAAGCGCGGGGATTTCGAGTATGTAAATGAAGGACAGAACATCATTAGCAGTTGGGGTAGGCTCTGTAAGTTCTGAGACATCCCTAAATTTGCAAGTCCTTGTCTATAAGTGGACTCTTGGTAAGAAATCAAGTTATCCTCTCTGATTCTAAGATAATACCTTTAAATCCTTTGTTCAACAAATGGCTGCGATCAGTTAGTCCTTTAGGTGGCAATTTCATATTCTAGGATGTTCATGTGCTATTTTTTCTTTAATTATTTTGCATGTTGCTCTACATATATAGAATGCCAATCCCCTATCTGTCCTGTTTCAGTCTTAGATGCTAATTATAAATGTATAAATACCCTTTTGCATACTCCAAATAATGTAAGTGAAATCTTTAATGATATGCTTTAAATTACTATTACTAGAGAAAATTGAATACGGCTGCAATGAAGCAGATATGTGTCTCTTACCACTTGGTATTAAGACCATATGTATGAGACTGGGATGAAAGGAAAAAAGATTCCTCTGGCAGCTGGATACCAATTGTCACCTTGAAAAGAAAATAAGAAAACGTGGAGAGAAATAAAGAGAAACTATACAGTTAAAAAACAGTGAATCCCAGAGGCAAAGAAATAAAAGAATCATCAAGGGATTTTGAAAACTATCGCAGTTGGTGGAATGAATTGGATTTGGAGGAGGTGGGAAGGAGGAGGAGGAGGAGGCACTTCAGAAACCTTGAGAAAAGCTTATGGATGCTCTCTCTTCAAAGAGTTTCTATGGTGTGGATTTAAACAGCACAAAACATCATTTTCTGCAAATAAACTACTGATGTTGATATAAAAAATATTATCTAAGGCTGAGAACTAAATTCCCAGATATAAAAACCATTCACTAATGTATAGATTTTGGCTCCAAATCCAATTTTCCTGGAAAAAAAACCCTTTTTTCATTTCTTCTCCTCACCTGTGATGTTCAAAACATGATATTGTAAAGGGGTTTTTAAAATTATAGTTATCACTTCCTATATTTCTATGAAAATAATGACAATAATAAGGAAATTCTTCTAGCTCCTCCTTCTTCCAGTGGTTTTAAATTTTAAACATATGGAATAGATATTTCTGCATATAACCACATCAAACTCATTAATTTTGAAATATCTACCTACCTGGCATATTGGGATTGTTTCTGGGAAACTGCTAACAAAATCACACAATCTCATTATTCCTATGCTGTCACTGCAGGAAGAGAGGCATAAAAACAAATAAGCTCTCACCAGTGCAGAAAGATTACACACATGTAACAAAAAGTCCATGACATTTCTAGGGGGAAATAGTCTAAAAATGACCCAAGTTGGTAGCCTGTAAAAATTCCCAAAGGAACTAAGTCTTTTTGGTCTTAGAAGTCCCATTAATATTAAAGTGCCATTCAGCACTTTCTCTAGAATCTACTATTCTCCCAACCTTGTCTTATTGAGCCCTTTTAAAAGAGGGAGAACCCAGGATGCTCCTTCGTTTCAATTTCCCAAAAGGTTTCTGAATCCCAAAAGTCACTTATCACCAGTGTGTAAAATAAAAATGGAAGGAATCTGTAGCCAAGATATTGATATGGAAATACAGTACTTGTCCAGAAAAATAATGATGGATATTTGGGAATGTTTGGAAATTAGAATGTTGCTAACATGATGAAAAATCAGCTTGCACCCAATCTGATAATTACAATTTATATAAATTGATGTTTTATATAGCCAACCTCCCATGGCACAGCATCTACTAATAACCCAGAATAATTGTTTCACTATCAAAACATATCAATCCTATTTTTTTTTAGAAACAAGAGTGATAACCCAGAACAGAGCTCCATTGTCCTTTATCACAATCAGAAATCTGGAATGAAATAATAGTCTTGCTTAAACTACCCCAGGTTTTTACATAGCATTAGTTCCAGTCACTGAAGTATGCCCAGAAGTTTTGTATATTATATTTCTATTGTGGACTGAATATGAAGTAATATCACAGTGCTTTCCATGTTCTCAAGAAGCCACTCATATAGTGATCATTGGGTGAAAAACTAATTTATTCAAACGCTAACAATAAAAAGAGCAAGAATTAATGGCTCTGTCACATAACCTCATCCTGTATCTGTTAGCCCAAACATTGATATGCCCACTTTTACATCATTCAATCACTATGCAATATGGATCTAAAGGATATGTAAGACAAACTGTTTTGCATAGATTGGGGCTCTGAGAAATTTCAGTAAATGGGTATCCAATAACAAAGATAAAAATCATAGGGTTTCCAGTGAATCCACATCAAAATCTTATATTTTGAGCATGCACTACAAATGTTATGAATATCATCCTTCTCAGATTTATTTTACATTCCAAGCAAAGAATTAGAGCTATTTAAATAAGGCTCTATTTTGTGTTTGTTCTCATTTTTTTTTTAATAAAAACCACTATTTTAATTTAAAGAAAAATGTATTTCCTGGCAAAAGCCATCCTTCAAAACAAATATAGATCTTTTAAAACATAATCTGTTGGGGAGGTGGAGTAATTCAAAAGTGACTATTGTAGATTCTAGAGAAAGCGCTGAATGGTACTTTAAGATTAGTGGGACCTCTAAGACCAAAAAGACTCAGTTCCTCTGGAAATTTTTACACACTACCAACTTGGGTCATTTTTAGACTATTTCCCCCTAGAAATGCCATGGACTTTTTGTTACATGTGTGTAATCTTTCTGCACTGGTGAGAGCTTATTTGTTTTTCTACCTCTCTTCTTGCAGTGACAGCATAGGAATAATGAGATTGTGTAATTTTGTCGCAGTTTCCCAGAAACAATCCCAATATGCCAGGTAGGTAGATATTTCAAAATTAATGAGTTGATATGGTTATATGCAGAAATATCTATTCCATATGTTTAAAATTTAAAACCACTGGAAGAAGGAGGAGCTAGAAGAATTTCCTTATTATTGTCATTATTTTCATAGAAATATAGGAAGTGATAACTGTAATTTTAAAAAACCCTTTACAATATTGTGTTTTGAACATCACAGGTGAGGAGAAGAAATGAAAAAAAAAAATTTTCCCAGGAAAATTGGATTTGGAGCCAAAATCTATACATTAGAGAATGGTTTTTATATCTGGGAATTTAGTTCTCAGCCTTAGACAATATTTTTTAAATCAACATCAGTAGTTTATTTGCAGAAAATGATTTTTTTTGCTGTTTAAATCCACACCATAGAAATTCTTTGAAGAGAGAGCATCCATAAGCTTTTCTATCTTAAAAGGATGTATACTATTGGGGGGGGGGGTAGAGTGATCATACCGGGCATACTGAGGGAACAAATACTTGAATTATTGCATGAAGGTCACCTGGGTATTGTCCGAATGAAGTCCCTGCCTAGGAGTTACGTATGGTGGCCAGGGATGGATATGGATATTGGGAAATGGGTAGCAATGTGCAAACGATGCCAAGAATCTAGACCTGCACCCCTTCTGCACCTGCACTTGACTGGGAAACACCTAGGGGCCCCTGGTCTAGAATACACATTGATTTTGCTGGACCAACTAAAGGACACACATTCTTAATAGTGGTAGACGCTTACTCAAATTGGCTAGAGGTAAGCATTATGCACTCAACCACAACAGAAGCTGTTATTAGACAACTAAGAAAGCTTTTTGCAATGCATGGGTTGCTGGATTTAGTTGTATCTGACAACGGACCACAATTCACTGCACTAACATTTGAGTGGTTCCCAGCTGAACAAGGCATAAGGCATGCTTTAACAGCACTGGGGCAGCTGGCTACAAACGGACAGGCGGAATGCATGGTCCATTATACTAAGGAACACTACACAAGCTAAAAACTGGAGAAATCCAGGAAAAAATATATAAATTACTAACGATACAGCACATTATGCCAAACACCACAACTAATAAAAGCCCAGCAGAACTATTAATGGGAAGAAAACTAAGATCTAGTCTAGATAGACTACACCCCACATATAGCACAGAAAAGCCAACAGACTCCTCCAGTAAGTGCCGTACATTTAAAACAGGGGACCTGGTCTATGCAAAAAACCTAACGGGGGAGCCATTATGGATACCAGCTAAAATAATCCAAGTAACAGGAGCCCGGTCATACAGGGTAGAGGCAGAGGACGGAAAGAGCTGGAGGAGACATATAGACCAACTCATATCAAGGGCCCTATTGAGAAACACTAACAATCAAAGGGAAGAAGGAGAAGAGCCCACACAAACACAGGAACCGAGTCAAACATTAAACCAAAATAACCAAACTAGAGGGAGGAGACCCCTCAAACACAAATGAGAGAGGGGAGGGGTAGACCCTCCACAAGCACGAGAAATAACAAAACAAACCCTAACAACAGCACAACAACCAATACCACCATTAACCCCAAGCGGAAATCGAAATCACATACGTGGAGAAGAAGAAAACTTTGGAAGACTGGAGCAGGCATCGGAAAACCATCACGAAGCCACTCCTGGCAGGAGCAGCTGAGCTGACTCAACCAGCCCGGAAAAGCCAGGCGGGAGCGGCATGGCTGACTCCACCTTCCAGGAGGTTCCATGGAAGAGGATGGGAGGAACAGCGAACACTCCGAAGATAACACCATGACTGAATTGCGCAGGTCCAGTAGAAACCATAAAAGCCCCACCTATTTACGTGACTATGTAACTTGGGGATGGCCTGATTGGTTGGACTGGACCACATAGGTAGGGGTGTTGTATATTTGAATATTTGAATATTCCATTCTTATTGCTCTGGCCAGACGGCGGGAAACTTGAATAGCCGTCATTGGCCGAGAGCCGCGAGCAGCCGCTATAAAAGAGATTGCCGCAGCTCTGTTGTTGTTCAGTTCCAGAGAGAGAATTAAAAGCAACTAAAGATTAACTGGTCTTGAGTCGTCTTTCCCACAACATAACAGGAACCGTGCAGGTATACAGCAGATGTATGTCTCAAGCCTCTTCCCTGTGGTCTTCAGAGCTTCCTCTGATATACAGCTGCATTTCAAGGGTTCAAATGTGGTTTTCCTCCTGTTTTTAGGAAGAAACTGCACATTTGGAATAGGCTTTAATTAATTTAAAAAAAAAAAAATTTTTAGAAACACAGAGAGAAAAGGCCCCAACTAGAAGAATAGGAATGCTCTGTGCCTGTTTAAATGTTTGAGGCAGCCCTCTCCATTTTGTATTATTGGCCCACCTTCTGTCAGCCCTACCCCCAACAAGGAAAACCAAATGTGGAAACTATAGTCATGCATGTTAATGCTACTTCTATTATAAGGTTATAGTAACAGAATCTTAAAGGTCTAAAAGCACTTCTCCTTCACTCCCTTTTTCTCCATGAGAACTAGGGAGGATCTTTTCTGAGACACTTTCCCAAAGTACTTCTCTGTCCCAGTCTCAATTTTTATCTGACATTGTGTTGGTTGTGCTCTTTCTTCTGTCCTTCAAGATTATTCTTTCTGTCCATTACATTGCCACTGCAATTCTCAACCTCCACATTCTCTATATGTTCTCCAGCCATTAATATTTCCTGCCTATTTTGTACTGCCTAGTTTTCTGTTAAATGCCACCCAACTGCAAGCCGATGAGTTGGGACAGGAGTGTAAAGTGGGGACAGCCTCTGGCAGGCAATCTGCTGCCCAGAGTTCATTTATCTAGGTCTGATGCAAATAGGAAACCCAATGTGCAGCAATGGATGTGATTATGGCAGGAAAGTTTTCACATTCTCCATGCGCAGGAGAAAACTGTGTATGAGGTACTTCCTTAACAGTTGGTTTATATGATGCATAATCGTTCTACTTATTACAAATATTGAAAATGTCACCCGCAAGAAGTTGGCAGAATGAACCCACAATTGTTCAAGGGTTCAAGTGGCAATTGCAGTCATGGTATTTGGTGGGGCAAAGCCATAATTAGCCTAGGATTGAATTGGCATCTCATGAAGCATATAGCCTCTGCACAGGGCTGCCAACCTTGAGTGATAGTTCGGAGTGAGACACTGCGAGGGAGCGAAGCGACTGAGGGGGGGGATGGTGTGGAAGGGGGGTATCCCCCCTTCCACGGTAGGGAGCTTTGACAATTTTACATTTTAAATGGTGCAATCTGATGCATACTTTAGTCATGATTTGGACATATACATACATACATACATGCAAGCAGCACCAATGTACTTGAACCGGATTTGTAAGATATTAATAATGCAGTTCACTGACCATGAATAATTGAAGTTCCTGACTTGTAACTGCAGTATTCTACCTCAACTGACTTTATTAGCTTAGTGATGTACTATAGACCACTATAGGATGAATTCAATGTGCAACAAAAAGACAAAAACCCGAAACAACTACAGAGATAATGCAAATACATCAATGGGTATTCTTCTTTCTGTATCAAATACCATACTACATGCCAATATCAAATGCTATAGTCTCAGTCTTTAATTATATACTAACTTGTTGACTGAAATAGGGGTTCATAATTTCAGACATGTATAAACTAAACATTTAATCAAATAATGAGTGCTTCATATAAATATACATATTGTTAACTGTAAAACTCATCTACTGTATTCTGAAGCTTGAGCACAGTGAGGAAACAGTATATTATTTATTGGGTAAGTTTAGATTCTGAACTTAATGGTCTTACTGCTCTTTGGATGGTAAATTGTGTTAAGATTAGAATATGTTCTAGTTGAGTCAGGGCTATCCCAATTTGGGGCTGAGAAGCCTACTGGCATCAAAAAAAGTCCTTATTGAGTCCTTATCTAAGGGTTTGAAAATATGATAATAATGTAGTACAGTCCTGTCGATCTGGTGCATGGAGACCTAGGATTTAAACTCAAAGGAGAAAGAGGAAAAAGTGATTCCTTCATCCACTGCCAGAGATGTAATCCTGTCAGTCCTCCAACCTTTCTATTAAGTATTTTGCAAAAAAGCTGCCCAGCCCCTTTATAGATCAGCCTGGCGCGCTTCTCGCCTTGCTGGTTTGGGAAGACTCTTTTGGATCAGCTAAAAGAGAGCATAAGGCGTGTAAAGGGGTGGTAATAATAATTATAATAATAATAAAATTTAAAATAATAATAATTTTATTCAGAGTTGTGTTGGATCTCTTTTTTTGGGGGGGGGGGGTTGTCCCATTCTTTCTTGGTGTTCTTTCTGTCCTTTTTGCTTTTTTAAATGGTCTTTCTCCCCTGGGTCAGAAATCCAGCCAGAGAAAATAAAGAAACATCACCAAAGATTTAAACACCAAAGGGTTAAATGGAAGCCACTCCGTTGGCTTTGCTTACCATTGTTATTACTGGCCGAGGCTGTAAAGAGGCTTTGCCAGCCCCCTCGTGTCCTTCTTTGGAAAGCCTAGGGCAGCTGGCTTGTCCCAGAGGACATTGCAGAGAGGGAGAGGGCGGGGCAAAGTGGCTGCGAGCGCCCCGGGCGGCGAAGAAGCCTCCTGCTCTTCGCTTTCCTGAAGCGAAAATGATCGGCATCGTGACAGTTACGGGATGCCGGCAGAAGGATTAAGGCGGGAAAAGAGGCGCGGTGGGGTGGCTGGGCAGGGCGGGGTGGCTGGGCAGGGCGGGGCGGCGCTGGGAGCTCATCCTTCTCCTAAGCTAAGGGGAATATTCGGAATATAATCAGAGAATGTAGGGATATTTTTGTACATTCCATGATTTTGGGGGTTTAGCGTGAGATTTTGTTTATCAGAGTGAGACAGTCAAAATTGATTGAATTGCGTGAGTCTCACGCTGATTGCGTGAGAGTTGGCAGCCCTGTCTGCAGTATTGGGCTTCCTTATTTACATCCATAACTTTCAAATATCAAATATCTTTTCAACCTATTATGTTGGAGAAAAAAGAAGAGAGACATTTGGATCTACAAAGGTGAAATCCTTTACAGAAGTATTTGCTGGCTCATTCAGGACTTTAAAACTTGAGGCCTGAACTTTCTGACATTCAAGGAGCCTGAATAAATTCTGGCAATTTCAAGTTTTTGCATCTCTGAAATAACATAGCCTTCATTATTTTCCCCTTCACTGCTTCTGAGCAGAGAAAATTTAGGTCAGTGTTGAGGCTGAGTTACTGCTGATAACTGTCAACAAATAAATCTCTGCCCCATATTTCATTCTTTATGAAAAATAAATGAGCATAGGGCATGGAAATTGACAATCTCTCTGAAACAAAATCTGTAGCAAGCCTATTTGCATTTTGAAATTACTTTTGAAGAAACAGTAATGGGCTTTCCACACCAAGGATGAGACATGGAGGATGGAATTAGGGCCTAGGCCACCAGAATTTTTCCTGAACCTTCATTCGATAACATTGTGTTCCAGCTTCAAAATGCAGTGCTCACTAAGGTGAGCTCAGGACCAAAATGCACTTACATCACCTCATTAGTCAACAGCAAATGTGTGAACTGATCCCATCCCAAGTACTAGCTGACTTAACATTTAAGGGCAGTCTATAACTTTTTGTTTGCAATGAGTGTTTCTCTTTATTTCTGATTTACCATTGGATGCAGCTGACAATTGATAGACATATGTATCTGAAATGGTTCTAGACCAATATAAAACTTTGTGTCCTTTTCAATGAGCCAAAAACAAAAAATATAAAAACAACTGTTTTACTCCATCTTCTACAATGCTACTGGGAAGTCACTTTGCATTGGTAAGACAATTGATTTTATTTATCACTAAAATTCTGATTCCTGGATGGTCAAACCATATATTATATGTTGACAACCAAAACTGAATCCTACTAATATCAGAGAGAAAGTTAATTATATATTTATAAATGAGAATAAATAAACAAATGCAACACGATTGTTTACTCATCTTATTTTTTCCAACTTGAGTATAATGTAATTAAGCAAGATTGAAATATCATCATTCATTTCCAATGTGCACTGGCATGTCATTAATTGGTATTAATCAGGAAATTGCTGTATAAATACAAAGACTATAGGGACCTATATATGGCTCATTACACTAATATAGCTTAAGAAATTGATTGAACTTTCACCTGCTATCTATGAACACTAAAATAATAACTGATTAAAATTCTACTAGTTACTTTTAGGTCACTTTGCATGTTCTGAGAAATAATGCCCCACTAATTATTAATCATCTCACAACCCTGGGAGTGTATAAAGACACAATAGGGCATTTTTCCTATATCCAAATGGGTCACTTCCACATACACACAGCATTTAGTTTTGTGCAGAATAAATGCACAAGCACTCCTATCTCTATTGAACAGTAATGCTGATGTACCCATTTGTAACACTGCCTTAGTAGCTACACAGAGCAGGATCACGCTGTTGTGTCTTCGGAAATGATGCCAGGAGTCGGTGACTTTGTATCAAGCTCTTTTATTGATGTGGGAACCGAACTGGCGCTATAGGAAAACTTCGCGGCTTTTATTTCTTTAGCCGCTGCGGCTGCGGCCAATGGCACCGCTTTGAATCTCCCGCGATTCAAATAGACCAATCGCGGGAGATTCCTAGCGAGCCAATCGGCGCGGCTCGCCTAGCCAATCAGAGTGCCCCGCGCTTTGGCCAATCAAAGCGCGGGGATCTCAAGAATGCTAATGAGGGGACAGAACACACGCAATTGCTGTTTTTAATTTCCCTAATGTCTTGGAGCCTCACTACATTTGTTGTTCCACAGGTCTATGGGAAATTCAAAATGGTTATTCATAGCAAGTTCACACAGAAATCCCCTCGCAAATCTATTGGATTTTACTGGAATACAAAAGTCTCATCAGCTACTCAAGCACACCCTTAAGTCTGGCCCTCCTATAGCATAAGAAATGAGTCTAGGGATCAATCCTATCAATATTTTTATTAAACTATTGAGATCACAGTACCAATGAGTGGATGAGTACTTTGTTCCATTTGATTTTATAATTCATAATTCATTTCTTAAACGGCATGGACATTTGCTTCTTAAACCGCATGGAAAGTGAATTAAAAATAGAAATAGAGAAACTATAACTGAAGTGTAACTAGCCCATTCTATTATTACAATTCTATGTCTAATCCACCACCTTTTATCAGTTGATACTCTGGGATCTCTTGAGATCTATACAGGAAGTAAGATCCTGCCAATCATTGCATCCAGACTATAAAACCTTAAATGATGAATACTTTAATGATGAAAGGTCCTCCAGTTTTAGCCAAATGATGTCCCCTAAAATCTTCTGCACTAAAGGAATCAATCCCTCTCCCATCATAATTTGAACACTGCTTCCCTCAAACGTTTGTTTAGCTCTTTCACCTTTGGTAAAACAGCATGAAAGCTTTTGATTGTTTCAGAAATATTTGTTTAACCAGAAGGCTCAAACCCAAAAGGCTACCATAATTTTTTGCTGTGACCTTCAAAGCCTCTCTGCTGAATGTTTCTACTGAAATGTTATTTTAATATGGCAGAAAGTGGAAAATATCAAATACTTGGGCAGTGATTAAATATTAATGTTAACAGTTGTGAAAGAAAGAAAGAAAGCTAGATGAAAAGAGGTAAGTTCTTAAATAATAGGAGACAAGCAGTTTAGTACACTTCTTAAGAAGAGTGTTTCCCTGCCTGGGAAGCATACAGGAGAAGGCCTTCCTTGATAGTCAAGTTTCTAAATGGAGGCACCTTCAGGAGACCTTCTCTTGAGGATCTGAGTTCATAGCGTGAATGACAATTCCAACAAGAGCCAGATCCTAAGCAGGGGTGGGATTCAAATTTTTTAACAACTGGTTCTGTAGGCGTGGCTTGGTGGGTGTGGCTTGGTGGTCATGTGACTGGATGGATGTAGCTGGGTAGTCATGTAACTGGGTTGGCATGGCTAGCTGATCATGTGACTGGGTGGGTCAAAATAGAGAAACTCACTTTAACAATGCTCTTGGAGCAGTGGGTTGGACTTGATGACCACCAAGATCCCTTCCAGCCCTGGACTGCTGTACTGTTTCAAAGGATCCTCTGAAGCTGCATCTAGTACCAGGATTTGTGTTCCTTCCTTCCTCTCCTTTTTCTCTCCCTCCCTCTATCCATCCATTCATCCATATCTCATTCACTTTCCCTTCCCTCTTTCTCCCTTCCCTGTCTTTCTTTCTTTCTCTCTTCCCTCTCACCGCTTCTTTCTTTCCTTTCTCTTTCTTTCTTTCTCCCTCCCTCCCTCTTTCTTTCTTTTTTCTTCCTTCCTTCCTTCCCTTTCTTTCTCCCTCTTTCTTTCTTTCTCTCTTCCCTCCCTCTCTCTTTCTTTCTTTCTCTTTCTTTCTCCCATCCCTCCCTCCTTCTTTCTTTCTTTCTTTCTTTCTTTCTTTCTTTCTTTCTTTCTTTCTTTCTTTCTTTCTTTCTTTCTTTCTTTCTTCGCACCCCCCTGAGCCCCTTTTTGGGCCTAACAAGCCTTCATGGAGCCTCCTAGGAGAAAAATGGAGTATGAGGGAAGCCACCACACCACTACCCAATACCCTATTTTGGGCCTAGGAAGCATCCCTGAAAGCCAAAATGGGGCGTAGGGGGGCTGCTGCACCCCCAGTGCCCCATTTTGGGCCTAGCAAACCTCCCTGTATTTACCTGGGAGCCAGAATCAGGCATGTAGGGACTCCTGGGAGGGGGGGAGGGGTGAGGAGGGGCCAGCTGATCTTCAGAACTACCAGTTCAACAAACTGGATGTAAAATTAACATTCCGTTTGTCCGAACCAGCCTGAACCGGCTGAATCCCACCCCTGGTCCTAAGTTATTTAGGGCTTTACAAGTCAATGTATGTTGATGTTTTGAATATATACTGCTCAAAAAAATAAAGGGAACACTTAAAAAACACAATGTAACTCCAAGTCAATCACACTTCTGTGAAATCAAACTGTCCACTAAGGTAGCAACACTGATTGACAATCAATTTCACATGCTGTTGTGCAAAAGGAATAGACAACAGGTGGAAAGCAGAGGCAGTTAGCAAGACATCCCCAATAAAGGAGTGGTTCCGCAGGTGGTGACCATAGACCACTTCTCAGTTCCTATGCTTTCTGGGCCGATGGTTTGGTCACTTTTGAATGCTGGTGGTGCTTTCACTCTAGTGGTAGCATGAGACGGAGTCTATAACCCACACAAGTGGCTCAGGTAGTGCAGCTCATCCAGGATGGCACATCAATGCGAGCTGTGGCAAGAAGGTTTGCTGTGTCTGTCAGCGTAGTGTCCAGAGCATGGAGGCGCTACGAGGAGACAGGCCAGTCCATCAGGAGACGTGGAGGAGGCCGTAGGAGGGCAACAACCCAGCATCAGGACCGCTACCTCCACCTTTGTGCAAGGAGGGACAGGAGGAGCACTGCCAGAGCCCTGCAAAATGACCTCCAGCAGACCACAAATGTGCATGTGGCTGCTCAAAAGGTCAGAAACAGACTCCATGAGGGTGGTATGAGGGCCCAATGCCCACAGGTGGGGGTTGTGCTTACAGCCCAACACCATGCAGGATGTTTGGCACTTGCCAGAGAACACCAAGATTGGCAAATTCGCCACTGGCACCCTGTGCTCTTCACAGATGAAAGTAGGTTCACACTGAGCACATGTGACAGACGTGACAAGGTCTGGAGACGTTCTGCTGCCTGCAATGACTGGTTTGGCAGTGGGTCAGTAATGGTGTGGGGTGGCATTTCTTTAGGGGGCTGCCCAGCCCTCCATGTGCTTGCCAGAGGTAGCCTGTCTGCCATTAGGTACCGAGAGGAGATTCTCAGACCCCTTATGAGACCATATGCTGGTGCAGTTGGCCCTGGGTTCCTCCTAATGCACGACAATGCTAGACCTCATGTGGCTGGAGTGTTTCAGCAGTTCCTGCAAGACAAAGGCATTGATGCTATGGACTGGCCCACCCATTCCCCAGACCTGAATCCAGTTGAGCACATCTGGGACATCATGTCTCGCTCCATTCACCAACGCCACATTGCACCACAGACTGTCCAGAAGTTGGGGGATGCTTTAGTCCAGGTATGGGAGAAGATCCCTCAGGAGACCATCCGCCACCTCATCAGGAGCATGCCTAGGCATTGTAGGGAGGTCATATAGGCACGTGGAGGCCACACACACACTACTGAGCCTCATTTTGACTTCTTTTAAGGACATTACATCAAAGTTGGATCAGTCTGTAGTGTTTTTTTCCACTTTAATTTTGAGTGTAACTCCAAATCCAGACCTCCATGGGTTGCTAAATTTGATTTCCATTGATAATTTTTGTGTGATTTTGTTGTCACCGCATTCAACTATGCAATGAACAAAGTATTTACTAAGAATATTTCATTCATTCAGATCTAGGATGTCTTATTTTTGTGTTCCCTTTATTTTTTTGAGCAGTGTATTTTCAGAACCATTCTCTAATACAAGTTATATGGATGGTGCACTTCAGTTGAATTTCTTGGTCCATCTTTCTTTATAACCTTCCTAGATAACAGTTCCATTCTTTGGTTGAATCCTTCCAAAGAGTAAGGGTGGTCTGATTAATCAAACTAACACATACATAGACTCCCTTACAATTATCCATTTCACATATTGTATTAGTTGCCCAGCAGAAAAGGGTAAACATTCCCGAGCACAGAGAGTGGATTATGATAAGATATAAAACAGATTGAGATAAACAAACGCAGTAGAAGAATGGCTAGCTATCTCTGGCAATGTTTGTAGTACAAAGGCAGCCATTAAAAATCCATCTGCTTATCTTATATGATAGCTTCTTTAGCTACTCTAATGTTTTCAGAAGACTATCTCAGGGCTGCATATGGCTAAAATGCACTTGATTCAAGCAGTCCTTCTTGATGTGTTTGATCAAAGCTCTGGCTCATTGGCTTTGAAAACTCACAGTTGATCTTCCTCAATATCTCTAAACAGTTGCTCAAGGCATTGCATAAATGTAACAGCTCAAGATGTTGTGGCATGAAGCTTCAGTTTCTTTGAAGATAAAATTCTGCTCTAACAAAAGAAAGCACTTCCCTCTTTTTTTCAGAAGAGAAAAAGTGGTTGCTTTCACAAATGCAAAGAATAGATCTATTCATGGTTGTTGCTTAATATCGCCTGTGCTCATCTTTATGCAAACAGAACATACAGTATGCATTTCAGTTTTAAAAAGAAAAGTCAATAGACATTTTCCTCTAGAACTTCACATTATAATATGAATCAACTGATTATTGTTTTTTCAGAATGCAAAATATTAAGATCAGTTTGCCCCTGCTGTGCTAATCAAAGACTTTCAAATTGCTGAATTAGCATATATTTATTTGAATTAAAGATTTTCTACCAATAACATTAGCCTTTCTGATTTGAGGTTCAGACATTCCGTATTTTCTTCTGTGGATATGGATAATATTCATGGCAAATATTGAAGAAAGGAAATCACAAGAGCTGCCAGGTGTTAAGGGTTTATCCTATAAACAAGGAGACTGTGAGTTCTAGCCCCACTTTAGGAATGAAAAACCCTAGGTGACCTTCATACCAATTTACTTCACAGTATTGTTGCTATGAAGTATTGTTCAAAGTAAATATGAGTGCTTCATAATGGTCACCATAAACTTTGCATACAAACAATAAAATATAACTAATGATGCAGAAGGAACCATATATTTGACCTTTCATCATATCATTAAGTCAATTCACACAAAACTGAAAACTACAGCTTTCTGTTATGAACATATAAGATGGGGAACTTTGTCTATCACATTTCAATCCCCTCTCCTTGCATATATGCCAAAGTTCCGACTGACAAACCCAAATGAATCACCACTCTGAGACTTTTAGTTTCCTCAAAGTACTACTTTATTGAGTACATCATTTCAGCACGTATGATATTAAAACCAGCTGTGGCTATTTCCCACGCTTTCAGTACAATTAAAGATTAGACAACTCCCTCCCTGCTTGTCATAGGTCACGTTGTACAGTTAGGTGTTCTGACATCTTGATAACCTCTTCCAATCTGTGGCCAGCACCTGTTGGGATGACCCTGGTTCCCATGAGATAGAAAGTTGTTGATGTCTGATCTGACATCCTAAAGCTCCCTCCTCTCCCCAGAAAAGGGTGCCAAGCTGAGAAATGGAGAAAATTGGCTGTGATGGGCCTGATCCATTTTGAAGTTGACAATATATTTGTCACATGATAGGGAGTCATGATCCTCAGTCAAACTCCTAAATTTGTGGTGAAATTAATGATCTTTCTTAGATTGAACAATCTTGCTAACACTTCTTAGCATTGCCACCCCTGGCTTACTGAATTCAACTGTATTCTTCCACAACATTTCAGCTGCTAGGAGTTTCCACTCAGAGCTCTCCAGCATACTATCTGGAATATGAAATTTGTTTTGCCTTTCCTTGAATTTTTCCTGCACCTTATACTATTTACATTGGCTGCAATTTCAGCAAAATCTTAACTCTTCTTAGAACAGTTGTGTGAGGCCTGAAAAGCATCTAATTGAGCATTTAACCTGGGACTGGCCAGTAAGTAACAGCAAAGTTTGAGAATGTTGGAAATAGAAAAGATATATAAGGGGTGTCAAAATCGATTTCATTGAGGGGTAAAGTGGGCATGGCCAGGGTGGGCATGGCCAGCTTGACATTACTTGAGTCCAGGTCGCCTGTAGAGGCCCAAGCATTGTGCTAGAGAAAACAGGCTCCCGAGCTCCATTTTCGGCTTCAACGGCCTCCTGCAACCCTCTGCCAGTGAAAACAGTGATTCTCCCGAGCTCTGTTTTTGCTGGCAGAGGCACCACAGGCTGGTCCTTTGCTGTTTCCAGGGCAGCCCCATGGGCCTGATCTAAGCACTCCACAGCCAGATCTGGCCCCCAGGCCTTGAGTTTGACACCCCCAATTCACTGAGCACAGATGTCACATGCATGTAAAAAGGGAGCAGGAGAGAAGACATATAGATCATGGTTTATTTTCAAGGTAGAAAATGATGTTTTTCAATTATAGATAAATAGATCTTCTTCCAAGGACCACCAAGATTTTCAATTTATCGAGAATAAAGAAACATCTCATCCAAGACTTCATAAGAATTGCCTTAGCTTTGAAGCTCTTAAATGGATTGCTTCCTCGCAAATGGTTTACTTTTACCTTGTTTTCAACTCCTATTCCTGCACAAAATCACTGATATGAGAAACTACTTTCTCTCATCATGGTTATTGTTGTGAATGCATAAGGTTTAATAAAGTTATCTTGAGCTTGGAGTCAAGTGCAGGGTTCTGGCCCTGCACTTCTGATTGGCTGTTAATGGCAGGATCGGATTGGCCCATTCCGGGGGATCTGATTGGCCATTAACGGAGCGTTCATATTGGTTAAGGGAGCTAGCGCTCCTGGATTGTTATTGGTTAAATAGTTATTGGGTTGCCTATATAAGGAGGGCTATAACTGCCATTGAGTTTGAGCTGTCGCCATGTAAATAAAGAGTTGAAGTTCACGGTTCCAGAGGCTCGTCTCCATTCTTTCTCGCCCATGCTCCAAACTTAACAGTTATCCCACATTTCTTTCTTGTTCCCATTTCCATGAGTATGCTTGTAGTGGGCTCTGCAGAAATGTGTCTAAAGGAATTCTCTGAAAATAATAGCGCTCTGAATCATTAGGCATTAGTATCCAATAGTTGAGATATTTATTTTAGGTATACATATACTTGAGGGAGCACAGTAAAATGTGTATAACACATTTCTCATTATACCTCCTGGTACTGTGAGTGGGATTGTCAAAGGCCTTTTCAGCTCAGCTGCTGCCAACACTGCCACTCCTCCTTCCCTTGCCCATAATTGCTAAAAGAAGTAAATGGTGCTTCAGTTTTGACAGAGCAATCAACTGTAAATATTCTTTTTTTAATTACGCACTAATGAAACTTCAGAAGATAAGGACTTGACCTTTACAGGATTCCCACCAATCCAGAGAAAACATTTCGCATGTTCATTAGTTCACTTGAGAGAAGCTTGTAGAGCTTAAATGCCAATGGAGCATCTGAAATATCAAGTTTACACAGCTGCTAAAGGAGGTTAACACTGATCTGTGATAGCAAAGTACAGAGTTTAACAGCAAAACTGTTAAGTTCTGTGAGTGGCCCAAGAAGCGGAGACGAGTCGATGAACAGTGAACTTCAACTCTTTATTTAACATGGTGCAACTGCTCTCTGAACGGCCACAACAGCCCCCTTTATATAGGCAAGCTCTTGGGTATTTAGCCAATGAAAACGCAGGAGCATTAGCTCTTTTTAACCAATGAGAAGGGCTCGTTAATAGCCAATCAGATTCTCCTGAACAGACCAATCCGATATTGCTATTATCGGCCAATCAGAAATGCAGGGCCAGAACCCTGCACTTTGCTTTAAGGTTTCAACAAACTTTATTCAAGCACTTTTATTAAATTCACAACAAAAACAAAAATGGGGATCAAATTATCATCCCAGCTGTTGATGTGCATGCCATTTGCCCTCTAGTTTGAATATTGGGATTTTGGGAGTTGAGTGGCTCTTCACCAGAACAATGACCATCACCTTTGATGAATGTGATAGACTCTCAGACTTGGGAAGGATTGCAAAAGTCATCTGGCTGTTTGAAACTGTTCTATGTATAATACTGGGAAAACAAACTAAAAACCAGCAAAGAGGAATATGTGCCTTTTCTTCTTCCCTTAACTCCCTTATTTCAGTTTCACAACCCTGTGAAGCAGACTAGTTAAAAGAAGTGATTTGCTCAAGATCACTCACTGTTAGCTAATCAGATTCCATTCTGAATTCTTATCTAACATTATACACATTTGCCCTCTGAATGTTCAAAATGACTTTTTTTGTAACAAACAGGCATTATGATGGTTTTGAGAAGAATAAATATATGAAATCAAACTTAAATTTGCTTCATCTCAGCTTTTTTTAAAAAGGACATTTTCCTGTGCATTTTTCCAGTGCATGGCATTTTATAAGCAATTGTCTCTAATACACATTTTTGCATATTGTTGTCATCCACATGCATTGCTCTTTGTGCATTTTCCCACAATATATGTATTTCTGTACACGGTGCTTTGTTTGGGAAACCATATACCAAATCTGAGAAAGTATGTGTTAAGTTTGAGCATGGGCGAGAAAGAATGGAGACAAGTTTCTGAACGGTGAACTTCAGCTCTTTATTTACATCGTGACTTGCTTATTTAATATCAGTAAAACCCGCCTTATATAGGCAAACCTTGTAACGTTTAACCAATAACAAGCTAGGAACGCTAGATTTTATAACCAATAAGAACTCTCTGTTAAGGGCCAATTGGATTCCCCGGAACGGCCACTTAACAGTCAATCAGAAGTGCAGGGCCAGAACCCTACACTTACTCCAAGCTCATACTTTATTAATTATATTGCATACACAACACCCCTTCCCCCTGGTTCCTTAGTTCAGGGCGCAGTTACATAGTCCCTTAAATAGGACGGTTGTCTTTTTTAGTCTTTGATTTTCGTTGTATCGGCTGGTTGCAATCTCGCTGAGGTAGATCGTTGTCTGGCAGTGGGGCTGTCTCTGGTTCAGAGTTCACTTCTATGTCGTTGCCCACATTTTCCTCGATTCCCTAAGGTGCAAACGTTTCTCCCTCCGGCTCCACTTCCTGAGTTTTAATTAAATCGTCGTTTCCTTCGAACGGGTTTCCTAGGGCTTCATCTTCTTTCGTACCTCCCCCCCTAGTTTGGTCATAGGGGAGTTGCGAATTGGCCGCTGCAAGCCGCGACCGTAATTGGTCGATATGCCGTTTTCAAAGTTTATCATCAAGGCATTGCACGAAGTAGGATCTAGGGCCAGTTACACGTACTACTGTCGCTTCCACCCACAACGGGTCGTCCGATAGGTTTTTTGCATAAACCAGGTCTCCTACCTGGAAGGTGCGACAGTGGCCGCTGGATCCTAGTGGTTTCTCTGGTTCATACGCAGGGTGCAACTGGTCAAGGTGGGAGCGGAGCTTCCGTCCCATTAGCAGTTCAGCGAGAGTTTTGTTGGTGACGCTATGTGGGGTGATGTGTTGCAGAAAGAGGATTTGGTTGACCTTGTCGTCAATGTTGTCGTAGTCTACCTTTTGCAAGGTTTTCTTCACAAATTGAACCATGCATTCTGCTCAGCCATTGCTCGCAGGGTAAGCAGGCGAGGTGAGCGCATGGCGGATGCCGCGGTCAGCGAGGTACTGCTCGAACGCTAGTGCAGTAAATTGTGGGCCGTTATCGGATACGAGGACGTCTGGTAATCCGTGGGTTGCAAAGAGTCTGTTTAGAATCTTGATGACCGCCTCGAAGGTCGTAGTCATCATGCGATGAATTTCGAGCCAATTGGAGTAGGCATCGATGGTAAGCAGGAAGGTGTGGCCCTTGGTTGGCCCTGCAAAGTCCAGGTGAATTCGGGACCAGGGTCCACATGGTGTCTCCCCTTCAGTAGGCATGGCTTTTGGTGGGGCGTTGCTGACTTCTTGGCATTTGGGACAAGCTTTAACCCACTGTTCGATTTGCTTGTCAATGCCTGGCCACCATGCGTAGCTTCATGTAAAGGCTTTCATTCACACGATGCCACGATGGCCATCATGCAAAGTTCTCAGCAGTGCTTTTCAGAGCCATTCTGGAATAACGACTCTATCACCCCAGATGACACAGCCTTTCTGGGAGAAGAGTTCGGTCTGTCGAGTTTTGAATGGTGTGAAGTCATCTGATAACTGGTCCAATGGCCATCCGCATTCTACCCAGCCTAGGACGCGTGCTAGGGTGTGGTCGTGTTTGGTTTCTCTCACGATATCTCGGGCGGTCAGTGGCGGTGAGTTGAGCGCTTCGATTTGCAACGTGGTTACCGTTGGTGCCGGATCGTCGAGAGTCTCTGGAAGCGGTGCTCGGCTCAATGCGTCAGCATGGGGAATGGCCTTCCCCGGGCGGTATTGCAGCCGATAAGTTATAAGCAGCGAAGAATTCTGACCATCGGGTCATCCTAGGGGATAATATGTAGGGAGTCGGCTTATCTCCGGCTATTATCCCCAATAACGGCTTGTGGTCAGTCATAATAATAAAAACCCTACCATACACGTATTCATGAAATATTTCACAATTGTGAGGGCTTCTTTATCAATTTGTCCATAGTTCTGCTCTGTTTTTGAAAGAGTCTTTGAAAAATATGCAACAGGGGCTTCGTTCCCATTAGGCAGTACGTGGCTCAAAATGGCGCCCACCCCAAAAGGCGATGCATCACTAACGGCAAAGTCTCATTATACTGCATGAGTACAGAGTCAGAAGTGAGCAGTTTTTTAACATTTCGGAACGCCTGTTCTTCACGGTAACCCCATAACCAAATTGCTTTTTTATCTAACAATCGGTGTAACGGTTCAGCGACAGTTGCTTTGTGCGGTAAAAATACATTATAAAAATTGATGAGGCCTAGGAATGCCTGGAGATTGGCCTTGTTTCTTGGCCTGGGAGCGTTTTTGATCACTTTTAATTTACTTTCGGTAGGGTAAATGCCCTGGCTATCAATCAGGTACCCTAAAAACTCAACACTGTCAGTACACAATTTACATTTGGTTTTTTTAACCTTAAGGCCAGCCTCTTGGAATTTTTTTAGGACTAATTTTAACCAGTCCTGTAAGATTTTTTTTGTAGGGGCTGCAATTAATACATCGTCAAAATAGGGGACCACGCCCTTAATCCCTTGCATAAGGCTCTGAAAAATCCCCGGGGCTACACTTACTCCGAATTGCAGCCGGGTACATTTAAAGGCACCTCGGTGCGTTACAATAGTTTGGGCCTGTGCCGTTTTTTCATCTACTGGTAATTGCTGATATGCCTGAGCTAAATCCAATTTAGCGAAAACTTTCCCGCCCCCCAGGGAATGGAGGAGGTGCTGCACCACCGGAACTGGATACGCGTTCTGCTGCAGGGCATGGTTCAAAGTGGCCCGGTAGTCCCCACAAATTTGGATCGACCCATCTGGCTTAAGGGGTGTTACAATAGGGGTTTCCCACGGGGATTGATCAATGGGTTCCAACACCCCCTGAGCTATCAGTTTGTCGAGTTGTTTGTCGATTTTCGATTTTAAGGCAAACGGAACTCGACGGGGCTTTAGGCGAATGGGAGCTATTTTTGGATCTAAGCTGAATGAGATCAGGGTCCCCTTGTACTCGCCTAAGCTGTCCGCGAAGAAATCCCTGAACTCAGAGATAAGATCTTCCTCCCAGTCACAGCCACCGACTTGGTTTACACCGGCCACTTCAATGCCGAGTGGCGCGAACCATTGGAGGCCCAGTAGGCTAGGCCTATCTCTATCGATGACCATTAAAGGTAATTATGCTGTGTGCTTCTTGAAAGAGACTCGGACTCGGCAGGACCCGACAACGGGGATTCGATTCCCCTGGTAGTCCTTGAGGATGAGGCATTGGAAATGGAGATCTTGGCATTGAATTGTGGGGATGAGTTGCTTGAGTGTCTTCCATGACACCATTGAGAGGGACGATCCTGAGTCGACCTCCATGTGGCAAGGCTGGTTCTCGATGGCTACCATGACTTGGATTTTCTTAGTGTCCAAGGCTGAGGCGTGACCGATAGTGATAGTATGGTGAGCCTCTTCCCTCTGCAAAGCTCGATTTCTGTAGGAGTGGTTTACTGGCTCTCGCCTTACAGGACGGTTTCCTGTCGATTAGCGATAGTTAGCCCCTTTTGAGGCCTGGCTGGGTCCTGGCAAGCTGCGGCAGATCCGTCCGATGTGGCCTTGTTTCCCGCACTCATGGCAGAGTGCGTCGTGGAATCTGCATTTGGATCTGGCATGGTTGGCTCCACAGCCAGCACAAGGGCGTAAGGGCTACGGCCGAGGGTCCTGGTTGGACCACAGTCGATGGACCCCTTCTTCGTCGCTGTCTGACAAGGAAGAGAGGTCCTCGTGGTGCGTTGTCGCAAGCTGTCCTTCTGAACTAAGTGAGATTTCGCTGGCCGGTGGTGGAACCGGAGTGCGGTTTCGGCGTAGTTGTGCAGCCGACTTCTTGGTTGCTTCTGCTGCGGTAGCATCGGCAATGGCGTCGGCAAGGCTGATGTTGCCTTTCGCCATCAGCTTACTTTGAACGCCTGGTGCATCTAATCCCAGAACTATGCAATCTCTTAGTGCTTCTTCTAGATCGGTGAATCCGCAAAGGCCTCCCAAATTTCGGAGGTCTGCTATGAAGTCTGCTACGCTTTCTCCCTTTCGCTGGCTTCTTTGGTAAAACTCGTGGCGTCTCACGAGCGTAGGCACGGTCGGGGCGTAGTGGTCTCGCAGGATAGGTTCGAGGTCATCCCAATCCATGGCCTTCATTTCTCAGGGTTTGGCTAGTGCCTTAGCCATCTTAAATACGGTTGGACCGCAATGCGTCAGGAACACCGCCGGTTTCTTCCCAGCTGTGGCATCCTTTAAGTTGTTTGTCTCTAGGAACATTCGGAAACGATCCATGTAAGACTCCCAGTCTTCTTTTTTTTTTTTTTTTTTGGTAAAAGTTTTATTGATTTTAACAACAGACAAAAAACATATAAGACATAAAACATGACATAAAAAAAAATAAAAAAATTATAACATTCTTCATAAATTTACAGTGTATCGGTTGGTTTACCACTCCCTTTTGTGCATCCATTTCATAGTCATCAGAATAATTATATTACATAATAACTCACATTATCAATCATCAATAAAATATCCCAATATCATTATTGAACAATCATTTGACTATAATTTTACTAATTCATACTTAAGCGAGATAACTATAATTAAGTTACTAATCGTAAAATCATACCAAATCTATCTTAATAAAATATTCCTAAAAATTATCAAAACCAAGAAAAGTTGTATTTTCATTATTTCCTAAATTTCTAAATATTCTATTATTATATTGTATTATCTAACCATTGATAAAAAAAGATCCCAAACTTCATAAAATTGTTTATCTTCTTGTTCTCTAATTTCAAATGTCAATCTACTCATTTCAGCACATTCCAATATTTTCTTAATAATTTCTTCCTCTAATGGTATTTTCTCACTCTTCCAATGTTTACCAAATACAATCCTAGCTGCTGTTAATACATTTACAATCAGATACTTTAAATTTTTATTGTATATATCAGGTACGATTCCCTATAAAAAAATATCTGGTTTCAAATCTATGTGTTTCTTTATCATTTTTTCCAGCCACATGCGAATTCGAGTCCAGTATTTCCCGGCCTCCTCACAAGTCCACCACATATGGTAATATGAGCCAGGTATCTGATGACATTTCCAGCACTTTTCAGATTTATTCTTGAACATTCTTGCTATTCTTGTCGGGGGAAAGTGCCACCTGTAAAACATCTTATACAAATTTTCTTTATATGCTGTTGACATTGTCATTTTATAATTTTTTGACCACAATTTTTGCCATTTCTCTAAATCAATCCCATATCCAAAATTCTTCCCCCAAGCAATCATTGTTTCTTTAAGTTGTTCTTCCTCTAATTTAATTTCCAACAAATAACTATATAGTTTTTTAATCACTTTTTCATCAGTACATGTCAAAATCCTATCTAAGTCAGTCAATTTATCATAAAATCCTTCTGTTTTAGAATCTTTAAGATACCTTGCATGTATTTGCGCATATGAAAACCAATTCATCTTTATACCTTGTTCTTCTAAATTTTGCATCGTTTTAAGTTCACCCTTTTCATCCAATATTTCCCCATATCTAACTGTTTGTTCCTTCTAATAAATTATAGGACACGAAAAAGCTTCAATAGTTGATAACCAAACTGGAATTTTCAAATAACATTGTTTCTTAGTTTTCTCCCAATTCAACCATAATGATTCCCGTATATAATGCCTTCTAAAATAACCCTATGATTTAGTTCCCTTATACCATAAAAAAGCATGCCAAACCAATAATAAATCATGACCTTCTAATATCAACAATCTAGTCTTTCTTAACGTTATCCATTCTTTAACCCACATTAAGTTTGCAGCTTGATAATACAACTCCCAATTAGGAAGGCCAAATCCTCCTCTAATTCTAGCATCCTGTAAAAGTTTTAATTTTATTCTCGCTTTCTTGCCTTGCCATATATACTTCAACACAATTTTATTTAGTTCTTCGAAAAAATCCTTGCTTAACCTAATTGGTATTGTTTGAAACAAATATAAAATTCTGGGTAAAATATTCATCTTGATTGTTGAAATTCTACCAATCAATGACAATTGTAGGTTTTCTCATTTTTTCAGGTCGGATGCTATTTGCTGTTTAAGCTTAATATAATTATTTATCTTTCAATGTAGTACATCTTGACGTCAAATATATCCCCAAATATTTAACTTTGTTCGTAACTTGAATTTTCAATAAATCTGCCAGCTCTTCTCTTTGTCTTAATAACATGTTCTTTGTCAAAATCTTTGTTTTGTCTTTATTTATTTTTAAACCAGCCATCTCACCATACGTCTCTATCTTTTCCAAGAGTTTTAGAGCTGTCTCTAAAGGGTCTTCCAAAATAAAGACCAAATCATTCGCGAAGGTTTGCAATTTGAATTCCTCCTTTTTGACTTTCATTCCTTTTATGTTTATATCCTCTCTAATATTTCTATTTAAAACTTCCAAGGTCAATACAAATAACAAAGGAGATAATGGGCATCCTTGTCTTGTACCTTTTTTAATATTAATAGAGTCTGTGAATTCTCCATCTATCATTACTTTTGCCGTTTGCTTATAATATACAGCTTCTATTGCTTGGATAAATTTTCTAGCAAAGCCCATCTGTTCCAATAATAATAACATAAATCTCCAGTTCACATTATCAAATGCCTTTTGGGCATCTAAGAATATCAAAGCCATTTGTTTTTCCGGGTGCGCCTCATAATATTCCAATGTGTCCAGGATTACCCTCATATTGTCTTTAATCTGTCTCTTTGGTAAAAATCCATTCTGATCAGAGTGAATAAAGTTATTTAGGTATTTTTTAAGCCTTTCTGCCAAGATTGAAGCAAAGATTTTATCGTCTGCATTCAATAAAGAAATAGGTCTATAGTTCTTAATTTGTAATGGGTCAACCCCTTCTTTTGGAATAAGTGTAATATAAGCTTCTGACCATGTTTTAGGTATTTTCTTATTTATCATAACTTCATTCATGACTTCTAACAGTGGAATGCTCAACGATTCTTGTAATGTTTTATAAAATTCTGCCGGGAAACCATCTGGTCCTGGTGCTTTTCCATTGTTCTGTCTGTTGAGTGCTTCAGTTAATTCCATCATTGTTATAGCACTTTCTAACATTTTCCGAGTTTCATCAGGTATCTTAGGTAGGTTAGCATTTTGTAAATACTGTTTAATTTTTTCCTCATCAAGTTATATAATTGTCCATAAAAATCTCGAATGATTGCCTTTTTCTCTTTATTACCATAACAAATTTGACCATGATCATCTATTAACTGTGATATTTTCCTTGACTCTTTCTCTTTTCTCAACTTATATGCTAACCATCTACCTGGCCTATTTGCATCTTCAAAATAGTTCTGTTTAGCACTTCTAATTTTTTGTGCCAGTTCTTCTTTCTCTGCTTGATCCATTTTATGTTTAATTATGTCCATTTTAAGTTTGATATCTTATTTCTGTGGCATCTTCTGTAATTCTTTTTCCAGTTTTTATGGTCATCTTCTAAAGCTTTAATCATTTGCCTCTTCCTAATGTTCTTTTTCTTTGTATAGTCAATTATTAATCCTCTTGCATATGCCTTCATTGTATCCCAAACATTCTGTATTGAAGTATCTTCTTTTTTGTTTTCATTAAAGAAGAAGGCCAATTCTTTTTCCATCCATTGTTTAAAATCTTTTTCCTTTAGAATAGTATTGTTTAATGTCCATCTAGATCTTCTTTTTTGTCCTTTCCATTTAATTGTCATTGGATTATGGTCTGCCCATGTACTTGTTTCAATATTTATTTCTTGAATATTAGATAATAATTCTGTTGATGTCCAAATCATATCTATTCTGGACCACGATAAATGCCTGTTTGAATAAAAAGTATATTGTTGAGTTTTAGCATTTCTTTCTCTCCATATATCTTTTAAATTTAGTTCATCTGTCATTTTAAAAAAGGATTTAGGGAGAGTTTTCCTATTTTGTCGTGTTGTTTTTACTGTATAGTCCAGTTTATTGTCTACAATTCCATTGAAATCCCCCATCATAAGTATATTAACATAGTCCAGTTCAATTATTTTCATATGTAATTTTTTATAAAATTCCTCTTGTTTATCATTTGGGGCATAAATTGCAACCAAGAGTGTTTTTATATTATTATCCACTATTTCAACTATTAATACTCTTCCGTCTTCATCAGTATAAATCAATTTGGCTGGAGTGGTTTCTTTGACGTACAAAACCACTCCTCTTTTCTTACAATAAGTCAGAGAAGTAAATATTTTCCCTAACTTTGGTCGTATCAATCATTGTTCATGTTGTTTTTTAATGTGTACTTCTTGTAAGCAAATTATATCAAATTTTAGCTTCTCTAATTTATAAAAAGTTTTCCTTCTTTTGATAGCTGAGTTCAGTCCATTTATATTCATGGAAATCAGTTTTTTCTCCCCCATGGTTATGCTTTATATTTAGGTCTAACAGCTCTCGTGGATCTTATTTCACGTTGTTCTTTGATCTCCATTTGTCCACCTATTGCTCCTTCTTCTTTTTCCATCTCCATTTGATCCTCTTCAAATTCAGTTAAAATCTTTTATTTTTCTGTCTCCATTTCTCTTCTTTCGAAAAATTCCTTGTAAATCATTTCTGCTTTCACAATTGAATCAATTCTGTGTCTCTGTTCTTGCCATGTAAACATTAATCCTTCTGGAATCAGCCATCTATAGTTCACCTCTTTTTTCAATAGCATTTTAGTCAAAAATCGATACTCTCTTCTAATCTCTCTCATTTTTCTCGGTACTTGTTTTAAGACCAGAATCTCTTTGCCTTTATATTTCAACCCCTTCTCTCTTACAACTTGTAATATTTGATTTTTAATAGTTTTTTTTAGTGAATCTAACATGGACCTCTCTTGGTAATTGGTTCCTCATCACATATCTTGTGAAGACTCGATATATCTCATCTACTCCATCCATCATCTTTTCCTCTGTTATTTCCAAGACTCCAGCCAGAATTTCAATCATTACTGCCGCAAGTTTTGTCCTTTTTCTTCCTCAATATTTTGGAATCTAAGATAAAATTCTGACCTGTCCATCTCCCACTTCAACATCCCACTTTTTTCTTGTTCAACCATTGTATCATCTCTTTGTTTGTCTTTCTCTTCCATTTTTTGGATTCTCTCATCATGTTTCACCATCATTTGTTGAAAATTTTCAATTTTCTCATCCATCTTTCCAATTCTTTGGTCAATACTCTCCATTCTTTGTTCCATACTCATTTTAAGATCTTGTATTCCTTGCATAACCATAGTTAAATCCACTTGCACTTTGTCTTGCTTCACCATTGTTGAGAGTCATCCTCCAGATGACGGGGAAACAGGAGCAGAAGTTGAGATGCCCAAAGGTAAAATTTTCTTACTCATTTCGATAACTCAGGGTCTTCCGGGTCTTTTAATCCAATTAGTGAGGTAGCCAATTATAATCCAATTAAAAAAAAGGAAAACACCACAAAAAACAAAAAACAAAACCGGTAATAACCAGTTTTCTTGTGATGGATGGAACGGAGCGGGTGGTACGATGCCGCCAGACATGGTTCCGTTGTTGGCGTCGTCTGTCACTTGCTCAGTGTTCTTCGAAGTTTCTTTGGTTCAGATGTCTCCACATCCCATCCTCGTCGCCAGTGTTAAGTTTGAGCATGGGCAAGAAAGAATGGAGACAAGTTTCTGAACGGTGAACTTCAGCTCTTTATTTACATCGTGACTTGCTCATTTAATATCAGTAAAACCCGCCTTATATAGGCAAACCTTGTAACGTTTAACCAATAACAAGCTAGGAATGCTAGCTTTTATAACCAATAAGAACTCTCTGTTAAGGGCCAATCGGATTCCCCGGAACGGGCCAATCTGGTCCAGCCACTTAACAGCCAATCAGAAGTGCAGGGCCAGAACCCTGCACTTACTCCAAGCTCACATTTTATTAATTATATTGCATACACAACAGTATGAATAACTGAAGATAACTGTTTCATTTTGCAAAAATGTTCAGGAACTGTGAATGAAGTCAATTTGCATTAAAATGTGAATGTAATGGATGCCATTCCTAATTTTTACTGGCACTAACTTTTATTGAATGCACTATAGATCTGAAATTGGGAAACAATGGTTCCAGTTCATTTAAAGTCATAGTAACTTAGAGCTTTTGCTCCCTTCATTTTTAATACGACTACCTTAGCCATATTTAGACCAGAAACATCTGATCTACAAATAATGGAATATAAGCAATATCTTAGAAATTGATCAAAATTCTAATGGGAGGGAAAGTTAGATCTTTCTACCATAATAACAACACTATGATAAGTTGGTATTGATCACTATACCTCCTATGTATTTCCTTTTCCAAATATGGTACAGATAATCCCCAGGTTATGAGTGTTCCCTTAGTCAACGATTAAAGTTACGCAATAAGTGCCCCCTAGCGTTTATGAACAAGTCCCAAAACTATGAATCTTGTAGTACCACAACAGTTGTCCACCCTTACAAACAACCACAGAAGCTCTGCAACATTTGTCTTCACATTGCCGGCTGGCAACATGCCAAATAAGGCCTGTGGAGGTCCAAACAGAGTGTTGGAGAGGTACATGTGCTGAGAGACTGGAGAGAAGACTGCTTGCTAGATCTTCACAAGGTAAGTGACCTGGTGAAGGGAAGCAATTGTGGGGAGCATGAGGTATTTCAGTGGGTCAGGGAGGTCTTGGGTGGTCTTAGGTAGGTGGTCTGTTCCATCACTAGCCCCCCTCATGGCCTCTCCCATCCTGAAATACCTAATGTGCACTTAACAAGTCTTGCATTCTATTAGCGAATGTGTGGGTGAAAGGAGGGAATGATCCTATTCAAGGTACGAGATTGTCTCCCACGAATCATTGGATTATGAATGGAATGGGCAGGCTCCATTATATTCGGAACTCGAGGATTACCTGTACATTTTTTAACTTCATCCTGGTTCACCATAAATAAAGTATCTTAGGGATAGAGTTGAGAAAACAGGGACATTGTTCTGATTGATATCTCCTGATTCCAATCAGGCAATAAATTTGAATTCCATTTTTACTTGCAATCACATCACAGCGCTTTTAGATGAGATGCTGAAAAAAACCTATCAGAAATTTTCAGGAAGTTGTCTCTTCTTTGCATAATGACTCTCTTCATCACCATCAACATCAGTGTACCCTTCTGTTGCTTCCTTCTTTATTCAAATCCAATACTTCTCTAAAATCTCCAGACCCTTGATATTCTTTATTCTAGGTTTGTTGTTTTGAGGTTTTTTGCCTTTCCTTTTCTTTATCCATCATTTTTATCCCTATTTTGCTTGTAGAAACATTTGATTTAATATCAAAATTACTAGTGGGTCTTGTTCTCCACTTTTTCTACCATTACTGAACTAATTCAGTCAAATGACTGCTAAACTATGTAGGCTGCACCTGCTTGCTTTTGTATACTAATCATGAATGAATTATGAATAATCCACCATAATTTAAACCTAATTTATTATCAAGTGTGTTGCAAAGGTCACCACACAGACCAAAGCTACACCCAGAACCCACAGTTCTTGCTCCATTTCCTTATGAAGATAAAGTGTGTTTTTAAATTCATTTAATGAAGTTACATTTATCATTTCAGCAGCTGCCTTTTATTTCCTCAGCTCTAATGGTGTCATTTCACAGTTAATGTCATTGAACATAGACTCTTCCCCTCCCCCTTTTTTCCTTGAGTCATACTAACAGCTAAGTGAGATGAATGAAATCAATATTCTCCCCTTGCAGGTGAAATGAGCTTAGCAGCCTATAATAGTAGTCTGCCTTTCCTCCTTCTGTACTGTTTTCTATCTGTGTGCTCAGTTTGGCATCTGAATGAACCTATCAATAGAACATTTCAAGCTACAATTCCCTTTAATATAAAGAGAATTCTCTGCCTTTGAACCTGAGGGCTTCCACCTAGATCTGTTTACCTTTGTCCTCCATAACATTAGAATTTATATGCAAGTTGATTGACATGGCATGTGAATGGTGAAACAGGAGCAGAGCTGCTCCATGAACTTGGATAACAAAATATTTTCATGTATAAGAACAGAAAGCGTTTCACAAGAAAAATGATCGTTTTGCAGCTATTGTACTATATTCTACATGATAAATGATGTTCTTACAAAGAGCATTAATTTACAGTAGCAGATGAACTGATGCTTTACAGAATTAGAGCATATTGGATAAGATTATTTAAATTAATAAAGTGTTCATCCATAAAGATAAAATATCCTGAAAATAATCCTTCCAAATCAGACCAAAGATCCAACTATTTCACTTAATACTCAATAATATAGTTGGTTTTGCTTTGGCTTACTATGTTGTATAAGCCAATCATTATATATTATAAATCTTATCTTGCTCAGCCATAGATATATGTATAGATCCACATATACATGTCACTGGTTGAGGAATTGAGAAAGCATTGTTACCATCTGTATCTCGAATACCCATAAACTGAGAAAGGAAACAAAAATTATCTGTTTTAAATAAACTTAAGAATTCAAACTTTTGTTTTTAGAATAATTGTTGATTGAGTTCTTATTTAATTTATAATGTAAACTACCCTGAGTGTTTCTTGAGAAATAGAAAAGCAGGATGTATTTTACCTGAATTTAAATTATAAATAAATACCAAATCATACATCTATTCCTGATAATTTGAAGAATGCAAGCCCCTAATGTGGCTTTGTCACAAAGATCCCGAAGGTTAGAAATTATTATAATTTCAATATCACGATGAATTTTTAAAAGACCTTAAAAATTTGAAGCAACAAATATAAATCTCCTGCCAGGGTATACACATATTGAAACTATTCTTCATGGTGATCAGCTTTTGGCCTATTATTTTATGTGATTAGATCTGAATGTTATTGTGGAAGAGCTAACTAATGAACAGATAGATCAATAGGTACATTAATAATACATTTGTTAATATTTTTGTTCCTGAACCCAAATTCTATGTATTTAGGACTATGGTAATAAACTCTGTCAAAAATCAAAGGAATTATTTTTTTTTGTATTTCAATTATTTATTTATTTACTCAATTTTTATAGCCAGTGACTCTGAACAATGAACAATCATAAAAACAATTAAAATGATTAAAGCCCAACACAAAAAAGAAGTTAAATACAAATGGCAGCCAAGAGATATTATAATCATTAATATAGTATTAAATATATTTCCAATCTTGGCAGATCTCTGAAGCCAAGTGGGGTCAAATTGAGTTAGTTCTTGAATGGAAGACCAAATGAAAATTTTAAGACATTTGATTAGAAGCAGTCATCAGAAATCATGCTTAACCTGAAAGCATCTTTATTTTCAAGTAAAGCCCTACTGAGATGTTCAAATTGTTTCCATTCAATATCAGAGGGATTTGAAAATAAGGATGACTGTATTATCTGTACTTTCTCATCTCCATCTCTATCACCTCCCATAAGTTCCATAGTCAACTTTTTTAAGTGGAAGCATTTTCTGAATCTGGATCTTTGAGTTTTCAGGGTTCTACAACCAACACGTAAAGTGAGAACAGGCTCCCAATTTCAAAAAGTAAGTTTCCAGCTTATGAAGGGAAATCACTATGGAGCTCATGCTTCATAAGGCCTTTTCCATTCCAAGACTTAAATCTCACTCAAGGGGGGAAAAATCAAAGAAAATATAAAAAATTCCAGAAGAGGGAAAAAAGTATAAAAGTTTTTCTTGCAATTCTTTTCTTTCTTTCCCTTAGTTTCTTTTATCTTTTGTTGTTTTAGTAAAACCTTTAATAAAATTATTTGGAAAAAAAGGGCTGACCACTAGGTCTAATTATTCAATCACTGATTCCATTGGAGTCAGGTACTGTTCTTGCTATATCTTCCTAACTATGAAAGCAATCTAATTCCTTCTTTGCTTTTCATGTCCTGAGTAATAAACTGATTGCTTCTTTGTGAGAAGCAGACAAATCTTAGATACATTTTAAAGTCATTGTAATTCTCAAATAGACATAATATAACCCTAGTATTATAAAACCAAGAAAGCATTATTGGGTTGGATCAATACAATTACTTTATAACATTTTGCTACCTAATTAGCTATTTTGCTAGGGGATGCAAGTAGAAAGACTGCATATATATATATATATATATATATATATATATATATATATATATATATATATATATATATATATATATACACACACACACACACACACACACACATGTGTATGTGTATAGACACACACACACACACACACACACACACACATATGTATATAGTCACTTTTCTGAGATCAAATGCTTGGAGATAAAAGAATAAAGGGACAGAAATCGAAAGTGTCAAGAGCAACAAAATGCACTGCAGTTGTCAGTGCTGAAGAAGGAAATCTATTGTACAACTGACAATGCAACCTTTTGACAAGGCAAGTATGGTTGCATTAGGTTTCAGAATAATATGACATTCATATCTCTAAAATATAATTCAATTTTGAATTGGAAAATGGAATGGGGACAGGTCTTAGGAAAAAAGAACTTTTTATCACAATGCAATTATATATAATATCAAAGTTCCTGTCACCAAAATATCTATTACAATTCATTGTGTGGCATTTTCTCCCTCTCAGTTCAGAAACATAACAGAATCCACCCAATGAAAGCCTAACAATAGATCTTTTGGAGTAGCCCAAGCCCCATTTAGCACAGCATTTTGTTTCTCACCCTGGCCAATCCTTCTGAGATGTTCCAGCAGGAGACGGAACTATATCCCTTTCTTGCTCTTGTTCTCTCCTATTGGCCTTTGGAGGCCAGCTACTTCAGAGCTAATGATGAATCTCTGAGGGGGATAGTCCTAGATAGCTCATGAATTTTTTTGGTTCTCTTTTAATCCCACCAGAATTAGTAATCATCCTGAAATCTTATTAATTGTGAACCTATCTGAAAATAGCAGAATAGTGCCAGAACTAAGGGAGGCTGAACTATCTACTCAAACATAAGCAAATTAATACATGGCATGAAATGTAAGAGCAACAATATTTTCAAACATCAAACAAGCTAGAATATAAGAAAAGTACAGCAACTTCTTGTAGGAGGCATAATGGAGATTCTGTAGCTCTTGGAGCTGACAAAACACCACAGCTAAGTGAAAAATTTAGCTCCAGTCTGCTATAGCATGACGGAGAGTGCCAGCAATTCTGAATGTCTCCAGGGAATTTCTCTGCTGCCACTGATCTATATCGATGCTCTATTTATTCTTCTGAGCTGCATGCTGAGCAATGTTGAGGCTTCTTAGGAATTCTTCATTTGAATGGGCTGACTAAGTACCTTTCCTTTGCCCTGTCCATTCTTCTGAACTTCCTGAATATATCTGAGAAGTGAGCTGTGATCCAATTTAAATTTGAGATTCAGAGGTGGCAGCAAGACAATTCCATTCTTGCCACACTGAAATTCAGAGACAAATCATTTTAAGTCAAACCATGCTAAACTTTAACAATTTGATAAAAGATACCTCAATTCTTTTGTGGAAGAATGGATGAAACAAGGAAAAGTGCTAGAAGCTGTTAGAAAGTGTTAACCAACCATGTCAAGTTTCAGTTGGCTGTGGAGTAAGAGGTCAAACATACCTTCATGTCAGTTTTGAGAGTAGTTTGTCCTTGCCCTCTTTATAGAACTGAGAAAGAATGACTAGCCTTGTTAAGTCTGGAGCATGGGTGCGAATAATGGAGACAAGCCAGTAGAAACAATGAACTTCAAACTCTTTATTTACTTGGTGTGACAGCTCAGCTCAATGGCTGCTATAGCCTTCCTTATATAGGCAACTTATTAACTATTCAATCAATAGCAATCCGAGAGCGCTAGCTCCGTTAACCAATGAGAATGGCCTGTTAATGGCCAATCAGATGCTCCTGAACGGACCAATCCGATCTCGCCATTAACAGCCAATCCAAAGTGCAGGGCCAGAACCCTGCACTTGACTTCAAGCTCAAGATAACTTTATTTAACATTCATTCAAAACACCCCTTTCCCCCGGCTTCTGCTTACGGGGCACGGTCACATAGTCCTTGAGGTAGGACAGTTGTTTTATTAGTCTTTTTGATTTTCGCTGTGTGCCTGGCATTTGGCTGCACTCTTGTTGAGGTAGATCGTTGTTTAGCGGAAGGGGTGCCTCTGGTTCAGAGTTCACATTTCCGTTGTCACCAATATCTTCGGTAACTCCCTGAGGTGAACTCACTCACATCCCTGGTTTCTGTACCTGCGTTTCAGTTCCGCTATCGTTCCCTTCGAAAAGATTTTCCTCAAGTTGAAATTCGTCTTCCTCTGTATCTCCTCCCCCCTCAGTTTGGTTATAAGGGAGTTCGTAATTGCGTGACTGCAGCCGTGATCATAGTTGATCTATGTGGCACTTCCAAAGTCTATCGTCAGGGCACTGTACAAGGTATGATCTTGGGCTGGTTACCCGGATTACCGTCGCTTCTACCCACAGCGGATCGCCCGATAAGTTTTTAGCGAATACTAAATCACCTACCTGGAAGGTATGGCATCGGCCGCTGGATCCGAGAGGTTTTTCCGGTTCGTAGGCTGGATGTAAGCGGTTGAGGTGGGAGCAAAGCTTTCGTCCCATTAGCAGCTCGGCAGGAGTTTTGTTGGTGACGCTGTGAGGTGTGATGTTCTGTAGGAAAAGAATTCGGTTGATTTTCTCGTTGATGTTGTCGTAATCTATTTTTTGTAGTGTTCTCTTGACAAATTGTACCATGCACTCAGCCCTACCGTTGGCCGCAGGGTGCGCAGGTGAAGTGAGCGCATGTCGGATACCGCAGTCAGCCAGGTACTGTTCAAAAGACAGCGTGGTAAATTGGGGCCCGTTGTCAGATACCAGAACATCTGGTAATCCGTGGGTTGCAAACAGTCTTTCCAGTCTTTTGATGACTGCTTCGGTGGTCGTGTTCCTCATTCGGTGAATCTCGAGCCAATTCGAGTAGGCATCGATGGTTAACAAGAATGTGTGACCTTTGGTCGGCCCAGCAAAATCTAGATGGATACGGGACCAGGGTCCCCGCGGCGTCTCCCATTCGGTTGGGGTTGCCTTTGGTGGAGCGTTGCTTACTTCTTGGCATCTCTGGCAAGTTTTAACCCACAATTCAATTTGTCTGTCTATGCCTGGCCACCATGCATAGCTACGTGCGAGGCCTTTCATGCGCACGATGCTAGGGTGGCATTCGTGCAAGGTTCTTAACAGTGCCTGTTGGAGTCGTTCTGGGATAACGACTCTATCGCTCCAGATGATACAGCCCTTTTGCAAGAACAACTCTGTTTGACGACTTTTGAATGGTGCAAAGTTGTCTGGTACTTGGTCCAATGGCCATCCGCATTCCACCCATGTGAGGACTCGTGCTAAGATGGGGTCGCGTTTTGTTTCTCTCACGATATCATGGGCAGTTAATGGCAGCGTATGAAGTGTCTCGATCTGCAACATTGTCATCGTTGGTGCGGGATCGTTGATGGTTTCAGGGAGCGGTGCACGGCTCAACGCGTCGGTGTGAGGAATGGCTTTACCGGGGTGGTATTGTAGCTGATAATTGTAGGCAGCCAAGAATTCTGACCAGCGGGTCATCCTGGGAGAAGGTATGTAGGGAGTTGGCTTATCCCTAGCGATTATCCCCAGCAACGGTTTGTGGTCAGTTACTATAGTAAAAGCCCAGCCGTACACGTACTCATGGAATCTTTTAACAGCCGATACAATTGCCAGGGCTTCTTTATTGATCTGGCTATAATTTCCCTAGGTTTTTTTGAAAAATAAGCAACAGGGGCTTCGCTACCGTTAGGCAATAAATGGCTCAAAATGGCGCCCACTCCAAAAGGCGATGCATCACATGTGATATTCAATGGTAAAGTTTCATTGTACTGCATAAGTACAGCGTCAGAAATCAGTAGTTTTTTTACATTACGGAACGCCTGCTCTTCTCTGTGACCCCATACCCAAATTGCTTTTTTATCTAGTAAGCGATGTAAAGGTTCAGCAACAGTCGCCTTGTGCGGCAAGAATACGTTATAGAAATTGATGAGGCCTAAAAACGCCTGGAGGTCGGCTTTGTTCTGGGGTCTGGGAGCATTTTTTATTGCTCTCAATTTGCTATCGGTAGGGTGAATACCCTGACTGTCAATCAAGTACCCTAAGAATTCAACACGATCTGTACACAGCTTGCACTTATTTTTCTTCACCTTCAGGCCTGCTTCTTGGAATTTTTGTAAAACCAGTCTGAAACGATCCCATAAAATTTTTTGAGTGGGGGCAGCAATGAGCACATCGTCAAAGTAGGGGACAACGCCTTTGATCCCCTGCAAAAGTCTCTCCATTAGGCTCTGAAAGATCCCCGGGGCTACACTGACTCTGAATTGGAGCCGCGTACACTTAAAGGCACCTCGGTGCGTTACGATAGTCTGTACCTGTTTTTTTGTCAACTGGCAGTTGCTGATAAGCCTGAGCTAAGTCTAGTTTAGTGAAGACTTTTCCGCCCCCCAGGGAATGGAGGAGGTGTTGCACCACTGGCACCGGATATGAATTTTGTTGCAGGGTGTGGTTTAGGGTGGCTCGGTCGTCCCCACAAATTCTAATAGAGCCGTACGGCTTAATCGGTGTCACGATTGGGGTTTTCCATGGGGAGTGATTGGTTGGCTTTAACACTCCCTGGGCTATCAACTTATCAAGCTGTTCGTCGATTTTCGGCTTTAGCGCGAATGGAACTCGACGAGGCTTAAGGCGGATGGGAGCTATTTTTGGATTAAGGCTAAAGGATATCGGGGTCCCCTTGTACTCGCCTAGCTTTTCTGCGAAGATATCCTTGAACTCGTGGGCGAGGTCCTCCTCCCAGTCACTGCCGCTGATTCGGTTAATGCCTGCCACTTCAATGCCGAGTGGTGTGAACCATTGCAGGCCCAACAGGCTAGGCCGGTCCTTGTCGATCACCGTCAGGGGTAAGTACGCTGTGCGGTTCTTGAATGAAACCCGGACTCGACTGGATCCTATGACTGGAATCCGGTTCCCCTGGTAGTCCTTTAACACGAGCCTTTGGAATTGAAGGTCTTGGCGCCGGATAGTAGGGATGAGTTGCTTGAGGGTCTTCCACAAGACCATTGAAAGAGACGATCCCGAGTCAACTTCCATTTGGCAAGGCTGATTTTCAATGTCCACTTTAACTCGAATTTTCTTGGCATCCAGTGAAGAGGCGTGGCCAATAGTGAGTGTTTGGTGAGCCTCTTCTCGTCTCGTTAGGCGATTCACGGGTCGGTTTCTGTAGGAGTGGTTTGCTGGTTCTCACCTTACAGGACAATTTCCTGTTGATTGGCGCAAATTGGCCCCCTTCGAGGTCTGGCTGGGTCCGAGGAGACTTCTGTAGACCCGTCTGATATGGCCTCGTTTCCCGCACTCGTGGCAGAGCGCATCACGGAATTTGCAATCAGAGCGGTAATGGTTGGCCCTGCAGCCAGCGCACGGTTGCTGGGACTTTGGGTAACGGTCCCGATCGGACCGCAGTCAATGGACGAAGGGAGGTCCTGTCTGACGACGAAGGGAGGTCCTCATGGTGGGCCGTCGAAAGCTGTCCTTCCGACTTAGGTGAAAGTTCGCCGGCTGGTTGGTGTGTCAGAGCGCGATTTCAGCATAGTTGGGCAGCCGATTTCTTGGTCGCCTCTGCTGCCGTAGCCTCAGCGATGGCATCGGCAAGGCTAATGTCACCCTTAGCCATTATTTTGCTCTGCACGTTTAGAGCATCCAATCCTAGAACTACTTGGTCTCTCAAGGCCTCCTCTAGGTCGGCGAAATCGCAGAGGCCTCCCAAGTTTCGGAGGTCCGCAACGAAATCAGCAATGCTTTCTCCTTTACACTAGTTCCTTTGGTAGAACTCGTGCCATCTTACGAGCGTTGGAACGGTCGGTGCATAGTGGGCCCTTAGTAGCGGTTCGAGGATGTCCCAGTCCATGGCCTTTACTTCAGCCAGTTTCGCTTGCACCTTGGCCATTTTGAATACGGTCGGCCCACAGTGCGTCAGGAATACCGCCCGTTTCTTCCCGGTTATGGCATTCTTCAGATTATTCGTTTCCAAAAACATTTGGAAACGGTCCATGTAGGACTCCCAGTCCTCTTGAGCTGGATCGAACGGAGCGGGTGGTACTACGCTGCCGGACATGGTTCCGCCGTTGTGCGTTTCAGCCACATGCTTGGTTGTCTTCGTCGTTGTTTTAGTTGGCTCTGACGTCATCCAGTCCCACCCTCGTCACCAGTGTTAAGTCTGGAGCATGGGTGTAAATAATGGAGACGAGCCGGTAGAAGCAGTGAACTTCAAACTCTTTATTTACATGGTGTGACAGCTCAGCTCAATGGCTGCTATAGCCTTCCTTATATAGGCAACTTATTAACGATTCAACCAATAGCAATCTGGGAGCACTAGCTCCGTTAACCAATGAGAATGGCCTGTTAATGGCCAATCAGATGCTCTAACGGACCAATCCGATCTCGCCATTAACAGCCAATCCGAAGTGCAGGGCCAGAACCCTGCACTTGACTTCAAGCTCAATATAACTTTATTTAACATTCATTCACAACAAGCCTAGTGTTGTCTTGATGGCTTTGTGCCTAAGGCAGGGCTAGAACTCCCAGATTCCCAGTATCCAGGCTGGTGACTTAAAAGGCTGGGTTCTGGACTAGATGGACTCTTGACCTGTTCCAGCAGAGCTATTCTTGCGCTATTGTGCAGAATGTAAAATCTATTACCTAATAGTATTGAATCAAATCTCAAAAACCTGCTACAGAAACTATGCAAGATTTTTGTATAGTATAGCAATCATAGGAATGGGATTGTGGAGACCAGTTTCAAGTTCACTCTCAACTAGGGAAGCTTTTACCCCATTATGTCTCTCTGAGCCCTCATGACCAGATTTTTCTAGGATGAAATGGGACCTACACTATCCTGGACAAAAAATGTAATATAAATCTAACAAAAATTTAATAATATCCTCCCTCAAAAAGAATAGCTGGAGGACATTAGAAAAGATAATGTTACAGATGAAGAATGGTGATAACATGCAAGGCTTAGACAAAAGAATCCTGTACCTTAAAAATGAGTAAGTGTTACAGGGCAAAGCTCAAAAGGATAGATAAGGAGGTTAAATACCAAGGAACTACAGGTTGATCCACAGGGGAAAAAAAGGGTCAAAAAGATTATAGTAGCATTACTGGATTATTTGGAATGGATATATTTTCTACTTCTACACAAGATGATGAGAGCTTTTGGTGCCTACTGCGGAAGCACTAAAGATAATGTGCCTTTCTTTTCTCTCTAATCTTGCTTTTCAACTATTTAATGCCTCAATAGACCTAAAAATAAACCTTAGGGTCTCATGCACATTTCATTTCAATTAAGATATACAGCCTGAGTGAAATATACATCAACAGGGAGCAACATTTTCTAAAATAACTGCTTATTTTTGCACTTTCTGCTCATAAACAGACTCCTGGGATCTAGCTTTAAATACGGGCTATTGGTGAACAAAATTACAAAACAGTATCAAGAGGCTTCCTGAACTAGATGTGTTTTCTTTTATTAAGGGTTGTTTTCTTTTGGGGGGCAGGTGGGAGTATGTGGGCATCATGAATCAATGAAGCATTTCATCTTGGATAATTTTGACAAAGGTGGCATTTACTGTAAATCTCCAAAACAAATATTCCTCACCAAGGACATGTTGAAAAACACACTTCAAGGTTTGACTTTTAGGGGAGGATTTTTTTTGTTGTTGTTTTTAAAAGCTGACAAGAACATATTTATTGTTCCTCTGACTTTTCAGGGGTCAGAATGAGAAGCTGGAGAAAAATAACTATATTACTGCATCATGAAGGTACCATTCCTCTTTGTCCATGATAGCGAACCTATTGTTGCCAATTTGAGGATTTTTTCGCCTTCCCAGGGACTCAAGGGAAGCCTCTGCAGCTTTTGAAGGCTGAAAAATGGTCCTTTCAGAAATATCGGAAGTGCCAAAACCAGAAGTGCTGAAATAGGCCCGTTTTTCAGCCTCCAAAGGCTGCAGAGGCATCCCTCAAGCCCCTGGGAGGGTGAAAACGGCCTCAAATGGGCCTAAAATCAGCTGGGAGGTGTGCGCATGCACAGTGCAGGTAAGGGTGGCTTGCACACGCATGCACAGGGGAGAAGGGGCGCATTGCATTGTGAGTGCTGGCACACGCACACACTTTTGACACACCACAACAAAAAGATTCACCATCACTGCTCTATGTGATATGTGATATACCTTAGAATTTATTCTGTTTGTCCAATGATCTGTTTTCATTTCCATCGCTTCTTTTAAATGCTTCTGTAAGTTATGTATTTACTTAATTATAATTGTTATTCTAGATGATTTGTTTTCATTTCTTCTCTGTTTTTGATTTGTTTTTTTAAATTATCTGGATATACTGTTGCAGTTTTATATGTTGTCTTCTTTAGCCCTGACTAAAGAAAACTGCACTGGGCTGAAAACAAGCAAATGGGAGCAAGTATATAAAATCATGCTTAGATGGTGGGGCGGGGGGGAGGAAGGATCAAAAATGTTCCGAACTAGCAGGCTCATAAGCCTGCAAACCTGACTGGTCTTTTCCACAGCAAGCTCATAATCCTGCAAGTTTGATTGGTCCGTTGACAGCGGGTCGCAATTGGTCGTTCAAGGCTGATCCAATTGGCTAGTTAACGGGCTGCTGCGATTGGACGCTCCAAGTGCGACAAACTTAAACCATTGGGCGCTTTGACAGCAGCCAGCTCTATAAAAAGGGCTGTTGCTGCCATACATTTTAGCTCTGTTCCTGAAGTCACTAATGAAGAGTTTGGAGTCACTATCCGATGTCTTGTCTCTGTTCTTGCGCCTACCCTCCGAGATGGAACACTGGCGGCGAGGGTGGGATACGGAGACGATAAGAGCTAATGCGGAACGATAAGAGCTGACTGAACACTCACGAAGTAGTGACAGAGCACGTGGCTGACAACACGGAGGGATGACAGAATGACTAGCAGCGCGATACCACCCGCTCCATTTGACCCAGCAAACAAAGACTGGGACTCCTACATGGACAGGTTCCAAATGTTCTTGGAGACCAACAACCTGAAGGATGCCACGCCCAGCAAGAAACGCGCGATGTTCCTAACGCATTGCGGACCCGCCGTTTTCAAAATGGCAAAGGCACTAGCGAAACCAGCTGCAGTCAAAACTATGGACTGGGACACCCTCGCTCCCATTCTCCGGGCTCATTATGCCCTAGCAGTCCCAACCCTCATCAGAAGACACAAGTTTTACCAGAGGGACCAACGGGAAAGCGAAAGTGTCAGGGACTTTGTAGCTGATCTGAGGAATCTGGGAGGTCTATGTGGCTTCGCAAATCTGGAAGAAGCCATGAGAGATCGTATTGTCCTAGGTCTAAGAGACCTCACCGTTCAAAGCAAGATTATGGCAAAGGGAGACATCGCCCTCGCAGACGCCATAGCGGATGCTACTGCAGCAGAAGCAACCACGGAGTCAGCAGCCCGAATGCGCCAAGCGAATGGAACAAACCGCCAACCCCCCAGCGACATCGCAACGCCCTCAGAGAGACACACGTCAACAGCCCACCACGAAGACATCGAATCCTCGTCAGAAAGTAAAGAGGAAGAAGTCAACAGACTCAGATCAGAGTGAGACCAGCGAGGTTGTAGAACCAGTTTTCAATGTGCTGGATGCAGAGGAAACCACCCTTGAGCAGACTGCAGATTCTTAGATGCCATCTGTCATTCCTGTGATAAAAGGGGCTATGTCGCCAAGGTCTGCAGAAGCAAACGAGGATCTAGCCCCAAGAGGAACGAAGCAAATTTCCGCCAGACAACAAGCAACCACTCATCAAATCGGGACCACCCTAACCACCAGTGGAACCAGTACAACAGAAACCAAACATCTGCTACCTCTACCAGACGAGAGGAGGCACATCAGACCGTCACCATCGGCCATACCTCATCAGTGGATGCAAAAAAAATCTGGGTAAAGGTCACCATTGAAGACAGACCGTGCATCATGGAAGTCGAATCCGGGTTTTCCTTATCCATGGTCTCCTGGAAAACCCTAAAGGAACTGATCCCTGACATCCACCGCCAGGACCTCAGCACCCAGAGACTTATATTAAAAGACTACCAAGGCAATCAAATCCTGGTTGCTGGTTCTAGTCACGTCCAGGTCTCATTTAAAGACCACACCACAATGCTACCTCTCACCGTCGTTGACAGAGACCGACCCAGTTTATTGGGATTACAGTGATTTGCGCCATTAGGAATCGAATTGGCAGGCATCAACCAGACCATAAGCGAAAACTGGGAGGCGGCCCTCATCCGGGACTTTCAAGAAGTCTTCTCCGAGCAATTAGGCAAGTACAAGGGGTCCCCCTTTCATTTAATCTCTGCCCTGACATCGCATCCATCCGTCTAAAGCCACGCCGAGTACCATTTGCTCTCAAACCGAAAATTGACGGGCAATCGGACAAATTAATAGCACAGGGCATGTTAGAACCCATCGACCACACCTGATGGGAGACCCCAATTGTAACCCCCATAAAACCTGATGGATCTTTGAGAATCTGTGGGGATTACATGGCCACCCTGAATCACGCGCTTCAACAGAGCGCATATCCTGTACCCGTGGTCCAGCACCTTCTTCACTTGCTTGGGGGCGGATAAGTATTCGCGAAGCTTGACCTAGCCCAAGCATATCAACAGCTGCCAGTAGATGCAAAGACAGCAGAAGCCCAAACCATAGTCATGCACAGGGGTGCGTTCAAATGTAATAGACTCCAATTCGGAGTAAGCATAGCACCAGGCATTTTCCAAAGCTTGATGGAAAGGTTGCTGCAAGACATAAAAGGAGTTTTACCTTATTTCGATGATGTATTGATAGCTGCCCCAACATGAAATCAATTAGAAAAATGCCTAAGAACTGTCCTGCAAAAATTCCAAGATGCAGAACTCAAAGTAAAAAAGGAAAAGTGCCAGTTATGCACTGAGAGGGTTGAATTTCTTGGTTACCTTCTTGACAAACAAGGTATTCACCCAACCGAAAAGAAATTGGCAGCTATTAAAAATGCTCCAAGACCTATAAACAAGACAGACCTCCAAGCCTTCCTGGGCCTTATTAATTTTTATAACATCTTCCTACCCCAGAAGGCGACTGTTGCTGAACCCCTGCATAGGCTCCTTGACAAGAAGGCTTCCTGGTTTTGGGGACGTCGAGAGGAGCAAGCTTTCCAGCAAGTCAAAGATCTTTTAACATCAGATGCAGTGTTAATCCAATATAACGAGACACTACCCTTGACTGTGACTTGTGATGCCTCACCTTTTGGAGTAGGAGCTATACTGAGCCACGTTCTACCAAATGGTACAGAGGCACCTATTGCATTCTTTTCTAGAATCTTGTCTAAAACTGAAAGAAACTGTAGTCAATTTGATAAAGAAGCCCTTGCTATTGTATCCGCCATTAAAAGGTTCCACGAATACCTGTATGGAAGATCATTTTCTATAATAATAGACCACAAGCCATTGCTTGGCATTTTGGCAGGGGATAAACCAACTCCCCATATTCTATCATCAAGAATGACACGATGGTCAGAGTTCTTAGCCGCCTATGACTACCTGTTAACACATTGCGCAAGAAAAGCCATTCCCCATGCTGACGCCTTAAGCCGTTCGCCATTGCCTGATTTCCTAGATGATCCAGCTCCTACGGTATCCACGCTACAAATTGAAATGCTTCCCTCACCTCCACTAACTGCACAAGACATTGCATTGGAAACAAAAAAAGACCCTTGTTTATCACGGGTCCTGGGTGGAGAGGGGATGGCCAGAAATCGAACCCAACGACAAGTTCAAACCCTTCAAAAACAGACAAACAGAACTGTTTTCCCAAAAAGGGTGCGTATTGTGGGGAGACCGAGTAGCCATTCCTGAAAAGCTACAACACAGAATCCTGAAAGTGCTACACGATGGACACCCGGGCATCGTACGGATGAAAGTGCTGGCAAGGAGCTACACCTGGTGGCCAGGTATGGACAAACAAATCTAAGCCTGGGTTGCCACCTGTAGCAAATGCCAAGAATCACGTTCGGCTCCACCAAAAGCACCACCAACAGAATGGGAAACGCCCAGGGGTCCATGGTCCCGCATCCACATCGATTTTGTGGGACCTACAAAAGGGCATACCTTCCTAATAACAGTGGACACATACTCGAATTGTTTTGAGGTGAACAAGATGAAGACCACCACCACTGAAGCGGTCATCAAAAAACTAAACAGACTGTTTGCAACGCACGGATTTCCAGATGTCTTGGTTTCTGACAATGGCCCACAGTTTACCACCCAGGTGTTTGAACAATACCTAGCAGACCAGGGGATACGCCACGCCTTGACATCACCTGCTCACCCAGTGGCCAATGGCAGGGCTGTACGAATGGTTCAGTTAACTAAAACAACCCTGCACAAAATGGACCAAGGAAACATCCACAACAGAGTCACCAGGATGCTCCTCCTCCAACATATTACACTGAGCAGCACCACAAACAAAAGCCCAGCTGAACTCCTGATGGGCAGGAAACTTAGGTCACACCTAGACCGAATACACCCTGCGTACACCCCAGAAAAGCCCCTGGGTTCCAGCAGCAAACATCGCACATTTAAGGTGAGACCTTGTATTCACAAAGAACTTTACAGGTGACCCCTTATGGGTCCCTGCCAAAATAACACAAGTTACAGGTCCCCGTTCCTACCGATTAGAAACCATAGATGGAAGATTATGGAAATGCCACATCGACCAGCTGCATTCCAGGCTGACAACTACCCCCTCCGCGAATTCTGAACTCGGAACCAGAGGGGGAAGGGAAGCCAAGGATTTTGAAAATGAACTAACACTTGGCCCAAACCACGCAAACCCATAGACCGAACAAGCAAGCCCAGCATACTTACCTGCTGAAGAGGAGCCATGGCAGTTGGTCGGTTCTCCAGGCAATAGCAGCCGAACAGGGTCAGCGAGTCCGGAAAATCCAGATGACAGAAACGTTGAGGATATCCCCGAGTCACCTCCAGGGTTGCCCAGCAGTGAAGCCAGGTCACTGTTAAATGACCCAACAGAACCAGAATCCGAGTGAAGACAGGTTGAACAACGCAAGTCAGGTAGACAGGTACGAAGACCTGCCTATCTGCGCGAATACATCACCCCACCCCTTAGGCGAAACCTAGAGGGGAGGGGTGTTCCGAACTAGCAGGCTCGTAAGCCTGCAAACCTGACTAGTCTTTTCCACAGCAGGCTCGTAATCCTGCAAGTTTGATTGGTCTGTTGACAGCGCATCACGATTGGTCATTCAAGGCTGATCCGATTGGCTAGTTAATGGGCTGCTGCGATTGGATGCTCCAAGCATGGCAAACTTAAACCATTGGATGCTTTGACAGCAGCCAGCTCTATAAAAAGGGTTGTTGCTGCCATACATTTTAGCTCTGTTCCTGAAGTCACTAATAAAGAGTTTGGAGTCACTATCCGATGTCTCGTCTCCGTTCTTGCGCCTACCATCCGAGATAGAACAAAAAAAGTTTTTGTTTTCCTCTCATACTCATATACATTACAGGAAACCCTCAACTAAGAACAATAGAGCCCAACACTTCCATTGCTGAGGAGGACAGTTGTTAATTGCCCCATTTTGCAACTTTTCTTGTCACAATTGTTTAGTGAATCCTTGCAATTGTTAAGTTATGAACACAGTTGTTCAGTGAATGTGGTTTCACTTGTCAGAAGGCCGCAAAAGGTGATCTTGGGATGCTGCAACTGTCATAAATATATACCAGTTGCCACGAATCCAAATTGCAATCACATGATCATGAGGATGCCGCTTGTATATGTGAAAAATGGCCATGGTTCACTTTTTTCAGTGCCACTGTCATTTTGAAAGGTCACTAAACAAATGGTTGTAAGTCCAGGATTACTTGTAATTCATTTGAACTCATTCATTCAAATGAAGCCTAGAGAGATTCAGGACCAATGAAAGCAAGTAGTTTTTTTCATATACCACAAAATGTTGGACGTACTACCACCAGTCATGTGTCAGGGTTCCAAGTAAGACACCCAAAATGAACAAAACTATTCCTCAAAAAATAGTTTTGGCACAAGCTGGTGAAAACCGACTCTGAATGTTCTTGTGATCTTCACCCTTCCCCAGTTAGTCACATGGTCCAATCATGGTGGTGTTCGGTTGCCTGATAACTTTACTTCTCCTCTCTCTGATCACTGTGAGAATGTCCTTGGTTCCCAGGAGAAAGTATTTTGTTTTGGCTACAAAAACCCCAGCTATCTCTACTCTCCCCTCACTATCCCTCAGCTCCAGTGTGGCAATACTGAAGCCTCAAAATGGCCTCACTCAACTTCATGGCAACGACATCATGGCTTTTGATTGTTTTAAATGGAAGTGGACAAATCCATGGGGAATTGAGATAGCCATTACTTTGCTCACAGACTGTGTGCCTTAAGTTGTTAGGGAGCATTATAGAAGAGGGCTATAGTCCATGCTTGTTAGCCAATATGGCTTCTTGTTGGTTAAGACAGAATGATAGATTTCAAAGGTGGCTTTTTCACTGTACCTTCCAGGGAATATATCCTAGTGTTCTATTGTAGGACTCAGCTTTTATGATAATGGGAGGCTGCAGTGAAGCATAAGGATTATTTAAGTGTTCTGCCTTGCCCAAACAAAAATGTTTTCTATCAGTTCATAGCTTTGACATCAATTCTGGTTGATTGTATGATGGAATAACATAAGTAAAATGAAAAGAAGAACAGTAAGTGCTCAGTGTTTAAATCTACATTAGATCCACCATTTTTATGGCTTTCTTGAATTTGTCCTGAGTTCAGAAATGTAATTAATTAATTTTTATCCAGATTTTTATTTGTTTATTTTGAGAACAAAGCATTGCAGTCATCTTTCATTTTGTTCTCAAAACATTGACTCAGAAATAGATTGGACAGACTGGGCCAATGTCCCTGTCATTTTTTTTCTATAGGAATTTAAGGAAAGGCATTTGCCATACCTATCAATGACATAAAGGGCTTGGAAATTGAACACGTAATGATGTGTATGCAAAGTACAAGCTCTGCAATTAAGTAATGGGATTGCTAAGCGTCCATCACTTACAAATATCATGAATCAGCTCTACCATTCACAGTTATGACTTAGAAAACATTATAAAACTGATAGCGTTGATCAGAGGGATTGTTAAAGTCATTTCAATAGTCATTTATTTAAATTACATATGGCAGGACTGTAGAGTATCTGACTGGTTTCAAGTATCTTTATATTTACAATGAATAATGCTGTAGCCAGGAACTTAGAGCATTTTATAGCCATATTTATGATGCACTAACATTGCAATAATAAGTGTGCTGTAATCTAATACAGGATTTGCGAGGTGTCAGTGAAGCCCCAGCATCTGTTACTTAAATTATATGTGATAATGTAGGATCTTCATAAGCACTGGAATTCCTAAAATAAATCAATATTTTGGAAGTGAGGATGACTGTTCAGTTTGAAGCAGATGATGAACGGTTGAGGAAAGACCTTCCATGCAGTCTTAGGGGCAGTCTTTCTTAAGTTGGGCTACAGATCCCATCATCTGTAGACATTGTCTATGCTGGTTGGGAATCATGGGAGTTGGAGTCTAACATCTTGACTTCAGGAATAGCAAGTGTACTCTGGAACAAGAGAAAGAGCTGTGTGATGGAGTGGAGAGATTCAACATAATAGAATCCAAGGACACTAAAATGCTAATGAGCAGAAAACCCAAAGGAAAGATGATTTAAAGGAAGAAGCCTCGAAAAAACAATACAAAATGAAAACCAGAATCCCCAGCACTGGATTTGGTACAAACCACCACAAAGTCTTTCATTATTACTGGAATCAGTTTGTGCTTTTCTACACACACACAAAGGCATGCAGGCATGTTTTAAATGTCACTGTATATAAACTTTCCTTGATATCTCACCTGTCAAATATGAACCCCCAATGAGGTTGATGGACATTATAGAATTGATGCTTTTAAAACAAAAAGCAGGGTTTATAGCAAAAAATACTTGATTGATCTTAGAGCAATAAACACAAGTACCATTGTAATTAAGAGCACTGACCCTGGGAGAAAAGGGGTTGCTAGCAAGTAAATAAGCTGCTAAGGTCTCGTTAAATAGAAAAGTTGAGGAAATGACTGGAAAAAAACATCAGTCAATGTTCCTCCAGCCAGATTTGTAAACAGCAGCTGCATGCAGATGTATAAACACAGTCTGTTCTTTTTATTGTTTTTACTTCTCTTTGTTATTTACCTGCATTGCAGCTCAAACATTTAATCTTGCACAAAGCCAAAGATTGGCATTACATGAATAAGTTCTTATGTAGTAATACCTTCAATTGACATCATCTTTTTTTCTCCTCCAGAAAAAAAATGTGTCTGCTAGGAAAATATCAATAGAGGATTTTTTTTTTTTAAAGGCAAACATGGCACTCCTCAAAATATGACCGGTCACTTAATGGCCATTCGAAGTTACAACAGACCTCCCAACCTGGTTTCAAACTTATGGTCGCTGCAGTGCCACTGTGATCTTTTGCCCTTACAACCAACCACAGAAATGCTGCAAATCCCCCACCTCTCTCCCCAGTGGGAGGTAAAAGATGTCTTGCTTGCTTCCAAATCCAAACTCATTAATTATTGCAATCCATTGAATTTGCTTCATTCTGTCATTGACAACAGATAACAGATCATCAGAGTTGGAAACAGAGGTGGTATTCAGCAGGTTCTGACCAGTTCTGGAGAACCAGTAGTGGAAATTTTGAGCAGTTCAGAGAACCAGCAAATACCACTTCTGACTGGAGATTTTACAGTATCCTTCCTCTGCCACACCCACCAAGCTACACCCACAGAACCAGTAGTAAAAAAATTTGAATCCCACCACTGGTTGGAAGGGACCTTATAGGTCATCTAGTCCAACCCCCCCTGCCCAAGTGGGAGAGCCTATACCATTTCTGACAAATGGCAGTCCAATCTCTTCTTGAATGTCTCAACTGATGACGCTCCCACAACTTCCGAGGGCAAGCTGTTCTATTGGTTGATTGTTCTCACTGTCAGAAAGTTTCTCCTTATTTCCAGGTTGAATCTCTCCTTGTTCGGTTTCCATCCATTATTCATTGTCTGGCCTACAGGTGCTTTAGAAAATACCTTGACCCCTTGATGATGTTTGTTCCTGAGGCTCCTTTGTTTCTTTCAGGTAATTAAGGAGCCACATGAATCACCACAAAAATCTCTCCATGTGAATTCGGCTGAGAACATGGGAGTTGAGTAAGATGACCCAAGAATGCACAATATGCCTGGAGGTACTGGGTCTCTCTTACAGTATTGTTAGAAGTTCAGTTTATTCATTTTACTATACTGTAGCATGATTCAACTGCACACACAGGACTATTCTCCAAAATCAATCCTCAGATGCATATTGGAACTAAATCCAGCCCAAACATTTGTTCTTTAGGGATTTCTTGAAATATCAGTAGCCCAGGCTTGTTATACATACATTTAGATGGAGTTCTGCAGGCTTACAGACATTAATGCCATAGTAGAGATCAAGTTTCATTGGTCTCACAAAATTCAAATTCTACCTATACTATAAAATAAATACTGTGAGGCAAACCGCATTTCTGACTGTTTCATGAGGAAGCCTCACTGAATGCTAGGTGAAGCATTTGCAAAAACCACGATCTGCATTTCACTGTTGATATCCCTCAGCCTGGAGAACATATACTACATACCAGACTGAGCCGGAACTAAGCCTGCAGACCCTCATGGCAGAGAAGCCGGTCTTTTATTCAGATGTAAGGAAAGCTGTTTTCCTTACAGAGCTGCAGTGGCATAGTGGTTAGAATGCAGTACTGCAGGCTACTTCTGCTGACTGCTGGCGGCCTGCAATTTGGCAGTTCGAATCTCACCAGGCTCAAGGTTGACTCAGCCTTCCATCCTTCTGAGGTAGATAAAATGAGGAACCAGATTGTTGGGGGCAATATGCTGACTATGTAAAGCCACTTAGAGAGGGCTGTAAAAGCACTGTGAAGCAATATCTGTCTAAGTGCTATTGCCTACATCTCATGTTTTACAGCTTCATGGGTGTTGTGGAGTGGCAGTTACAAAGGGAGACGGAGCCAGGCTAAAGGCTAACAACTTTATTCTAGCGAATAAAGGGTTGCCGCAGCTGCCGAGGCTGTCTGGCAGCCAGCTGGCGGCAACAGCTGATGCCGTTTGACAGCTCCCTTTTATAGCCAGCTGTCAAACTGCATCAACCAATGGGAGCGATCGGTGCTCCCACGTTGGCGGTGGACCGGAGGGAGGACTGCTGCTAGTCTTTGAACACAGCACTCCTTCCCCCTGGCCACGAGCATGCGTAGTCCTGTAGCCATGATGGCCGCTTTCGCTCGTGGCCCGATCTCTGAAGTTCCTGAGGCTGGTGCGTCTTGTTCCCCCCTGGCGGCGGTGACTGGAACCTGCAGAGGGTCGCTGGCCATCCCTGGACTGCTTTCTGGCGACTGCTCAGGTGAGTCTTCCCACGGCGGTCGGCTGGTTGCGTTGTCAGGCGGCAGGTAGACCGGGTCCTTCGGCAGGTTGGCTGGCGGTGAGTAGACTGGTTCGTCCGGCGGTGGGTAAACCGGGATTTCAGTGGCAGTCTTGTTCCAACGCCTCCTCAGCTGGTCTACGTGCCTTCTCCAAATCCGGCTATCTTCCAGAAGGACTCTATATGATCTGGGTCCTGCAACAAAGACTATCTGCCCTGGCAACCATAAGGGGTGCCCCGCATAGTTCCTGGCGTACACCTGGTCTTGCAGGGTGAATTCCCTGGCATGGCTGTCAGAGGCTAGTGGCATGCTGGGAGTGTAGTGGGGGTGCAACCTGTCCAGGGTGGAACTGAGGCGCCTGCCCATTAACAGTTCAGCAGGGGACTTGTTGGTGGAAGGGCACGGGGTGGCATGTTGTGTGAGTAGGTAAGTTGATAGTTTGGCGTGCCAGTCTGCCTGGCCCAGCTTGGCCGGAACTTCCTTGGCAGACCTGACAGCCCTTTCTGCCATTCCATTACTTGCTGGGTGAAAGGGGGCTGTGAGAGCGTGTCTGATGCCCAGATTAGCTGTGAAGATGGCAAACTCGTTAGAACTGAATTGGGGGCCATTATCTGAAACTAATGTGTCAGGAAGTCCATGAGTAGCAAACAGTCTGGTCAAGGCCCTTGTGACAGCCAGCGTTGTGGTGGAGGGTAACAAGGCTACTTCAGTCCATTTGGAGAATGAATCTACAACCACCAGGAATGTTCTCCCTTGTATGGGACCAGCCAGGTCTACATGCAGCCTGGCCCAAGGGGCCCCTGAATCTTCCCACTTGGTTGGGGCAGCTGCTGGTGGGGCTGCTCTTGTTGCCTGGCAGGGCTGGCACGTGTTAACCCAGCTGGCAATCCTGGCATCTAATCCTGGCCACCAGACGTAGCTGCGGGCCAAGGCCTTCATCCTTACAATGCCAGGGTGACCCTCGTGCAGTGCCCTTAAAACTGGTTCTTGCAAGGTGGGTGGTATGACCACCCTTGTCCCCCATAACAGGCAGCCCTGTAGTGAAGAAAGCTCCTGCCTGCGGGTCTTAAATGGCATGAATTCAGGGGTGAACTGAATGTCAGGCCACCCCCTCCCTACCCAGTCTAAGACTTGGGAAATAACACGGTCTCTCTTGGAGTGTGCAGCAATATCCCCAGCTGAGACAGGTAGGTTAAGTTCATTGCAGTCGAAGATTGCGTGGATGGGAGCTGGGTCCTCGACTGGTGACGGCAGGGGGCATCTGCTGAGGGCATCAGCATGGCACAGGTTCTTCCTCGGGCAATGTACCAGTGTGTAAGAGTAGGCGGCCAGAAATAGAGTCCATCTGGTCATTCTCGGGGATAACACCTGTGGGGTTTGCTTATCCCCAGCTAGCAGTCCTAATAGAGGTTTGTGATCTGTTACAAGTTCAAAACTATGGCCATAAAGGAACTCATGGAATTTTTTTACAGCGGCCACAGCTGCTAAGGCCTCCTTATCGATCTGACTATAGTTCCTCTCTGCAGCGGAGAAAGTTCTTGAAAAATAGGCAATGGGTGCCTCTGATCCATTTGAGAGCCTATGGCTCAATACAGCTCCTATACCAAAAGGTGAGGCATCAGAGGCTAACACTAGGGGCAGGTTTGGGTTAAACTGAATCAACACAGAGTTTGAAGTTAAGAGAGACTTCACTGCTTGGAAAGTGTTGGCTTCCCTCTGTCCCCATTGCCATGGGGCTTTCTTATCTAGGAGCCTATGTAGGGGTTCAGCTACAGAGGCTTTGTGAGGCAAAAAGGAAGCATAAAAATTAAGGAGTCCCAAAAAGGTCTGCAATTCAGTTTTGTTAGAGGGAGTGGGTGCCTCATGAATAGCCCTAACTTTACTCTCTATGGGGTGAATTCCAGATGCATCAATTCGATAACCAAGGAAGTCTGCCTGTTTGGTGGCAATGGTGCATTTGTCTTTTTTCAATTTAAGCCCGTTTTGCCTAAACCTGTCAAGGACAGATCTCACTCTGAGTAAAAGTTGTGTTTTGTTGGTGGCAGAAACTAAAATGTCATCGAAGTATGGAACCACCCCAGATAGGCCCTGGAGGATTCTTTCCATGAGTGATTGGAAAATGGCAGGGGCTACGCTAACTCCAAATTGCAAACGTCTACATCTAAATGCGCCCCTGTGAGTAACTATAGTTTGTAGGTCAGCAGTGTGTTGGTCAATGGGAAATTGCTGGTATGCCTGGGACATGTCTAATTTTGCAAAAATTATGCCTGGCTCAAAAGAGTGGAGCAGGTGTTGGATTACAGGTACTGGGTATGCGCTAATTTGTAGGAAACAGTTGAGGGACATCTTATAGTCAGCGCAAATTTTCACACTGCCATCTTTTTTTAAAGGGGTGACTATGGGGGTTTCCCACTTGGTGAAGTCTACCTGTTCTAGCACCCCCTGTTTGATAAGTTTATCTAATTCAGCATCTAACTTAGGCCTAATGGCGAAAGGTACCCTCCGAGGTTTCAAACGAATTGGGGTGGCTTGTGGACCCACATCAAGATATGGGGATGCCTGAATAACAGCCTAGTTCACTACTGAAAACATCAGAGTAGTCTTTAAAAAGGGCATCTACATCAGAATTTTCCACAGAGTGAATTCCCGTAACATTGAGGCCTAGGGCAGAAAACCAATCTAATCCTAGCAAGCTAGGAAGGGCACCATCTACAACCACCAGTGGCAAGTGACCCCTAAAGTTTTGGAATTGAATGAGGAATTTTCCCTTACCCAGGACTGGAATGGTCTTCCCCTGGTAATCCCGAAGAGTCAGATGGCAGTTGGTCAGTTTCTTTTTTGAGAGCGAAGGCAGCAACTTCTTCAGGGAGGCCCACGAAATGATGGAGAGGGTTGACCCGGTGTCTACTTCCATTCGGCAGGGCTTACCTTCTATAAAAAGAGAAATGCTTAATTTGTTAGGCCTAGAGGTGGTGTTGTTTGCATGGTAACAAGTGTAACAATGTTCCACTTGCCTTTGGTAGGAGGCAGAAACTTGAGGTCTTTGTATGGAGGCCTGCTCAGCAAACCCTGGCTATGTGCCCTTTCTTCTGGCAGTTCAGACAGATAATGTTTCTGAATCTGCAGGTTGATCTATGGTGGTTGCCCCCACAGCTTATACAAGGGGTTTGCTGTTTGGCTGTCTGATTGTTGTATTTCCTAGGTGGCCCTGGGGGGGGCCTTGGACGCGTGAGGCGGTTTACCTCCAGAGGTTCTTCTTCCACTTCTTGGGAGACCTCATCATAGTGGACTGTAGCCTGCCCTTGCTTAGGGGTGTTCCCCTGAATTTCAGCTGCTGATAATTCTGACAATTCAGCAGCCTGAGCTTCCTCAATAGCTGAGGTTAGGGTTAAGTCTTTTTTAGCCAGTAACCTCCTTTGCAGTTTTAGGTCCCTGACTCCTCCCACAATTTGATCGAGCAGCATGTCCTCAAGGTAGTCCCTAAAACCGCAGTGTATGGCAGCCGATCTCAATGCTGCCATGTACTGACTCACAGTCTCCCCTTCAGCCTGAGTTCTTCTTCTAAAAGCCAATCTCCTGGCTATCCTAGAGGGTCTGGGGGAGTAGTGATTTGACAAGATTTCTCTTAACTCATCCCAGGGAATAGCCTTTATAGAACATGGGGACACTCGCGCAGAGGCTGTGTCAAAAACTGTGGCCCCACAGAAACTTAAAAAATAGGCGCTTTTCCTTAGATCCGTGGCTTCAACTAGCTCAATGGCATTTAAAAAGCATTCAAACCTATTCATATATGATTCCCATGTTTCTGCCCCCAGTTGGAAGTGCGGGAATGTCGGATTAGAGGCCATAAGAGTGGCAGCGTTGGTTTCCTCAGCTGAGGAAAAATAGAGTCTTCGCTTTTAGAAAAGCGTTTCTGGCTGCGCCTGTCAGCGGCGTTCGGCTCCTCAGCTGAGAGGGCTTTTAAATTTCGCGCTCTTTGGAGAGCATCAGTGGCGGTGACTTGATCAGCTCGTAGCGGCTTCAGCTCTTTCTTGTTGTGACTTCGGCTCGATTTCCTGCCTGGTCGTCTTAGCTGTATCCCACCTTCGTCGCCAGTATTGTGGAGCGGCGGTTACAAAGGGAGACGGAGCCAGGCTAAAGGCTAACAACTTTATTCTAGCGAATAAAGGGTCGCCGTGGCTGCCGAGGCTATCTGACAACCAGCTGGCGGCGACAGCTGATGCTGTTTGACAGCTCCCTTTTATAGCCGGCTGTCAAACGGCATCAACCAATGGGAGCGATCGGCGCTCCCGCGTTGGCGGCGGACCGGAGGGAGGACTGCTGCTTGTCTTTGAACACAGCAATGGGCTTCTGAATAAAAGACTTTCGCTTCTCTGCCATGTGGCTCAGCCTCTTCTGGAGCTCTTCGAAAAGTAAGTACAGTAAAGCCATGGGAAATGGGGTGGGAAGAGTAAATGGAATCCAGGATGCTAGCAAAGCAGGCACAGTCTGTGGAGAGGGACAAACAGAGCCTCGGAGGGCCGGTTCCAGCCCATGGAGGCTCCATTTTGCCTGTAACAGGCCTGGGGAGGCCTGCAGAGGGCCGAATGGAGCCTTGGAGGGCCAGATCCAGCCACAGTGGCTCCATTTCAGCCAGCAACAGGGGAGGCCTCTGGAGGCCTCTAGCAGAGTACTGCAGGAGGCTGTCCAGGCTGACAATAGAGCATGGCTCCCCCATGCCCCATTTTGCTAGCAGAGGGACTGCAGGTCAATCCTTTGCTATTTCCAGGCCAGCTGCACAGGCCAGATATAAGTATCCTGTGGGCCAGATATGGCCCATGGGCCTTGAGTTTGACACCCTGGCATAGACCAAGAAATAATACATTTTTGGCTAACCCTTCTATAAGTTCATGCAAATAGGAAGAAAACTCTCAATAATTCTTGTTAAATGCACAAGTTAGGATGGCTTGACTGAACTAGCAATTGCAAGGCAGAAATCCATTCACTTTCTCCAATCCTGCCCATGCAGACTTCAAGCTAGGATATATAATGTTTTTTCCAGATTTTTCAAGGCTATATCTATACAGAATATTAGAAAATGGTTCGACTGCGGTATAAATCTACCATGCATGATTTCTCTTAGATTCTTTAGATAAAATGATTTTTATATATAATTACCTCTCAGATGTTTTCACAGTATCTGTCAGTTTTAAATTTCATTCTTTTTTACCAATATCTGATTATACTGTTTAAGAAACATCAGGATTGTAGTACAATGCATCTGAAGGCAGCAACTTCCAAAGAATACCCTTAAATATTTGCAAGATGAAATTTAGCAACCGTATATATGGAGTGCAGTTAAATATTTGGGATTTCTCTAGTGATTAAAAGAATATACTTTGTGATTAGGCCAATACAATTTGTTTGTCCCTCGATACACTGACAAAATGAAGACACGTTAAACTTTCCTTCAACAGCTTTGACATTGTGGTTCTTTTCTTACCAGCAAGATTTATGCAGTCAAGTGAACTTCTTGGCCAGATAATCACATTTTCTCACAGACTATCGTTGTGCCCAGATGAATGCTAAACTGATTCTGTTATGTTCGGTGCATGGGCGCTAAGGAGGAGACGAGCCGGTGAACAATGAACTTCAAACTCTTTATTACATGTGTAACAGCTCAGCTCAATGGCCGCAACGGCCCCCTTTATATAGGCAAGCTCTTGAGTATTTAACCAATGAAAACACAGGGAGTGCTAGCTCCGTTAACCAATGGGAGAGGCTCGTTAAATAGCCAATCAGATTCTCCTGAATGGACCAATCCGATGTCGCTATTATTGGCCAATCAGAAGTGCAGGGCTGCAACCCTGCACTTTACTTCAAGCTCTTAATAATCTTTATTCAAGTACTTTTATTAATTCACAAACCCCCTTCCCCCTGGGTTCCATTTAAGGGGTGCGGTCATGTAGTCTTTGAGGTAGGCAGGTTGTTTTGATTGTCTATTTGATTTACGTTGTTCTCCCGGTATTTGGCTACAGTCTTGTTGGGGTAGGACGTTATCTGGTGAAGAGGGTGCCTCCAGTTCTGTATTCAAATTTTTGTTGCCACTAATGTTCTCGGCATCTCCTTGAGGCAAACTCACCCCCATCCCCGATCCTTCTTCACGTGTTGCCTCTGAGCGGTCATTACTTCCGCTTAAGCTTTCTGCCATTTCAAATTCCGCTTAAGCTTTCTGCCATTTCAAATTCCTTGGTATCTCCTCCCCCCTAGGTTTGGAAGTCAGGGGAGTTGGAGATCCCTGACTGTAACCTTAACGCAGCTGATCAATATGGCATTTCCATATTCTATTGTCGCAACATCTCACGCGGTACGATCTGGGGCCGGTTACTTGGACTACAGTTGCCTCGACCCACAACGGATCACCTGAAAAGTTCCGAGCGAAAACCAAGTCGCCTACCTGGAAGTTACGGCATTTCCCGCTGGATCCGTGTGGTTTTTCAGGTTCATATGATGGGTGCAGACGGTCGAGGTGGGAGCGGAGCTTCCACTCCATCAATAACTCGGTGGGAGTTTTGTTGGTGACGCTGTGCGGAGTGATATGCTGCAAAAGGAGTATCCGGTTAATCTTGTCTTCTATATCGCCATAGTCCATTTTATGCAAGGTTTTCTTGACGAATTGTACCATGCGTTCGGCCCTTCCGTTGGCCGCAGGATGCGCCAGCAAACTCAGCGCATGGTGAATACCGCAGTCCGCCAGGTACTGTTCAAAGGACAGCGTGGTAAATTGGGGCCCGTTGTCGGATACCAGAACGTCTGGTAATCCGTGTGTTGCAAATAGTCTGTCTAGTTTCCTGATGACTGATTCGGTTGTTGTATTTCTCATCTCATGGATTTCAAGCCAGTTCGAGTAGGCATCCACTGTTAATAAAAATGTGTGTCCTTTGGTAGGTCCCGCAAAGTCCAGATGAATATGGGACCATGGTCCCCTCGGTGTTCTTGAGTATTTAACCAATGAAAACACAGGGAGCGCTAGCTCCGTTAACCAATGGGAGAGGCTCGTTAAATAGCCAATCAGATTCTCCTGAACGGACCAATCCAATGTCGCTATTATCGGCCAATCAGAAGTGCAGGGCCAGAACCCTGCATTTTGCTTCAAGCTCTTAATAATCTTTATTCAAGTACTTTTATTAATTCACAACAGATTCAATGTATGTCTCTCTGCTTGTCATAAATGCCATTTTTGCCTATTTTAAGAGCCTTTTTGTAGCTGATAAAGAGAGGAAATGTTATGGATGCATGCAACAGCATGACATTTTCCTAATAAGCATAGGCATCTTCCCCAATGAATGTTGATCTCCCCCGGGGGAAGCCAGAAGTGCACTTGCTTTCTCCTTTGTCTTGGGGCCAATTTACACCACATACTGAATTGCTGGCTGTCAACTCAGAAGCTGCTCCTGTCCTTGCTTATCTTCCCTTCATGAACACTTCACTCATATTGTAAAAAGGCCAACCTATTTGCAATTCCTGTCACCTTGGGGAAAAATATTCTGGAAATTCCTAAAATAGCAATTCAAAAGAGAGGAAAGCTCCATGCTTATTTTCCTTCCATTTTTTCCATTCTCAAAGTATACACCCCTTCTTTTTCTGAGCTGGAAATGGATGCAGAAAGAACAATGGAGGTTAGATAGATAGAAGGGTTCTCTCCTCCCTATTCTTCCTGTTGTCTCTGCCACTGAGAATGCAGCAGGATTCAAACATTGGTGGTCCTTGGGGTTTGTGGATTCTCTTAAGGCAGGGCTGTCAAACTCCCGTCCCATGGGCCAGATGCATCATGTGCTGGCCCCGCCCCCGCCCAGTTTAGCAAAGGGGGGGAAGTCTCAATACATCACATGATGCTGCCATGACGATGTGAGTTTGACACCTCTGCTCTAAGGGTTGCTATAAAGATGCATCTATTATGCCTTCAAAGACCCTTAGCTACTATTATCCTTACTTGTTTGCAGGCCACATGAATTACATTGATTACATTTCTATTGGGAACTGATCTGTGTTTTCCAATGCTGTTTAAAGATTTTCACATTTTCTTTTATGATCTGAAATTGCAAAGTTTAAGCCTACTTTGACCCCTGAACAGATGAACCATGCGTGGAGAAAGCTTTAACATTTAATCCTTCTTTGTAGACACAGCTGTATAAATCACCAGTTCTTTTGATCCTATTTGGTGCTTTATTGGTAAGATGCAGAGAAAAACCACTGATAAATTTCATAAATTATATTGAAAAGACAAGGCTCTTTATCTCATCCTAGATCGAGGGGTGGGGGTTGCCTTTAATTAATTGTGAAATTTATTCTTATATATCCCGCTTCTTCTATTTCCTCAAGGAAACACTTAAACCAGTTGTGTGATTTTCATTGTGTACTTCCTTTGTCTTAATCAGTACTGATTCTTTTAATCACTTCTATTCCTGTTTTTCTTTTTCTATAAGCTAGATATCTTGGGGAAACACAGTATTATATCTATTTGTTTTTAGTAGATAACTACTATGTCTTGAATATTTGGCAATCTAATACCAATTAAGTCTGAATAAAGAGATTTAAGTTCCTTTAATTGCACTGAAAGCTGTTGATCTGGCTCAAAAATCAGTTCAAGCCCTCTGGAAATGACCTTATATAGCTGTTTTGGTTATTTGTCTCTATAGAACATGAAATTTGACAGAAAAAGGCTGCATTTAGACATGATGCTTAATTCTGCTTTAGGTTAGTTTTTCTCACTACAATCCTCTCCAGGTTGTTTTCAGACAATACAGGTTTGTTACGCCAAGTATAAGTTTAATATACTGTATACTGTTTAATATACTGTATACTGTTTAATATACTGTATCTAGCTTACCATGTATTTTAGTTTTAAAAAGACAAGAAAATTATTTGGATTTGTTTCCTTTTCCCAATAGCTTCTTCCCCTTTCTTCCAAGTCTTGCCTGCAGAAGATAACAAAGATGGATTTTTCTCTTTATATCCTGTGTCAAGTGTTTAGATTATTACAAATACTAAACCAATCCATCATTTGTATGCACTATGGCAGTTTAATTTTGCAGCAATGAAGTCAAGGAGATGGTTACTTTGCTTTTCCAATGGAGCTGCTTCACAAACAACCTGGCAGATAGAAGTTGGAGACTTTCCCCTTGTATGCCAGAGGCACTGAAGCTTACCATGCAGGTAAAAAAGAAGGGTCTCTTGACAGGAGCTGGAGAATTCAATAACGAGAAATTCTAAGAACAGCCAAAAAAGCACGCATTGGGTCTTCCAATTTCTAGCTGAAAGCCCACCTCACTTAATAGATCTGCCATGCCATCATCAATGGAACAGCTTGCCTCCCAGAGTTATGGGTGCTCCATCACTGGAGGTGTTCAAGAAAGTATTTGACAGCCATTTGTTCAGGATACAATAAGGTCTCCTGTCTTGATCAGGGCATTGGAGTAGAAGGCCTCCAAGGCCCCTTGTAGTCCTATGATTCCTTTACCTTTGCAAGCCTACTTCTTAGCTAGAGCTGTGTTGCAGCAAATGTTGACTGCTGCAAGCAAGAATTCCAAGGTGTGCAATTTCCATCACCATCATTCAGGTAACATGGCTCTGGAAGGATTAATATGAAACTCAAGATCTTAAATTTTAAAATCTCAGGTCAACAAAGTCAAGCTCCATGCATGGACAATAATCCTGGCTGAAGTCCATTTTTTCCCAAGACTTTAAGCTGGAAAAAAAAATCTATCAGGTGTTAAGGATCTGTCTCTGAGCAAAATCTAAAAATTTTCCCCTAGTATATATTTTAATAAATAATTTAACATAATGTTTCTTTGAAGAAATATTCCCTTTGACAAGGCAACATACAGTAATTCCTGCCTTTTAATTCAAGCAATGGTTGTGCCTATGCATCTTCCTTGTGGAATTTCACAAATGCCGCATAGGGTTAATCTTCATGGAGCAATCCAATAAAGAAATAAGAAACAACATACTGTAGAAATTTAGCACCTACCTCTCTCCTGGAAGAATAAAATATTCTAGAAAATATTTTAAAAGGCGGAATATTATATTTCCCTGGATGAGAAAAGGAGAAACATGTTTTTAAAGCTAAAACAGCCCCCTGCAGCTTCCTGACTCCCCTTCAGCTCCAGGGTGATGGGATTAAGACATGGCCCACAGGGCATGATAGGATTAGCCCTCTACCCATCTAATATCAGGCTCACTACATTGCAAAATCACCTGGGGACATTATATCAGCCCACAGTTCAACCAGACTTATCTCAGACAAACTCCTAGGATTTGCACATGATCCTTACAGCAACCAATTGAATACACGCCCTGCCCACAGGAACAGGAAGCAAGTTCAAAGCCCAAGAGAGGGCATAAATCTCTCTCAATCTCTCCCTCTCCTGCTCTCCCTCTCCTGCTCTCCCTCTCCTTCCCCTCTCTCCCATGTGCTTGATTTCACAGGACCTCAACCCATGTGGTACTGTCCACCATTAAACCATCTTTGCAAGCAATCTCCATGTTACCAGTGTCTTTCTCCCCACTTGGAGCTGAACCCAGATGGACATTTCTTCCAACAATACTTTGTTCCATAATTATTCATATACAATATTGTTTATACTCTAGGCTTGTTGCTTCAGGAAATTCTTGATGAGAACAGTTGCTTCTCCTCAAGAAATTATTTCTTCTCTCACCAATCAGGAGTGGTGGTTAGGTTTTTAAAGTCATCTTTATTTTTCAATTTGTGATGGAAGAAAACAAAATTGGATTTCAAATGTGGTGGTGGGAAGCTAGAGCTATATATATATATTAAAAATCTCTTTGACCAACTTTCTTTAACAAATTTGGCAAAAGTTCCAAGCCTTCACCAAGCACTCTAAAGACCTTGCCAAAAACAAAATGAAATTGCAGAGCATAAGAAATGTGCCACAATTAGCATTCAGCTTCAAACGTGCTGCTGCTGAGCTGAACACTGTAATTACAATTACAACTCTGTGATGCCTTGTGTATAAATTATTCAAATTAAACCACATAGATTATTCAAATTTTATCTGCAAGAAACACTTCTTCAACAAACAAAGGAAAAGAAGAAAAAAAGATCCCAGCTAACAATCACATACAGTGTGTTGCTCGTTTCTACAAAATGCCAAACCATGAAAAGGTTTCAGCTAAAGAAGAGTTTGGTTTTAGAACCAGCCAATGTGACATAAAAAGAATGGGCTTATTTCCAGTTGACTTAATCATGCAGTATATTCATGGTTTTCAGCTTCGGAGCACTGATTGCCAATACCTGGCCATTCAGAAGAGAAACAATTTTATAACAAGAATGCTGGAGGGCCCAGAACTGAGCTCTTAATTCAGTAACACATTTCTTTCTGCAAATTTCATCATTACCAGTTCTTCTCCTAAGAAATGCAGCATCAAAAGATCTAACTGCCTGGCCTAGACATGATTAGTTCTGCAGTATTCTTTATAATTTTATTTCAAAATAGTCACTGGGTTTCTTCCTTTTGAACACCCCCTCCAGACAAATCCTGTTTAGCAAAAACTGACAATTTAATGGGAAGTTTTCAAAGAGAAAGCAAGCTGGATTAATTTATGCTCTTTGTCTAGAAGCTCAATTGTTATGCTTTCTGCAAAACATCACATGTCAATGATAAAACTGTCTTTGTTATAAAATCACTAGCCAGCATCCAATCAATCTAATTGTTCAGTCTGGTGTTTGAGGATCTCTACTACTAATATTTGGTATACAAATTATTTACCTGCAAAGGAGAGAGAAGATCCAGCTGTGCAAGTGAAAAGGATGAGAGTCTTGCTTGGAAAGTAAGCATTATTTATGTTATTTTCTGAAATCTTTTATTTGTATATCTCAATAGCATAATATCATTTCCCACTTTTTCCACTACTTGCATATTTCTTTTAACATAAAACCATCCAAAATGGCAAAGTGGCCAATTTAATTGGTGGCAGGCAGATCTACTAATGTATAGTGAAAACAGAAACCAACATGGTTGTTCTCTACATGGATTAGACCTGTGATGACCTGCCAAGCAAAACAAAAACAAGACAAACCTCTCACCAGTCAACTGATGAAACCTGCTAGATGTTTTTTGATAACCTTCAGCTTTTACCTCTCAGGTAGGCTATAAAAATAATCTGCAGAAGGGGGATTATTGTCATATCAGACTGATAGACTGCATGCTAATGTAGGTAAGTACATCATATTCATGAGGGAGAAGATCATAGCTAAGCATCATCATCATCTCTGCATGTAGAAGATACTCCCAGATTCAATGCCTTGTATCTCTAGTTGAAAACAAAACAGAATTTGGAAGCTAGAGCCCTTTGATTCTGGACAACAACATCCATGAGTTTTGGTTGGTGAGAAGGAGCTTGGTGAGAGCAGGAGATTTCAGGTGTTTACTGTTATAATAACTTGCTAAGTCTTCTTTGTTTTTAGCTATAAAGTGATGTCCATAGATTAGGCAAGGGGAAAACTGCTTGCATCAGACCATTGTATGCAAGTACTCAAGAGATTGTGCTTGCATCTGGAATCATAACACACATTTTGCCAAAAGCTCAGCTTGTTGCAGATGCCTCAGTGGTCTCACCTGAATATTTCATATTATTAGAGGTTCACTTTGCAGTTTGGATTCCAACTGTCATGTCTTTCAATCCTACCATTCTTATAATGTATTCATTGTGTCAAGTCAAATGCAGTAATTATAAGCACGAGGTACATTCTTTCCTCTCCCTTTCTGAATCTGAACCATTCTGTTTCTCCAGTTTGGTCAGCAGCTTCTTATTTCTTATACACCTTCCTTGGAAAAAGAATCAGATATTCTGGCAATTCGGCAAGGCATCTTACATTCCACATTCTGGAATGATTTGCACAGTAAAACAAATTAAGCCTGTTGGATACAAATGCCAAATCCTCTTCCACAACACGCTGTATATTTTTTTCTTCTGCTATATTCTGAAAAGAGTTTAACTAGGAAAAGTTGTATTCACTCATCACATTCAGCCATTATTTATTCAATGGGCTATTGTCCGTGTTTTGAATTTATTTCAAATGTAGCATTCCACTACACAGACCATATAAAGAATTAATTGAAACAAATATTTTCAGATTACTGCCAAAAAGAGATGAGAAAATGTGAGACTCAAAGAATCATAGAGTTGGTAAGAGTTAGAAGATACTTTCAAAGTCTTCTTATTGAAGGCTTTGTCAAGTATACAGCATCCCCGATCGATTTGTTTATCACATTTATATATAACCATATGACTATTTAAATACAATTGATGCTAACTACATAGCATTAATGTTCAAATGTGATAAGTAGGGTTGTGAGATGACACTAATCACAGGGAAACAGACTTCCTTCTTTTCCTTCATGGTAAAACAGATTTTTACCATGGGACAAATAATGACTTCATTAATAATTAATGCTAAGCTGTAATGTGATTGGTTTGTTTAAGTCTCAGTATATGTGACTCTGGCTATAATAGCTTAGCATTATTTGAATCAGACTATTGGGGTTTTTATTAACATAGTTAAATATTTTAATATAGAACTACAGAGTGAATTAAACCTATGAATACCAAACCTGGGTTCTACATTTTTCCATTTTCATATTGCTTTTAGTGTTAAAGATCAAGTCTGTTTTCTCAAATGAAAGGAGCACATCCATTTTCCAACCCACCAAGAAAGGACAAGATGGAAGGAATGAGAGTTACACAGTCTGTGTCAACTCTGAAGTTGGCTGAACTGTGGCCATTTTCTTTTTGTAGTTTCTAGGGAGGTTTCTTTTCTCACTGCTTCAGAGCTGACACAGCCTGGGACGAAGGGAATGGGGTGTAGAGATTAGCTGGGTTGTTGTAGCCTAAATAATATTCTTTCCCCTGGGAATCAAAGGCATTCGTGCAGGTGTCTGCAGGGTGGAGTCTGAAGTCATCTAGCAACTGGGTTGTATGCTGATTGGACCATGTGACTGAAACTCTGGGGGGAAGTGATAAACTTTTACTTTTAATTGGCGGAGGGGGGGGGAAACCGGCACCAACTTAGAGCCAGTTTTCCACCAGGAATATGCCAATTTGATATGTCCTAATAAAAATGTTCTTTGAGAAACTTGCCTGGCTCGGAGTTCTTATTGAATGAGGTGTATTACTTGGAACCCTGACAGTCTGCACACATCCTCCAAACAGCTCTAGAATCAGCTATGCAGGAGAAAAAATTGGAGCAATATATTAGGGGGGGAAACTCAATGAATTTTGGCATGGCAGCTCCCAGTCTTTCTAGATGCCATTCTTTTTCCAATACCAAGACTTTTTATAAAGATGTAAAAGACTGACCCAGATCTTCAGCAGATATGCAGTATGTATGGATCTAATTGTCATAGGAATTAATGAAATGTATCCCTGAAAAACATTGCAACTTGAGCATTATTGATAACCTGATTTATTCCAATCAGCACTGAAAGCTAACCTCAGCACTTGCTAATTATATACTTCATTGAAATACATTCTTGAAAACTGATTTATCTCTTGACCACATCCCAAGAAGTTACCTATTTTAGTAAACAAAAAAATATCATCAAAAATTTTCCTTCTCTTTTATAGGAAGATACTTCATTTTGGTCATGTTTCCTCAGCTCTTCCTTAGCAGCGCCATAGGAAGGATTTGTTGAGATGTTCAAGCAGGAAAATAAAGTGTCTTTCTCCCATCCTTAGCTGCTTCTCATCCCAAAATCCAGGTGCAGTTTTTCCCTTTCAAAAAACCGAAGTAAGAAAGAGGGGTTATTTTTTTTCCTTTGAAGAAAATATCAATAATAAATCAAACAGAATAACCTCCTGAAGCTGGATCTCCTTCCCGTCTTAACAGAGCATTTTAGAAAAATATCTATCTCTATTCACGCAATTGGCATAAAGAGTAAAGAAAAATCTGTGTGGATGTGGTTGAAGCAGAATATAGTAAATGTACTCCAGGTTGCTTTGAGTGCTACAGCATGATAGCATTTCTTCCCACACCGGGAAACCCCTGATGTTCATCTATAATTAATGGACCATAATATAAAATTGCTTAATGATTTCTGCAAACCCCACATGGAAGGGAATCAGCCCAATTTGCAGTTCCCAGAATTATGTACACGTCAAAAAGCAATTATCATTGGGTCACACAAATTTTCCCACACAGTGTTTATTGTTGCTGTTTTAATTATCAGTATAAAAAGTGGTAAATTCCTAGTAAAGAAGATCTGTCTCCTCTCCTACATTGCTCACTTACTCCCCTCTTGCCTCTTAATTCAGATAGAGAAGCCATGTAAAGAGGCAGGAATCAGAAGTTTATTGCTTTTTTTTTTCTTCTAAACTATGCTGGCTTCATCCCTCTTCGTCCCTCTTACCAGCTGCCTTGTAATATTGAATCCTGGATGCTCTTTGTCCAGGTCTCCTCAAAGATAGGAAATTAATTCAGGGTCATACTTCAGCATGTTAATGGTGCTCTGCTGATGGAGGAGACCTGATAGGATGATAAAAGCATTATAGGATGATATATGTTATATATTTTGCCTTTCCTTTAAAAAGTTCCAGCCAGCTTCTATGGTTGCAGGTGCTCTTGGGCAGGAGGCCAGTGTGCCATCTTGATGATAGTTCTGACAAATAGTAACAGTGCCTAGTGGAATGAAAAGTGGGAGCTGGATCTTCCTAATTCAAATGCAACTCCAAGGCCATGAAAACATTGCCATGGAAATCATAAACATACAAATCAATGTTATGAGAATTTGTAATTGCAATAGTAAAAACTGGAACAAACTACAAGAAAGAAAGAATAGAGAGAAAGAGTAAAAAGTGCAAAAGAAAAGAAAAAAGTAGAGAAAGGGAAGCAAGAAAGATGCAAATACAGTAAAGAAAAAGAAAAAATATTTTTATTTATATTTCATATTTCTTAACCACCTGTGTCCCTCAGAGAACTGACTCAACTTTCATCATTTACAACAATTTAAATAACTTTTCACCTCTTCTTAATTTATAAACAGTGATCTCCCCATCTCTTATCCATAAACAAATCCATAAAGCAATATTATTTCAATTTTGATGTCAACAAAAGTTTATTAAGGGTTCTGAGAAATAAAATGTATCTATTTTAACCTTGATCAAACAAGCCAACTTTATTTTCTTCTATCAATCTTTAATCCATTTAAGTAATTTCATTTCTTTTTTTACCTCTTCTCACAAGATTCATCCAAGCTTTAACATACCTCTTTTGTAAATCCAATATAAAAAATTATACAGGTCATTCTCTTGCTTTATTATTTGTAATTCCCTTTTGATTTTTCAAGCATCAACCAATTTATTTTGTAAGTCCAATGAAACATCATCCAGGTATCTTTTCATCCATTTTCAATGGCAGTTCTATCTCTGGCTTATCAGATAAAACTTATTCTTGTTCTGCCATTTCTTCCAAAATATCTTTGGGATATAGTCTATCTATACAAGGAAACATCTCTATTGACATTATTGATACTAACTTCCAATTTTATTTTTCAAGAGTATCCTTCAATATTTCCAGTTTTATATTTTGCATCATTCTGAAAAATAGTGAATATATAATTTCCAAATCCAATTAGAAAAGGAAGTATTTAAATGTACTTTGTACTTTTCATGGCACTGGCTGCAATTTGAGTAAAATTGGCTCATCTCACAATATTCAAAACCCAACAAATCAATGGTCTTGTCACGAGGAGCAATTTTTTCTTGTTCTGTCTTTGTCTGGAGAGGTTCAAATAGCCGGTCTACTTACCAGCTCTTTGTACTTCACTATGATTGTTAGCTCTGTTATTCTTGGAGCTATTTTCAATCCACCATTTCTTCCTTCAGAAATTTACAATAAAACTTTCTTTTTAACAAATACTTTATTTTTAAAAATAAACACATCTCCTTTAAACTGTATCTGCACCTCCCCAAGGAACTCACACTGGCCTTGTTCAAAGTTTTTATAGCCTAGCTTACTGTCCTGGTATTTTTTTTTGTGGGCTCCCACTAAGTATTGGCCAGATCTGACCCTACTTCACTTTTCAAGGTCAACCAAGATTGACAAAGTGCTTTGTGGATCAAAAGTAGATAACCTTTTCACAGTTTCTTGACTTGTTTACATTTTCATATATCTGGATCCTTCAATTATAGTACTGCAGATGGAATTTGGTGAAAAGTGTTTGAGAATCATTGTAAAATATTATTTTTATATTAATTTATTTAAATCTATTTAGGCTTTTTGAACATCTCTTTGTTCACAATGACAAGAAACTATGTCCACAATTTTAAAGAAAAAAAAACAGTCTGAGATTATTCTAGGGGGCCAAGAAAATGGACTGAAAGTATTTGGCAACATTCTATTTATTTTGGAATCCTGGCCAATAAGTTGTGGAATTTTAACTTAATATTTCTGTGGACCCTGTGGAAAGCAAAAGGAGACAGAGATAAATTGAGGACCAAAATTGGAGGCCAGCTGTTCATGTGGAATGGCAAATCAGGTACACCATCCTAATAGTGGCACAAATAACTGCAAACAGGGAGCATCAAATGAGAATAGAAATTAGAACTCAACCAGGGATAAAACTCATCCATCAGTTGCTGAGTAATGGCCATGCAGCTAATTGGAATTCTGCTCATTTTAATCCTCTTTTCAGAACCACACCACAATTGTTTAATAGAAACAATTATAAAATGCAAATACCGAAGAGCTGCAAATACCATTTAGGCAATTTATAATTTCCTGAAAGAAATGCTGGGCACTTTGCACAAATACTGTTCTTGATGTCCATCTTCCTCTCCATTGATTTTGGATTAGGTAAGCTATTCACATGGACATGGCACAAAGAGCTTCCTTCCATGACTGAATTGCAGTGCCCAAAACGTAAAGCGAGCTTAGCCCTTCTGAATGCAACATCAGGATACAATGAAAGAGAAACACAAGAAGCCTTTTAAAAATACCTGCAGAGCTTTTGATTTTGCCTTCAGTTTTATCTGTGGATGAACAGAGGGCTGTAGCTGAATTCCCAGGATGGCTCCTTTATATTCATTCAATAGCGGGTGATAGTGAGGGATTAACCGTGGGCAGAAGAAAAAGGAATGGCACACAGGAGAGCCTGGCAAATTCCCAGATGTTGGAGTTCGGGTTTTCCACCCCTACTAATCCCCCACCAAACTACACTAAGCATCCAACCAGTCTCCCAGTTACTTTACAAGAGAAGAAAAGCATTGCTTAAATTTCTATTTCTTTCCCTTCATTGCCTTATACACTGAAAACAAGGATCTGCATATTTTCCCTCCAAATTGGGAGGGTGAAATCTTCCTAAAAAGAAGGAAGATTCCACTGAAGAAAATGCCAGCACAAACTCACCTATTCTACTGAAACCAATATGGTTTATAATGCCCAATTCAGTTGAACACCTCATAACCCCCCAGATTGCTTTAGGCTAAGGTGGACCATTCATTTATACTGGATGGAAATAGCTCTCAATGGGTTTCAAGCAGGGGATTTTTTTCTAGAATTTTGAGGGGTTGGATCTGGAACTTTTGGCAAACAGAACATGTGCTTCAGCCCCAGCTGCTCATGTCTCCATTTGCTCTGTTCCTGTCCAGGCATCTTTCTTTTCCAGTTTCTCTGCAGTTTAATAATCAGGAGAGAATAAATATTAAAAACAAAATCTGCAATAAACAGCATTTTCTACCTTAATCCTGTAGCATCCCACTATACACATTTAATGGAAACAGTTGGACTAATCAATGTGTCATCTCTCACCATCAATGTGTAAGTAATTTGAAGAGAGCTATTGCCAGTTAGGATTCAACCTCCTACTGTACTATCACTTTCAATTAGCTATTTATAACCACATAGCCCATTCATCCTTCCATCTATTCCACGCTTCATTTAGCTGATTCAACCTTCCTTCTTTATTTAGGCTAAGACAAGAATCATATCCCTTTAAAAGTATTTGCTTTCCATGGCATGATGCAGAGGAGATGTGAAAGCTATACTTGCTGAACCTCTCCCTCCAAAGGATATGATGGAAGACAGTATCTGCTGGCCCTGACCATGACATTCTCACTCCCTACTCCTTCCTCTCCTGAATTTTCTTGCATCTAGGAAGAAAGCCTATTGTGATGTGTGTTCAAATGCGAACATAGTGCTTCTAATATTTGTTTGTTTATTGTTTATTTAGCATATGATGGTGCTACATTAGCCAGGACACTATAATGTTAATACAGAATAGTAGTTTGGCTGCCTAAGATTGCCAGCACTATTTGGTTCAAACTTGTGTGATTTCCAAGGTGCACCACAAGGAGTGAGCTAGCTCCAAACCAGAAAGAAAGACAAGTGGCTTTCCGGGGTCCTCTTCCTCTGCAAAGTCACCTTGCAATGGCATCGCAACTGGGAAGCATCAGCAGGATTCCAGCCACATGAAGTGCCTGCTCATCTCCCCATCAAAATGGTACCCATTTATCTACTCACATAGAACATAGTTTTGAACAGCTAGGTAGACAGAAGCTGAGGCGAATGACAGGAGCTCACCCTGCCACAAAGTGCTAGGACTCAAACCACTGGAGCAAAAGCTATCTCCAGCATCATTAAGCCACTGAGCCACCACACCTCTAATAAATCAGAATCTAGAATAATGGAACATTATAAATTTCATACATACAAACATAATTTCATACATAACAAATAATCCTCTTCAGACTTTTTCACTAAGTATGAGAAGGTTATTAAATACAGCTAAATTCGACATTATATTTGTCTGTGAAACATGGCTCAATGCATCTCTCCCTGACTCCATTACCACAATAAGAGACTATCATGTTTACCGATGAGATTGTGAAATCTGTAGAGGAGGTGGTGTTGCTATCTTCTATAGAAAGTCCCTACATCTAAAAAACATCCATGTTACCCAGGAGCTTGTTATTCCTGAGACCATTATCTGTGAACTGTCCTTAAATATCACATTTCGGTTCTTACTATGTTACAGAGCCCCTGATTATGACATCGAACATGCAAACAAGCTAAATATACTCCTGCCCACATGCTTTTCTCTTTTTTGGTGACTTCAATCTACCTCATATTAACTGGACCCTTAACGAATATACAACTGAACCCACACATGCAACCTTCTACAATGCTGCAACAAATCTGGGACTAGAACAACTAGTAACCAACAACACTAGACTTAACAATTGCCTTGATCTCATCTTTTGCAATAGTTTGAATTCAATTTACAGAATACAAATTAAAGAACCCTTTTCCAACAGTGACCACAACATGATTGACTTTTGTCTCAACATACATCCACACAAAAATCATCATGACTCCTCAATTATAACTTCAAAAAAGGCAACTATGATCTTATAAACAACGATCTCTCATCCCTTGATTGGCAATTTCTATTCATTGGATGCAATACTGTTGAAGACCATTACAACATATTTTTACTTGAAGTCAAAAGAGTCATCAAACTATATGTACCATTAACAACTCCCAAAACCAGAAAAAACAAATTACACAAAACAATAAAGAAGCTTCAATTCAAAAAGAAATAACTTTGGCCAAAAAACAAATCTGGTCACATTGTCAACTTCAAAAGCTGATACAAAAATTTATGCCACCAGATAAAAACTGAATGTACCAATTATAACATTAAACAAGAAGAAAACCTACCAACCAATTCCACCCGCGCTTTCTACAATTTTGTAAACAACAAACTAAAAGACTCAAGGTCCATCCCATCCCTGAAAGGACCTAATGGTAAAGACTGCAACGATGACACAATTAAAGCCAATCTCTTTAACACATTCTTTTTTTTTTTTAATAAAGTTTTATTTGAGTTTTCACACATACAAAATACAAGTAAAACATCTTTTTTGAAAATAGCATGGTCCCGGGTTGAACTTCTTTATACAGACACAAAACTCAATTTCATGCTCCTTTTTGTGTTCTATTCCATATCTTGTACTATTCTACATTTTCTATATAGTTTTTCCCTTCTTTTAATTTTCTCAATTTTATTTTGATTATCTCATCTCAATTCAAATCATTATATTTATACTTTTGTCTGTTCTGTTTCAATTTCATATTATCTTTTCTCATTAAACAAATTTTCTCCTGTAGTTACTAATTGGAGTATGATACCTTTATATCTTTTAATTACATCCATTCAACTTTTATTTAAACTTCAATATATACCTTAAGGTTATGACCTTCAATATAATACATAATACATAACTTCCAATCCAATTCTGCTTGGTAAATTCTTATAATATACATTGTATTCTTTTTTTTTTAAAGATTATAAATATATGTAATTATAAACCCTCATTCCATTCCAATTCAGTTTTGCCATTAATAATCATTAAAATATTAACATCTTTAACACTTCTTTTCAATTAAATATCATACTTCCTTAAAGACACATATAATCTCCATAATTAATTTTTCCCTTATTTCTCTTGACATATGTTTTGTAAATCATTAAATATTCATTTTGTTACAATTATTTATTGACAAGCATTCCACTGAATTATGATAGCTATTTTATCAAACATTTTAATCATGCATTGTTTCATATTTTCTAAAGTTATTTCTATTTCTAATATAACAATACTATCTTATGTACCTTTGCAGAATCCCTTTTTCCATTAAATTTTCACCCCTTATCTCTAAATAGGCCCTGTTTCTCTATATTTTGTTTCTGTCCTTTATAATTTCTTTTCCTTTCTTTCTTCCCTCTCATCTTCTCCCTCCCCTTTTTACCCCGTTGTCTCTCTACTTCTAATTCTTTCTTCTGCATTTTCCTCTTCTGTTGTTTTGTGATTTTATTTGTCACTGTAATTTTTTTTTTTTTTGGAGTTGTTTTTCCCAATCTTAAACTTTCCATTCTCTTTCCCCCTTTCCTTTTTTCCCCTCACCTAAGATTACTTGTTCATTAAAGATGGCTTCTTCTTTGTCGCAGTCTTCTTGTTCTACAGGAATTTCTTGTTCTTTCTCATAGTTCCAAATCTCCATTTCTAAAAACTGAAATAGGAAGCCAAAAGAATCTCTCCTTTCTTGTGTGTCTCCTTTCTGCTTTTTAAGTTCCATTTTCAGATCTTCTAAAAGTGGAGCCATTTTAAACAGTTTTAAACAACCACCCAATTGATTTTAGTCATTCAAATACAATAACCAAAAATCCAGAAATCATCAAGTAATCCAAATAGTCCCAAGTTATTTCTTCTTATTTCTTTTTCCACTTTCTCTTCCTGAGGTTTTTGTTGCGATATTTCAGTTAAAATGTATTTTTTGGAAGTCTTGTTGAGATTTTGCTGTAAGTTCTTTTTAATTCCAGGCAGTCTCCTCCCTTCCAGATCCTGCCCTTTTATTCTTTTTCTCTCATTTTCTGTTTTCAAAAGCTTATAATTATCCAGAAATCTTTATTATCCCTTTGACTTTTTATTTTCAGCATTAAATGCCTATTAATGTCAAAGTTTTTTTCCAATTTCTTGCTTAAGTCTCTTAGCTGTCAGTATAGGAAAAGGAGAAAACCAAATCTTTTCCCTTTTCTCTCTCCTTCGCAGCTTAAAAATCTTCTTAGGGAACAATGTTATTGTTTTTTAACAGTTTCAATTCCAGGGTACCTTATTTGTTGCTTTTGCTGTTTGACCTGGTCAACCAAAACTTTCTCTTCTTATCTTCCTCCTGCACATTCTTTTCCAGATGAGTTCTTCTTTGTGGTGGCCATTTCTGACCACCGCTATAACCGCCTTCGGGAAAGGGAGTAATGGCCAGCTGGGAAGGAGAGATGCGGCTCTCTTCAACCCTGCAGACAGTCTCTCCCTTCTTCACCACCTCTAAGGGGTGGCTTAGCCCCAAAACCAGCTGGCTCGGGGGGTGCTTCAGCAGCAAGCACAGATCGAAGCCTCACAGAGACGAGGTTTCAGTCTGTCATCAAAGAAGCTCAAACCAGAAGTCCCCTTTAACACATTCTTTGGCTCAGTATTTGTAAACAGCAATGGATCATGCCCAATATTCGAACCACAGACAACTACAATGATCTAATACATATTGATTTTACAGAAGACAATGTTGAAAAAGCACCATGCAATCTAAAACCATCTCTATCTATTGGACCGGACAGAATATGCCTACTTCTTTAAAAAGCTACCCACTGCCATAGCTGAACCTCTAAGCATAATCTTTGAAAAATCTTTCAGGACCAGTTCCTTGCCAAAACTATGGTCACAAGCCACGGGCATCCCATCTTCAACAAGGGAGACCCCAGCCTAGTTGAAAATTACAGACCAATCTCTTTATGCTGTGCTACCTGTAAAGTCATGGAATCAATTATTAACCAATCCATCATCCTCCACTTAGAAACAAACAACCTACTCTCCAATAAACAATTTGGTTTCAGGAAAAAACTATCATGTAATTTGCAACTCTTACACTGCAAAAACATATGGACTGCACAACTCGATCAGGGCAAAGCAATAGACGCAATCTACATAGACTTCTGTAAAGCTTTTGATTCAGTGGTACACGACAAACTATTCCTAAAACTAAAATCTTACAGTATCTCTGGGCACCTGCATAACTGAATAGAAGCATTCCTGTCACACAGACAACAAATGGTCAAAATTGGGAGCGTCCTATCAAATTCTGTACCTGTCAACAGTGATGTCCCCCAAGGCAGTGTTCTAGGACCAACTCTTTTCATACTCTACATAAATGACCTCTGTGATCTTATCAAGAGCAACTGCGTTCTCTTTGCTGATGATGTAAAGCTATTCAACACCACAGATAATACTGCTAACCTTCAAAAAGATCTTGACTATGTATCAGAATGGTCAAACAAATGGCAACTTCAAATCTCAACAAATAAATGCTCTGTCCTACATATTGGCAAAAAAAATCAGAAAATAAAATACAGGCTGAATAGTCAAGACCTTGTTGATGATCCAAACTCTATCAAGGATCTTGGAGGACTCATCTCTAATGACCTAAGTGCTGGAGCCCACTGTAACTACATAGCCAAAAAGGCGTTAAGAGTTGTTAACCTAATCTTATGTAGCTTTTTCTCTGGTAATATTACACTAATAACTAGAGCATACAAAACATTTGCTAGACCAATATTTGAATACAGCTCATCAGTTTGGAATGGAACCCACATTATATATCTGATATTAACACAATTGAGAAAGTCCAGAAATATTTCACAAGAAGAGTTCTCCACTTCTCTACTCATTGCAGAATACCTTATGCCACCAGACTTGAAATTCTAGACCTAGAAAACCTAGAACTACACCGCCTTCGATCTGATCTAAGTATAGTATATAAAATCATACATTGCAATGTCCTACCAGTCAATGAATACTTCAGCTTCAACCATAACAACAAGAGCAAACAATAGATACAAACTCAAGGTTAATCGCACCAAACTTGATTGCAGGAAATACGACTTCAGCAACAGAGTGGTCAATGTCTGGAATACTCTCCCTGACTCTGTGGTTTCTTCCCCAAACCCCAAAAACTTTAACCTTAGACTGTCTACTATTGACCTTCTTAAGAGGTCTGTAGGGGCGTGCACCAACGTGCCTAACATCCCTGTCCTATTGTTTCTTTTAATTTTTTTTCTTATATGTATCCATGTATTCATAACTATGTTTTTACTTATACCTATTATCTTGTAAGCAATTGACAAAAATAAATAAATAAAAAATAAATAAATAAAAAGACAGAAGGCATAGACATAGTGGGGCACAGATATTATGATCTTACAAGTTAGGTGCTTTCCTGTGTTTACCTCCAACATATTTCCTACATATCAGAACAAAACCAAAAGCTCAATAATATTTCCACTATCTACAGATCTACATTCTAGTCTGTAGACTTTCATGGTGCTATTAAAAAAAAACGTATTCTCAAGATATAGCTTCTCCAAGGGCCATCCATCATCTATAGATTCACACTTTCTATGTTAGCAGTATCTCCCAGTGATAATGAGACTGTATTCAATGCGCTATTTTTCAAAAGTGCAAATAGTCTACTTTATGCCTGCAAACTGGGTTTCTCTAGACAGCTGCAGGCAGGCAGCAATGAGTTCTGTGATTCATTAAACATGATTTCAACAAAAAAAAAAACCATGGAAATCACTCAGGTGCCTCTTGATCATTTTGAACATAAAGATGATGGATGGTTCAGCACTTCAGCAAAGAGACAGATGACAACCAGATTCACAAGCTTCAGAACAACCACATATTGAATGAGAGCCAAAGCAGCTGAGAATAGTAGACAACATGTCACAATGGGAAACTGGCATTAGCAAATGGGAATATTAATGATGAGCTATTGAGAAAGAGTTTGTCTTAATACCCTGCCAAGCCTTCCACTCACACAGCTGTATGGGTTTATCCATTGTCTGTCTCTATAAAAGTGCAAGGGCTTGAATATCCTCTCTGATTATTTCTCCCTCTTTAAGGATTAATAACATAGCTAAGCAGGCAGCAGATGAGTTTTTCCTAAAGCAAGAGAAAACTATTTTACTAATTGTGCTGGTTTTGCAAATGAACAGTTTCCTTCAAAATTTACAAATGCAAAGGAGGGAGGGAGGGAGAGACAGAGAGAGAGAGAGCTTTATTGTCTGCTGTTTGTAGATCGGTTATCATGTTTCATTTCACACTGCCTTAGAGAATATTGGGATCTGAATTATAAAATGGCATTGGTGGCCAAGAGGCAGCACTGATACCATGAGACTTTGAAAGCAGCTACAGAAAGCAGAATCTTCTACTCAATTCAGAATAATAGCTGTAGTACCTATCTTTTGTATCAGCTTTAATGATTTGGTTTGACAGCTTGATAGCTAGACCTATCATTAGAGAGAGGATGCTGAAGGATGAGAGATGATGACAAATGCAAAGGCAGGCTCTGTGTATCACCTACCCTGACCAGAGCTGTTACATTCAGGCACAGGCAAGAATGCTAGAAGATCATCAGTTGGAAGAGATCCTTTGATCTGTCCAACCCCTGTTCGGTGTAAGAATCCAAATTAAAGTATGTCTGACAGATAGATGTCCAGTTTTTGCTTGAACCCATCCAGCAAAAAGAAGCTCACCATCTCTCCTAGTAATTGGAGAGATGTAGTAATTGAATTGCTGTCCATCATTAAGGATTTGTTTCCTAATTTCCAATAAGAATCTGCCTCCCTGTATTTAAGATCATATCTTGTGTCCTGCACTCAGGGGTGATAAAGAATAGGTCTTGACTTGATGTCCTTTTGATGCACTTGAAAAGAGCTTTGATATCTCCTTTGGTGTTCTCACAGTAAATATTCCATTTCTTTCATTTTCCCTTCATATAACCAAGTTCCTCGTTTGGACACAATCCACGAGGCAGGGTCAAGCTAACGCAAAACAGAGTTGGCCTCTTACTTTGTATCATTTACAAGTATATTTGTATTGATACCTTTGCAGATGGTTTCTCCAAGTTTTGTTGTCCATTTGACTTGGACATCAAAAATCCTTTGAAAAGATTACAGACATTATTCTGGTTTTGCTTCTCAAAGTTTCATAATGCATTCTCATTTAAAGGCAGATTTCCATGCAAAAGGAAGTCAGGAACCATGTTTATTCCAATCCTACACCAAAAAGCGTTTTCTATAAGGAAACCCTGGAATGGAAGAGACATGAATTATTGGACATTCCTAAGAAATCCAATATGATTTTTGTAATAAATTTCTCTCCTACTAAAGAGACATGGAATATGCATATTTGTATAAACACATCTATAATAAATAGCCAGAGACAAATTCTTGTTATACATTTCTATCATAGATTCCATGAAGTAGATTTTGCTGAGAGATGGTGACTAAACCAAGATCATCAAATGAGTCTCATGATTGGAAATGTTAATCTAGGTTTTATTAATACAATGCCAGCATTATAGCAGTTTTCAAATTGTGGAAATTAGGAATAGTTGCTCTTGAATATTAGAAATGAATTTTCTATGCTAACAGGGCTTGAAATTGGTATAAAAATCATATTCTGAAAAAGCCCTGGATGTTTAGGTGCAAAACAGTTGGGAGCAACATGCATGTGCCTCAGGTCATGTGTGAAGAGATTGCCAGCTTGGTACCAGGGTAGAAAGTGAATACTAACCCCCAAGTCAGCTGGGGGACTTTAGGCCAATCCATCAGCCCTAGGAAGGAGGCAAGGGCAACTCGCTTCCCAAAAGATCTTGAGAAGGGACTTGTCTAGGAAGTTGCCAGAAATCAATGATGATTCAAAGGAGCACACATTTGCACATAGACACACATAAGACACAAGTGTGTAATTATTTAAATCATTTATCCATTTCTTAACATTGGGTACATGAGCAACTAGCACATGTTTTCCTTGAATACCTCTGTGCATATATCTATTTTAAGTATCGCTAGAAAGCTGCAGCCTTACACAGATAATTTTGCTTGGGAGAGCAGAAGAGCAGAAGAATCCTTTTGTGCATCTTTTCCTTGGGGAGGACTCATTAGTTGAAGACCATGAAGTGGTAGAAGAGCCTGGGGCTGCAGATTAATTCTCCCCCTCATTTATTCATCCCTATGCCTCTTTCCTCCCACTTCAATCATGCAGTTTCTGTTTTTGTTTGGTGAATTGACAGAGAGATGTTGTGTTTCTTCTTCCCTGCATGCATGGATGGGGAAGGAAGGAAGGAAGGAAGGAAGGAAGGAAGGAAGGAAGGAAGGAAGGAAGGAAGGAAGGAAGGAAGGAAGGAAGGAAGGAAGGAAGGAAGGAGGGAGGGAGGGAGGGAGGGAGGGAGGGAGGGAGGGAGGAGGAAGGGAGGGAGGGAAGGAAATAGATGACAAATGGTAAAGTATTTAGAAATATATTTTTCAACATGAAAGCTAATAAGAATTTACTAACAGAAGTAAACAGAGCACTTATACAATATAATAGGGGGGAAATCTGTCCAGTTCATGTATTCTACACAAAACACAATAGTTCCTCCTCTTTCTCTGAATTTGTTTGCATGACTTTGATAAATAGTAGGGAAGTTCGCTCCTCTGACGGTCCTAGATGATGACGTGGACCTCGAGACAACAGTCAGCTCTTTCAACATAGCAGTGATAGAGACCGCTAATGAGGTCCTGGGGAAACACCAACGTCCCAAAAAACCGTGGGTCACAAGTGAACTCCTAGGTCTATGTAACAAAAGACGGGAACTAAAGAAAAAGAAAAGCGATCCAGATGGAGCTCAGAAGTGCAGGGAAGTTAACAACAAAGTAAAAAAGGGGATGAAAAAGGCAAAGGAAAATTGGATAGAGGACCAGTGTAAAGACATCGAGGAAAACTTGAAGAGAAATAACACCAAGAAAGCATACCAAATGGTTAAAAGCCTCACCACACAGAAACAAGGGAGACCCTCGAGCATACAGAGCAAATCAGGCAAAACACTCACTGGGGAAAGAGAGGTGATGGACAGATGGACAGAATACTGCGCTGAATTGTACAACCATCAGCACAATGGAGACACTACAGTATTGCAGGGCCCACGGACAAGTCCAGATGATGCCTGCCATCCAATACTATGTGAGGAAGTCGAAGCAGCAATAAAGGCACTTAAACAAGGGAAGTCAGCGGGAATTGACAACATACCTGCAGAACTGATTCAGGAAGGAGGAGAGGCAATGATCACCATCCTCACTGTCATCTGCAACAAGATCTGGACCACTGGAGTATGGCCAGTCCCCTGGACTCAATCATTAATCATAACCCTGCCCAAGAAGGGGAATCTTCAGATGTGCCAGAATTATCGTACCATCAGCTTAATCAGCCACCCAAGCAAAGTCATGCTAAAAATCATTCTTAACAGACTGAAACCACAAGCAGAGACTATCATTGCAGAAGAACAAGCGGGTTTCAGAGCAGGACGGAGCACTATTGAGCAAATATTCAACTTGAGAGTGATCTGTGAGAAATATCTCCAACACCAACAGGACTTATACCACGTTTTCGTTGATTTCAAAAAGGCTTTCGACAGGGTGTGGCATGCAGCCTTGTGGTCTACCATGAGGAAATATAACATCAACGATAACCTTGTCAGAGTGATAGAACAACTTTATGAGAAAGCCACAAGCGCCGTCCTCCTGAACGGCAGCAAAGGTAACTGGTTCCGGACGAGTGTAGGAGTGCGTCAAGGATGTTTGCTTTCCCCCACACTGTTTAATGTATTCCTCGAACGGATCATGGAAGATGCCTTGGAAGATCACGAAGGCACAGTTTCCATCGGTGGTAGAACCATCACCAACCTGCGATTCGCAGATGACATCGATGGCCTGGCAGGAAATGAGGATGAACTATTGAGCCTTGTCCAACACTTAGATAAAGCGGCTTCAGCGTACAGCATGGAGATCAATGCCGAGAAAACCAAGCTGATGACGAACAGTACCCAAGGTATCTCCTCAGACATCAGAGTCAGCGGAACACCCCTAGAGATAGTAAAAAATTTCAAATATCTTGGGTCCATCATTTCCGATGAAGGCTCAAAACCAGAAGTAATGGCAAGGATAGCACAAACAACAGCTGCGCTTTCGAAGCTCCAAACTATTTGGAAAGATAAGAACATCAGTCTGCGCTCAAGGATCCACCTAATGCGCTCCCTCGCAATATCAATCTTTTTATATGCCTGCAAAACCTGGACACTCAATGCGGATTTACAAAGAAGAATCCTTGCAACAGAAATGAGATGCTACCGAAAGATCCTTGGCATCCACTACACAGACCATGTGACAAATGAAGAGGTCTTAAATAAAATACAACAGGCAATAGGACCACACGACAACCTTCTTACTGTCGTCAAGAAACGGAAATTGAGATGGTACGGACACGTGTCTCGCTCTACTGGCCTCGCAAAGACCATCATGCAAGGGACGGTAAGAGGAAGCCGCAAACGGGGAAGACAACGAAGGAGATGGGAGGATGATATCCATGATTGGACAGGCTTGAACCTGGCAGCATCCCAGAGAGCAGTGGAGGACAGAGACGGATGGAGAAGCGTGGTGGTTAAATCTTCGCAGGCGCCCCAACGACCTCAAAAGAGGTCACGGGATAGGTGAGGTGAGGTGAATCAGACAATTGTTGAACTGTATTGGTTACAACTACAGCAGGGAAATGGGCTCAGATGATAAAGTCATGTGGCTTTTGTTAAGTCTGGGCGGTGGGTCCCAAGGAGAAACGAGACTCATGGTAGTGAACAACAGCTCTTTATTAAGCAACCAGATACTGAGACAAAAACCCTGGCCGCGGCTGCTCTTTTTATAGAGCTGGCCGCGGCTAGGCAGCCAATGACAGGTTTTTGAGCTTGCCTCGCTTGGCCAATCGCGGCAAGCTCTATATGAGCCAATCAGAGTGTCCCATAGCGACCAATCATGACCCAGCTTTTCTGGACCAATAGGAATGCAGGCCTTCAAGCCCGCGAGTACGGAACAGCTTTGTTGATCCAATTGAAAAAAATACTGTCAAGATAGACAGCTAACCACTTCAATAATTGTTTGGTTTTTTTAAAAATGTATGAACTCCTGGTTTCTCTTCATCCTTCACAATATCTCATAAGGATACCTTAGCATTTTCCCACTTCTTTCCCTATCACCAACATAGGAAAAACCTTAATAAATGCTCCAATTGTAATTCTGAATTTCTAGACAGTAAATCCCACTGTTTTAACTCAATAGAAATAGCTTTTCAGTAAATATGACTTTAGTTTTCCTAATGAATTTTTGAGCTTGCATATAAAATGAAGGACCTTTGGTAGCAGACTCTTAGTAAAACATCACACACTTCATTCGATTTGTGCCTTACCTATGTATTGCTTAAGTGCTGGAGTTTCTAGTTTCTGGAGCTTCTGAAGCTATTGGATAATATTATCATTATTTAAAAATGAACAGCTCGTTTATCTCAAGCTAATTAGAATGCAAACTGTAAGAAAAGGGAGTGACCTTTTGTTGACCTAATTCACCAACATTTGATTCAACATGAGTGTGTGAAGTGCTGAGTAATTACTCAGTACATAGAAGGAAGTAAAGGTCCCATTTATAGCAAGAAAAGAGTGGGTATAAACCTAAAAATCATTAATATAGTTTCTATAGCACCAGTACTTAATTGAACAGTTACACTGCATGTTCTTTACATGTTCAGACAACAATTCTTTTGCCAGTATTTTTTTCTGTGGGTTATTTCATGTGGACTGGTTTTCCAAATTCAAAAGTGGCCAACTGAAAAGGTACCGTATATACTCGAGTATAAGTCGACCCGAATACAAGCCAAGGCACCCAATTTTACCACAAAAAACTGGGAAAACTTACTGACTCGAGTATAAGTCGAGGGTGGGAAATGCAGCAGCTACTGGTAAATTTCAAAAATAAAAATAGATACCAATAAAATTACATTAATTGAGGCATCAGTAGGTTAAATGTTTTTGAATATTTATTTCAAAGAAAAACAGGAAACTAGCTCTGTAAGTGGAAAAGAGAGCCAACAAAACCAATATGGTATCAACAATAACTTTAAAAGTACAAAAACCTTAGCTCAATCAGCAACCAAGCTAAAACACAAGAGTTAAAATCCTTCAAAACTGGATTCCTCATCATCATCTGTATGTTATATTTATGGACAAAAGTGGATATTCATTCAGGCTAGAGTGCTTTAAAATGTAAATGAGGTTAGTTTCACACACACATGCACACCGTTTCGCTTTCCATAAACTAATTTTTTAGTGCATGACAGATGAAGTGCCTGACAGATGAAAGTCCTCTTAGGAAACTTTAGATCTTAACTGGCATTACATTTAAAATCAAACATGTTCACATTCTTAACATTTTTCCATGGCAAAGTATTTCTCAAATAATCCATAATAATGCCGCGGGAGGGAATTATTATTTTTTTTAAAACAAATTTTATTAATTTTTTACAGAAAACACAATACACAAACATACAAAACACAAAACATAAACAAAACTAAAAGATCTTTTCTGAAGTTTGTCTGATCCCGGATTAAAACTCTTCTCACAGACACAAATTCAAACATCATATTCACTTTGTATATCCTTCCATATCTTATTATCATTTTCATTTTTTTATATATATATATATAAACCATTTTTATCAATTTTATAAAAACAATGCACAAAAAATCAAGGCATAACAGCTTATAAATTCTTTTCTAGGAAAAAATAATAATAAAAAACCAATAGAACATAACAATTCCAAATTATAGTATCAATACTTTATCTATTTAACTTCATATCTTATCCCTACTTCTCCTTTTCATCCAAATTATTTCTTGTTAGTTAAAATTTTATTGCCTTTTATCAATATACAAAATCCAAAAAAAAAAAACCATAACAAAACCTTTATATATCCTTTCATATCTTATTACCATTTTCAATAACATTCTTTGTCTGTTCTATTTCCAACTATCCATTCATCTTTTTTCTTTTATTATACTTCTCCTATACACCAATTGGAGTAACGTCTATAACTCATTACCCTAACTTAAAAGTACTTCGTATAACAATTTTTCTTGGGATTCTGTTTAAAAGATTCTAAAATTACATAATAAGTTTTATACTCTAAACACACATATAAAGACACAATCTTATGTACCCTCCAGAATCCCTCTTTTATCCTAAATTAAATTCACCCATTGTCTCTAAATAAACTTTTTTTCTTTAGATCTTGCTTCCCCCCATTGAGGCTTCTCCTCCCCCCCTTTCTCTCTTGCTTATTCTTCTCCTTGCCCTTTTTACCCCTTTGTTTTTCCTCCTCCCTTTTCTTACTCCTTTTCCTTTGCTTTCTAACCTTGCCTCCACCTTTTCGCTCATTTTTCTCTTCTTTGGTTGTTTTTATAATTCTTAAAATCCCCTTTTTCTTATCCTTTTTCTCCTCCTCTCCGGAAAGGACCCATTGTTCGTCAAAGATGGCTTCTTCTTCCTCTTCTTCCTTGTCCCAGTCCTTCTGCTGCGTAATCAACTTTTCATAAGTACATAACGCCATTTCTAAAAATTGAAACAAAGCGCCCAAAGTATCTTCCTTTTTATATTTTTGATATTCAGCCTTTAGTTCATCCACAAGCGATGCCATTATGAAAAGAGAAACTTTTCCCAAAACAACCACAAGTATTTTTAATCAAAAACAATTCAGAAAAAAGTTCCAAAAGTTAATACTTTTCTTCCTTCTTCTCTTTCTCTTTCTGAGGCTAATGTTTAATCAAAGAGGTCCAATTACCATATATCTTTCTTTGGGATTCTAGGCAATCTCCTCCTTTTTCAGCTTCTGCTCCAATTTTTTCTCCTCTCCCTTCCCACTTGTGATATCGATTTTAAATAATCAAAAATCCATACCTCCAACAAGAGTTTTCCAACTTCTTAAATTTTTCAATGTCCATAAATCCTTTTATCCCTTAGCTTCAACTCTCAAAACAATTCACTTTCAATGTCCAATATATCCAAACATTTCTGCTGTTTCCATGGGGTGGGAGAGTGAAGAAAAAAAAAAGTTCCCTTTAACAGCTTCTCCGCCGCTTTCACTCTTCTTAGGGATACAATGTATCCTCCAGCAATTCAAACAGCTCAGTTCCAGGCAATTTAAAGGATGTTACTTGACCCGGCTCAGACATCGCTTTCACTCTTCTCCTCCAGTGCAATCTTACCCGGTTGCTGGCTTCTTCGTGGCGGCCATTGCTGACCGCCGCTCCACCGCCTTGGGAAAAAGGGGTTTTTCCGGCAAAAGGGGGGGTCTGCGACACCCCCACCCCCCTATCCGACTCCCCTCTCTCTTCAGCTGTCCCTACAGGGCAGCCATATCCCCCTGACCCATCTGGATCGGAGGTACCTCGACGGCTAGCACAGCAGGAATCGCGAGCTGTCGCGAATTCCTGCTGCCCCGAAGCCACGCGAAACCGGAAGCCCACAGGAATTATTGTCTAATTAAAACTTTCACTAGGACAGTTGAGAATAAGTTTGATGTTCACAATTTCCTCTTTGAAAGAGACCAGTAAATAGGGAACAAGAAGATGAAGAAAAAGAAGTGTGTTTTTTCACACTTTTCACACTGCAGTGAACAAAAATGGCATCATAGGAACAGGCTTATTCTCAGTCCAAAGGTTTGTTTCTGATTTCTTCCCTGATTTAAGGGAAATTTGGGAAACGATCTCACTATCATGAAAGGTTTAATTGATTAACTAACCCAAAAGATGATGATGATGACAGTGGGAGGCAGGAGTCACTCTCTCCCTTGCAAGAAAAAAGCATGTGTATGTGCTACATGTACATCCTGTTTTGGAGAGCCACCATCTCTTTCACAGCTCTCCGTCATGCCTCCATTGCATGTGCACACATGCCATGGCTCAGTAGAAGGTCAACATACAGATGTCACACTAGGTTCCCTCCTCAAAAGGAACAACCAACCTTTCTTGAGAAGTACAAACTTCATCTGTTCAGGATTGTGGCGACAAAGGTGAAGGAGGATGGGGCTGAGAGAAGGGAAGGGAAGAAAAGATCATTGACAGGGAGAAAGACAGGGAGAAACACCTGGAAATGTGAGCCCCCTTTCCTTAGGGAAGACCAGACAACAAGGGGAGAGGAGAGGAGGAGGAGGAAGAGGAGAGTTAAAAAAAAAAAGAGTGGGAAGCCAACTCACGTGTGCCATCAAAGCCAGGGGGAAGTGGGGCTTTCTCCGCCTGCTGCCGCCAGAGGAGTGCGGGGGGGGGGAGTGCGGGGAAAGGGGGTTCGTGCTGAGGCTCCGCAAGCGATTACCAGATTTGCAGCTCCATTTGTTGGCGAAGCTGGAAGCACGCCCGTTAATGGGGAAGGAGAGCCCGCAGCTCCGAAAGTCTTTTCACCATTGGGGACTGAACAGGAGAGCCGCAAACGCCACGATCCCCAGGAAAGGGCGGCCCTCTTCCTCTCGGCGGCTCCTGCCACAGCGCAACCAGGCACTTTGTCTCGCTGCCCCCGGAGCAGCTCTTCGCTGCTACGGTAGGGAGCGGAGGAGGCTGCCTGAGCCTGGTGACCCCAAGTGGCCTCTCCTTCCCCATTAACGGGCGCCCAGGGACCCCGCGAGCTCCTGTGTTGCACGCTTCCAGTTTCGCCAACAAACCGCCAGGCTCAGGCAGCCTCCTCCGCCCCCTACCCTAGCAGCGAAGAGCTGCTCTGGGGGCAGAGAGACAAAGTGCCTGGCTGCGCCATGGCGGGAGCCCCCGGAGCAGCTCTTCGCTGCTAGGGTAGGGGGCGGGGGAGGCTGCCTGAGCCTGGCGGTTTGTTGGCGAAGCTGGAAGCGTGCAACACAGGAGCTCGCAGGGCCCCCGGGTGCCTGTTAATGGGGAAGGAGAGGCCGCTTGGGGTCGCCAGGCTCAGGCAGCCTCCTCCGCCCCCTACCCTAGCAGCGAAGAGCTGCTCCGGGGGCTCCCGCCACGGCGCAACCAGGCACTTTGTCTCGCTGCCCCCAGAGCAGCTCTTCACTGCTAGGGTAGGGGGCAGAGGAGGCTGCCTGAGCCTGGCGGTTTGTTGGCGAAGCTGGAAGCGCGCCCGTTAATGGGGAAGGAGAGCCCGCAGCTCCGAAAGTCTTTTCACCATTGGGGACTGAACAGGAGAGCTGCAAATGCTGCGATCCCCAGGAAAGGGTGGCCCTCTTCCTCTCGGCGGCTCCCGCCACGGCGCAGCCAGACACTTTGTCTCACTGCCCCCGGAGCAGCTCTTCGCTGCTTGGGTAGGGGGCGGAGGAGGCTGCCTGAGCCTAGCGGTTTGTTGGCAAAGCTGGAAGCGCGCAACGCAGGAGCTCGCGGGGTCCCCGGGCGCCCGTTAATGGGGAAGGAGAGGCCGCTTGGGGTCACCAGGCTCAGGCAGCCTCCTCCGCCCCCTACCCTAGCAGCGAAGAGCTGCTCCGGGGGCAGTGAGACAAAGTGCCTGGCTGCGCCATGGCGGGAGCCGCCGAAAGGAAGAGGGCCGCCCTTTCCTGGGGAGCGCGGCATTTGCGGCTCTCCTGTTCAGTCCCCAACGGTGAAAAGACTTTCGGAGCTGCGGGCTCTCCTTCCCCATTAACGGGCGTGCTTCCAGCTTCGCCAACAAACCGCCAGGCTCAGGCAGCCTCCTCCGCCCCCTACCCTAGCAGCGAAGAGCTGCTCTGGGGGCAGAGAGACAAAGTGCCTGGTTGCACCGTGGCAGGAGCCCCCGGAGCAGCTCTTCGCTGCTAGGGTAGGGGGTGGGGGAGGCTGCCTGAGCCTGGCAGTTTGTTGGCGAAGCTGGAAGCGCACAACGCAGGAGCTTTGGGGGGGGCCCCGGGCGCCCGTTAATGGGGAAGGAGAGCCCGCTTGGGGTCGCCTGTGTGGCCCTCAGCGGGTAGACAGCCGCGGCGGCGATGCTGCCCTGGAGGCACAATCGGTTGCAGCCACGCCAGCGCAGGCCAGGCATGGTGCCCTAGCGGCTGACTCGAGTATAAGCCGAGGACGGGTTTTTCAGAAAAAAAAATGGGCTTAAAAACTCGGCTTATACTCGAGTATATATGGTACTTTCCCCAATTTTTGCTTCTAGCCTTGAGTCTTTTTTAATTCAAAAGTGGGGTAATGACATTTTGAGTTGAGGTCCTTGCAGTGTTTTTAGCTAAAGATAATTTGGCATTGCAGATGTTAATAGGCCATTATCTTGAAATGTTGTGAATTCTCCCTCTATTTTGCAATATCTGTGTAAGAAAATTATGTTGTTGTGCCTACAACTTGATAATTTATGGCTTTCAAAATCATTCCAAGATCTCCTAAAGAAATGACTAACTGAAGAACAATCACTTAGGAGATCCCAAGAGATCTAATTGCAAGTGTACACATTAATATGAGGAGACTTCAACCAAATCAAACATCAGGTATTTTGGTGATTGTGCTGTACATTGCAAAATCTCTGCTTCATACTATGATCTTGGGAAGCTTAACCTCCCAAGAAGGTGCCTGTAAGGTTTTGTGAGCTTGTAAACTAGGTGTAAGAGAGGGAACTGCTCTCTTTACTCACTCAATAAATATGATTTTCTTCTTGTCTAGCTGCTAAATTATATCAAATGGGCTGCCTGGAACTGAACAAAGTGAGAAAATAAACAGTAAATGTGATGACAGAGACACTTTACAGAAACAAAACATGGATGGGAGGGGAGATTTCTTTTCTTTTTTCCCAATAGTTCAATTTACCAGTTCTCAAGTCATTTTTGGAATCGAATTCCTAAAGACCATTTGCACATTAGCTATATGGCAGTGAAAAGAATGGATTTTATATCACCACAGCAATAACTATCATATGTTGGAATTTGCAAATGGCCAAGGCTTTCTCCTCCACCCATAAATGGGAACCTTTTAAACCTGAAGATCACGGAAGAGGAAGTCTGAGCCTTCAGAGAAACCAGCACATCAGAATTTTGAACAATGGGTTCAGAGAGGACCCTGATTCCTTTGGTTCCTCTAAATCAGGGGTGTCCAACCTTGGCAACTTTAAGACTTGTGGACTTCAACTCCCAGAATTCCTCAGGCAGCTTGCTGGCTGAGGAATTCTGGGAGTTGAAGTCCACAAGTCTTAAAGTTGCCAAGGTTGGACACCCCTGTTCTAAATTGAGGGTCTTCAAACTTGACAACTTCAAGACTTGTGGACTTCAACTCCCAGAATTCCTGAGCTAACATGACTAGAGGAGGAATCCTGGGAGTTGAAGTCCACAAGTCTTAAAGCTGTCAAGTTTGAAGACCCCTGCTCTAAATACTTTATAAACACTTATGCTGAAATTACTTTTGTACATGAGACAGAAAACCAAATAATCATGTAAGTAAAATAAATTCAGCTTCTGAGATCTGACTTGCCTTTCATGGTAACTAGAATCTGCTGCCTAAGTCATCAACCTCAATGGAAGACCACATATTTTTTTATTTGTTTATAGTTTTTAAAAATAAATTTACTTGATTTACACATTGAAAAATTATACTTGCTTAATAAGGCTCTAGAGTGCTTCTGAGTTGAAGCAGGGGAGGAAGCTTTGTGGGATGCTTAGGCATGCATTTAACACCTGTCAACTCCTTAAACAAAACCACTCTTCAGGATCACAGAAAAGCAAAACAAAACAAAAGCCTTTCCTGCCCTGAGCCAACCACAAATCTTGTAACACAAAAAAAATCTCTTTCCCCCCATTCCATACAAAATAAAAATAAACTAATGGGTTTTATCCCCATCCCCAAACCATGTCTATACTTTAGATAGATAGATAGATAGATAGATAGATAGATAGATAGATAGATAGATAGATAGATAGATAGATAATAGAAAAGTTGACTCTTCATAAGCTCAACACAGCCATAACTATGGATTTATTTATTAATAAATCAAGTTAAGTACATTTTAATGGGTGGTTACTTTAAAAAAAACCAGGATGGAAAACCTGTCACCTATTGCCTATGTTGTTTCTATACCATATAATCAAAACCATTAAGAATTCAAATCAGATAGCCATCAAGTTCATGTTGTTTTCCAAAAACTATTCAAGACTCTTGGTCTCTTATATCAGCCATTTGGCTGATAAATTCAGAAAGTTAGCTAGAAAAAAAAAAGAATATAAATAATTATACTGTATATGTAGATAAGTAGATAGGTAGATAAGTAGATAAGTAGATAGATGATAGATGATAGTTTGTTTTATGTTTGCTTTATACCATATTTTTTATGCATGCTAAAAAAAAGTACATCTTTGAATAATCTTCAATAAGTTACCTAAAGCTTGCAAAGAAATCCCAAAATTCAAACGTTTGTTGGAAAGTTCCAATTATAGTATATTGTTGATTTAACCACTTCCTCAGAAATAATTATTCAGCAGAAGAACCATTTTGGGAGGGCTAGGCAAAGCACCATTTTAGATATTACTTTACTTTACATTGTACTTAGCATTGATTTCCACCCCCATAATCCTAGTGCTGAAAATATTCCCTTTCCTTGTATCTAGCCATTAAGTTTTATCAAGATTCCAACTGAAATTCAGCCCAGTATCTCTATATTTCTTTGATTTATATTAAGAGCTTTATGTACTGCATTACTTTTCCCTCCCTCTCATCCATTGTGCCATTAAAATGTTTTTCCTTTTCTTTTTCCTATTTTCTCAGTACAGGAAAGGAAATATTGCTGTCACTTTCCATGGGGCCTGCCTTCCATCTTACAGTTGCTACTGTTCAATGGCTTTTGGAGTCTCTAAGTGGTATCCAATTTATTTGTATTCCGATGCCACTTAGAGGAAGCATATGTTGCTGTCAGTCAAAGCTCAGAGTACTTTGCACTCGTGGAAGCTCCAGGATGTACAAATTGACAATATCAATTCTAGCCAATCATCTTGCAGGCAATTTTCACCTGTCTGCTGAAAAGTGCTATTTCCCCAATTCATTCTGCAGAACCATTTACTGTCATTAAAGCCCAGCTTAGGTTGCTTTCCTGAGCAATACCAAGATCTGTGAGCTCAATTTCCAACTTTTTTTTTTTTTTTGCTTTATATATAGGAGTCACACTAAATAAGAAAGGAAGCTTTTGAAGTGATCTATTGTTTGGCTAGCAGAAGTGTGCACAAGCATTTGAGGTGGTTATTTTTATCAGATTTTTGTAATGGGCTTATTGCTATATAGTACCCAACTCTGTGTTTATGGGGAAGCCTCCACTTTAGAAGCTGTTAGTCTCTAGAAGCTAAATTTTGTCTACCTCGCTTCTCTTCAAGTGCTTGTTTGGTTAGAGATTTGTATCTTTCTTGGAATTTGCAATCATCACATTTAAGCGGATAATATGGGATCTAGATTTACAAAATTACAGAGCTAAACTCACTCACATTTACTATTTGTGAGTTCTCTGTGGATGATTCATTAGTATCATCGTGACATCCTGCAGGTTTTAGTAGAGAGATGTTTTACTTTGGCTTGCATTTGTATAGTACTTACAATATTATAGAAATGATAAGAAATATGTTAATCTCCAGTACAATATTAATATCTGTGTACACTCAGATACAGAGGTTGAACCACATTACACATTGTATTTTCACACTACCCATTGTAACATCTATGGCATCTGGGGCTCATAACTCAATTATCAGGATTTTGTCTCTTTGATCAGGATGTTAACATCTTTCTTCAAGGGCTAACTTGATTAACCGGGGTAAAGTCTGTCAAGTTTCTAGGAATAACCATTGTTTGCAGAATTCAGTTGATACTGTCTTCTTCTTATTAATTGTTTCAGTTTTGGTTTGTCTATATTTTAAATTATGAATTTCTATTTTATTGGGACAATCAATCAATGTTTTCTTGCCCAGAAGGAATTTTTAAATGACTATTATATCTAATTTGTTTGCATTTTGAGATTTAGAATTAGTATCCTAAATTCTTTACCTATTTGTTATTTAAAATCACAAGATGCAAAGGGTTAGAAATGACCTCAAAGATCACTTAGTCAAATCCTTTTGCCCAGGGCAGAAATTCATTATGTCAGCATCCAGCATCTGCTTGGACATCTCCAGCAGAAGATACTCTACCATCACTTGAGGCATCTGTTTCATTGTTGAATAACGGAAGGTATCCAGCTGAAAGCTACTTCTGTGAAATTTAAATCTGTTTAATGCTTCTCTTCCTTATCTTCCTGAACAACTCTGTACAATTCTTTCTTCACTATTACAGCCCTTCCGTTATTAACACTAACATTACAATTAATTAATATAGTATAAACAAGGAAGAGATGTGAACTAAATTATTTATTTTAAGAGTTGTTGTCCTAAATTGATCATGATAAATTTTAGGGCAGCTTATAATATAAAAATAATAATAAAGGAACAATAGATAAAACAACAGAAGAAAAGTATGACATTAAAATGTCTGGAAAACTGATGGAGAGAGAGTAGGGGGAGAGAATTGCAAGATCAAAGGTTTAAATATACTTTCTCAGCCTCTAACTCAAGAAGAAATCTGGAGAAGAGTCTCAAAAGAAAATTTACATTTGGCAGGTGTATATGGGCATAATCTTTCCACAAAGAAGTTGGTAAGAATCATTTTGGCAATAAATCTACATCTTAAAATAAGCCCCTAAGTTAACCTTAAAAACAAATGCATACAAGATCAGAATTGAGAAGACAGCTACAGACAGCAAGTGCCGCCTATGCAAAGAATCTGAAGAAACAATGGACCACCTGGTTAGTTAAGATCATACAAGCTGATTACAAGCAACAAAATGATAAGGTAGAAACAATGATGCATTGGAAGATCTGCAAGGAATATCATTTGCCTGCAAGCAAGAACTGATGGAATCATAAAAGAGAGAAAGTCACACGAACTGCAGGCACTAAATTGCTCTGAATCTAGAGAATTCAAACAGATGGGCACCTACAACATAACACCCGAGACTTAACAATTGTCAATTAGAAAGACAAACAAGTCTGGCTAGTCAATGTGGCAGTACCCGAAGAGAGCAGAAAGTAAGAGAAAGAGAAAGACTGGAGAAGATAACAAAATATAAAGTCAAATAGTTCTGCAAATAGAAACAGAATGACTAGTATCAAAAGAAAGTAAAAGTAGCTCCAATAATAATAGGCACCCTGGGTGCAATCCCAAAACAACTGGAACACCACTTGAACATCATCAGGATTGCCAAATTCATCATCAGTCAACTGGAAAAGGCAGTTTTACTCAAAACAGCCCACATCCTGGAACAGTAACTGTAACACTATCAAACACCCACATCTACCTATCCTTGGAAAGGACTCAATAGTCCTTTCCTCCAGGTCCTTGGAAAAGATTCAGTAGGTATACAAAAATGCCAAACCCAGTCTGGCTGACTGTGCAACGAACCATGATAATTACAAAAGACCTCTTTATTTGGAATGGCTTATATCCTGCAACAATACTTTCAACATCATCAGGCAAGAAATCTGCCCATCCCAATGACTCTATAGTGGATAAAAATGCCAAATCCAGTCTAAACATCTGGCTGACTTCACAACAAACCATAATAATTATAATAACAATATGGTAATGTCATGGCCCTGTCAGAGCCTGGGTCTAAGGAGGTGGACAAGATGGAACCCAGGGCTGACATAGGAGGATGGCTAAGCCTCTGTGGCCCTGGAGGGGAACTGGGGGAGCAGGATGAAGCAGTCCCAGGTCCCTTGGCTTTGGAGGGGTGACAGAGAGAGGACACAGGATGACTACACAATGGAAAAAGGGAGGGAAAGAGTAGGCAGCAAAACAGAGGAGTGACGGAGTTCTGAGGAGGAGCAATTGCCTCCCCCACCCAATCCTCGAGCACGGAAGATGGAGCACAGAAGATGGAGAGGAGGCAAGATCAGTGCAGGGCAAACTGACAGCTCAGGGGAGAGTGCCTTGCCCCTCATTACAAGGCTCACCTGGGGAATAAGATTTAAAGAGATGCCATAGGGAGGGGCTCTTGTTGGGAACAAGTGTTGCCTTTTTCCAGCCATGCTTTGACTTTGCCTTGCTTTGCCAGGCCTGGCCATGGGCAAGTATTCAGCAACACAACTCTGCTTCAGGTTGTGCTGTAGCCCCAACAGACACACACGCCCCTACACACACACACACACACACACATATCTAGGAATACCAATTCAGTAATGAAGCATTCATTTTTCAATGAATAAGAAATGTTTCTTAAAGTATTTAGACTACTCCTTGGATTCAGATTCAACTCTTTTCTCAAAACTATAATATGCCCAAACTGCATATTTGATTTTATAATGTATTTACATCACTCTTCAGCAATGAAAATGTGATATTACTTTCCTATCTTCTTTTCTTCTTTGTATTTTATATAATAAAATAAAATGATAAAGTAATGAAAATGTGATATTCCATCTTCATATAGTAAGTGAAAGAGCATTTTGTCTGAGTAGGAGACAAATATTCTCTCATTACTTCCTTTTTCATCATCTGCCAAATATATATTCTTTCTGAAAAAGGGAACCAGTCAAACCCCCAAAGCATTACAAAGTTCATAGGAGGGTACACAGTGGTAGGATTCACATTTTTTTACTACTGGTTCTGTGGGAGTGGCTTGGTGGGAGTGGCAAGGGAGGGATACGGTAAACTCTCCAGTCAGAGGTAGTATTGAGTAGTTCTCCGAACTACTCAAAATTTCCGCTACTGGTTCTCCAGAACTGGTAAGAGCCTGCTGAATCTCACCTTTGAAAGTACAGGTAAAAAATAATTGTAGATTATGACTATCAGAAAGCATTTCTTGAAAATGGAGATTAGTGAAATAAAGAGATGTAAACAATATGATGATCATTATTAATATGATTGTTAAAATTATATCTAATATATTTTCATTAGAAATATGTTAAGAGAGAAATGAATAGAGTTATAATGCTGCTGCTGCTGATGATGATTGTTATTATTATTATTGTAAGATTAGAGAATTATCAATATAATGAATATTGTAAATTTTGATTGTAATAGCACAGAAATATTTGTACCCAGGCAACACACTGTTTAATGGAAGATGATGTGTTCAAGTTAAAAAAAAATAAAAACTATTTCTTGACAGCAGCCTAATATTCACAGAGCCTTGGTCCATTCTACAACAGAAATCAAACCATATATAAATGTAAAAGACTTGCATTTCCTTGGTATAAATACCAAAGATGACCATGCAACAGATGCCAAGGGTGGAAGGATACTATAAAATCTCCCATCAGAGGTGGTATTTGCTTCTGGTCTAAATGTAACAAACAATGGAGACGGGTGAAATATAATTTTCTCAAAGTAGAACTGACTAAGAGAATGAGAATCCGAAAGCATGAGGCTTGATTTCTAAATGGATATTCCGGTAGTTGGAAAGAGGTATCATATTTCAGGAGTAGCTAATTGTGCAAAGATTGACAACAAAATCACCTAGACCTCAACCATTCAGTGGTAGATTTGATTCTTGCACATAAAATGGTTTCCTATACTTTAGCTGTCCTGCTTCTTCTCTCAGCCTTTTCTTCAGAACCCCTTATTGCAGGGAACAAAACATATCCCTTGGAAGTCCCTGCAATGGACCCATATTGTCCATTTTATCTGAATGCCTGTGCTAAACCCAATACTGTTGTAACAAGAGATTTTTCCATTGCCATTGTTGCTAGAAAGCTGGACTTTTCTCCAGTGTACACATTTGGTGAAATTTGCCTGTCCATATCTTGTTTTCTAGGAATTGCACATCTGCTGGAATATTGTACCAGCTTTGTTGAAATCTAGTGATTTGGAAAAGCAGGGCGAGGGAAGAGGGACAGATTGCTTACAACTTACAATACAGATCGCACATAATTATTCCACGAGCAATGGATGACATGCAGAGAGCTGATGGAGAATTCAGAGTTTGAAAAAAAGCATGCAGTTGACAATACTATGCTAGCAACTGGCATTTATTTTCCTTTCCCGTTACAGTGTGCAAATAGACAGCTGGAGATATTTCATGATTTGGGCTTCTATAATAATGTCTCCAGGCAGATTTTTGTGGGCTTACAATAAACGTAGATCTATCTCTTTACTGTCATATATTGCCACCATGGTAATGGCTCTACCCTGTAACACGTTAGAAAATTGTAATTGGGAGATTTTTCTCTTGTCTTTAATTTAAACCCAGGAGTCTTAGTAAGCTGGTCCAGGGATGCTGATTAAAAACAGTCTTTCACAATTACTATTCACAGAAGCACCTGCACTTAACCTCCAGTCTTTTTGCTGCTGGGGTTGGAGCAGGCATCTGATGAATGAGAGGCTTTATATGCCATCTTGGGTTTCTTCCTGCATTCCAGATGCTCAAGCCCACCTCCATGTGTATTTAAGCTGCCTGTAAATGTTAAGAGAGGCTATAAAAATGTCAGCTTTGTGGGAAAGGAATCTATTTGTAACTGATAGAGAGAAGTTGACTTGGAAAGATAGGAGAAAAAGCTTTTCAATTTAGCTAAAATGTGATGGATGTCTCCAAGACTTGCACTGAAACATTTGGAATTATAAACAGAAATATAAGAATCAAGATCTACAGTGGAAGATTTCCAGCATCAAAACTGTTTTTTTTTTCCTTTTCCCCCTTTAGACAGATAAATTCTGATTAATGAAGGCCTAAATTGCTTCTACCATTTTTCTCTATCCATGCTCCCCCCAAAAAAAGATTGAAATACATTGGATTATCAGCATTTTCTCTCTTTTATTCAATATTTTCTTTATAGATTGGAGCCATTATTCTATATCTATCCCTTAATCTTTTAGCTCAGGGCTGTTAAAGTTGCAGCCCAAAGGCTGGATGCGTCATGCGCTGGCCACGCCCATGCCGCTTTAGCAAAGTGGGGCAAAATTATGATATGTCACGTGATGAACACAAGTTTGACACCTCTGTTTTAGCTGGATTGCTTCCTTATTATACATTGTGGAATTGTACTCAATAATATATTTTTACATGTATTTACATGTATTTCAGTAATGATTTTCTTTTCTTTAAAAAAGGATTTTAGTACCTTCCCGCGAGCTTTTCTAGTATCTGAAAGGAAAACCTCAGCATTTTTCCATTTACAAGACTCATTCTTATATATTTGCAGAATGATTGTTGTGCATTAAGGGAAAAATAACATCAGATTATATTATATGCTGGTACTTTATTATTGTATTTATTATAATGACATTTATGAAAATTGGTTTAATAATGAATAATTATTAATTACCTAATTATACAAGGAAAATACACCAGTGCTTCTCAAACTGTATATATAGCCAGAATTGATTGGGGCTGGGGGGATGTGAGTGTTAGTATCTTGTTCTGTATCTCCCAACATCTATGTATACCACCATTTTGAGAATTTGGTAGCCTTCATAAACCCAATAAACAAATAATATGTGCAAAATAGTAGGCATGCTTCTGAGCATGCATCTAGCGAGTATTTTTAGTTTTTGGTCTCCTGATTTCCAGGGAAGAGAAAAACTTCTTCAGATAAAAGTTCTTCTCATTCCCTTCCAACCAGAATATTCATATTGAAATGTATATATTTATTTATCCTGGTCCATACATTCTATCTGAAACATACATATGATTCATCATAGTCTGACTAAATAATTTTTCCTCCCAAGAAGGAAAGAACACAGAGATGTTATGTTTCTTCTTCCCTATATGCACAGAGAAGGAAGGAAGGAAGGAAGGAAGGAAGGAAGGAAGGAAGGAAGGAAGGAAGGAAGGAAGGAAGGAAGGAAAAGAGAGAAAGAGACAGAGAGAGAGATATCTTTTATTTACCTTTGCATCCCTGGTAATTTAAAACAATCCAAGATCTCTTCCTCCTCAAGCTACTTTGCTTTTCCTTTCAAGAGTTGGCATATTTTTTTAATTATAGTAGAGATGCATAATTTAACTCTCAAAAAACTCCCAAAGCTGCTACCAACTTGTAATTTTTAATGTGAGAAAAGGGGAAAAACTATGACAGGAAGAGAACCATATCATTAATTTGTAATTCAAATGTAACTGCAAATAAAATGAAAATAAACTCTGTTCCTGTCCTGGCCCTGCCTTTCTCATTCAGCTCTCAGATGCTACTCAAAGGCAAATACAGTCCTTGGACTTTAAAAAGTTGAGTGTTTAATAACTAAAATAAGAGTTTCTGCTCTTGCTGTTACTACATATATCCTAGAATTTTTTTATTTTTTTTAATTTTATTTCTGTAACTGCCCATCTCAACTCTGGGCAGCTCACAATTCAAAACATATTACAATTACAATCTTAAAAACATGTTAAAGCCATAAAAACAGTAAAAAGTGTTAACATAGTAAAAACATTAAAACATCTAAGCTGAAGACCATACAAAGCAACATGTCTGGCCTGTTAACAATATAGTCAGAAGGCTGGGTGCTTAGTACATAATGCCTCATATTTGAGAGCATGGCCTGGTTTTTAAAGTTTACAGAAAACTATCAGGGTTGGCGGTCATTCTAACCTCTGAAGGGAAGTTGTTCCACAGAACAAGGACTGCTGCAGAAAAAGCTCAAAAAATGCAACATTTCCACTTTCATAGATATTGTACCATCACCATTTCATCATACTGGCATCCAAACTCTTCTTTATTAAACAGCCTTTATAATTCTCTGAGAGATTTGAGTGTGCAAACCCACCTCATCAGCTCTGAAATGATCTGTGTTCAAGAGCCAGGACAAGAGGGAAAATACATAAAATAATAGAGTCAGAAAGGACCTTTAAGGTCTTCTAGTCCAACCCCCCTCTCAGGCAGGAGACCCTATACCATTTCAGATGAATAGTTGTCCAGTCTCTTTTTGAAAGTCTACATTGATGGAGCACCCACATCTGAAGGCAAGCTTGGTTGATTGTTCTTCCGTTAGGAAATTTCTCCTTAGTTCTCATAATTTCTCTCCTTAGTTAGTAGTTAAGAATGTCTTCTGAGCAAATCTTATCTAGGACACAGAAAATTACACTAGCTTTGATTTCTCCTTATCTGACATATTGTGGAGGATACTTCATATGCAAGTAATGACAGTTTTACAAGGCCAAGGAGAAAAAAATGCAACCAATTTTTATTCCTGTTCAGTCTATTTTAGGAGCCAAAGTGGAGACAGTCATTTGCATTACTATTTCCACAAGATGAATGTGAGACTGTCTGTGAGATATGGAAATTAGTATGCAGAAGAGGAAATTGTTTTAGCACCTTTCTTACAGCCTTGTGCTCTTTTAAAATATGACTTCAACAGTGAATGGAATATATATTTGCCAATAATATCCTCTAAAGATAAATAAATTCATGTTGAATGGAAGTTAAGAAAAATAATAATTTCCTTTCGAGCAAAGAACCTACAGAAATAGGTAAGAATGTTTAGAATGTCAGGAATTCAAACTAATGTTCAACATCCAATGAATGGATTAATGATATATTTAGCATTATTGCCACTATGCAAAAAGATTGTATTATTTTCAAGGGTACAGTTTGAAGTGGGGGTTCACAATGTCTGAAATATGACTAAGACTGTACATTTTAAATTCTTCTGACAACTGATCTCTCAAAAAGCCTCAGAAGATAATTCTACGCTTGTTGAAACTGAAGGCCGCAAAGAAATATTTCAAGCTAGGTCAAGATTCAGATTTGCTGTAGTTTTGTTGTCAATGCTAAGCATCTTTTAAAGAACCAGCGATCTTTCCATCTTTATATTCTCAATCTATTCCTCTTTGTTCTTCTCATTACTGACTACTGACATACACCAGTGGGGGAGGAAAATTACCTCAAAAAAATGCAAGTCAAGTTATTTATATACTTTTGTTCTGAATGAATAGGGAATGGGGAAGAGAAGAGAAGAGAAGAGAAGAGAAGAGAAGAGAAGAGAAGAGAAGAGAAGAGAAGAGAAGAGAAGAGAAGAGAAGAGAAGAGAAGAGAAGAGAAGAGAAGAGAATTTATTGGCCAATGTGGTTGGATGCATAAGGAATTTGTCACTGGTGCATAAGCTCACAGTGTACATACAAACAGTAAAGTGATATCAATAGGAGAAAGCAGGAAAGATGAGAAGGATAATAATAATAATAATAATAATAATAATAATAATAATAATAATAATAATAATAATAATAATAATAATAATAATAATAATAATGCCTTACTGCATGGATAAATATCCTTAGACATAAGACATTGCTGTGGAAATTAGGTGTTCAGCAGAATAAGTACAAAAAGGCTAGGGTTTGCTTTGTGACATTATGATACATCACAGAATCATAGGGTTGGAAGAACTTAGATCTTCTAGTACAAATCCATGGGCAGGAATCCTCAGCCCATCTCAGACAAATGGCTATTTAACCTTTGTTTGAAAACTTTCAATGATGGAGCACCCATGACTCCAGGAGGCAGGCTCTTTCATTGCTTATTAGTTCTTATGATCAGCTTCCACCCATTTGTTCTTATCCTACCCTTTGGCATTACAGAGAATAAATCTACACCCTCTTCTCTGTGACAGATGTTCAAGTATTCAAAGACTGTTATTGCATCTCACTGTAGACTTCTCTTTTTTAGATTAAACATATTGTTGTTTTAACTGCTTTTCAAAGGATTTAGCTTCCAAGACCCTAACAATTCCTTGTGCATTCCTCTGCATCCTTCTTGTATTGTATTGTAGTTATGCTGACCAGTGCAGCTTAAAGTGGAACTATTGATTTCCTGAAATCTCAACATTATACCTCAGATGATGCAGTCAAGATTACACTAGTCTTTGGAAAGATGCAGCACACTGCTAGCTCATGTTTAACCTCATGTCAAACATTAAAGGCATTCATATCCTTCTCATAAGTACTGCTGCTGAGCCAGGTACCCTCTATCATGTAGTTATGTGCCTGTTTTTTTTCCCTACTGTAATTGCCCAACTCTTTATTTCTCACAGATGAACAGCATACTTTTGAACCTTGAGTCTGTCTTCTGAGGTGTCAGCAATGCTCCTAGTTTTGTGACATCTGAATCATGCTTTGCATTGAATATTCATGCATACTCTCAAATCCACAGGAAATCCTGATATTATATAGGGCTTCAGTGGCTTTGTCTTCTGACTATACTGTTGTAGGGTCCCCCAGCCTATGAAAGATAACAATTTTAGTAAGAGATTCTCTGGGTTGCCTTTGGGCTCTATTCAAAGCCAGATTAATCTTATTAGCAGAAAAATGGATTAATTACAAATGAGTTGATTTTTTTTTGTCTGAAGCAGTTACAAAACTGATATATCTGATTCCCTTAGGGCAGCCAGGAGCATTCAGTCCTTGCTTTTTGTTTGGTTCTATTTTAAAAGAATGGGCTTGTCTGAGTAAACCATTGTTCTCCAAATGGACATCTTTGATGTGTTTTGGATGTGTTCCTTTTTAATGTTCAGACAACAGAGAAAGAAATGGTTGTGTTCATTGTTCTTCAGGTGCTTCACACTCCCTGAAAAGGTTGTACAGCTTCAATATTTTTTAAAATCCCTTTCATGCAATAAGTAACCTCCCATTCCATTAATGATTTCAGTACGAATAGCTTAATCTTATTTGATCAACCTCTTTGCTCCAAAATGAGGAATTTCTGGTTTCTAGGCTGACTCAAGAACTTTCTTGCTAGATATTTCCTTCTTCTTTTGCCTATTTGTTGTAGTTGTTGTTTGTGTGTATTTCTATTGTTTTGAACACAGTACTGGAATTGATGGTCCCACTAAGTTTCAACTATGCTTTTGTTTTTGAATTAAACAAAAGTGCTTATGGCTCTTTCTCATAATATTTGCAAAGTAACAGCAGTCATCACCAGAGCACCGAGTACTGACAGAGCCAGAATGAACAATTCAGAGGGAAACATAGTCTCGCCACCAAGGGTGACATAAGTAATCATGGAGCATTACTGGCTGCACAATATTGGTGCCTGGAGTGTGGTCCGCTCAGAATAATACCTGAAATCCTGAAAAATAATAAAAGAAGTAGAAACAAAGAAAAAATCTACAATGCACCCAGTGTTTGACAGAATTGATTACTCAGAGCTGCAAAACTCAGCTCATTTTTTCAGTTTAAATTCAATTTCTGTGCAACTTAAAAACTGGCAAACATTTCAGAAAGTATTATGTGGACAGATATCTCTGAAGGAGCCAGATATCTAGTCTATCTCATGGCCCAGGCGAAACTACCCATGAAGGGCAGTAACTGGTAATTGGAGGAGGGAGATTTGTCCATGGTAGCCTAAAGTGGCTGCATACCAATGAAGTATGCAAGACCTTATCCATATTAAAAAAAACACCTATCTCAGGAATGGGAATGAGATGAACATGTCAGAAAAAAGCCATTTGATATTTTTCTTAGTACATTTGCCTTAAATTATAAATGGTTAAAGAACCAGAGATCAAAGGCAAAAATCTAACAATCAACTTGGGGGGGGGGGAGAGAAATATTGTGAAATAGTTCAATAAATTGCCAACATTTCCATGAATTTCAATGAAACTTAAAAGTACTTGCCTAGATTTTGTGTTCCATTCATGTATTAATCTTATTATCAAGCCAACATGTCATGTAATAGCACTGAAAAAAAAATCCAATATCTTACCCATCAAGAAACTATTACCTCAAGCTTTCATATGGACTTGAAATTACTTTTGTTATCTTGTAGCTGAAGAGTCCTACCGTGTTTCTCACATAATAAGGCTGGGCCTTATTTTTTTTTGAGCCCTGAAAAAACAGCTAGGCCATCTTTTCGGGGGTGACTTAATTCCCCCCCTTTCATCCTCATCTAGAGTGCCCTGTGGGCAGCCTCGCCACCAACCGCTCCTAACGGGTGATCATGGTGGCAGCAGTGCTCCAAATGGCGGCAGCACTCCAAACAGCGGCGGCAGCTCCAAATGGCGGTTGCAGCTCCAAACATGGAAGCGGCAGCTCCAAACGTGGCGGTGGCAGCTCCAAACGTGGCAGCGGCAGCTCCAAACGTGGAGGCAGCACTCCAAATGGCGGTGGCAGCTCCAAACAGCGACGGCAGCTCCAAACACAGAAGCGGCAGCTCCAAAAGTGGTGGCGGAATGGGCAGAAGGGAAAGCAGCAGCAGCAGATGCCAAAGTTCTTGGGTCTTGCAGCAAAGGTGTTTGGTGGGAGTAGGGAGCTCTCTGCGCTTCACCATGATCACCTGTTAGGAGTGGCTGGTGACAAGGAATTGCTGCCCGCAGGGCGCTCCTAACGGGAAGTCTCCCCACCCTTTCCCCATTTTGCTTGTTTTAAACTAGGCCTAAATTTGGGGGGTGGGGCTTAATTTGATTTTATGCCTAGAAAACATGCTGGGTCTTCCTCTTGGTGGAGGCTGTATTGTTGAAGAAACACGGTAGCACCTATAGTTTGGGTAATTAAAAATGTGCGAGAAAACAGCTAAACTCAGCATCGAGGTCCCCTCATTTCAACCCTGAATTACAAATATTCCCCTTTATTAATATCTTGTATCTTAGAGACTTTGAGATGGCATATATAACACACTATTTTCCTATTTGCCCAACATAAAAAAACCCTATGAAACAGGTTGGGCTATGATAGAGTGCTTAGACACTCAATGAGCCAATACTCATACTACTGCACTGGTATCTGTGTATTTCTACATTTATATATCTATATCATCTAGTCATCTATCTGCCTAACAATTCCAAACAAAAAATCTGATTATAAAGGTCTTACATTCATTATAATACTTTCTCATATAATATGAGAAGACATTCTCCCTTATCTTCCAATAACTCATGAACCTCAAGTCCTATGCACTCTGATCTTTTGCACTGCCATGCCACTATATGCAAAACTAAAGTTATTCAATCTTCTTCCACTACATTTTAGTGTGGACTGTTACATAAATAACCTTTAAGGCAATACAAGATTGTGCTTGATGAGATGTGACATTTGATCTTTCCCCTCCAAGATGTTATATTTTTCACCTGAAAGAAAAATGATTCCTCCATCAGTTAAAGTTAATAACATCAGTCAACATCTGGCCTTTATGTGCTTGGAAAGTTAAAATATATTGCTCACTTTTATCTGAAGATATCGATAAATCACTCATGCTAAACAAATTAGGCTAACAGATACTTAGTTTATCAGCTTTATCTGAATCCTCTAAAATTTTGCCATACCCCAAAAAATCACTCAAACCATGGTGGAAGCAAGTAAACCATAAATGCCTTGTGTCAATTGTGTCTTTTGTTGCCAACTTCTTTAGAAATTCCTTAGTCTAATTTGTAATTTTAAAGCAAAAAGGATACTCTTCTCTACATGTTTAGCTAAATGTTCATAATCACTACTCAGGAGGAAATTCGACTTTTGACTGTTTTCTCTTTCAGCATAAAGAAGAAAAAATTATCTATCTTTGTGAGGGCAAAAAAGAAAAAAAAATATCTTTCTTAAAGACTTACTGATAATGGCTATTCATGACATGTTGACTGATTTTACCATTCTTCTATTGTCAAATGGATTTGTTTAAAGAAGGTACTTTTTATTGCAGCTTGTTGTTACTCACTAAATACAGTGATCAAAAGGTGGGAAATATTTTTCATTCTGTACAGGATTCTATATCTGGTGATATGTTGGATTGTAACCAGCAATGCTGGTAACCTCTTACTTTATTGCTACAGTAGAGAAGACTGCAGAGTGCTAAATCTCTATATGTACTGTAGAAAAGATGAAAGGTGGGAAATCAAAAAGAAAAACTGGGGCAACCAAAGCATAGTAATCATTATCCCTCTAAACAGTGGTGGTATTCAATTTTTTCCCTACCAGTTCTGTGGGCGTGACTTGGTTGGGGAGGGTCATGTGACTGAGTGGGCATGTCCAACTTGACGTCACTCACACCCACTCAGTCACATGACCACCACCCACTCAGTCACATGACACCCACCAACCCATGCCCACAGAACCTGGTAGGAAAAAAATTGAATTTCTACCTATCTACCTATTTTCTGCCTAATCTGTCAAAGGCCTGGTCTAATCTTTCAAAGGCCTGGTCTAATCCTGCATGCCGCCTGCTCTCCCTTCACCAGTCACATGCGTCACCCCATTTCCCCTCTTTCAGAGGCCCCAAACCTTAATCTCCCCATTTCCTCCCCCATAACCGCCTCTTTCGTTGTCCCATGGCTGTGATCTTACCTTCCTCCTGTGGCTGGCTGCCAGGAAAGGCAAGCCACGGCTAAGCCATTGTTGTCACTGGGCTCATATCTTCCCCTTGTCACAAGATGCCTGCAGCTGATGCATGTTTTAGGCTGTAGGTTTCTTGCAGCGAAAATTACCAACCTCTGGCTTTGCTCCGCTTCTCCAACACACCGCCACTGTGTTCTATATGACCATCCTCTTCTTTATTCTCCTTTCACCTTTGGATCCTTCTCTGGAGAGCTGGATCTTTGCATAATATGTCCAAAGTAGGATAAGTTGAGCCTCATCATTTGTTCTTTGAGGATTCTAGGTTGATTTGTTCAGTGATTCAGTTCTTGGCTGTCCGTAATATTCTTAAGAGTTTTCTTTAACACTGTAAAGTAGTAAGCAGTACAAAAGGTTATTTAATATCTATTTTGGATTTCTGATATTTTCATGTTTGGTTTTAAGTACATGTGTTTCTTCAAAGTATGCAAACCTTTCAATTTTAATGGGAACAAAAATAATGCCTTTAACATTTTAAAGACAAAAGAGGAGGTGGGTGGAAATATAGAGATATTTGTAGATGAAAGAAAACAGATAAAGTGGAACAGTTGAAGCTAAAGCATCATTATTCTGAAAAGATGAAACTTAATAGTTCCTGTTTTGAAAAGGTGATGGAAATAAAAATGCCCATTTTGAAGCAGGAAAAAACTATTAGCCAAACACCAAATAGATTTAACGAAGCTTTAAAAAAATAATTCCCATTTCTCAAAACAAAATCCTGGGGAACAACAAAACATCCCAACCCAACAGTAAGTCACAAAAGCAAATATTTTAAAAACATGTTTCTTTATTCACCTACTTTTTGTTTATGTGTGATTGAAAGAACCAAGAGTGAAGCTTTTAATGTCCCTATAACTGGGACCATTTAAAGTACACCAGAAAGTTCACTGTCACTCCACTTATATCCCAGTGGAATAGCAGTGAACTTTCTAATGCTGTCTAAATGGAGATATGCCAAGAAAATGCGTAAACTTGAGCTTATTTATGATATTATTGTAATATACATGCACCAAGATAATCCCACAAACAAATTTCATTCTGTTGAGACAGTTCTTCACCTCATATTACACTTGTCAAATACCAGTCTTCGCTACCCACCACAACAATTGGTATATAATGGCCTGCTCTGCCTGTTTCCTAAATTAAACTTCATTCATTAATCAATAAACTTATTTTTCAAATTAGCTGGCTTCATAAGCTGTTGAGTCTGAGTTGAGTTTTTTTAATAATTGTTTGCCTACCTTCTGTCCTCTTCCTTCTTCTTGTGGTTCAGAGTAGAAGCAAAAATCAGTATCCCTTCTGATTTATTTAAATTGCTATGCCTAAATCTGAACACCTGCTTCATGAGAGAACTCCTTTATATTCAGCTGCAAAAAATCTGTAGTGTTGTACCAGCCAACTAACATCTTTCGTATTTCACATGAGATACTTCGGCCACAAATATATTTGCAAATGTTCCATATTTACCACTATCACATGCCACATAACTCATATTTGGCAGATGAAATCAATTATTCTCCTAATCAGGAGCAATAACTAAATTTCTTTCATTAACTTCCAGTTGCATTATTTGTTGATTGGATTTTAACAGCCCAGGTTTTGAGTGTAGTGTTGTTGCCAGTGGTAGAAAGTTTTGTTTCATGTTGATTCATTTTAATTCCTCACTCTTTTCTCATCTTGTATCATTTGCTTGTTTGCTTATTCAATTTTTATAGTTGCCCAACTCAACTGAGTGAGTCTCGCAGCTTACAATTCCCAAATTATAAAACAATTAAAAAAACATTAAAACAATAAAATATACACAAAATAAACAGCAGCTGTGATGATTAAACAACTAACACTACAGCCCTTAACACATTCCAATCATATTGTTTTTGTCCCTAACCTCTTGCCCCATTATTTTTAGTAAAGCAGAAATGTCTTTTAAAATAAGTCAGCAAATTGTTATGAGCCAAAAAAAGTAAATCTTCATGCCAAAAGGAATGATTAAATCCAATCAGTGGATGTAATGCTCTCTTTTTTACAGGAAATATCAATATGTTTCTGGCATGATTGCTTTCCATCAGAGAGTATTGATGACCTATCTGAAACCATTTTTAATATAGCCAGAATGATCTTTCACACACCCACATATTCTTGCTTTTAGAAGATGTTATCTTTACATAATGATTTATAAGACTAGCAATCTAGCAATCACAAAAAAAAAAACCTGCTGGTAATTGGAGAGAGGAAGCTCTCTTACTGCTAAATAATACCAGCCAGAGCATTTAGACTTATACGCTGCTTTACAGTGCTTTGTATCCCTCTCTAAGCGGTTTACAGAGTAAGCATATTGCCCCCAACAATCTGGGTCCTCATTTACAGACCTCGAAAGGATGGAAGGCTGAATCAACCTTGAGATGCTCATAATCAAACTCTTAGAGTGAGCACTGAGTTAGCCTGCAGTACTGCATTCTAGCCACTGCCCCACCACAGCTCTTACAGTAGTGTTAATGATAGTTTCAAGAAGTCAGTGACAGGGGTATGGTAGGTAAAGTTTCTGCTTCTTCAGATTGAAGCAAACTATTGCATGTCCTTCCTGTTCTGTCCTCATTAACATACTTGAAATCCCCGCGCTTTGATTGGCCAAAGCGCGGGGCTTTCTAATTGGTCAGGCGAGCCGCGCCGATTGGCTCGTTAAGAATCTCCCGCGATTGGCTCGTTCAGAGCGCGGGAGATTCGAAGTGCTGCCATTGGCCACAGCCGCCGCGGCGAAAGGAATAAAAGCCGCGGGCTTTTTTCCTTTCGCCAGTTCAGTTCCAGTTTTTCAAATAAAGAGCATTGCATGAAATCACCGACTCCTGGCGTCATTTCGCGGACACGACACTGGCGACGAGGGTGGGATTCAGACCCTGAACCGAACCCCGTGTCCGACAGAAGCCAGACAAAGCACCGAGATGGTGAAAATCACACCGCCCGCCCCCTTCAACCACGCCACCGAAGACTGGGAATCGTTCTCCGACCGATTCCGCATGTACCTCGAGTGCACCGGCATGAAGGACGCCTCGGGCCCGCTAAAACGCGCCGTCTTCCTCACCCACTGCGGGACCGAAGTCTTCCAGATGGCCAAAGCGTTGGCCAAGCCCGCCGACGCAACCGCCATGGACTGGGACGTCCTTGAACCCATCCTTCGGCGACATTACGCTCCCGAGGTCCCCATCCTGATCCGGCGCAACGAATTCTACCGGCGGGACCAGAGATCGGGTGAGAAATTAAGCGACTTCGTCGCCGAGCTGCGGCGCCTAGGGGGGCTCTGCGAATTTGATAACCTAAACAACATCCTGAGAGACCGAATCGTGCTCGGTCTGTGGGACTCCGCCCTCCAGAGCCGGCTGATGGCTAAGGGCGACATCAGCTTAGCAGACGCCCTCACCGCAGCCGCAGCTGCAGAAGCAACCCGAACTTCCGCCGATAGCATGCGCACGAAGGACCGCGGCGGAAACAACAACCCGGCGAGGTCGACCGAACAAAAAACCGAGACAACTACACACCAGGGCGATTTCCACTCTGCATCCAGCACGTCCGAAGACGAAGAAGACATCCATCGACTTCAGACTGGGCGCGACCAACGGAACCGGAGAGGTCGTAAGTCAAGGACCAACTGTGCCGGTTGCGGCGGCGACCACCCCAGGTCAGAATGCCGGTTTTTCGATTCCATCTGCCGGCATTGCGACAAAAAGGGGCACATCGCCCGGGTTTGCTGCCTGAAGAAAAACCGCAGTCCAGCTCGATGGGACCAGAACAACCGGAGAAGGGAGAGCACACCACCCCGGCCCAGAGACCGCCACTCGGACAGCCGATGGGACCGGATCGGACGATCCTCGCGAGGCGGCGACAACCGGCGGAGAGAGGAGACCCACCAGACGGTCACCATCGGCCACGCCATCACCAACGACGCCCGGAAAATCCATGTCAAGGTACGCATCAAGGGCCAGCCATGCAAAATGGAGGTAGACTCCGGGTCCTACCTCTCCATGATTGCATGGCACGAGATAAAGCGGTTGGTGCCTACCCTCCAAAGGAGAAACGTAGACAGCCAAAGACTCATTGTAAAGGACTACCAGGGAAACCGCATCCCGGTAGTCGGCACCAAAAACTTTAACATAACATATAAGGGGCGCACCGAACGACTCCCCCTAACGATCGTCGACCGCGACCACCCAAGCCTACTGGGACTGCAATGGTTCGCCCCGCTCGACATCACCCTCACGGGAGTCAACCACGTCACCGACGACGGCTGGGAACAGCGACTAGCCCAGGAGTTCCAAGAGGTCTTCGACGGAAACCTGGGCAAGTACCAAGGGCCCCTTATATCGTTCGACCTAGACCCTAAAGTCCCCCCCAAACGCCTGAAACCTAGGCGGGTGCCATTCGCACTGAAACCCAAAATAGACGAGCAAATTGATAAGCTCGTCAAACAGGGGGTATTGCAGCCCATAGATCACGCCCGGTGGGAGACCCCCATAGTCACCCCAATCAAGCCAGACGGGTCGGTGAGAATCTGTGGGGACTATAAGGCCACCCTAAATGGCGCGCTGCAACAAAGTGCCTACCCCGTCCCAATAGTGCAACACCTGCTGCACTCACTGGGAGGGGGCAAGGTTTTCGCCAAGCTCGATCTCGCCCAGGCATACCAACAGTTGCCGGTCGACGAGCAAACGGCAGAAGCTCAGACCATCGTCACCCACCGGGGAGCTTTCAAATGCAACCGACTCCAATTCGGAGTCAGCGTGGCACCGGGCATATTTCAGAGCCTGATGGAGAGGTTATTGCAAGGTATCAAGGGGGTGGTACCTTATTTCGATGACGTTCTAGTATCGGCGCCCAACCAAGCCGAACTAGAAAGTCGACTAAGAGAGGTCCTAACTAAATTTAAAGAGACGGGACTTAAAGTAAAAAGGGAGAAATGCCAACTGTGCACGGAACGAGTGGAATTCTTGGGCTACCTCCTAGACTAGCACGGCATTCACCCCACAAGCAAAAAAATCAAGGCCATCAAAGAGGCCCCCACCCCTAAATCAAAGACTGAACTACAAGCATTCTTGGGGTTACTGAACTTTTACAATGTTTTCCTACCCCAAAAGGCGACGGCGGCGGAGCCCTTGCATAGGCTCCTGGACAAGGCGGCGACCTGGACTTGGGGGAAACGGGAGCAAGCCGCCTTCCAAAAAACAAAGGACCTCCTCACCTCCGACGCCGTCCTCATACAATTCAACGAAACCCTGCCTCTGGCCGTCACTTGCGACGCATCACCCTTCGGCGTCGGCGCTGTCCTCAGCCATACCCTTCCCGACAGAAAAGAAGCACCCATCGCGTTCTTTTCAAGGACCCTCACCAAACCGGAGCGGAACTATAGCCAACTGGACAAAGAGGCTCTGGCTATAGTTGCCGCCATAAAACGGTTCCACGAATATCTCTACGGCCGGCCCTTCACCATTATAACAGACCACAAGCCGTTGCTGGGAATCCTTGCAGGAAACCGGGCCACCCCGAACATTCTGTCTCCCCGAATGACAAGGTGGTCCGAGTTCCTGGCGGCCTACAACTACGAACTCATACACAGACCGGGTAAGACGATCTCACATGCAGACGCATTAAGCCGCTCGCCGCTACCGGAATCCGACTCTGACCCAGCACCCACGACGACCACCCTCAGCATCGAGACTCTACCCAACCTGCCCATAACCGCGTCAGACATTGCCCGGGAAACTAATAAAGACAGGCGTCTGGCGCGGGTTTTGCATTGGGTAGAAAAAGGGTGGCCGGAAAGGGACAACGACGAGTCCGTCAAGATGTTTCGAAACCGCCAAACGGAACTCTCGTTGTTAAAAGGGTGCATCTTATGGGGCGACAGGGTGGTCATTCCGGACAAACTACAGGGGAAGGTTTTGGAAATGTTGCACGAGGGGCACCCTGGCATCGTAAGAACTAAAGCCCTGGCCAGAAGTTACGCTTGGTGGCCAGGGATGGACAAACAGATAGAGGCCTGGGTAGCTAGGTGCCAGCGATGCCAGGAGACTAGGCCCAGCCCACCCACAGCACCCGTCCTAGAGTGGGAAACCCCGAGGGGACCTTGGTCCAGAATCCATATAGACTTCGCCGGGCCCACAAATGGACACACCTTCCTCATAACAGTTGACGCTTACTCCAACTGGCTGGAGGTAAGCAACATGAAGACAACAACCACGGAGGCCGTGACCAAAGAACTCTGCAAACTCTTTGCAACACACGGCCTCCCAGACGTTGTCGTCTCCGACAACGGGCCCCAGTTTACCTCACTGGAGTTCGAGAAATTCCTGGCGGAAAGGGGCATCCGCCACGCACTAACAGCACCGGCGCACCCGGCGGCGAACGGTAGGGCGGAACGGATGGTTCAATTTACCAAAAAAACCATCCGGAAAATGGACCATGGGGAGATCCAAGAAAAAATCAACAGACTTCTCTTTACACAACACATAACCCCAAATACCACTACCAACAAAAGCCCAGCCGAACTACTAATGGGTAGAAAGCTAAGGTCCCCACTCGACAGGTTACACCCTACGTATAACCCGGAGCGGCCCCCAGACTCAAGCACAAAACACCGAACGTTCGCACCCGGGGACCCCGTATATGCAAAAAACCTGACGGGAGACCCCCTATGGATCCCAGCCGTCATCACCCAAGCAACAGGCCCACACTCGTACCGGCTACAAACGGCAGACGGACGAGCGTGGAAACGACACATCGACCAACTTAGGTCGAGGACCGCAAACGAACCCACCTCCCAAAACGCAAGCCAAGGGGGGAGGGAATACCCAGGTGACCGATTACAAGAAAAAATAAACCAGCAGTACTTACCGAAACGCAGCCATCACAACCCCTCGCCAGAAACGAACAGCCAAGCCAGCTCGACCGACCCGGAAAGACCGAGCGGGAGCGACGAAACCCGTAGCTCAACCAACCCGGAAGGCCCAGGAGGGAGCCACGGAGAAAGAACCGGCCCGATCGACCAGCCGGTTCTCACAGAAGCAAGAGCGACCAAAAACCCGACCGAACCGGCCGGGATCCCGCTTACAACTGAGTTGCGCAGGTCAAGTAGGACCAGACGGAGCCCCGCCTACCTACGTGACTACGCAACGTAAGGACTGAACCAAGAGGGGAGGGGTGTTCTGTCCTCCTTAACATACTTGAAATCCCCGCGCTTTGATTGGCCAAAGCGTGGGGCTTTCTAATTGGTCAGGTGAGCCGCGCCGATTGGCTCGTTAAGAATCTCCCGCGATTGGCTCGTTCAGAACGCGGGAGATTCGAAGCGCTGCCATTGGCCGCGGCCGCCACGGCGAAAGGAATAAAAGCCGCGGGCTTTTTTCCTTTCGCCGGTTCGGTTCCAGTTTTTCAAATAAAGAGCATTGCATGAAATCACCGACTCCTGGCGTCATTTCGCGGACACGACACTTCCAAACATCAAAATTAGAACAGGAATGATCAGGCTGCAAACTAAAAGTTATGTTTTAAAAAATATACAGTATTGCATGAATTATAGAAATGAGCAGATATTCCATTCACTCAGAATGTTTCTAGTATTCCATATATTAAAACTGCAACTGTCTCTGTCTCCTGGATAAGTGTTCTGATCAGGCTTCCACGACCATAATTAAGCACGCTTAGTTAAAACAACTCTTTGTTTTATTTCAACACTGGGAATTATGTTCATTTCCAGCCTGTAATGAGTTCCAAACAATCCCTCAAGATAAATACCCACCTTTCTCTCCTTTGAATTGTTGCCAACAACAAAAGTGCCAAATGAATTATAAAAAACCAACCAAAGTACAAAGTCCACACAGAGCTTCAAGGATTAATCTGAACAGAATGAATGACTTTGCTTCCTACAAAGGTTTCTTCATTTTGCCTGTCTTTTATACCTTATGGGAGGGGCAACCACCTCCCAGCCTTACTCACGAGTCGCCCCTTTTCTTTCAACTGCTCTTGCTGTTGTGAATGCATAATACCAATAAAGTTATCATTGAGCTTGAAGTCTAGTGCAGGGTTCTGGCCCTGCACTTCTGATTGGCTGTAAATGGCACGATCAGATTGGCCCGTTCAGGAGCATCCGATTGGCCATTAAGAGACCATTCTCATTGGTTAACGGAGCTAGCGCTCCAGGTTCGCTATTGGTTAAGTAGTTAATGAGTTGCCTATATAAGTAAGGCTTGAGCAGCCTTTGAACTGAGCGGTCACAATATGTAAATAAAGAGTTTGAAGTTCACTGTTTCCACCGGCTCGTCTCCATCATTCGCACCCATGCTCCAGACTTAACACTTGCCTTCTAGCAGTTCTGAGCACACATGCACTGAGAACAGGCTCCCCTGGTTCCTTTTCCTCGCTGCTGCCAGAATCCAGAGGCTCCAGAGTCAGCACCGCACTCCCAGATGGTCCTAGCCCCATCTCTGCATTGGATGCAGGACCATCATTCAAGTTCTCTCCAAATCTCTGGACTGGTCCCCGTCCTTCCCCACTGTACAATTCTGCTGCCATATGCACAGGCTGCCGGCGAACCACAACAATAAGTCATCCAGCTTCACAAATGTACAGTATGTATGTATGTATGTATGTATGTATGTATGTACAGTAGATTGGTAAAATATGTGTACGTTGTTCCTTCATAAATTGGTAAATAAAGATGAAAGAAAAGAAAAACACCCTAAGAATCAAAATAAGCCCCCAATTTTGAAAAAAAGACCTACTTTATTTCAAATATGTCAAATTGTCCAATACCCATTGAAAAGAATGAACTTCAATGTCTAATAGAAGCATATTTCTCATACAAATGTGGATTTTAGGCAGAAAGTTCAGAGCTGAGGAATTAAACATGAGAGGAAGATGATCACAGGATAATTATACAAAACTTGTATCTGGTCCATCAAGGGGATGCAACCCCATCTAGGATAAATAAAATCACAAACTCAAATGTAAATCACAAACTCAATAACATACCAATATACAAAAGCTTCATATTTCCCAGGTTTTACCTCAGCTTGTCATTTATCAAATATTCAGCCACCACACCTTGTTTAGGATCCTTAGATGGAAGAGAGAGGTAGAATTATGTGTCATCCTCATGATGACAAACCCGAGACTTCTGAGTTATTCTCCACAAAAGGAGTGTGCCCTATTTACCCAATAAGACAAATGCATCAGAACCAAAATAAAACCAGAATCACTATATTTTGGTACCAACCACAGAAGAAAGACTGGAACTTCTACAGTGTTCTTTCATTTTAATTTGATGCACCATTTTCCAAAAATGGATTTCAGGCCTTAACATATACTATTAGAAAGATTTAAGGGTGGGTGAGTGAATGAAAATGAAGTTGATAGAAATAACACTGAGACTTATATACCACTTCACAGTGCTTTACAGACCCCTGTAAGTGGTTTAAAGAATCAGTATATTGCTCCCAACAATCTGGGACTTCATTTTACTAACCTTGAAAAGATGAAAGGCTGCATCAACCTTGAGCCAGTGAGAAGTGAACTGCCAGCAGTCGGAAGAATTAGCCTGCAATCATGTATTCTAACCACTGTGCCACCAGTTTAATGATGTTTGCAATGGGGAAAAACAGCTGGCAGCCAGGCAGAAATGCTTCCCATCCCTACATCTCCAAGGATAGGCTCACTTCTCCCAAAGGCCAGTAAAACTTTATAGCCCAGAAACTGATGGGTTCATTCATTCATTCATTCATTCATTCATTCATTCATTCATTTCGTATTTGCAGTTTCTCTCAAGCATCCACATTGGTATTCGAGATGTCTGACAAATTGTGCCATATACATAGGCATTTTAGGAACTTGCTGACATCCATAGGCAGTTTCACTCTATTCAGGCCCTTAGCCCAGAGGTAGTATTCTACCTGTTTGCACTGGTTCCATAGAACTGGTTGTTATGATTCTGTGCAGTTCGGAGAACCTGAAAATCATGTCCCTGGCTGGCCCTGCCCCTCCCCACTCTACCTCCCCCTCCCTGCCCAGTCAGTCCTTATCATGCATACGCAGCATCACAGCTTCCCTGAGGCCCAGAAGGCCCAAAAATGGAGCTTGGGGTGTGTGTGTTGCATTCCCCCCATTAGGCTTAGGTTTTTTTCCTTCCTGGGCCCCAGGGAAGCCTTCTGGGAGCAAAATCATCCCCACAGGAGGCTTTCCTGAGGCCCAGGAAGCCCCCAAAAATGGGGGGGCAAAAAAGAAGCCATGCCCACCCAGTCACATGTCCATCAGTCAATTGCCAGGATCAAAGGCAACAAACAAGTTGCGTGTGATTCCTGCCTGGATCTTGGTGTAGACCATGGCCTTAAGCTCAATAATAACCAGTGTTCTGAATGTATAAGGTTTAATAAAGAGTTCTGACCCTGCACTTCTGATTGGCTGTTAACGGCAGGATCGGATTGGCCTGTTCCGGGGAATCCGATTGGCCATTAACAGAGAGTTCCTATTGGTTAAGGGAGCTAGCGCTCCTCGATTGTTATTGGTTAATAGTTATTGGGGTTGCCTATATAAGGAGGGTTATAACTGCCATTGAGTTGGGAAGTCACTATGTAAATAAAGAGTTGAAGTTCACCGTTCCAGAGGCTTGTCTCCATTCTTTCTCGCCCATGCTCCAAACATAACACTGGTGACGAAGGTGGGATGTGGAGACGTCTGAACCAACGGAACTAAGAAGAAACACTGAGCACGTGGCTGACGACGCTACACAACGGAACCATGTCCGGCGTCGTCATACCACCTGCTCCGTTCGATCCAGTGCAGGAAGACTGGGAGTCCTACATGGATCGCTTCCAAATGTTCTTAGAAACTAACAACTTAAAGGATGCCACAGCCGGGAAGAAATGGGCGGTGTTCCTAACGCATTGCTGTCCAACCGTATTTAAGATGGCTAAAGCACTAGCAAAACCCTGAGAAGTGAAGGCGATGGATTGGGATGACCTTGAACCTCTACTAAGAGATCACTACGCGCCAACCGTGCCTACGCTCGTGAGATGGCACGATTTCTATCAGAGAAACCAGCGAAAAGGAGAAAGCGTTGCCGACTTCATAGCAGACCTCCAAAACCTGGGAGGCCTCTGCAGATTCACCGATTTGGAAGAGGCACTGAGAGATCAAATAGTTCTGGGATTAGATGCACCAGGCGTGCAGAGCAAGCTGATGGCGAAAGGCGACATCAGCCTTGCCGATGCCATCGCCGATGCTACTGCAGCAGAAGCAACCAAGAAGTCGGCTGCACAATTACGCCGCATCCGCGGTCCGGTACACCAACTGACAAGCGAAATTTTATCCAAGTCAGAAGGGCAGCTTTCAATGACACACCACAAGGACCTCTCTTCGTCATCAGACAGCGATGAAGAAGAGGTCCATGAACTGCGGTCCGACCGGGACCACCACCCAAAGTCCCTACGCCCTTGCGCTGGCTGTGGAGCCAACCATGCCAGCTCCGAATGCAAATTCCGCGACATGCTCTGCCATGAGTGTGGGAAGAGAGGCCACATCAGACGGGTCTGCCGAAGTTTACAAGGACCCAGCCAGGCCTCAAAAGGGGCTAACTATCACCAATCAACAGGAAACCATCCTGTAAGGCGAGAACCAGTAAGCCACTCCTACAGAAACCGAGCTTTACAGCGAGAACAGGCTCACCATACTATCACTATCGGTCACGCCTCTGCCTTGGATGCCAAGAAAATCCGAATCACAGTAGCCATCGAGAACCAGCCTTGCCACATGGAAGTCGACTCGGGATCGTCCCTCTCGATGGTGTCCTGGAAGACCCACAAGCAACTCATCCCCACGATTCAGCGCCAAGACCTCCGTTTCCAAAAACTCATTCTTAAGGACTATCAAGGGAATCAAATCCCTGTCATTGGTTCTTGCTGAGTCCGGGTCTCCTTCAAGAAGCACACAGCGTACTTACCGCTAACTGTGATCGACAAAGATCGGCCTAATCTGCTAGGTCTCCAATGGTTCGCGCCACTTGGCATTGAAGTGGCAGGCATAAATCGAATCAGCAGAAGTGACTGGGAGGAGGACCTCATCCATGAGTTCAAGGACGTCTTCGCGGAAAGTTTAGGCGAGTACAAGGGGACCCCAATTTCGTTCAGCCTTGATCCAAAGATAGCTCCCATCCGCCTTAAGCCCCGTCGAGTTCCGTTTGCCTTCAAGCCGAAAATTGACAAACAACTCAACAAGCTAATCTCTCAGGTGGTGCTAGAACCGATCACTCCCCCTGGAAAACCCCAATCGTAACACCCACTAAGCCAGACGGGTCGATCTGAATTTGTGGGGACTACCGGGCCACTCTGAACCACACCCTACAGCAGAATGCATATCCGGTGCCGGTGGTACAGCATCTCCTCCACTCCCTGGGGGGGTAGAAAAGTCTTCGCTAAATTAGACTTAGCTCAGGCATATCAGCAACTACCTGTTGATGAAAAGACGGCACAGGCACAAACAATTGTGACGCACCGAGGTGCCTTCAAATGTACCCGGCTCCAATTCGGAGTCAGTGTAGCCCCGGGGATTTTTCAGAGCCTGATGGAGCGGCTACTACAAGGAATTAAAGGCGTGATCCCCTATTTTGACGATGTATTAATTGCTGCACCTACAAAAAAAATCTTACAGGATCATTTAAAATTAGTCCTACAAAAATTTCAAGACACCGGTCTTAAGGTAAAAAAGAATAAGTGTAAATTGTGTATAGATATTGTTGAGTTTTTAGGGTACCTAATTGATAGTCAGGGTATTCACCCTACCAACAGTAAACTAAGAGCAATAAAAAACACTCCCAGGCCTCGGAACAAGGCCGATCTCCAGGCGTTCCTAGGCCTCATCAACTTTTATAATGTATTTCTACCGCATAAAGCAACGGTCGCTGAACCGTTACACTGGTTGTTAGACAAGAAAGCAAACTGGGTATGGGATCATAGAGAAGAACAGGCGTTCCGTAACGTAAAAAAACTACTGACTTCTCATTCTGTACTAATGCAGTACAATGAGACTTTGCCATTAAATATCACATGTGATGCTTCGCCTTTCAGAGTGGGCGCCATTCTGAGCCATGTACTGCCTAATGGTGACGAAGCCCCTGTTGCATATTTTTCAAAGACACTTTCAAAAACTGAGCGAAATTATGGCCAAATCGATAAAGAAGCCCTCGCAATTGTATCGGCCGTTAAAAAATTCCACGAGTACGTGTATGGCCGGGCTTTTACTATCATGACTGACCACAAACCATTATTGGGGATAATAGCCGGAGATAAGCCGACTCCTTACATATTATCCCCCAGGATGATTCGCTGGTCAGAATTCTTGGCTGCTTATAATTATCGGCTGCAATACCGCCTGGGGAAAGCCATTCCCCACGTCGACACATTAAGCCGAGCACCGCTTCCAGAGACTCTCGACGATCCTGCACCAACGGTAACCACGTTGCAAATTGAAACACTCAACTCGCTGCCATTAACTGCCTGAGATATTGTGAGAGAAACCAAACGTGACCCCACCTTAGCGCGAGTTCTGGGCTGGGTAGAATGTGGATGGTCATTGGACCAATTATCAGATGACTTCACACCATTCAAGACTCGACAAATGGAGTTGTTCTCCCAAAAGGGCTGTGTCATCTGGGGCAATAGAGTCGTTATCCCAGAACGACTCCAAAAAGCGCTGCTGAGAACCTTGCATGATGGCCACCCCGGTATCGTGCGAATGAAAGCCCTCGCACGAAGCTATGCATGGTGGCCGGGCATCGACAAGCAAATCAAAAATTGGGTTAAAGCTTGTCATAAATGCCAGGAAGTGAGCAACGCCCCACCTAAAGCCATCCCTACCGAATGGGAGACACCACGGGGACCCTGGTCCCGTATTCACTTGGACTTTGCGGGGCCGACCAAAGGCCACACCTTTCTGCTAACCGTCGACGCCTACTCGAATTGGCTCGAGATTCACCGCATGACGAACACAACCACTGAAGCGGTTATCAAAAACTTGGAAAAACTATTTGCAACCCACGGATTACCAGACGTCCTGGTATCCAACAACGGGCCCCAATTTACAGCGCTGTCGTTCGAGCAGTACCTGGCTGACCGCGGCATCTGACATGCGCTCACCTCGCCTGCGCACCCTGCGACCAATGGCAAAGCAGAGCGCATGGTCCAATTCGTTAAGAAAACCTTGCAGAAGGTAGACTATGATAACATTGATGACAAGATCAATCGAATCCTTTTTCTACAACACATCACACCTCTTAGCGTCACCAACAAAACTCCAGCCGAACTGCTAATGGGATAAAAACTCCACTCCCACCTCGAACAGTTACACCCAGCTTATGAACCAGAAAAACCACTAGGATCCAGCGGCCGCTGTCGTGCCTTCCAGGTAGGCGATTTGGTATACGCTAAAAACCTATCGGGCGATCCGCTGTGGGTGGAGGCGACAGTAGTTCGTGTAACCGGCCCGAGATCCTCCCTTGTACAATGCCTTGACGATAGACTATGGAAACGCCATATCGATCAATTATGCTCGCGGCTCCCGTCGGGCATTCCTGAACTCCCTTATGACCAAACTGAGGTGGGGGGAGATACGGAAGAAGATGAATCCCAAGTAGAAGAAAACCCGTTTGAAGGGAATGACGGCTTAATAGAGACACAGGAAGTGGAACCAGAGAGGGAAACAGATGTACCTCAGGGAATTACTGAGAATAATGGCAACGATGAAGAAATGAACTCTGAACCAGAGGCGACCCCATTGCCAAACAACGATCTACCTCAGCATGATTGCAGCCAAATGACACAGCGAAAATCAAAAAGACTAATAAAGCAACCATCCTACCTAAAGGACTATGTAACTGCACCCTGCAAACAGAAGCCAGGGGGAAGGGGTGTTGTGAATGCATAAGGTTTAATAAAGAGAACTTGAGCTTGGAGTAAAGTGCAGGGTTCTGACCCTGCACTTCTGATTGGTTGTTAATGGCAGGATCGGATTGGCCTGTTCCGGGGAATCCGATTGGCCATTAACAGAGAGTTCCTATTGGTTAAGGGAGCTAGCGCTCCTCGATTGTTATTGGTTAATAGTTATTGGGGTTGCCTATGTAAGGAGGGTTATAACTGACATTGAGTTGGGAAGTCACTATGTAAATAAAGAGTTGAAGTTCACCGTTCCAGAATGGAGGCTTGTCTCCATTCTTTCTTGCCCATGCTCCAAACATAACAACCAGAAATGGAACAACCACAGTGAAGCACCACTTAATCCAAACAAGGGCAAGAACTTTTGAAGAAAGGCAACGGTTGAATACCACTTTATAAATTTTATTTTTTAATTTAATTAATTTATTTTTTGTTTTATTAGGACTAAACAGGAAAGATTTATTATCTGTAGCTACACCAGCTTTCAAAGCTTAAAAGGGTGGAATTAACCCAAGACAACAAGAAAAGTGTCTGTTATAATAAAGCATTTTGTATTATGATCTTCTATGCTGTGGTGTGTCTAGGTTGTAGAAAACAAAGAAGCCACAAAGGATAAAGATCAAGGCTCTCCAGAAACTGCTCTTGTTCTCATTCTAATCCATGCTAAAGCCACACAATTGTCCCCTGATTTCTCTCCTCTAATCGTATAGACCAGGGGTGGGGAACTCAAGAATTCTGTGAGTTGAAGTCCATAAAGGGGCCATTGTTGTCCACCTCAGCTCTAGAAGGTCAGAAAGTTAAGTTGTAGTCACCATCTCTTCAAACTTTGCCCATCTCAACTATTAAAATTTTCAACCCTAACCTTAAAGATCTAAAACAATATTAGCAAAATTTGGCCATTTTGCCACTGAATTTTGGCAGTGCCACTGTCGGTATTAGAGGTAAAAACTACACACAGTCTATGTGTGTAGGGTTACCCACACCTGCATTAAAAGAACTGTAGGGTTACCCACACCTGCGTTAAAAGAACTGCTGTCAACCTTCAGTCTCCAAAGCATAACGTCCATTTGGATAATCAAGTAATTTTCACACTGCTTCAGTTTAGAACTTATATAAGTTTGATTCTTCGCAATAAAAATCCTCCCAAATCATCATGAGTTAAGACCATCATCTCTCCCATTCATTATCCAAAAAAGGAAGATTTGAGACTGGAGGGTTGTTGTCTAAATTAGAATTTAAAGTTGATTTTTTTAATGTTCCTCCAGGAGGCATCAGCTACCTCTGAAGTCCAATTTCCCAACTTAATATTAGTGTCTTTTAGCAACTATTAGCAGACAAGGAACTAGAAAACGGGCTTAAAATTTTAAGCAGCTTGTCCATAGATTCTCACTGAACTTCTGCTGACTGATATTGTGCAGAATTAATAATGGTAAAGAACTAACTCAAAATCTTGCTGTCCTTTGACCCTCATCTAACCCTTCAGAAACAGAACTTGCAAATCTCCAGATGTTATACTTCTAAACATACTTAGCTCATTCAACCACTGTATGTATGATTGGTTTTCAGGTGCCTTAGTTTTCTTAGCCAATTTATTCTCATTTATATTTTTAGCTAATTGCACATTTTAATCATTGTTTGAAAATGTTATTATCTATCCCATTCTTTTTGATGAGCAACAAGGTTAAATGAGTTCCCATAAACAGGCATAAGGCTTATTGCATATTAGTCCTAAAATCATACATTACAGCACAGAAATAGTTTCCACTTAAAACATTTTATCATTCTGAATTTGGTTTTTAGGGAACAAGGTACTAAATTAATAATCTCTAAGCAATTATAATGAATTGTTCTTTTATAATTTATAGAGTGTGCCATTATTTAATGAGTCATAATGAATTTTAAAAACTGGGGCAAGTCCAAAAAGAATTTTAGCTAAAACATGACATTGAAAAAAAAAAAGCACTTCTTAATTAAACTTAAATAAGTTCAAGGACCTTCAATCGATGTCAATGGAAGGCATTAGAAAATCTTACTATGCTGCCCCCAAGAGAATGTTATTTTATTCTAACATACCCAGGATTTCTAAAAGGTCAGAGATGATGACATATTTGCTTTCCAAAAGTTCACTATAGTGCAGGGGTGTCAAACTCACAGCCCACGGGCCTGATGCGTCACGTGCTGGCCCCGCCCCTGCCTGGTTTAGCAAAGGGGGGGAAAGTCCCGATACATCATGTGACAATGCCATGAGGACACGAGTTTGACACCCCTGCTGTAATGAATCAAATAAATGGAGGCTTCCCTTTTATTAATAGAAAGGAGGTATATCTGTAATGTGCAGTGATAATTGTACATTAAATTTGGATGCAAAGTTGGAACATGTGATCCAGGGCAAATGTATCCTTTGAAATCTATGGAACTTGTCAATCCCTGATTCCCCTAAAAATGTTAATTATAACCCCGCCAATAGTTCTGTAAACATTTAACTATCCTTGCTGTAAGACCTAGATTCACCTAATAAAGAAGAACATGAGTTGTTCTAAATGCAATTGCAGTGCTGCTTTAGAACACAGTATTCACCCCTACTTCTTTTACAGAGATCTCAGTATGTCTATAAACAACTAAAACTCTATCTCTTTGTCTGTTTGTAGCCTTCAAGTTAGCCTAAATCGTGCAGCATAGTGCCAGTATTTTTGAATCATAGCACCTCAAATCCACTACCTTAAGGGTTGCACAGAAAATCTGGAACCCATTAATCCTTTTTTTAAATTAAATTTTTATTCTTTAAAAAACAAAAAATACAAAAATCTCATTTCCATTAACAGTTATTTTGTCATTGTATATACATGTTTCCTATTTTGTGACTATACATTATTTTTATCCTTATTCTTCACCCATTCGTACCACCTCTCCCATGTCGCATCGTATTCTCGATCATCTTTGCCTTTCAGTTCCATAGTGAATTTATCTAGTTCAGCACAGTCCATTATTTTTTGAATCAGAACTTCATCTGGTGGTATTTTATCACTCTTCCAATTTTGTGCTAACGTGATTCTTGCTGCAGTTAAGATGTATACAGTAAGGAATTGTTTATCTTTACTCAAATTCCCTTTAATCATACCTAATAAAAAAGTTTTGGGTTCCAATTTCAATTTATATTTTGTAATCTCAAAGAGCCATCTCTGTATTTTCTTCTAGTATTTTTTGACCTCTATACACTGCCACCACATATGGAAAATTGTGGAACCCATTAATTGAATTGAAATTGAATTGAATAGAATTGAAATTTGAAGGATTTTTACACCAGTAATGTAAAGTTGTGGTCACTACAGCACCACCTCGATCAGCGGTGGTCACCGCATTGTGATTTCCAACATTCCCTGCTAATTCCAGGGGCAAATTCCATGGGGAGCCAGCAGGAAGTTGGAAGTTGCTTTCAATCCCCCCACTTTTTCACCTGTTCATGATTATTCTGTATAGAAAACTAAATATCTCTGAAAGGACGTACTTGTTAAGCCTGGTTTCCCCAACCAGGGTTAGGGAGACAAGCTAAACAGAATGTGCAGCGTTAGTCAGATAGGCACACAGATAAATGAGTGAGCTAAGCTTGTATGTTTATTAACATACAGTAAAAATAACAGATACGCTTGTGCTATCAAAAATATAGTTTATTCCATTATGAGTTCATAGCATAGTCAAAATAACAGTCCAATAGTCATGTATCATTTAGTCAGTCCATTCAGGGATATTCAGTTAGCAAAGTCCGTGCAGAATATCCTATGTCAGTTCACTTACAAATCAGTCCTTTGTTTCTCTCCCGTTCGAGCAATGCAGTCTTGATTCCAAGCAGAAATCAGGGATCATCAAAGCCAGAGAGAGAGCAAGCTGCAGTCTTGCTTCTTTTAAAGTGCTTTCACAACCACTCCCCTAATTACATTCCCATATTTAAAGTTGCAGACACTTTAACTTATAAACCATGATAACATATTATTATTTACCTAAACCAGTTAGGGTAAACAATGTTATCCCTAACATTCTCCCCTTTTAGGAAATAATAATAAATATAACTATTTACATCTTTAAATCATAGTAGTTACAACTTTCTTTAAACTTAGTTACTCCTTGAGCTTTTGTAAATTGGTCTGCAATGTTTTCTTCCGTCATGCAGTATTCCAATTTAATTAGCCCATTCTTTACAGATTCTCTAACATTTAAGTATCTTAAATCAGTATGCTTTGATCTAGTTTTTACAGCAATACTAGTAGCTAACTTTATAGCTGCCTGGTTGTCCTCGTACACAATAATGGAATCTTTAACAGTTATACCCATGTCTAATAATAACTGTTTGTACAAAATCAAGTCAGTGCATAATAATGACAGACATGAAAATTCCGCTTCCATTGTGGACAAGCTAATATGCTGTTGTCTGATTGACCTCCACCCTATTAGTGTCTTACCAAATAATATAGCCACCCCAGATGTTGATTTTCTAGTGTTTATGTCAGTTGCAAAACTTGCATCTGCATAGGCACTAAGACTCAAATCACCCTTTGGTTCTATATACAATGCATGGTTCATTGTTCCTTTAAGATATCTTAAAATTCTCTTTAATGATTGCCAATGACATTGATATGGATCTGAATTAAAACGTGCCAGCTGATTAACACTATAAGCTATATCAGGCCTAGACCAATTGCTTATATATGATAAGCTGCCAATCAAAGATTGATATATGGACTTATCAAATTTGGGACTTTGATCATCAGTTTGGCAAACTTCCTGACTCATTGGAGTCTTTGCCGGTTTACAAAGTTCCATTTTAAACATTTTAATTAATTGGCAAATTTTATCTTCTTGAGATATTTTAAAACCATTTTTTGTTTTGTTAATTGTCAATCCTAGATACTTTTTAATTTCACCTAAATGCTTTAATTTTATCTTTTTGGCTAATAATGATATAATCTCATTAGCTTCATTATTAGTCTTAGTTATCAAAGCAATATCATCTGTAAATAATAACAATAATGACACCGTTCCATTATTTTCTCTTTTAAACACACATGGATCTGCTAAACCAGATTTAAAACCTATATTGTTTAACTCTTTCACAATATATTGGTTCCACTCAAACCCAGATTGTTTCAACCTGTAAAGACTCTTTTTGAGTTTCCAACAATCATTACTATTTTTATTATTGTCTTTTATACCTACTGGTTTTTTAAATATATAGTGTGCTGCAATGGTGCATGCAGATAGGCAGTTTCTACATCTAAATGGTTAATGACATAGTTTTTCTTAGCTGCCCACACTAATGCTGCTCTTAAAGATGTTGCTTTAAGACTTGGTGCAAAAATTTCATCGTAATCAGATGCAGTTTGATTAAATCCTTGAGCTACTAACCTAGCCTTATGGGTAACAGTCCCATCATTTCCAGTTTTTACTTTAAATATCCATTTGCACCCAATGGATTTTTCTCCTGGAGGTAATTTAGCATCTTCATATACTTTCATTAACTTTAATGAATTTAGTTCTTTTTCCATTGCTTTTTGCCAATTCTCCTGATCCTTAGCAGGATACATCCTAAGTTCATCTACACTAGTTGGAACTTTAGTTACTTGGCAAACTATACTTGCTTGATACCTATCAGGTGGTCTAGTTACATGTGTAGTACGTCTAGGTATTACAGGACTTACAGGTGGACTTTCATTTATTAACTCTTCTTGATTATCTAACTCTTCCTGATCAACTGTTTCCTCTTGTTCTGGTCCTATTTGTTCTTCATGGACTTCTTCTTTAATTGGACTCTTCTTATAACTAGTCTGATCTTTCTGCCTTTTGTAGGGTTCAATAATTACTTCATTATTTAAATCTTGCTCTAATCTATTCCAACCTACATGTTCTAGGAATTTTGCACTAGCACTGGTGTATACTCTGGATGTTCCTGGTTCCCAGAATCTATAAGATCTATGATTAGATTCATATCCTACAAAAAAATAATCTTTTAGGTCTATGCTGTCCTTTGTGTCTAAGTTGTGTAGGGATATGCACCCATGCTGGTGCTCCAAATGTGTGCATGTAACTTAAATCAGGTTTTGTACCATGCCACAGTGTGAATGGTAATTCACCTGTTGTTGAATTAACAACATTATTTAATATATGATTACCACACATTATTGCTTCTCCCCATAAATTGTCAGGTAATCCTGAATCAGACATCATAGTTCGTGCCATTGATTGTAATGTTTGGCCTCTTCTCTCTATAAAGGCATTATGTTGTGGCCTATATGGTGCAGACTTTTTATGTTGAATACCTAACATTCTTAGTCTGTTCTGGAATTTATTATTTGTAAATTCCGCACCATTATCTGTTATAAGAGTTACTAATTTCTTTTTAGTTTTCCTTTCTGCAAATTTAATCCAATTAAATAGATTTTGATAAGTTTCAGTTTTGCTCTTCATTAAATAGCAAAACCCATATCTGGAATAGTGGTCCATTATACTTAGTATGTAATGAGCTCCTCCTACACTTGGTTTTTTCGGACCTATTAAATCTGCAAATACTAACTCTAAAGGTTCTTTGGTAGTAAATCCATCAACTCTATTAGCCGGTGTGACCCTGGCTTTGCTTTGATTACAGGCATTACATTGCAAATACTTATTACAAGGTTTCAAACTTATTCCCTTAGATAATTCAACAGTTTTCTTAAGCATTTTAAAATTTAAATGCCCTAGCCTTCGATGTAACAAGTGAATACATTCATCATGAGGTTTCTTATTTTCATAAACTGTGTTAGCCACCTTTAAACCATTATCATTTAACACATATAATTCACCTCTTAAAGATGCAGTAATTTTTTTATCTTCTTTCTCAATTATGCAGTTATCTCCTTTAAAAGTAACTACATATCCTAGTTTAACCAAAATTCTAACTGAAATTAAATTAAACTTAAGTTGTGGTACATATAACATTTTTACATTCTCTTTTATAAAAGAACAATATGCTATACCTTGACCTTTAGCTTTCAGTTTCCAGCCATTGGCTAACGATATCTGCTATGTACTCTTGGATATTTTAATAAAATTTTTGTTATCATTTGTTATACAGTGGGATGCTCCACTGTCAACCACCCATAAATTATTTTTTACAGCTCCGTTACTATACATGGCTAACTCTAAATTTTTATTTTTATTTTGATAACTTTTAGTATTCTGGCAAGCGTTCTGGCACTTTGCCTTTTTACAAAATCTTGCCAAATGTCCTCTTCCTCCACAATTAAAACACTTTTTAATTGTGTATGCAGTAGGAGATTCATTATCTTCTTTTTGAGGTTGCTGCCTCCTTAACTGATCTCTTTCAAGCCTTCTTCTGGCCTCTTCAATCAATCTGCCAGTTATATCAGTTAAAGTTAAGCTTTCCTTTGGCAAAATTTCAAGGGAAGTTATGTAGTTGTCATAACTTTCATCAAGGGAAGATAGAATTATGTAGACTTGGTGTAGTTCAGAGAAAATAAGCTCTTTCTCATGCAGTTCTTGAAAAATGCTTTGCATAGTTTTCAAATGACTCAGCATATCACCATTCGTCTGGAGATGCGTACTGAAAAGCTTCCGTGTTAGATTTATGTGAGCACCAACATTATCTCGAACATAAATCCTCTTCAGCTTCTGCCAACACCCAACAGCCGTTTTCTCTCCGTGGATATAAACAAGTTGCTTGTCAGTTAAGGTTAAAGCAATTATGCAAATATCGTGTTCATTTTTATGCATAAATTCTTCTATCTTTATTCTATCTTCATCATCCTCTGGATCCCACTCTTCTACGTTTGGTGGATTTTCAATTATGTTCCACAAACCTTCTCTTCGTAGAAGTAGACTACATTTTGTAGACCATGATACATAGTTTGTTCCATCCAACTTGGATATAAGGGACAAACTTTGTAGATTGACTTGTGCCATGTTTTCTTTGTATGGATATAAAACTATAATTAATAAAACACAGCTGTCTGTTTACTGTAATGTATAACAACACAAACTCTCACTTTTACATAAATCTGTTTTATCCTAGTTAAACTGACTTTGCAGCCTCTGGGCCCATAACCAGTGTTTAGCTTGTCTCCCTAACCCTGGTTGGGGAAACCAGGCTTAACAGTACTGACTATTTCTGTTTAAATCTAATTATCAACAATCTAAACTAATTACTATATAATCACTAAAATTCAAAACAAATTATAATGACAGCGTTGGCGTATGGTAATAGCTAGCCGAAGCTAGAACCAATGTAATGAAATTTAACAGTATTCTCTTTCAGTTTAATCATTCATACACAGACAACTGGACACGGACACACACACACAAACATATACATACATATGTCGTTGAGGACTTTTCAAGTAAACCAAACTACAAGCTGGAGCAAGTTAACAAGGTGCATATTTATTTGTTTTAAAGAAAGATTATCACTGGGTCACTTCTCCAGAAAAAGAAAAGGCACTTGTTAAGGCAATTAATGTTTCCAGTACGGTGTACATCTTCATTAAAGTAATAATCATATAATTAATTATGAATAGCTAAGCACGGTTACATTATGTCATATGCACATTGCTTTTCTAGGAGATTCATAGCATCAGGATTCTGTGCAGGTATTCTCTCAACTAATTGTGAATTTCCTCCTTTATTTTTTTGTACATTACAAATGTTAATTTTGCATTTACAATAAATAGATTATTTTTATTTTATTGACAATTTCTATCATCACAATGGTGTTTTGCTTCTTCAACATAGGATTTCCACTCACCCACCCTTTTTTAACTAGCGGGTCCACAGTTGAAAAAGTCTGAAACTCCCTCTCTCAGACTACAGATTCCTGAGTTGCTATTAGCATCTTTGCTGACAATTATTTTTATCTGGATGGCATAAATGGTGTACTGGAATCATTCCCATGTTATTTTGTGGGATGAAAATAAAAATTATAAAGGGCTGCATGAAGCCCAAAGTGGTCACCTTTCCATTTCATTTTCCTTTTAATTCTGTTGAATGCATAAAATATGCATCAGTTTTTGTTTTTAGTAGCCTTTATCAGTCCATCTTTTGCCTCCTACCTAACAGCCCATTGCATTAACTGGGGTGGCCATTTACTCTCACTGCTTCCATTCCAATAATTAATTTTCCTTTGCTTTAGAATTACGTGGGAAGAAATAAGCAGCTTCTGTTCTGCTAAGACCACTGTGGCCAAGACATTTAACATACAGGGTGGCTCTGTTGCTCCTGCTGGCTGAAAATTAAGGGCTTGCTAAGAGTGCAATTAATGGTTCTTTTCAAAATTTAAAATATTAGCCAGAGAGTCATTGGGATTCACTGCATGCCAATTAAACCTTATATTCTGGTGATTTACTTTTCCAATTAACTATCTCTTCCATTGATGGAGCTCTTTTGAAATGACTTCCATATTACATGGGGGAGGCTGGTATAAACTAACAATATTTTCCTTTATTTACAGGGAGCAGAGGGGATTACTATTCTCAGCCCAATGCAGAAGAAATTCCTGATCAAAGATGTAACTTTAAATATGTGAAAATAATATGCTGCCCATTAATGGCTCCTTAAAAACACAAAAATACTTAAAACTAAAAAGTACTAAATACTAGAAAAATACTATTAATATTACTCACACTACTAAAAAAAAACTAGAATACAGTCCACAAAATTTAATCCTGTACTCAAGGCTGATAGAAGTACAGCTTTATTAGTTTAAAAAGCTTTGCAAGTTTAGCTTTCTATCAACCAATTAATTCATTCAACTTATACCCAGCCAAAACTCTTCCCTTACTTCTTGGTACTCCCTTCAGAAACCCATAATATGAAATTCCTTGTGATTAATATTTGCTGTGGGACCATCCTCCATTCAGCTCTGTGACAGAATAAACAGAATAAGCAAGGGCCACTTGATTTTGCAAAAAGGAAGGTTTTGGAAAATAAAGCAGACCCAGAGAAAGTCATCTAGTTTCTGTATATGCAGTTTTGAAAGTCAGGAGTCTGTTTTCAAACTGACTGGAATTAGCTCTCAAGACAAGACAATGAGAGCAACAAGAGATATCATTGTCTGAAGCAGAATTAATTGCATGGCTGAATACTTGAATACTTAAACTCCATTGACTTGGTCAGTAGTCATTTCTACTAGAGGATTTGATGCAAATATACTATGGCTGGGTGAGAAACTGATCCTTTCTGGCAATCCACTTCCTTCTGTGTATGCCCAATGTGCTCTGTAGGATTTTTTGCTTTAACAAACAGTTGCTTAACTTGAGGATCAAATATCTGCAACATAAAAGACACAAATTGCAGGGAAGTCTTAGGGCATCTTAACTAACTGTAGGGATGTGGCCATCTTTAAAAGCACATTTAAAGTACAATAATTAGTGAAATTATATTAATTTGAACCAATTAACACAGGTTGATGCATGTGTAGTATATATGAATGGCCATGCGTATGTCAATGCTGACATATTCATATTGAAAAATCAACAGTGCTAAGAGTATTTCACATAGGCTTATCACTTTTATTCGTGGATTAGAGCATTTGTTTGAGTGCCCAATTCAGAGCAGCATACAAAAATCACCAGCAACAAGCTCAAAAGAAAACTATACCTTTATTTAATAACCCTGTACTCTCTCTATTCGGGATTGAGTCAGGGTAACTGGCTGGAACTGAGCATTTGCAGGCCAAATGCTCTTTTTGATGCCATGTGGAGTTTTTGCAGCAGTTATTTTTTCTTTATGTCCTAGGAAAGAAATATCTGCTGCTACTTAGGATTGAACTCTCAACCTTGCGACTGGGTGGTGAGCATCTTCACCACTAGTCCGTCACACCACTCCGCAGAAGAAAACTAGTCCATCGTGCCACTCTACATAAATGACTATCAGAACCAAAACATACTGTGGATCATCCTATTGGGAAGCCTGTTTATCCTTTCCAAGCAATTAAACAAGGGCAAAGCGGTGGCAAGTTTCTAAGCTTGGTGTACCTTTGCCAAAATAGGATCTGAGCTGGAAAGGTAAAATAATATCTATTTATGCATAAATAAAAAGAGATCTCCCATGGATACAAGATGTATATAAAATATCTCCCTTTCTAATGGGAAAAATCATTTTATATACAGTTCAAACCTATTGGGTTTGGAATGTATTCTTCAATTGTCTAGCATCAATTGAATCATCAAGCATCTAGTGAACTGTATATATACCATGTAATAGTTCATAGCAGCCCATAATATCCTAAGCAAGCTCTTGTTGATTCCTAATTCAGGAAGTGTATTTGTAATTGTCAGGCTGCGCTCCTTCTAGATCCCAAGAAAGAAATACTCAGACTCCATGGTGTAGAGCAAAGTTATCCTTTTACTGGGAAATAAAGTGGTAGCTACAAAGCAATTCCGAAACTGAGAAATTGGCGGGTAGAATGCACATACAAAGAAATAGGTTTGCTCCCACTCCCCAAAGTTCAAATGATTCTTCCAATTAAAACTTTTGAAACAGCTCATGTGGTCATCTCCAGATGGTGATGAGACATCTTGTCAAATGACCTTGACATATTTTGATAAAAGTTCGCAGTTGCGCAAAAGAGGAAAAAGATAGCCAAGAAACAGAAAGTTAAAGACAAGAATCCCCCCTCCCCTTGCTAGCCCAGCAAGGAATGCAAACACCTCCAGCTTTCTTCCCATATAAAATCCCCCCTCCCACCGTTGCCATGACAGCCGAGAGAAATAATGAAACAATAGCAGAAAGGTAGAAGGGGAAGGTATCTTGAGGCTGACAGTAATATTATAATGATTTAGTAACTTTAGGTTACTAAAGTTCAACTTTCCAGGCTATTTTAATCTTTGGCAAGTTTGAGATGATATTTATCTGAATCCACATTCTTGCTTCCTTACTTCAAAGAACTAGAAACATTAATCAAAGGTGTCCTTGTTACTGAAAACAGTTATTCAAAGAGCCCCCCCTCTCCTACTCCCATTATATTTAGAAATATAGCCCCCAAAATCAGAGTTTTTATTCCAGTGTGTACAACACTGTTCCACTGACAATGAGTAAAAGGAACATATGGCAGCTCCCATCCCTGTGCAAATTGTTCATCCCAGCTATATTTAATACTTAATAAATTTATATATAGAATAAAAACTTAAGAAAACAAATATCAGACCTCTACAGGGAGGAAATAAGCAGCCAGACCAAAACCTACAAAAAGCTGGAAGTTAAAAGAGCAGGAATACTATGTGACCTCAAATTCCTACACAGCTGCAGAGACAACAATGCAACACCGACCTGCTTCAAATTAACATTTCATCACAGCACAGTAGCGATTAAACATATCCTGAAAAGAATTGAAATGGCTCTACTCAGGAACAAGCTCCACAGAAAGAGATTCCAATTCGATCAGTTAAACAAAGATCTCCTAATTCTACACCTGGAATTGAACAACAAAATCCACCCTCTACTTTGGGACAAGATAAAACAACTTACAACTTGGAGAGCTGAAACTGAAACCACTTACAAAAATGGCAAATTCCTGAAGAAACTAAAGAAATTAGAACATGACAAGAAAGCCCCCAACAACTCACAACAACACCTGAAACAATTAGTATTCAACGTTTCCAACAGAGAACTCACCAAAACAGAAACAAATGTCCTAACCAAAGGATTCAATTATGCTATAGCACCCAAAAAAATTCCCACAGAATCCATCGTATGTGGAGTGGAATCCAGCCTTACTAAATTAAATACAGATGAAGCTGATAGAATAAGACACCAAGTCACTAACATCCTATCCACCCAAAAGCAACTGGCATAAAGAGAAACTAAAAGGCCTGCAAGCCCTAAGGAACGACAGCAGCATAATCATACTTCCAGAGATAAAGGTAATGCCAAAGTAGTAAATGGATAAAGCATTACTACTTTAGTAATGCTAAAGTAATAATGGATAGAAAAGACTATGAAACAAAATTGGCAGACCTACTCCAAGACTCCACATACAAACCAATAAACAGGGACCCAACCACATATCTGGAGAAAATAACCAAGAAGAAACTTATAACCAGCCACATGAGCAAAGAGATCCAACAGACGATCATCCCAAGAAAAAAATCTTACAGATGCCCCAAACTATATGGCCTCCCAAAAATACACAAAGAAGGCATACCTCTCAGACCCATAGTCAGCTCCAGAGGAGCACCACTACAAAACCTAGCCTAATACCTAGCAAAGCAGCTACAGCAGCAGCTTCACATGTACAAAACTCATACCCCCTCTTGGAAATGATCAAAGATCTACACCTGAAGATCTCCTTGTAAGTTTCGACATTGTTTCACTATTCACTCAAGTCCCAATAAAAGAAACCCGACAATTCATCAAAAATAAATACCAACCACCCAAACACCTCATGGAACTAGCAGAACATTGCTTAACCAACACATACTTCATATACAAAGGACAAAGATACAAACAAATTGAAGGAGCCCCTATGGGATCACCACTGTCACCCATCATTGCAAACCTGTTCACGGAAGAATTCGAATCCAGAGCCCTGGCCAATGCCATCCACAAACCCAAACTATGGTTAAGATACATCGATAACACATTCGTGATTTGGCCCCATGGAAAAGAAAACCTAAACAATTTCCTAACACACCTAAACAGCACACACCCCAAAATCAAATTAACCATGGAAACATAAACAAACAACTACCATTCCTAGATGTACTAATCTACAAAAAAACAGATGGCACACTAGGACACACCATATACCTGAAGAAAACACACCAACTGCTACCTCAACGCCCAATCCCACCACCACCCAGCACAGATAAACTCTGTGCCAAAACACTAATTGCCAGAACCAAATGCCTGACAGACAAGACACACATAAAGACGGAACTATGCACCCTGACTAAAGTACTGACAGCTAATGGCTTCCTCAAAAGCAAAATCACAGGCCTGATCCACAAAAACACACTGAGACATAATGGAGACCCAGAAGATGAACAGACCTATGGAGCAGCTGTCCTGCCCTACATAAGAGGTACTACAGACAAAATTAGTAAGATATTACACAGGCATCGCATCAAGACTGCCTTCAAAACAGACAGAAAAATAGCAGCCATCCTTAAAAACCCCAAAGATAAAATTGACCTGGAAAACCAAGGCATATACGAAGTCCCCTGTGCATTATGCCTGGCCACATACATTGAACAGACCAATAGAAGAATAAGTACCCGCCTGGATGAACACAAAAATGCAGTCAAAAAGCTGGAACACACTTCTTTGCTAGTCCAACACATGGAAGCCACAGGTCATAGCATCAACTTCAATGGCACTAAAACCCTACCCACTATAGAAAACCCCAGCCACAGCCTTCGGGGCAGCAGGAATTCGCGACAGCTCGCGATTCCTGCTGTGCTAGCCGTCGAGGTACCCCCGATCCAGATGGGTCAGGGGGATATGGCTGCCCTGTAGGGACAGCTGAAGAGAGAGGGGAGTTGGATAGGGAGGTGGGGGCATCGCAGACCCCCCCCTTCTCCGGGAAAACCCCTTTTTCCCAAGGCGGTGGAGCGGCGGTCAGCAATGGCCGCCACGAAGAAGCCAGCAACCGGGTAAGAACTGTGCTGGAGGAAGTGTGAAGAGTGAAAGTTCTGTCTGAGCCGGGTCAAGTAACACCTTTTAAATTGCCTGGAATTGAGCTGCTTGTTGCTGGAGGATACATTGTATCCCTAAGAAGAGCGAAAAGCGGCGGAGAAGCTGTTAAAGGGAATTTTTTTTTTTTTTTTTACTCTCCCACCCCACGGAAAAAGCAGAAATATTTCGATATATTAGACATTGAAAGTGGATTGCTTTGAAAGTTGAAGCTAAGAGACAAAGGGATTTTTGGACATTGAAAAATTTGAGAAACTGGAAAATCTCTGCTGGAGGTATGGATTTTTGATTATTTAAAATTGTCATTGCAAGTGGGAAGGGAGAAAAAAAATTGGAGCAGAAGCTGAAAAAGGAGGAGATTGTCTAGAACGTCTTTGTGGATCCCAAAAGAAGATATATGGTAATTGGACCTCTTTGATTAAAAATTAATTCAGAAAGAGAAAGAGAAGAAGGAAGAAAAGTATTAACTTTTGGAACTTTTTTTTCTTTTTTTTTTAATTGCTTTTGATTGTCTTTGATTAAAAATACTTGTGGTTGTTTTGGAAAAAGTTTCCCTTTTCATAATGGCATCGTCTGTGGATGAACTAGAGATTGAATATCAAAAATATAAAAAAGAAGATACTTTGGGCGCTTTGTTTCAATTCTTAGAAATGGCGTTATGTTCTTTTGAAAAGTTGATTACGCAGCAGAAGGACTGGGACAAGGAAGAAGAGGAAGAAGAAGCCATCTTTGATGAACAATGGGTCCCTTCTGGAGAGGAGGAGAAAAAGGATAAGAAAAAGGGGATTTTAAGAATTATAAAAACAACCAAAAGAGAGAAAAATGAGCGAAAAGATGGAGGCAAGGTTAGAAAGCAAAGGAAAAGGAGCAAGAAAAGCGAAGAGAAAAAGCAAAGGGGTAGAAAGGGCAAGGAGAAGAATAAGCAAGAGAGAAAGGGGGGGAGGAGAAGCCTTAATGGGGGGAAGCAAGACCTAAAGAAAAAAAGTTTATTTAGAGACAATGGGTGAATTTAATTTAGATTAAAAGAGGGATTCTGGAGGGTATATAAGAGTGTGTTTTTATATGTATATTTAGAATATAAAATTTATTATGTAATTTTAGAATTTTTTAAACAGAATCCCAAGAAAGATTGCTATATGTAGTATTTCTAAGTTAGGGTAATGAGTTATAGATGTTACTCCAATTGGTGTACAGGAGAAGTATAGTAAAAGAAAAAAAAGATGAATGGATAATTGGAAATAGAACAGACAAAGAATGTTGTTGAAAATGGTAATAAGATATGGAAGGATATATATGCTTTTTTTTTTTTGGATTTTGTATATTGATAAAAGGCAATAAAATTTTAATTAATAAATAATTTGGATGGAAAAGAGAAGTAGGGACAAGATATGAAGTTAATATTATATGAAATATTGATATTATAATCTGGAAATGTTATGCCTTATTGGTCTATTATTATTATTTTTTCTTCGAAAAGAATTTATAAGCTGCTATGCCTTGATTCTTTGTGCATTGTTTTTATAAAACTGATAAAAATGGTTTTTATATATATATATAAAAAAGAAAATGATAATAAGATATGGAAGGAGATATGGGTTGAATATGATGTTTGAATTTGTGTCTGTGTAAAGAGTTTTAACCCGGGAACAGACAACCTTCAGAAAAGATCTTTTAGTTTTGTTTATGTTTTGTGTTTGTATGTTTGTGTATTGTGCTTATGGTAAAACTAACAAAATTTGTTTTTTTTTTTTAAAAAAAAAAGGAAAAAAGAATCAATAAAACCTTGGAGGAATGTTAGACGAGAATAATTTAAACAAGCCAGAAAGAAAAGAATATGATGACTATAAAATGGATAAATATGGAAGAGAAATGAAATTGAATAGGAGTAAAGAGAAATAATGAGAAATTTGCTGAAAGATATTTGTGTGTCCATATGGAGATGGGATAAATTGGAATTATGCTGTATAAAAATAATGTTTTGTTTGACTTGTAAGGATTTACAATGTTAAGAGGTTTTATGTGTTTATGTATTTAATGGTTTATGATGTGTTGTTTTATCTTTAAAATTAATAAAAATTTGTTTCAAAAAAAAAAAAAGAAAACCCCAGCCACAGAATCATCAGAGAAGCCATAGAGATTGAAAAAAGACCAGAAAGCATGAATAGAAGATATGATTCCACCAGACTGTCAATCATTTGGAAGCCTGCAATCACAAACAAAAAAATCTCCACACCACTACCCAGACAAGCACCTGGGCACAAACAGATCCTCCCCTGATACGTCCAGCTCAAACACACCCCAACCAGGCACCCAGATGAAACCCAGCTTCCTAACTAATGATAGCCATTCATTTACCTGGAGTCAAGCTGCACTAAAGGCCTCCAATAAAGTAACACAATGTTGTCAGCCAATCAAGATACAAAAAGAGCCAAAAAACAGACAGAAGATATTAGAAACACCAATCAAGCAGAACACAGCATACTCCAAGACCAATAAACACAGACCAAGACTCCCAACCAATCAGGATGAAGAAAAAACCATTCTGGCACAGCAACAGGCTGCCCCAAATTTATATCTGAAACCATTGTAAAAGCCTGACTCACAGATGAACACTATACAGAAGCCTGATGATGGCAGATGAGATTCTGCCGAAACGTTGTACACCTTTAAAAGCACAACTACAATGACATGGGAAAATACCCGAACAAAGCTGAATGCCAGATATATATATGTTGTGACTGAAAGGATCGATCCTGCTGTGAGTTTTGACTCTGATGACTCTGAAGATGAAAGGGTGGAGCCTGCTGTGAATGTGGAGTCTGAATTATCAGAGGACACAGATGTGAGCCAGGAGGATGAAAGATTGTCGGACAGACAATCCTCACCAGCATCTTCGACTTCACTCATGCCAGCAACTGATCCACAAAATGAGTCAGAGGCTTCTAATGGGGAAACTGACAGATCGTGGATTGACGCTAGAACCAGGAGAAGAATGAAACATCAAGCTGAAGGGAAGCATCAAGCCAGACATTGATTAGAGAGACTGACACGCCCATCCAGATGATTTAAGGAGGATTGCTGATTCTCAAACTTTGCTTGGAAGCAAAGTATTTGATGTGTCGAAAGGATACGTGTGGAGCGGCCTTTGTAATTTATGGACATTTTGAATTACCAGACAGATTCCGGGCCCTTTTTTAGTCTGACTTTGTTTGAATATTTTGAACTGTGGAACTCCTTGTTCTCACTTGTGAATATAGGTGATACATATATATATATATATGTATACACACACACACACACACACACATACATATATATATATGGATCTTTGGTTATTCGGGTTTTCTCCCGCGTAAGATTGGAAGTATCTAGGCAATGTTTCGATGAAGTCTCATTCATCTTCTACAGGCTTGGTCTTCAGCTCTGTGCTTCTCAGAGTGATGTGAGCTTGCAGCTGCTTCTTCCTTTTAACTGCTAGTGGGGGTGTGATTTGATTGGGTGGGGGCTTGGCTGTTTTCTGATTGGGTGGGGGGGTGTTCTGATTGGTTTGGGGTTTGGCTGTGTTCTGATTGGTTGGGGGGTTGGCTGTGTTCTGATTGGCTGGAGGCGTGTTCTGTTCAGGTAGTGGCTTGTTTGTGCTCAGGTTAGTCTTAGTTGCTGGGGGATTTGAGCTGGTGAGCTGTGATCTTGCTGTTTGGCTTCGAGTTCGTGGTCGTGCTGCATCTTCATGGTGGGGGTCAGTTCGCTTCATGTATGGTTCAGAGGGGTTTGAAGTGGATAGTGATGCAGCTGCAGTGCGGCTTCTGGTCTGTGGTCATGAATCATCTTCTGTGTAGGTGTGAGTCTGCTTTCTATGTGGAAGTGTGGTGGTGGCATCTTGTGTGGCTCTCAGGGGTGTGGGTCTGGTGTCATTCTTCATGTTAGGTACTCGTCTGTTCATGAGGGTGGTAGGCCAAATGGCTGGTAGGTGGGAGGTATCCAAATGGCTGGTAGGCGGGAGGTATCATCTCGTTTATTCATGCTGTGTGGGCGTTTTTCTATTTCTATGGCTTCTCTGATTATTCTGCTGTTGAAGTGTTCAGTTTTGGCGATAGTTCTGGTATTTTTAAAGTCAATCTCATGTCCTGTAGCTTTGAGGTGTTGGACCAGAGAAGAGGTCGGTTCTTCCTTTTTGATTGAGTTCTTATGTTCTTCAATGCGTGCACTTATTCTTCTGTTAGTTTGTCCAATGTATGTGGTGGGACAGGCAGTGCAAGGGATTTCATATACTCCTTGATTTTCTAACTCGATTTTGTCCTTAGGGTTTCTGAGGATAGTGGATATCTTTCTGTTTGTGCAGAATGCTGTCTTAATGTTGTGTTTTTGGAGGAACCAATCAAATCACACCCCACTAGCAGTTAAAAGGAAGAAGCAGCTGCAAGCTCACATCACTCTGAGAAGCACAGAGCTGAAGACCAAGCCTGAAGATGATGAATGAGACTTCATCGAAACGTTGCCTAGATACTTCCAATCTTACGCGGGAGAAAACCCGAATAACCAAAGATCCACATACAAATACCCGTGAGAACCTCAGAAAACATATATATATGTGTGTGTGTGTGTGTGTGTGTGTATGGCATTCAGCTTTGTTCGGGTATTTTCCCACATCATAGTAGTGGTGCTTTTAAAGTTGTAGCAACGTTTCGGCAGAATCTCATCTGCCATCATCAGGCTTCTGTATTGTGTTCATCTGTGAGTCAGACTTTCACAGACAAACACAATACAGAAGCCTGATGATGGCAGATGAGATTCTGCCAAAATGTTGCTACAACTTTAAAAGCACCACTACTATGACGTGGGAAAATACCTGAACAAAGCTGAATGCCATACATATATATGGATCTTTGGTTATTCGAGTTTTCTCCCGCGTAAGATTGGAAGTATCTAGGCAACGTGAGAAACACAGAGCTGAAGACCAAGCCTGAAGATGATGAATGAGACTTCATCGAAACATTGCCTAGATACTTCCAATCTTACACGGGAGAAAACCCGAATAACCAAAGATCCACATACAAATACCCGCAAGAACCTCAGAAAACAAATATATATATATATGTATATATGTATATATGTATATATGTCTGGCATTCAGCTTTGTTCGGGTATTTTCCCACGTCATAGTAGTGGTGCTTTTAAAGTTGTAGCAACGTTTCAGCAGAATCTCATCTGCCATCATCAGGCTTCTGTATAGTGTTTGTCTGTGAGTCAGACTTTTACAGTGGTTTCAGATTTAAATTTGGGGCAGCCTATTGCTGTGTCAGAATGGTTTTTTCTTCCTCCTGATTGGTTGAGAGTCTTAGTCAGTGTTTATTGGTCTTGGAGTTTGCTGTGTTCTGCTTCTAATATCTTCTGTCAGTTTTTTTGGCTCTTTTTGTATCTTGATTGGCTGGCAACATTGTGTTACTTTATTGGAGGCCTTTAGTGCAGCTTGGCTTCGGGTAAATGGATGGCTATCATTAGTTAGGAAGCTGGGTTTCATCTGGGTGCCTGGTTGGGGTGTGTTTGAGATGGAGGTATCAGGGGGAATCTGTTTGTACCCAGGTGTTTGCCTGGCTTGTGGTGTGGAGATTTTTTTGTTTGTGAGTGCAGGCTTCCAAATGATTGACAGCCTGGTGGAATCATCTCTTCTGTTCATGTTACAACTTTAAAAGCACCACTACTATGACGTGGGAAAATACCCGAACAAAGCTGAATGCCAGACATGTAAGTTCCCGCGAAAACTTAAGAAAACATATATATATGTGTGTGTGTGTGTGTGTGTGTGTGTGTGTGTAAAATGTCTTATTTTTTCCTGCTACTTTTGCAGTCTTTCCTGTCCTACAGGCTACATGTTGGCTGAGATACTGCTGCAATTTTAAGTAGCCCCTCTAACGATTGCAGAGAAATATACGCTATTTCAATTTCCTGTCTTCCAAAAGGTTCTCTCTGTAAAATCAAGTGAGACCACTTAGACATTGGTGGCACTGTTTTTTTCCCCGTTATTCATAGCCTCAATTTAATAGACCACGGTTTACTAGACTTTGGATGCAAAAGCTAAGCCAGATATGCTTTGTTAGCAGCAGGAGTAAAAAGGTGATACGTGTCAGCTTGGGCAGTCGAGCACAGAGCAACAGGGGTCTTGGATTGCAGGATGGCAAGGGTGACTGAGACTGGGCTGGGGAACTCTGGATTTCTGGGTATGGCAAGCTGCCCCAGAGCCATACAGTTCTGGGGTTCTTGATACTTTGTAATGCAGCCAAAGTGGTAGAGATGGAGGGACATAGATAAGTGAGTTGGAGCCTGTCCCTTATATTACTGAAGCTTGGGGCTGGGAGGGACCAAATCCTTGGCTATCAACTAGTAAAGTTTGTTTTATGATGGCAATTCCGGTTCCAAGTCATGATCTACCTGTAATATTTTGGTCATTCCCCCCCTCCCCAATTAATTTAGTAAAGTTCATATCTCGCACAAAGTTATTGGTATTGTTTAATATGAAATCCAAGACTTTTTGTTTTCTCATACTTTTGGCTGCTTTCTAATCTAGCATTTTGAATCTATGTTTGGACAGATTCCCACCAGTGGTAGGATTCACATTTTTTTACTACCGGTTCTGTGGGCATGGCTTGGTGGGCATGATAGGGGAAGGATACTGTAAAATCTCCAGCCAGAGGTGGGATTTGTTGGTTTTTCCAAACTACATAAAATTTCTGCTACTTGTTCTCCAGAAGTGGTCAGAATCTGCTGAATACCACCTCTGATTCCCACCCAGTGCTAGACAGAACCAGCCTGCCTAAAAAAAATATTATCACTTACAGAACTTAGAAAAATATTTTATCTATCCATCCTCCTCCTCTGCTAAGGTTCCTTGTTTTTTATTAAAAACAAGGCAAGTTCTCTCCATTTGGACAATGATTACCAAGTTCTCAACTCTATATAATTATTAGAGATCCCTACTCTCTTTCCCTAATTTCTGAGCTATTGAAACGGCAACAGAACACACACATTTTTATCAAATTAGATGGCAGAGAAGCCTAAATTTTATTCATATAAAGGTGGGGCAACACATCTTCCCACCTTCCACAATCAGAGGGATGGGGAAGGAGTTACCCTGGCTCTTCTAGGTCCATAAAGGAAAGGGAGGTAACATAAAAGAAGAAAAAGGTGTGGCAGGAATCTCAGGGGCAAAGAAAAATATCATTTTCTAAACAAGGAATGGATGGCATAAATCTTCAAAGATGGGAAACAAATATCCAAATGGCAATTTATTCAAAAAATAGGAGATGGACAAAGGTGTAAACATTTACCTAGTGCAGGAAGTTTTCAGGAGTCATTACAATTCTCTGCACTTATCTAACCTTGTATCTGCCTGGGAATGGGGACTGGAAAGGAAGTTTAATTCCCAACCTAATGTGAAGTCTTGACACTATGTCTTTCTTAATATACAGAGAAATATGATTCATCACATGTCCTTTTCATCTAGAGATATTTATATCCTACCAGTTTCCTCCACAGGTTTCTGTTTTGCTCACAATAGCTTTATTCTCTTTTACAACCAACTCTCCCAGGAATCTTTCATGTATGTAACATTTGCACAGGAATACAGTGCTCCTTTCAACCATCTCTGTCATATACTTTCAAGCTCTTCAACTAAAAATATGTTCATGTACTATTTATATCTCAATTGGACAATCATGTTAATAGTCCATCTCTACCGATAACGTAACCCATTAGATATATCTTTAGGCTTTATTAGCTTATTGGCTTTTTACCAGGGTTCTTTCTTGCCACCTGCTAAATTAACTCCATACTTGTTCAAATGGAATCCCCACCCTTCACCCTACCCATAGGCTTGGCTTGTTCCAATACATTCTCTGTTACCTCAGAATTCCAAACTCTGCATCCTTAGTTCACCCCAGTATGGGACTCTGACTAGCCTTCATTATTTCTTTGGCTGGCCTATGTTTGGAAGAATATACCATTTCCAGGAAACCTATCTTGAAGATTCCAAATTTGACTTTTGCAACCTCTTAACTACTTTTTGCTTGTCTCTGTACCAGCATCACAAACCCTAATTTCACCTAGCACCACCCTAACAGACCATTTAGATGATGCTTAATATGTGGAGCCTTGTACAAACAACACATATCCTGCTGTCTATATTTCTTATCTGTGGTGACATTCATTTACCCCTTCTTAGGGGAAAATCCTCAGAATGAGAGGGTGTCAATTTGTCCCTGACAGAAGTGTTCCTTTCTATAATATCATTTCTCTCTCCTACTTAAATGACATACTTTTTTCCTCACAGCCTTCCATGACAACAGAGCAGCCATCACCCTAGGAATAAGAGACCTCTCTCATATCCTAAATGACTTCTTTACCAGCCTGACATTTATCTCAATGTCTTCAAGTCTATTGTTTGGCCTCATAGGAATCATACTTTATGTCTGTTAGTTTTCTATCTTTCTAGTACAATGTATGTGCTTTCTGGATTTCCTTTTATCTTTATACATTTTCACCAGACCTGAAACTGATAATGCTGGGATCTTCTTTTTTTAAGCATGTTGGGTGCTACTAGATTCCAATGTAAGGAAATCAAGGTCAGTTGAGCATAGATATTTTTTTTATCAAGAGAATAAACAAGAGAGGGGATTAGAAGAGGATATAGGTAATAGGTGCCCTTGTGTTTTTAAAGAACTGAATAATCTGAGTTTTGTTCCACAGTGCTTTCTAAACTTGATGCTCTGCTTTTTCAATCTGTATTTAAATTATTAAATTGAACAGTGAACTACATTTAAGCTCTCATTATTAAAACTGGGGTTGAAATGAAATCTATACTTGTGCTTCTACTACCCTAATATACAAAGTGTCCTTATTAATGTGAATTACATTTCAGGTTTTAGCCTTTTTCTAAATTTATTTTTGTATAACTTTCATAGGCTCTTTGGACAACCACTCCAGCTTCTCTGCTAGAGCAAGCTTTTCACAGGAGTTTCACTCTTGGAATTTACCCCTTGATTTGTAAATATTTAATGTCTTTTTTTTTTTTTCAAAAGCCACAAGTCATCCAAAGGTTCCTTTGTTTACTGCAGCCATTTTCCATTCAAAAAGTGTCATAAATTTATAGCCTCGAATCATCTGGAGGAGGAAAGGAGATACTGTAATTATATGGCCTGAAATTTTGTTTTCATGAAGAATAGGGTTATAATAGACCAGATTATACATAAATATATGAAAGTTCAGGGCATTTAGAACTAGTACTGGTTATAGACATGGTGGCTCAGTGGTTAAGACACTGAGCTTGTCGATCAGAAAGGTCAGCAGTTCAGCAGTTTGAATCCCTAGCACCACGTAACGGAGTGAACTCCCATTACTTGTCCCAGCTTCTGCCAACCTAGCAGTTCGAAAGCATATAAAAATGCAAGTAATAAAAATAGGGACCACCTTTGGTGGGAAGGTAACAGTGTTCCATGCACCTTCGACATTTAGTCATGCCAACCACATCACCATGGAGATGTCTTCGGACAGTGCTGGCTCTTCGGCTTAGAAATGAAGATGAGCACCGCCCCCTAGAGTTGGGAACGACTAGCACATATGTGCAAGGGGAACCTTTATCTTTACCTTTATAGACCCAATAGGTTCCAAAGCCACAAGGTTGATCAAATGATTTACTAATTTGTATTGCTTCTAGACCAAAAACCATTCAGGAAACTTGGTGGGGAAACTAATTCCATATTTTTTTATTTAATGATGGGTAAAATAATAATATACAATAAGGATTGTATGTTGATGAATCAGGCCTTTAGATCCAAAAAGTAGTAGAAAAATAACTCTAGATATCTCAAGTTCAATAAACAGCATCTAAAGGGTATCACTCCATAATAATAACCTGTTAATTAAAATCCCACTTTAAGAGTTGGGACACTTGCATTGATACTCAAGGTATAAAGGCTCCTTCTGCCTGTAGTTCTTTACTTGACATTGTTTCTGGTCAAATCACAAAACCGAGAGCTCCAGGAATGAGAATACCTCCAGCTAATGAGGAGAAATGTTCTGAGGCCCATCTTCTAGAGAATCTTATCCATCACCCACTTCAGACAGTAGAAAGACACTGTGGCTGAAGATCTCCAGCTTCAGTGAAACGATTTTTGGCAAGTTCCATGGCTGATAATAATAATGTTGCCCTGAGAAAGTTTGTGTTTTTTCTGTAAATTCTGGAAAATATTTCATACTATATAGATATGATCATGGAATAGGCACCAATATTAGATTCAAATATGCCTACTTTCAAATGTTGGTTTTTTAAAAAAAAGATAGACTGAGCAAAAAATACCTTTTGAACTAAGAATTGTCCTTTATCCTGCAATCGGCTTAGGTGCAAGAAAAACTGAGCGAGTTAGTTGTAAACTGTACAGCTGACAATCCTTTTTTTGCCTGCAGCAAAGTCTGAAGTGGTACAGTTGCCCTGCCACCTTAATTATCTTTTCTTGTAAATCTGCTCATTTAAAGGCATATTTTACATCAGATTGCTTGGAAAACCAGTAAGCATTAGAAAAAGCCAATTGCCATTAAATATTCTGCTGATCATTCTCATATAACACAATCTTCTGCACACCTCTGTCAGATATAAATTTTATTAATGAATCAAATAGATCTCATCATGTTCAATAGCGCTTTCTATAAGGTTAGTGCAACAGTGACATTTATACCAACAATAAATGGTAGAAATCTAGGTCTCCCTTTCTGGAAAAATAGTCAAGTTAGCCTACCTAAACCTAAGAACATACAAATTTTATTTCCCAAAGAAAGATGGTTTGAAACTATCCTTTGAAACTATCAGGATTTTTTATTACAGGTGTATATTTTGCTCCATCTTACAGAAACAAATGTGATCTGATCAATTGTGGATAAAGAGAGACACCAAGTGGTAACAAATCATATCCTGGGTAAATTCTTTTCTTAGGTTTCCATTGTGAATTCTTTTGGGGGGGGGGAGAGATACAGGAAACAAGAGCAACAAAAACAACCTTTTAATCATGCCACTTTAATTAATTTGCAAACAATTAATTTGCTTCTAGGTGCTAATATAAAGTCACACATTCCCTGCCAACAGGTACAATCTTCTGCTTTGTTGCCATTCCTACAAAATGTCTGAGAAAAACAGCTATGGAAGGCTTTGCCTGGGACAATTGTCATTATAGCAAATTAGATAAGTCAATCCTGAAATGGTAAGTACATTTAATGTTCAATTACAAGACAAGAAAAATATCTAAACCTATCCACATCCAAAAAATAAAGGATATGAACACCTAAAACAAAAGTGTTGGCCATCATTTTGCACGCCAGTTCTTCTCTATACTACCCAGATCAGAAGATAAGAATTGCTTTCCTGGATCAGTGAGATGATCCAGTTTGAAGTTCTGAAAATGCATAATTAATATTTATTAAATTTCAGATCATATCTTCCCAAAGGGTAAACATGCTTTCTTTCCAAAATGTTTTTACTCAAGGACTGATGTCTTCCTTGTGTTTTGGGCAGCATTGTTGATGAAATGCCAGGAGCCCAGTTTGTTACCATATTCTTTATAAAGATCCTTCCACTTGTCCCCACTTCTAAAACAACAAACCAGACATCCTGAAGCAATAGCAAGCTGGTATTAAGAAACCTGGAAGATACTAAGAGAAGCCTCCTGTTTTCTTTCTCCTTTCTTTGGGACAAAGCTATTTTACTATCATAAGGTATTTGTTTTTCTTGAATGGAATAAATATGGCTCCAGTCAAATGTTTATAAAATTGTGTAATATCTTGCTCTCAAATATATTCTTAAAGCTCATAGAGAATGTTCAAGCTAGTTGCAGCTCCATATTACTACTATATTATCAGTGGTGGGATTCAAACATTTTTACTATCAGTTCTGTGGGTATGGCTTTATGGGCATGGCAGGGGAAGATTACTGAAAAATCCCATTCCCTCCCCACCCCACAAACCCAGTGGTTGCCAACCAGTGGGCCAGGGACCACTGGTGGTCCATGAGAAAATTTTGGTTGTCCACAGATAAATGTCACCCCCCAAAGCAATTAATCCAGGCTGCACAGGAACACAAAGCTGCACTGCCCACATGGCCTGCGGGAATGCAAGGCTTGTGTTGCTTGCATTGCAAACAACATGAGGTAGTGAGGGGAGGGGGTAAAGGGCAGAGGGGGAACTTGCCCCACTTGCCTGGCCTAGCCAGCGAGCTGCTTCTTTCCACTTCTTTCTTCTTCTGCTTTTGGCTGCACACAAGGAAACCAGCAAAAACCTTTCTTTCTCTCCCCCAAACTCCGCCAGAAATGAGTCTTTGGGACCCTGCAAGGCATCCTGCTCCAAGAGGCTGTGCCATTTTGGAGAAGTTTGGGTAAGAGAAAAAAGATTTCTGCTGCTTTCCTTGCATGAAGCCAAAAGTCAGTCAGTCAGTCACACTCTCTCTCTCTCTCTCCCCCTCTCCCTCTCCCTCTGAGAATGGAGCTGGAGCCAGTATCCTGTGATCCCAAATAAAGAATAATTGATCAGTATGAAAATGGGGTGGGGAATTTTCCTGCAGACTTTTTTGGGGATTTTCCCAGGACCGCTGATGCTTTTTGCAGAGACCCTGGGAAAATGTCAGCAAGCCACCGTCAGTCAAAATTCACATTAGTGGTCTGCAGGATTTAAAATTATAAGTGAAGTGGTCCCTGAGGTCCAAAAGGTTGTCGATCCCTGCACTAACCTGCTTTCCAGTTCCGTTCTCCTGTGCAGGGCAACAAAAGAAGACCCAGCGGATCATCTGAGACTCAGGAGGCAGAGAACAGGTGAGGGCTGGGCAAGTCAGAAGTTGTATTTACTGGTTCTCCAAACTACTCAAAATTTCCGCTACCAGTTCTCCAGAACTGGTCAGAACCTGCTGAACATCACCTCTGTTCATTATATATATATATATTATATATAATATGTAACATGATATCTACAATGAAATATCACAATGAAATATAGGAGTTCATAATCTTAATTTTATGCAAGTACTTGTCCAATGAGCTTGAAAGGAAAGAGAAGGTGGTTTGTGTTGTGAATGAATAAATGTGTTAATAAAGTTATCAAGAGCTTGAAGTCAAGTGCAGGGTTCTGGCCCTGCACTTCTGATTGGCCATTAATGGCGACATCAGATTGGTCCGTTCAGGTGAATCTGATTGGCCATTAACGAGCCTCTCCCATTGGTTAATGGAGCTAGCGCTCCCAGGTTTTCATTGGTTGAATAGTTAAGAAGTTGCCTATATAAGGAGGGCTATTGCAGCCATTGGGCTGAGCTGTCACACCATGTTAATAAGGAGTTTTGAAGTTCACTATTTCACCGGCTCATCTCCATTCTTCGCGCCCACGCTCAGTACTTAACACTGGCAACGAGGATGGGATGTGGAGACGTCGGAGCTGACTGAACAAGAAGAACGATAACCGAGCACGTGGCTGAACGCACAACGGCGGAACCATGTCCGGCAGCGTCATACCACCCGCTCCATTCGACCCAGCGCAAGAAGACTGGGACTCCTATATGGATCGTTTCCAAATGTTCTTGGAAACCAATAATTTGAAGGATGCCACTACTGGAAAGAAACGGGCGGTATTCCTAACGCATTGTGGGCCGACCGTATTCAAGATGGCCAAGGCACTAGCGAAACCGGCAGAAGTGAAGTCTATGGACTGGGACATCCTTGAACCTCTACTGAGAGCCCACTACGCGCCAGTCGTTCCAACGCTCGTCAAAAGGCATTAATTTTATCAAAGAAGTCAACAGAAGGGCGAGAGTGTTGCCGATTTCATAGGAATCCGGAATCTGGGAGGCCTATGTGGGTTTGCCAATCTCAAAGAAGCCTTAAGAGACAGAATAGTTCTGGGATTGGATACACCACACATCCAAAGCAAGTTGATGGCGAAAGGTGACATCAGCCTTGCCGATGCTATCGCTGAGGCTACTGCAGCAGAAGCAATCAGGAAGTCGGCTGCCAGAATGCGCTGCAACCATGCCCCAGTTCACCAACCAACCTGCGAAATTTCACCTAAGTCAGAAGGGCAGCTTTTAACGGCCCACCACGAGGACCTCTCTTCATCATCAGACAGCGATGAAATCGACTGAGGTCCGAACGGGACCAACGCCAGAAATCTCAATATCAATGCGCTGGTTGTGGGGCAAGCCACCCCCGATCAGAATGCAAATTCCTCGATGCGCTCTGCCATGTGTGCAGGAAACGAGGCCATATCGGATGGGTCTGTAGAAGCCAAATAGGACCCAACCAGCCCTCGAGGGGGGCTAACTATCACCAACTGACAGGAAGCCGTCCTGTAAGGTGAGAACCAGTGAACCACCAATGGAACAACCACTCCTACAGAAACAAAACCATAAACCACCCCACAAAGCGAGAAGAGGCTCACCAAACTATCACGATCGGTCACGCCTCCTCTTTGGATGCCAAGAAGATCCGAGTGAAAATGGCTATCAAAAACCAGCCCTGCCTGATGGAAGTCGACTCAGGATAATCTCTCTAGATGGTTTCATGGAAGACCCTCAAGCAACTCATCCCTACCATCCAGCGACAAGATCTCCGATTCCAAAGACTCATACTCAAAGACTATCAAGGGAATCAGATTCCAGTCGTAGGATCCAGTCGAGTTCAGGTATCGTTCAAGAACCACACAGCATTCCTACCCCTGATTGTGATCGACAAGGATCGGCCTAGTCTGCTAGGTCTCCAATGATTCGCTCCGCTCGGAATTGAGGTGGCAGGCATTCACTGAATCAGTAGCAGTAACTGGGAAGAGGACCTCGTCCAAAAATTCAAGGACGTCTTTGCAGAAAAACTAGGCAAGTACAAGGGGACCCCGATATCATTTAACCTCAATCCCAAAGTAGCTCCCATCCGCCTTAAGCCTCGTCGAGTACCATTTGCCCTCAAACCAAAGATCAACGAGCAGCTTGATAAATTGATAGCCCAGGATGTGTTAGAACCAACCAATCACTCTCCCTGGGAGACCCCAATAGTTACACCCATTAAGCCGGATGGTTCGATAAGAATTTGTGGGGACTACCGAGCCAACCTGAACCATGCCCTTCAACAAAACACATATCCGGTACTGGTGGTGCAGCACCTCCTCCATTCCCTGGGGGGCGAAAAAGTCTTCGCTAAACTAGACTTAGCCCAGGCATACCAACAACTGCCAGTAGACAAAAAAAACAGGAGAGGTACAGACAATCGTTACGCACCGAGGTGCCTTTAAATGTACCCGATTCCAATTCGGTGTGAGCGTAGCCCCGGGAATCTTTCAAAGTTTGATGGAAAGACTATTACAAGGAATAAAAGGTGTTGTTCCATACTTTGATGATGTGTTATTCACTGCACCTACCCCGAAAATTTTACGAGAACGCCTGAGGTTGGTTCTCCAGAGATTCAAAGACGCAGGGCTTAAGGTTAAGAAAAACAAGTGTAAACTATGCACTGATCGTGTCGAATTTTTAGGATATTTGATTGACAGTAATGGCATTCACCCTACCAATAGCAAATTGAGGGCAATCAAGAACGCCCCAAAACCCTGAAATAAAGCCGACCTCCAAGCGTTTCTAGGCCTTATCAATTTTTATAATGTTTTCTTGCCGCACAAAGCAACCGTAGCCGAACCCCTACATCGTTTATTGGACAAGAAAGCAATCTGGGTATGGGGACATAGAGAAGAGCAGGCGTTTCGAAATGTAAAAAAATTATTGACTTCTGATGCTGTACTAATGCAGTACAATGAGACTTTGCCATTAACGATCATGTGTGATGCATCGCCTTTTGGAGTAAGCGCCATTTTGAGCCATGTTTTGTCAAACGGTAGTGAAGCCCCTGTTGCCTATTTCTTGAAGACGCTTTCAAAAGCAGAACGCAATTACAGTCAGATTGATAAAGAAGCCCTTGCCATTGTGTCTGCTGTCAAGAGATTTCATGAGTATGTGTACGGCCGAGCCTTTACTATAGTGACTGACCATAAACCTTTGCTGGGAATAATAGCGGGAGATAAGCCAACCCCCTATATATTATCTCCCAGAATGACTCGCTGGTCAGAATTCTTGGCTGCCTTTTATTATCGACTGCAACACCACCCGGGGAAGGCCATTCCCCACGCTGACGCATTGAGCCGAGCACCGCTTCCAGAGACCATTGATGACCCCGCGCCTACAGTGACAACGTTGCAGATCAAGACACTTCGAACACCGCCATTAACAGCCCGAGATATCGCGATGGAAATGAAACACGACCCCACCTTAGCATGAGTTCTCAGTTGGGTCGAGCGCGGATGGCCATTGGACCAGATACCTGATAACTACACCCCATTCAAGAGTCAACAAACGGAATTGTTTCACAGAAGGGCTGCATTATCTGGGGAGATAGAGTTGTTGTCCCAGAGTGGTTACAACGAGCGGTACTAAGAAACTTGCACGATGGCTAACCCGGCATCGTGCTCATGAAAGCCCTCGCACGTAACTACGCATGGTGGCCGGGCATCGACAAGCAAATTGAGACATGGGTCAAAGCTTGTCACAAATGCCAGGAAGTAAGCAACGCCCCACTGAAAGCAACCCCAACCAAATGGGAAACACCGTGAGGACCCTGATCCCGTACTCATCTGGACTTTGCGGGACTACCAAAGGCCACACATTCTTGTTAATAGTAGATGCCTACTTGAACTGGCTCAAAATCTATGAAATGAGGAATACAACAAGCGAAGCGGTCATCAAGAAACTAGACAGACTATTTACAACACATGGATTACCAGACGTTCTGGTATCCGATAATGGACCCCAATTTACCGCGTTGTCCTTTGAGCAGTACCTGGCGGACCACGGTATTCGCCATGCGCTGACTTAGCCGGGGCATCCTGCGGCCAACGGAAGGGCCGAGTGCATGGTACAATTCGTCAATAAAACACTACACAAAATGGACTATGACAATATCGAAGAAAAAATAAACCAGATACTCCTTTTTCAGCATATCACTCCGCACAGCATCACCAACAAAACTCCCGACGAATTGCTAATGGGGCGGAAGCTCCGTTCCCACCTCGACCGACTACACCCAGCGTACGAACCTGAGAAACCACACGGATTCAGCGGGTGATGCCGTACCTTCCAGGTAGGTGACTTAGTATTCGCTAAGAACTTGTTGGGCGATCCGTTATGGGTCGAGGCGACTGTGGTCCAAGTAACCGGCCCCAGATCGTACCTTGTGGAGTGTCGCGATAATAGACTATGGAAGCGCCACATTGATCAGCTACAATCAAGGCTACAGTCAGGAATCTCCGAGTCCCCTGATATCCAAACTGAGGGGGAAGGAGATACGGAGGAAGATGAACTGGGAATAGCAGAAAGTCTTAACGATAGACACGACGGCGAAACGGAAACACGTGAAGAAAATCAGGAATGGGAGTGAGCTCGCCTCATGGTGATACCGAAGATGTTGGTAACAACGAGAATTCGAACTCAGAGTTAGAGACACCCCTTTTGCCAGATAACGTCCTACCTCAACAAGATTGCAGCCAAATACCGGGTGCAATACGAAAATCAAATAGACTAACAAAACAACCATCCTACCTCAAGGACTATGTAACCGCACCCCATAAACGGAACCCGGGGGGAAGGAGTGTTGTGAATGAATAAATGTGTTAATAAAGTTATCAAGAGCTTGAAGTCAAGTGCAGGGTTCTGGCCCTGCACTTCTGATTGGCCATTAATGGCGACATCAGATTGGTCCATTCAGGTGAATCTGATTGGCCATTAACGAGCCTCTCCCATTGGTTAACGGAGCTAGCGCTCCCAAGTTTTCATTGGTTGAATATTTAATAAGTTGCCTATATAAGGAGGGCTGTTGCAGCCATTGGGCTGAGCTGTCATACCATGTTAATAAAGAATTTTGAAGTTCACTATTTCACTGGCTCTTCTCCATTCTTCGCGCCCACGCTCAGTACTTAACAGTTTTCATATAAATCCCACTTTCACATTCCTCTCTGGTTCATAGAGGAATGCCTTGACAGCACTTATGTGGTTGGCTATGTTTGACAGAAGCACATTCAATTTAGTGCATTCACACAACCATGTAAATATGTTAATGCTGAATATGTGCATAGGCATTTACATCTGTACATCTACTTTCACACAGATAACCAATTGCACATACTTTTTTGCAAATAACAAGAGTTGGGGCCTTTTGTCTTTGAACTCACCTTATGACAACTGTTTTTAATTATAGATAATGTCCAAGAGTAATGTTGCTTCCTAAATCCAGCCATCCCATACAGGACAAATATCTGTGCCATTGAACCTAAGTCTTTGGTGCCCTGGCAGTAGAGTCAAAACACTAAGTGTTAATGTTCCTGGCCAGCATTGCCTTGCCCTGTTCATAAGCTGAAAAAGTATGTCTTCACTTAGCTGGGAATAATAGATGTACTTGGGTGAGATAATTTAGCTATCAACTGAATGGATAATTTATGTTTTCAGGAATCCAGAAATATAGTAGGAGCTTGTACATATATTGTATTGTGCTTTTTTTACAATGTTTTCTATTGGTCATTATGACTAATCTTTTTGGTATTTTTTTAAATTAAAAAAATAAATAAAAGCAACTAAAATCTTATAAGATTTATTCCAGAGCTCTCACATGAGATCTTGCATGATTTTAGGCAAAAAAGCAAAAGTTCTGGCCATCTTTTAAAAAAAACAATTTTATTAATTGCAATCAGTGTGTGAATTCTCACTTCTGGTACTTATTTATTTAGTGTATGGTATTGCCACATTAGCCAGGAAACTAGAAGGCTAAAACAGAATAGTACCTTGGCAACCTAAGACTGCTAGCCCATTTGGTTCATGCTCGCACTCTTTCCAACATGCACCATGGGATGAGAGCTAGTTCTGCACCAGAAACAAAGATGAACAACTTCCTGAACATCATTTAGGGCCCTCTCCCTCCACTGAAGTTGCCTCACAAATGCATGTTGCATCTGGGACAGGGCTCTGACCATCCCCAAAGCTCCAACTGATCTTCCCATGCTTTTGAACTGCATGGTGGGCGGAAGCTGAGGCAAATGATGGGAGTTCACCCCACCACATGGTGCTAGAACTCAAACCACCAGAGCAAAAAATCATCTTCAGTATCATTAAACCACTGAGCCACTGCGTCTCACTTCTGGCACTGAAAATATACTACAATAGGTGAATGCATATATTAAATTTTGCGGATCTATATTACTTTTTTCAGTTCCCTTGAACAGTGCAAGATACATCATTCCTAAACTCTCTTCTTTTTTGAGATATTATTTAAGATCAGATTAGGATGAAGAAGTCATCTTTTTCAGATAGCCTGATGCAACCATGTAACCTAAACAAGTCTGTTCAGTGAGGGAAGATTGGTAGGAAGTCAATGTAATAAATACATTTTAGAGGTTCCATTGATTAAGCAATATCATTTTACAGAACCAGGAAGTACGTTTTTTTCTCCCATGGCACCAGCCTTCTGGAGTTGTATCCCCCCAAAAGTCCATGTGGCTCCCATCCTAATGATGATCCTGTAACCTTAAAAAAAACTGGCTATCTTGCAGCTCTTAGAATACAGTAATTGGAGAAGCTGTGTCAGGTGTAGTACATGTAGTATTACGTATAGTATGTTATGCCTGGATATCATATGTGGTCACTTCTGTTCTTTTGTTGTTTTTCCTTTTAAAGTCCAAGGCAACCAAGATCACTCTGGAACTGAACAGCCTCTAATAAATAAGAAGGCAACACAGTGGCTCAGCAGTTAAGATACTGGATTCGTCAGCTGGAAAGTCTTCCACGTTTGAGACTCGAGTACCATGCTATGGGGTGAGCTCCCATCCTCGCTCCAGATCCTACAAACCTAGCAGTAAGAAAGCATGCAAATATGAGTAGATATAAGTAGTTAGAAAGGTAAAGAACTCCACGATGTCATGCTGGTCACATGACCACAGAAATGCCTTCAGACAGCGCTAACTCAATGGCCTTGAAATGGAGATGAGCACCTCCCCCTATAATCAACAGCTAGCAGAGTGAACTCTTCAGGGACTGCTAATAAGTAAGCATGTCTGTGTGTGTGTGTAATTTGCAGTGTCCACCATGAAACAATCATCAACCTGCAATATATGCAGATCTATCATCTGCCCATCTCTGCTTTGTAAGACATCTTCTTGCAACCATCATTTTGATATAAGATGTGAAGCTGCTTTGAAGGCTTTGCCAACTTCCAATCAAGATGTTAGAATATGTTCCAATGTTAGAATTCAAGAATTTGAAAGAGACAGAGTGAGAAAACACAAGTGAATCAAGCCTACTTGCAAAGATAGATTGGGTCAAAAAAACCAGAAGCTGCAATCCAAAATAAATCCCTCAGCTTCAGAAACATATTTCACAATGCACCATCTTGGCATTTCTCTGAAAAACAGAACTGTCTTTCGCTCTCAGAAGTCTTCCTGGTTTTTAAATAGATTTAGCCTTCTAGCAACTGACATCATGGCTTCAGGGAACAAAGCACCATGTTGCAATCACCATTCTTTTAAATCAATAGTGACAGCAATAAGCCAGGATGAACAGCCAAAGCAATGTAACAACTTTCCTGTGAAGGTTGCTGGTATCTCATAGAAAAATAAAAAATAGAAATTCCTTGCTTTTAACTACTGCAAACTATTTACAACAAAAATAAAGAATTATGGAACTGAGGTTATAGTTAGTATGTGCTTGTAATATGAAAAGAAATCTACAGCATTTTAAGAGTTCTGCCATGAGTTAATGTATTTTAGTTTCCAAATGCCTTCTTCACATGAATTTAGCATAAAGCACGGTTTCAACTGAAATAAATCAGCATATCTATACTATATCAATTATACATATTATCATTCAGCATCCTTGGTATTCTCCAGTATCATTGATGAAATTGTTTGTCTTCAAAAATATGAGACCAAATAGCCCCCCACCTCCAAAGCTGGCTGAAACATTTGCATATGGTTGTGCAGACAGAAAATTCAATATTCATAGATCAGAATGGCATCTTAAGCAAACTGTACCATCTGTGGACACTTTTATTGGCGATGTTTTACACATACAAGACAAAAGCATTGCAAATATGTATAAGATACACATTTGCCTTCAGGGGCAGGTCATTATGGTAGGGAAACCACACATGACAAAAAGATTGAGAAAAAAAACTGTATAAGCTGGTCTAGTAATTTTAATTGTAATTATGATCAGAATAAAAACTATGTATAGTTCTATTGTGGGACAGTTCATTGAAGTATTGGACTGGAAACAGGGAAATTCATTTAGCATAGAACCTCAGTAGTGACATTGGGCCAGTTGTCCAAACAAGAGGGTTCTTAAGAGTAATAAGCATTTATAGCAGGTTTGTTCTACTATACAAGTATGATCCTTCCCCAACTTCCAATCGTCCCCTTTGATCCCAGAAAACCTCCCCTCTAAGTAGTAACTTGCTTCCATAACAAATACAGGGCTGCCAACCTTGAGTGATAGTTTGGAGTGAGACACTGCGAGGGAGCGGAGCGACCGAGGGGGGGATGGTGTGGAAGGGGGGTGTCCCCCCTTCCACGGTAGGGAGCTTTGACAATTTTACATTTTAAATGGTGCAATCTGATGCATACTTTAGTCATGATTTGGACATATACATACATACATACATGCAAGCAGCACCAATGTACTTGAACCGGATTTGTAAGATATTAATAATGCAGTTCACTGACCATCTTGGCCGGAAAGGGTCCACATTCTTGGGCCTCTGCCCATCTGCTCCGTCCCTTTGGGCTGCTCCGGCTCTCCTCCTCCTCCAGGGTCCCTGGCTGAGAGGGGCGTCCCAAGTGCCTGGGATCCGGCCCCTCCAGGCTGCCTCTTCAGGGCCACAGAAGCCTCCCTCACATGGCCCCGGGGGTGGAGGGGGCCTTGCCAGGGTTCCCGGCCTTGGAGCTGGGCAGAAACGGCCCTTCCCAGCCCTCTCCCACCCTCTGGGCCTCCCCCCTGCGGAGGAGAGGGGGATCCAGGCTGAGTCTTGGACCCACCAGCCTCACAGTCCAGCTGAAGGGTCGGAAAGGGCCAGGCAGGCAGATGGACACACACACACACACACACAGAATGGGGGGGGGGAGGCTGGTGTCCTTCACTCCCCAAAGGCCCCCCTCCCAGTCTGTGCATGGGACCCCCAGCAATGCTGCCATCAGCTGCTCCCCTGCAGGGAAGTCCTGGATTGTCTGGGGGAGGAGAGGAGAGGACAGTGGCCACTCCCCCCCCTTTGCTTGGCATTTGTGGGGAGACCCCTCAAGGCGAGATTCCTTCCCAGGGGCTCCCAAAGAGCATCCAAACATTCCTGGCATCAAGTGGGGAAAGAAGCCTAAAAAGAGAGAAACTCCTGCACCGGCTGCGATTGGGGCTCGGAGGGGACAGGAACCCCCCCTCCTTGCGAGCCCCCCCGCCCCACTCCAGCCTGCCCTCTGGCGGGACCCCCTTCCTGGAGAGGCTCCTCCCTGCCAGACCCTCTTGCAGCCTCTTGGACCCAGGGGAGGCTGGGGGGGGCGCATATCTAGGTGCAAAGGGCGGGGGAGGAACACAATGTACCCGGGAAGGAGCCCTCCCCCCCTCTTCCCCCTCCCTCTCCAGGGACTTCCCATCAGGCTGGGGAGCGAGAGAAGCCGAGGCGCGCAAGAGGCCAGCCACGGCAGCTCCCCTTGCGAGAGGGAGGCCGGAGAGGGGCCTTTGCACCCCAATCCCAGCGGCCTTGAGACCAGACGGGTGTGGGGAGGGGATGATGGGAGCTCAGCTCTCGAGAAAGGCCCAGGGATGCCCTGTAGTCGTACTTCATGGGGGATAGAGAGTTCGTCTCTCTCATCTCCGCCTGCCAGAGCAGAGTGCAGCGCAAGGGTTAAGCCCAGAGAGTTGTGACATCCTAGAGCGGAAAGGAGCAACCGCTTCCTGCAGCGTGGAATTCTCTCCTCACCCCAGTACAGAAATCAATGAGGGCAACGTCCTCTCGCACATGCTCTGTTCGCCCTCTGAAGCCGCCCAGGATCGGAGGCTTCACTTCTCGAAACTTTGGGCTTGGGCATATCGATATTCGGAATATCAGAGAATGTAGAGATATATTTATTTTTGTACATTCCATTTTGGGGGTTTAGCGTGAGATTTCGTTTATCAGAGTGAGACAGTCAAAATTGGTTGAATTGCGTGAGTCTCACACTGATTGCGTGAGAGTTGGCAGCCATGCAAATAAGTACCTCTGTTGCTGTATATAGTAAAGTGATGTTGTTCTCAAGTGCTCTACGATTCATTCTCTCCTCCCAAATTTAAAGAACAACTGACAAAAATCAGATGTTTCTAAATTATACTTTGTTCCCTCCCATCCCTGGATTTTTCAGAATTGGGTTCGGCTTTACTGGCCACATTGCAGATGTGGTATTTAGCAGGTTCTGACCAGTTCTGGAGAACCGGTAGCGAAAATTTTGAGTAGTTCGGAGAACCAGCAAATACCACCTCTGACAGGAGATTTTACAGTATTATTCTCCTGCCACACCCACCAAGCCACACCCACAGAACCTATAGCAAAAAAAAATTGAATCCCACCACTGCCACATTGGATTCAGAAGTTATTGTTCCAGAGTAGTGGTCATCACATATCCTAGGAGCCCACAACAAAGTTTGGATGATCTGGAAATTGAAGTAATTTTCCAGAGAGACTAGAGCAGGGCAAAACTCCTCTACAATAATCCCCACAAATTCTTGCTATTGACCAGGCTGACTGGAGCACATTTTAGAGAAGGCCCAGAATTTTTTCATTACTTATAGTTCCTTGCCCTTAAAGTAAAATAAGAGAATAATTAATAAAGCTAACATGGCACCACTGTTACCCAAAGTCAAGAAAAGAATATAGAGGTCTATTTCATTACATTTTGGTAAGTCTCACATTAAATTTTTAAAATGAGTCAGTTTTAAAGCCTGCAAAATAAGACAGTCAAATATTGGCACCTTCATGGTTAACACTGAATTGACTATGTAGCTGAGGCTGTTTTCACCTATGAGACACTTTGAAATTATTTTCTGACAGCTTCTGAAGTGATTAAAAATACAAAAACGAAACAGGGACTAAATCAATGACAAACATTTTGGTATCTCTCTCTCCTGCATAGTGAAAAGGCCAAGGGCTATTTAATATTCATTCATCTGCCAAGATATGCCCATCTAATCATGTGTGACTGAGTAACCATGAAATTTTAGAGTGCCATCAAGCTGTCTTTAGACAGCAAGTTTTTTCCCCTTCATCTTTTGTGTGGTGTGTGAAGAAGACCAGTTGCTGCTGTACTTGCTTGATAAGCTCCCTGTTGACCCCAGCAAAGTGACATATGCTACATGAAAGTTTCAGTAATTTATGTGATTTGTATTAGAAAGTCACTTTGACAGACTCCTTTAAAAAAAATACAGACAAAAATGTGCATATTGAGTAACAGGATTGTTTTTATTGTATGCTTGAACTGGAGTAATACTTATAGCCTAATATAGACTAAAACATTGTCCTAAATACAATAGTAAAACAAAAAAAGAAACTTGCAGAAAATAGTTTGCATTTTTATATCAGAGATAGTATGTATAGTGGCATAGGAAAAAAACTGAATTTCACCTCAGATATGAACTACCAATGTTTCTTTAGGAATCCCATTTTCTCCCTCAGAGTCAGTGCATCCCTTGTTTCTTTTCTTTTTTAACTATACTTAGCCCAAAAAATCTTAATTTTTAATTAAGAAGTAAAATTAATTTTAAATCTTAATTTTACCTTTATTCTCATGACAGAATTCCAACTAAATCTCATCTTAATATATATTGCAACACAATGGGACTTGTTTTTGCTGTAATCATCTCATGGGAATAAAGGTATTTTTAAAAATAAAAATCTAATTTCTTCCTGATTCTAAATATAACCCCCATCTCTTCTATGCCTGCTCTGTAGAGGTAAAAACAAGGTCGAACAACATGTTGAAGAACATCTGGAAGACCAGAAGTTCCCGCCCTAATTGCTGTGTAGAGCTTGTGGCACAATAAGAATCATAAGATTCTTGGAGGACAATAAAATATTGATTTAAAATATCCCATAAAATATCCAGTACATAAAATTATACATAATAGAAAATGGGTCACCCAGAAATAATCAGTTAGTTTGCAAACGCCAGTTTGTGAAGAAAGGTTTACAGTATTTTTCTGAATGCCAGAAATGAAAGGAAATGAAAATGCATCTTATTTTATTTTATTTTTATTTATTTATATTATTTTAAGTCAGCGTTGACTTCTGGCAACTGCGTGCACTACTCCCTGCAATTTGCTTGGCAAGAGTTTTCAGAAGTGGTTTGCTCCTTCCTAGGGCTGACAGATTGGTCCAAAGTCCCCAAGCTGGCTTTGTGCCCAATGCAAGACTAAAACTCATGACTTCTAGTTTCTAGCCTAGTGCCTTAACCATTACATCAAACTGGTTCTCAAGTACATCTCTAGGGGTTGCATATTCCATTGCATGAAGGTATGTTATGCTTCACAACTTTCTCATTTCTCACAGAGACAAGACTTGAAGTAGATATTTCTGAAGATATTTTCACAGAATGAGCAAAATCATGCCTCTATGTTATCTCAAGGACATATCATAGATTAGGATCAAACTGAGAACATAGGAAATGCCTTCAACTGACTTAGAGCTGGCCACCCATCTAGTTTATTAAAAATGTCAACATACTGGCAACTACTAACCACAGTTTGAGAAATAATTTTTTAGATGCAGGCAATTGAACGTAAATTTTCTATTTGCAAAAAGTCTGAATTGTTAATTTGTTTTTGTTTTAATACAGAGATACATTTTTATTTTAAAAATCTCTTCAAGGTCTTTGGAGGAATTGAACTAAGATAGTATCACTCAATTTTTTAAAAAAAAATGTGCATTACACAATTACAAAATAATTGTGTGATGCACAGCAGTTTATTAAATGCTAACATTAAGATTTAGTATTTACTAATATTCAAATAGAACCCTTCAGAACAAAATCAACAGCACAGTCTTCAGATAAAAATATTATGGTATATTACTACCTTTACTATAAATAAAAACTCAGCAAAGCTATTAGGTGTTAAGCCTAGGGAAACCCCCAAGGAAAATAAATATGGCAAAAGTTATTTTAAGATACTGGGAAGGATGGTGTGACAAACAAATTCTCTGTATCAAAAAGTAGAATATTTGAAGGAATTTGATTCTTTTTATTATATTTGGATCCCGAAATTAGATGTGGAACAAAGAATGCTAGATTATGGCAGAGGGTAAGTTTTTCAAATTTCTCACAAAGGTGTAGATTAAGATGATTACAATTAAAATAGAACTCAGAGAAAATCCTCGCCAAAAGATTTTTCCACCTATATATCCCAATTAATGAATTGTTCCTGGAATGTAATGTTTATCCAGGTTTAATTTCCTTTGATGAGTAAACCTGCTGAATTAAATTAGTTAGATGCTATCAATCTGTACCTAATTTCTAGTGGCTATGTGTATACATTATTTCAACCCATCTTTCCCAATGATAATCCACAGCAATTCCACCTTATCCATTGTGTTATTTGTCCCTTAATCTTGTCCAACATAGTTGCTTTTCTAGTCAACAATCTGTATCAAATATAACAGTTTCTGCTTGCTGGTCATTGCCTTAAGGAAGCAAATTCCTTGTGTGTCCAATCATATTTGGCCAATAAAGAATTCAGTTCAGTTCAGCCAAGTTTGTAGCCTTTACAGTTCTGGAGATTTTGTGATGATACGTGAGTGGCATTTCACTTTTATATATATAGATTCTTTCTTAATATCCAGACTTCAAAGCCATATATTACCAATATTATCATTACAGACAATTGCTTTAATTATTCTGAAACTTATCGTACAAATATCCTTTTTTGGGGATCTTGCTTATCATCATCTGCTTCTATACGGTTAATCTTCATTTCTGTAGTTCACCTTTCATCTATTTTTGAGTCCAACAAAAGTAAATTATCTATCACATTCACTTCTTCAACATCAATTGCAAGTTCATTCAGTATCCTGATTGACATGACCTTTGCTTACTGAACATTTAACATTATACCAGATTTTTAACGTTCAATGTTTACTTTCATAACAAGCTCGTCTAAGACTTCTTTACTTTAAGCTAACCAAGTGCTTTCTGCTAATCACAAATTGTTATAATTTGACTGCAGCAATCACCTCTTCTAATTATGTAATTATGATTGTACTTTCCGCTGTAGAAATTGAACCATCATGGAGAAATACACATTGTTGTTGCATTCCGTTCCTAACCTGAACCACTCTTTCTTCAAATTCAATTCTACAGTAGCTTCTTGTTTGAAAGAAAGTTTCCCTCAGAAAAATAATTAGATTAGATACATCCATTAGCCTCTGTTAAGTACTGAGCGTGGGCGCGAAGAATGGAGACAAGCCGGTAAATTAGTGAACTTCAAAACTCTTTATTAACATGGTGTGACAGCTCAGCTCAATGGCTGCAACGGGCCTCCTTATATAGGCAACTTCTTAACTATTCAACCAATGAAAACCTGGGAGCGCTAGCTCCGTTAACCAATGGGAGAGGCTCGTTAATGGCCAATCAGATTCGCCTGAACGGACCAATCTGATGTCACCATTAACGGCCAATCAGAAGTGCAGGGCTCCTGCACTTGACTTCAAGCTCTTGATAACTTTATTAACACATGTATTCGTTCACAACACCCCTTCCCCCCAGGTTCCGTTTACGGGGTGCAGTTACGTAGTCCTTGAGATAGGCCGGTTGTTTTGTTAGTCTATTTGATTTTCTTATTGCAATCTTGTTGAGGTAGGGCATTATCTGGCGAAAGGGGTGCCTCTAACTCTGAGTTCGAATTTTCGCTGTCCCCAACCTCCTCAGTATCACCATGAGGCGAACTCACTCCCATCCCCGATTCTTCTTCACGTGTTTCCGTTTCGCCGTCGTTTCTATCATTAAAACTTTCCTATTCCTATTCCAAGTTCATCTTCCTCCGTATCTCCTCCCCCCTCAGTTTGGATATCAGGGGACTCGGAGATTCCTGACTGTAGCCTTGATTGTAGCTGATCAATGTGGTGCTTCCATAGTCTATTAATGCGACACTCCACGAGGTACGATCTGGGGCCAGTTACTCGGACCACAGTTGCCTCGACCCACAGCGGATCGCCCGACAAGTTCTTAGCAAATACTAAGTCATATACCTGGAAAGTATGGCATCGCCCGCTGGATCCGTGTTGTTTCTCAGATTCGTACAATGGGTGTAGTCAGTCGAGGTGGGAACGGAGCTTCCACCCCATTAGCAATTTGGCGGGAGTTTTGTTGGTGATACTATGTGGAGTGATATGCTGCAAGAGGAGTATCCGGTTTAATTTTTCTTCGATATTGTCACAGTCCATTTTGTGTAGTGTTTTATTGATGAATTGTACCATGCGCTCGGCCCTTCCGTTGGCCGCAGGATGCCCCGGCTAAGTCAGTGCATGGCGAATACCGTGGTCTGCCAGGTACTGCTCAAAGGACAACGCGGTAAATTGGGGTCCGTTATCGGATACCAGAACGTCTGGTAATCCATGTGTTGTAAATAGTCTGTCTAGTTTCTTGATAAACGCTTTGGTTGTTGTATTCCTCATTTCGTAGATTTCGAGCCAGTTCGAGTAGGCATCTACTATTAGCAAGAATGTGTAGCCTTTGGTAGGTCCCGCAAAGTCCAGATGAATATGGGACCAGGGTCCCCACGATGTTTCCCATTTGGTTGGGGTCGCTTTCGGTGGGGCGTTGCTTACTTCCTGGCATTTGTGACAAGCTTTGACCCATGTCTCGATTTGCTTTTTGATGCCCAGCCATCATGTGTAGCTATGTGCGAGGGCTTTCATGAGCACGATGCCGGGGTGGCCATCCTGCAAGGTTCTTAGTACCGCTCGTTGTAGCCGCTCTGGGACAACGACTCCATCTCCCCAGATAATGCAGCCTTTCTGTGAGAACAATTCCATTTGTTGACTCTTGAATGAGGTGTAGTCATCAGGTATCTGGTCCAATGGCCATCCGCGCTCGACCCAACTGAGAACTCGTGCTAAGGTGGGGTCACGTTTCGTTTCCATCGCGATATCTCAGGCTGTTAATGGTGGTGTCCGAAGTGTCTCGATCTGCAACGTTGTCACCGTAGGTGCGGGGTCATCCATGGTCTCTGGAAGCGGTGCTCGGCTCAATGCATCAGCGTGGGGAATGGCCTTCCCCGGGTGGTGTCGCAGCCGATAATTATAGGCAGCCAAGAATTCTGACCAGCGAGTCATTCTGGGAGATAATATATAGGGGGTTGGCTTATCTCCCGCTATTATTCCCAGCAAAGGTTTGTGGTCAGTCACTATAGTAAAGGCTCGGCCGCACACATACTCATGAAATCTCTTGACAGCAGACACAATGGCAAGGGCTTCTTTATCAATCTGACTATAATTGCGTTCTGCTTTTGAAAGTGTCTTGGAAAAATAAGTAACAGGGGCTTCACTACCGTTTGGCAAAACGTGGCTCAAAATGGCGCCTACTCTGAAAGGCGATGCATCACACATGATCGTTAATGGCAAAGTCTCATTGTACTGCATTAGTACAGCGTCAGAAGTCAATAAATATTTTACATTTTGAAACGCCTGCTCTTCTCTATGTCCCCATACCCAGATTACTTTCTTGTCCAGTAAACAATGTAAGGGTTCGGCTATGGTTGCTTTGTGCGGCAGGAAAACGTTATAAAAATTGATAAGGCCTAGAAACGCCTGGAGGTCGTTCTTATTTCGGGGTCTTGGGGCATTCTTGATTGCTCTCAATTTGCTATCAGTAGGGTGAATACCATTACTGTCAATCAAATACCCTAAGAATTCAACACGATCAGTGCATAGTTTACACTTTTTTTTTCTTAACCTGAAGCCCTGCGTCTTTGAATCTCTGGAGAACCAATCTCAGGCGCTCTCGTAAAATTTTCGGGGTAGGTGCAGCAATTAACACATCATCAAAGTATGGAAACACACCTTTGATTCCTTGTAATAGTCTTTCCATCAAACTTTGAAAGATTCCCGGGGCTACACTTACTCCGAATTGGAGCCGGGTACATTTAAAGGCACCTCGGTGCGTAATGTTTGTCTGTGCCTCTGCCGTTTTTTTGTCTACAGGCAGTTGTTGGTATGCCTGGGCTAAGTCTAGCTTAGCGAAGACTTTTCCGCCCCCCAGGGAATGGAGGAAGTGCTGCACCACCAGTACCGGATATGCATTTTGTTGAAGGGCATGGTTCAGGGTGGCTTGGTAGTCCCACAAATTCTTATCGAACCATCCGGCTTAATGGGTGTAACGATTGGGGTCTCCCAGGGAGAGTGATTGGTTGGTTCTAACACACCCTGGGCTATCAATTTATCAAGCTGCTCATCGATCTTTGGTTTAAGGGTAAATGGCACTCGACGAGGCTTAAGGCGGATGGGAGTTATTTTGGGATCGAGGTTAAATGATATCGGGGTACCCTTGTACTCGCCTAGTTTTTCTGCAAAGATGTCCTTGAATTCTTGGACGAGGTCCTCTTCCCAGTTACTGCTACCGATTCGGTGAATGCCTGCCACCTCAATTCCGAGCGGAGTGAACCATTGGAGGCCTAGCAGACTAGGCCGGTCCTTGTCAATCACAGTCAGGGGTAGGAATGCTGTACAGTTCTTGAACGATACCCGGACTCGACTGGATCCTACGACTGGAATCCGATTCCCTTGACAGTCTTTGAGTATGAGTTTTTGGAATCGTAGATCTTGTCGCCGGATGGTAGGGATGAGTTGCTTGAGGGTCTTCCATGAAACCATCGAGAGAGACGATCCTGAGTCGACTTCCATCAGACAGGGCTGGTTTTAGATAGCCACTTTCACTCAGATCTTCTTGGCATCCAAAGAGGAGGCGTGACCTATTGTGATAGTTTGGTGAGCCTCTTCTCGCTTCGTGGGGCGGTTTATGGTTTTGTTTCTGTAGGAGTGGTTGTTCCATTGGTGGTTCACTGGTTCTCACCTTACAGGACGGCTTCCTGTCAGTTGGTGATAGTTAGCCCCCCTCGAGGGCTGGTTGGGTCCTATTTGGCTTCTACAGACCCATCCGATATGGCCTCGTTTCCTGCACACATGGCAGAGCGCATCGAGGAATTTGCATTCTGATCGGGGGTGGCTTGCCCCACAACCAGCGCATTGATATTGAGATTTCTGGCGTTGGTCCCGTTCGGACCTCAGTCGATTTCATCGCTGTCTGATGATGAAGAGAGGTCCTCGTGGTGGGCCGTTAAAAGCTGCCCTTCTGACTTAGGTGAAATTTCGCAGGTTGGTTGGTGAACTGGGGCATGGTTGCAGCGCATTCTGGCAGCCGACTTCCTGATTGCTTCTGCTGCAGTAGCCTCAGCGATAGCATTGGCAAGGCTGATGTCGCCTTTCGCCATCAACTTGCTTTGGATGTGTGGTGCATCCAATCCCAGAACTATTCTGTCTCGTAAGGCTTCTTCGAGATCAGCAACCCACATAGGCCGCCCAAATTCCGGAGATCCGCTTTGAAATCGGCAACACTTTCGCCCTTCTGTTGACTTCTTTGATAAAATTCATGCCTTCTGACGAGCGTTGGAACAACTGGCGCGTAGTGGACTCTCAGTAGAGGTTCGAGGACGTCCCAGTCCATAGACTTCACTTCTGCCGGTTTTGCTAGTGCCTTGGCCATCTTGAATACGGTCAGCCCGCAATGCGTTAGGAATACCACCTGTTTCTTTCCAGTAATGGCATCCTTCAAATTGTTGGTTTCCAAGAACATTTGGAAACGATCCATATAAGAGTCCCAGTCTTCTTGCGCTGGGTTGAATGGAGCGGGTGGTATGACGCTGCCAGACATGGTTCCGCCGTTGTGCGTTCGGTCACATGCTCAGTTATCGATCTTCGTTGTTTAGTCAGCTCTGATGTCTTCACATCCCACCCTCGTCGCCAGTTTTAAGTACTGAGCATGGGCGCGAAGAATGGAGATGAGCCGGTAAATTAGTGAACTTCAAAACTCTTTATTAACATGGTGTGACAGCTCAGCTCAATGGCTGCAACGGGCCTCCTTATATAGGCAACTTCTTAACTATTCAACCAATGAAAACCTGGGAGCGCTAGCTCCGTTAACCAATGGGAGAGGCTCGTTAATGGCCAATCAGATTCGCCTGAACGGACCAATCTGATGTCGCCATTAACGTCCAATCAGAAGTGCAGGGCCAGAATCCTGCACTTGACTTCAAGCTCTTGATAACTTTATTAACACATTTATTCGTTCACAACAGCCTCAATATGTCTCAATCAAAAGCTTTAATTTGTTCAATGAAGCAAAGCTAAACCTTCTTATTTTATCTCCAATATCTATCTTATATCCGCTCTCTCACCTTATGTTCCCCTATCTTCTCCAAAAAGTGTTCAATTGGCATTTCTTTATTGTACAAGACTGTAGTCTTCTAAATAAGAATTCAAACTAACTTAGTTTGTAGAAGAACTAGTATAGTGATGACAAGCCTATGACATGTGTGTCAAAGGTGATTTGCAACAACCATTTAGGTAACATACCAGCATTCCCCATTACAGACAACTGTTTCCAAAAACACAACCCATTCTCATATGATTATTGGAAGCTGTAGAAGCATGCAAGAATGAATTGTGCTCTGCAAGTTGCACTAGAGGGCAAGTTGCACAAGAGTGGCCTCTGAAGCCTCTAAAAATCATGTGAGAACAGGGCATGCTTTGGCTTGATTTTCAAATGATCCAGTGGCCATGGAAGAGCATGCTACAAAGTTACTTCAAGAATAAACGTGTCAGGCAACCCAGAGCAGCCATTGATAAGCTCCAACAGTCTGTCAATGGAAAGAGAACACCGCCTGGAGATAAGTGGAATATGGCAGATCCTGGAACTGCTGGGCCACATGGGTAATCATGCCATTCCCCAAGGCTCACATATCTTGGGGATCAGCACTAGTAGGCAGCCATTTTGAGGGGAAGTGGTAGTACTAGGGCTGATGTTGAGGGCTGGGCCTTAATTTCAAACCCAGCCCTGGTGCTGCCATCAAGTGCCACTGTTCAGGCTGGCCTAGATGGACACGGGAAAAAGATCGAGAATTTTTTTTTGGGGGGGGGTTGTTCTGGGGGAAGGGAAGGGTTGACATGGCAGAAGAGACAAGTTAAGCATTTTCTGGAATTTTCACACACTTACAAAAGATTAGCCATCACTGAAACTAGTACAATGATTCAGTAATTTGCACATTCTTTTGCTTCTTCCTTCTTCAATATAACCATAAAGACTGATCATTTTCAGTCTCTTGACATAACCTAGTTCCATATTTCTTGTCATAAAGATGTTAGCATTTTAAATGCTTCTTCTCCTTTTACTTCATTCATTTCTATGGGTGTTTTATCTATTCTGATGCTTTCTTATGACTGCTGCTCTATTGCTTCTCATACTTCATTTCTTAATTGAATCAGCTATCTAAATGTTTCAGTCATTCTTCAAACATATTTGTAAAGAGTTTCGATATAATCTTATTTTCCTTTAATCTGATTTACCTTTATTAGAACTCTTTCACAATTCCTAAATAGTCATATTTACCTATATATTCCAATTATTTTGTTGAAATCTTTTCTTAAACATATTTCTCATTATATTATTATTATTTTGACTGATTTATTGACATTTTTGCCTGAGGGACATCCTACACATTATCAAAAGTCTGTGTTCAGTTATCTTATACCTTTCTTCTTCCTCAAGGCTTTATCACTCAAAGCTTATCACAATAGTTTATCCTGAAATCTACTTAGATATTTTTCCTCTTTGAAATGTTGGGAATATTTTTTTCACTTCAGTTTTTACCATTTCTCCTGCCTCCTTCTATAATTCCTTAGATGCTCTCTCATAAGGCAAGCGCCCCAAATCAGTTTAAGTACTCTTATATCCTGATTATACTAATAATGCGGCATAGTTATCTCTTCTAATTTTCTTGGGTCAATCCTTATGTTTGATATCAATTATTCATATTCTCTTCTATAGTCTGCCTCAGTAGTGTCCTGCTTAACTGGATTGCACTTTCTATTTTTCCCCATCAAACATTGCCTGCCACATTTTGTTTTATTACCTCAGTCCAGCCCAGCAAGGATCCTAAAATGGAATCTGAACTGTTTGCAGGTTTGCTCCCATAACACTCATATGCCTCAATACCTCTCATTGGAAGACTGATTTTATTCTATTTTGAAAGGAAAATTTATGAAATTCTTCTGCTTTCACAATAATTTCACAACTCAGTCTTTCTTTGCAACATAAACAACACTTTTAGTTTTGCCTCTGGCCTTTACTCATCTGAGATTTCTTGGTAGACCTGTGTCTGTTACCATAAGTCAGAGCCCTGGACTTGCTGACGTGACAAAACCAAAAGTACCTTGAACACATTTGGTTATCAATATTCAAAAGTGCTCAGTGCCCATACTAGAAGGGACAATGGAAAGTGATGTGGGCAGGAGTGGGATTCAAATTTTTTAACAACCAGTTCTGTGGGTGTGGCTTAGTTCGTAGGCGTGGCTTGGTGGTCATGTGACTGGGTGGATATGGCTTGATGGTCATTTCATTGGCTGGGTGTAGCCAACTCAATATCACTCACATCGAGGCACGCATCTCCTCACATCGAGGCACGCATCTCCACATCGAGGCACGCCTCTCATGACTGTGGGGATGCTGCAACAGTTGTAAGTGTGAAAAATGGTCATAAGTCACTTTTTTAAGTGCCATTATAACTTTGAATGGTTACTCCACACAAACAAAATACCAGCAAAGGAGAGAGAAAAAACTCCAGGGAAATTCCTGAGACAGGAACTCTAGTCCTGCCAAGAATGTAATAAGGGTTAACGGAGAGGCAGGTTCTGTAAGCAACACCAGAATGTTTCCTTCCTGCCTTCCTTACAGGATTAGGCCAGTAATTTCTTCTAACAACCAGTTCTCCTTAGCGAATAGGTGTGAACTGGTAGAATCCCACCCCTGGATGTGGGGGAAGATACAGTGGATAATTGCAGGATGATTACAGAGTTTTAATTCAAGACCTGGACTGGACCACAGGTTTTTTATCAAAGCACGCAGGCAGTGCCTTAATTTTACAGCCATATTTTATGACCTATTTTGAGTAAGAAGGTTTCTAAAAGTAAATCTCCTATTAAATGCCAAGGGATAGTTTCCAAACCCTTAGGTATGATATCCTTTTACATCTAATTAAATTTGCCAGCATATCTTTGCAGTACGGTTACATATTCTGTGCAACTGCCAAGAGTTAGCAAGGAAGTTAAGTTAAGTTTGCTAAAATGATGTTATGTGTCAGGAACAGCAGAAATAAATCTAAACCGCTATTTTTAAATGTCTAAAAACATCCCCGTTGAAGTTTGCTTGTGAAATTACATATTTACTGAAGTGTCAATTCCATGGCTAGGGAAACCAGTTGTGTATTCTGCTATATTTTATGGAAACTTTTATAAAGCCTGAAGATTAATTTAGATTTTCCTGTAATATTTTATATCCTCTATTTGCTTAAGCTTGCTTTCAGTTCTTGCTCTCCCCCCCCCCCCCCGATATTGCTGAAGAGAACATAGTGTCACAGCACCACAAGCTAAAACCATTTACATCCCTTGTGTTTACATGATGTCATGCATACATTTCATATTTTCTCAGGAGAGCTGAAGATTGCAGTTAAGAACAGACGCCATGACATGGCATTAAAGCTGTAATCCCCCTCTGCATTTGGTTAAAAACAGGAAGACACGGCCAACACCCAAAAGCTGCTTGATCAGGCACAGTGTGAAGAAAGATTCATGGAAGAACTGTTTGTGTTCCATGCGCAGTTACTTTCATGACAATGTAGAAGGAGAAATGGGTTAGTCCGTTTTTGACTGGGTTTTTTTTAGCTAAAATTCAAAAGGAGGTTTGTTCCTTCCAATTTTGAACTAGCAAATTTCACTTAAAAGCAAAAAAAAAATTTTTGAGTTGCAGCTCATTTCTTCAGGTGTTCATCAGGTACGCAAAAAAATAGGCTCCAGCTCACAAAAGCTTATGCCTTTTAATAAAATATGTTAGCTGGAAAAAAAAATTGCTTCTAGATTCCTCCTGATTTGTTATTCCTTTCATGGTGTCTGTTCTTAACTGCAATCTTCAGCTCTCCTGAGAAAATATGAAATGTATGCATGACATCATTTCATTATCTTGACTCACTAAGAGCCCTCATTTATTCTCCTGTCCTTTCTTCCTAACCCAGTGATCACGTTGTCCTCAGTCTAAGTTCAAAATTCAGACTCATTGTAAAAGCTATTTGTCAATTCATTGGGGGGGGGGGGAGAGAGAAGGTGATGTTAAAAAAAATAAAAATAAAGTGTCCACAAAGATTAGATATACATTCCAAATTTTTTGCTCTTCTTTTGTCACTGCTTGGTTCAACTCTTTATATATTCTTATTCTCTGAAAAAAACATGGCCATAAATAGATAGAACCATAGCATAGCATTGATGAAGTAAGAAGAAATAAACTGGAACAGTCCATAAGCTTAAACACTAATTATTCTCTCAGCTAAAACAGGGGCACAAGAAACCTAAAACATGGTGCATTTGATATGCTGCAACAGACATATGGATTGCGTCAGGATAACCTAAAGACATTCCTCAGGAGGAGAACTCTGCGGAATTGCAGCCTGAGCCAATCATTGCTGAAAGTGTTTGAGCAAAATCAGACTTTGGTGTACACATAAAGTGATAATAATGGACAGGACTTGATAATGTAACATACATGCTCCAATGTGTTTAAGAAAACAAGGTTTAGGAGTTGTTAATCAGTTGAATAAATACTAAAACAAGTATGCAGCTTTTAGGGGTGGGGTTTAACTGATTTTTTTTTAATGTGGTGAGCTAGATATAGTTTTTCTAACATTTGGAATAAATATATTTGTTTTTCTGCCGCAAGGCAACAGTAAGCTTAGCGGGAAGCCTCAAACAGAACAGATGGCATCTTCTTCAAATAGATGCAAACAACCTTGAGACAACACTTCCTGTCTCCATAAAATATCCCATAAGTATTCCCAGCCTGACTTTGTTAGGAAAAAAAATAAAATTTAGCAAATTTCAAGTCATAACAAGCTAAATGCTTGCAAATGTAGAAAGGTATCTTAAAACATGTCAGGCTGTTTATCTATCTAGCCAAATGCTGCCAACTTTGATTGGCAGATGCTCTCTGGAACCTCAGTAAAGAAAGATATATAGAAAGAGTTATAATTTTCAGCAAAGATTGTTTAACTTCTTGAATTACACTAATTTCCCTTATATTACAGTTTAGCTAAGAGACTACAGATATAGACTGGACTATCAGAATTAGAACAACAACCATTTGGGGTTATTTATTATTAAATGTATATGCGGCCCATCTTGCTATCCGAAGTACTATATCATATCTTTACTATCAAAACAGTTTGGAGAACTCATTATCACATGATCTTTTGATGCTATAAATTTCTATTTATCTGTTAAATCCCAGAATAAGTCTTCCTTTGCAACAAATAAGTAAGAGTTACTTATGTCTGTTATATGAACAGTAGCTTTTATAGTTTTTTGTCATTATTCCCTGGGTCTCCAACACCAATGTGCTAGAGGAAGCATCCTTTTACTATTAATTAATTTATTGAATATATGGAAGTTGTAAATTGAATAAAGCAAAGCATTATCCTCAAAACTTTTGAATTCTATACCAGACATATATATGAACTTTTAAAAAGCCGGTTGATGCCATTTGGAGACATTTAGACCTTCACAAGGAATCCTGGAAAGCAGCTTCCCCAGTACATCTATGGCAATTCCACCAGTGGAAGACTTTAGCTCATTCACTCTATGCATACATTGCCCTTTTTGTATGCATTTAAAATCCATTGTGGTAACTGTTGAAGGACAACTGGAGAAGCTGTTCTGAAACTACATAATTCACAATCTCAAATGATAGGGATGATTTGACAAATCTAAAAGTAAATCACTTGACCACAGAATAACGGTTCTAGGAAGAACTATAATACATTTTCTCATCCCAGATCTCATCTATATTACTAGTATGCTGTTTGATATCTAGTTTAGGTATGAAAATTTCCTATGTAGCCTGTAAATGTAGATCTTACGTTTCTCTGTTGTCATGTTCTGCACTGGAATCCTATTTAAAGTTCTTCAACTCAAGTCTAACTTAGAAAATTCATTTCAGCTACACACACACACACACACATATTATATATATATATATATAATCATGATGAAAAGGTGTTCTGTGTAGAATTATGTTGTAACAATGGTAACAAATGAGGGGGAAAGCTGCCCATCATAAATACATAAACCATCCATTTAGGAAAAAAAAATTCTTTGTAGCAATGGTTTATCTGTGAACACTTCAGTCAGGGGAAGAGACAAAATGGTTCTCACAGAATTGGCATTCATTGTTCCCAGTTTTTTTTTAATTCTCCTTAATGCATGCTGAAGATAAACATTTTTTTATCCTTGTTTTTTTTTTAAACTATGCAAACTCTGTTGATACTGAGTGAAATTCCAGAGGCTGCCAACCATGGCAAGTCTGAAAATGCAAATTCAAATTAATTTCCCATATCATTTCTAAACTGAAATTAGATTGATCACTTTGTAATGTTGACTCTCCTATTTTCACACCTGATCAGAGCAAAATCTATATATTGCTAAAACTCTTGTTTCTATAACTGGGTGAAACAATACACTGTAGGGCAAGTATTTTTGAACCAGGGTACAGCTCATATGGACTAACCTACAGAACATGTCCAAAACCTGGGACCCAGGGCTGTCAGCCTCAAGATATCTTCCATAATATATATATTCTGCATCCTAACTATTGCATCTTCTCTGCTGCTATGCCAATCTACTTCTTTCGGCTGTCATTAGCATTGGAGGGAGGGGGGAACTTGGAGGGGAAGAAACCTGGAAGTGTTTTGCATTCCTTTGCTGTGGGTAGCAAGGGGAGGGGGATTCCTGTCTTTAACTTTCCATTTCTTGGCTAGCTTCTATCCCCTTTGCGCAACTGCGAACTTTTATCAAAATATGTCAAGGTCAACGGACAAAAGCCTCATCACCACCTGGACAAGGCCACATGATCATATTCAGAACTTTTAATTGGAAGAGTCATTTGGACTTTGGGGGGGTGGGAGCATTTCCATTCCTTTGTATATGTGATCTGCACGCCAATTTCTCAGATTCGGAATTAAATCTGTAGCTTTCACTTTATTTTCCAATAAAAGGACAACTTTGCTCTAACCCATGAAGTCTGAGTATTTCTTTCTTGGATTTTGAAGGGAGCACAGATTGACATTTTTCCAAATCTCAGCATCAACCCACCCGGAGAAAATATCAACTTTTCTTCCAAGGGGGTTTCATCTCATGTCATCTCCAGCCAGTGATGAAGATGACCGGGGAGCTGCGGGGGGGCAGTTGGTGCTGCTACCAGAGATGCCGGCTGCTGACCTGCTGGCCAACCTGACTCTGGAAGAAACCCCAGCTGAGATGCCCAGATGGTCATTGGGGGTTGGTTGGAGAGACCCTGAAGATCCCCCTCCTCCTGGGATCACTGTAAGTAGAAGAGGTGCAAGGGAACGGCTGTGGCAAGAGAGGGAGGAGATGGAATGCAGGGTGGATCAAGCCGGGAAATTCTTTATGGACTTTTCTGAGAAGCCCGGCACGGCTCCAAGGTATGAGGGGGAAGGGGGAGCGAGTTCAGCCTGGGGAAACTGAGCTGCCCCCACCCCCCTAGCCCAGCCTACGCCAGTGTAGCTGCCCGCCACCGCCCGGGGAGCCCCAGCAATAGGTGTGATTCCTGGAAGACGCCACCTGCCCCCGTTAGATGTGAAGTTTGGAGGAAATCCCAAGGATTTGGGGTTTTTCCTGGTACAAGTCGGGAGCTATATGGCAGAATTTGAAAGGGAGTTCACCTCTGAGGCAGCCAAAGTGAGATGTGTTACCAGAACCCTGGAAGGGATGGTAGCAGACTGGGTGGTGACTTTGTACAATGATAACTCCCCCCAACTGCGGAGCCTCGATGTTTTCATGACTGCATTGAGGAGGAGGTTTGAGGACCCTCTGGCAGAGAGAAGGGCCAGGATCAGAATGAAGACCCTAATCCAAGGGGGGAGATCAGTTGCTCACTACACCCAAGAGTTCAGGCAGCTGGCATACCACATCCGAGGCTGGTCCCAGGGGGCCCTGGTAGAAGCCTACAAAGATGGCTTAAATGAAGATATATACCACATGTGCATCTCCAGAAGGGATCCACATGATTTGCAGTCATAGTAGTTGCTGGCGGAAGAAGTGAACATAGATCTGACCCGAAGCAGATGCAGAGAGGGCCCCGTCTGGAGCAAACTGCTCCCCCCACGTCTCCAAGAGACCTCCAAACCCCAAAAGGGAGGGGCGATGGCAAGAGCCAAATCCACGTCCTGTTTTTGTTGTGGGAAGGAGGGCCACCGGATGGCGGATTGCCAGGCCAAGCCGGATCCAAAGGGAGTGCGGAGCCCAGGGAGGAAGCCCGAAAACCCCCCAGCCAAGCCTCGCGAAACCGGGCTGAAGATAAGAAAGGTTGTAGAGGTCGCCCCTTCGGCGGGAGAGGAGCTGGGACCTCTGACCCCCCTCGACGAGAGCGAGACTGACTTGGAAGATGACGTCCTGATAAGTCCGAACCAAGGGCCCATGACCATCCCAATAAAGTTAAGGGTGCCCACCTCAGGGACCAAGGGAGAGATGTTGGCCTTATTGGACTCGGGGTGCACGAGGTGCATAATAAACATGAAGGTAGTCAAGGGTATGGGCATCGGACTGAGAACTTTAAGAACGCCCATATCTTTCTGCCAACTGGATGGATCTGAGGTGGGAGGTTGCCCCACACGTTTTATAATGGAGCTCCTCGAGGTGACCATGGGATCCCACCACAAGACCCTGTGTTTTATTATGGCCCCTGGGATGGAACAGCCCCTAATATTGGGATTGCCCTGGCTTTGGAAGTGGAATCCCCATGTGAACTGGAGAGAGGGGTGAATACGTATCTGCACCGATCGGCCACCAGAAGGGGAGGAGCAACCCTACCCGGAAGGAGAGGAGAAATCCCATCCGAAGCTCTAGGGTCCGGCCGAGACAGCTTCCGCAGGTGCCGAATGCGTGGAGGGGGAGGAGAAAATCCTGAAGGAGTACTGGGACCTAAGAGAGGTGTTTAGCGAAGAGGCCTCCGATGAGCTCCCCCCTCATTGGTCAACCGATTGTAGTATTGAATTTCTACTGGGGGTGACGCTCCTGAAACTGAAGCTGTATTCAATGACACCATGGGAGCTGGAGGAACTGAGAGCATTTATCGACAAGAACTTGAAACGTGGTTTCATCAAGCCCGCCAGACCTCGAGTGGTGGCCCCTGTGATGTTCCGCAAGAAGAAAGATGGCTCCAAATGCTTGGTGGTGGACTATAGAAACCTAAATGCAGTGTCCGTGGAGAACGTGTACCCCCTCCCTCTGATGAAGGACATGTTAGCCCACCTGGCCAAAGGGAAAATTTTCACAAAGTTGGACTTGAGGGAGGCATACTACCGAATCCAAATTAAAGAGGGAGATGAGTGGAAGACTGCGTTCAACTGCCCGATGGGTTGTTTGCAGTTCAATGTTCTCCCTTTCAGCCTACATGGGGCACCTGCCGTTTTCATGCAAATGATCAATCAAGAGCTCCACGAACATTTATACAAGGGGGTCCTAGTCTACCTTGATAATATTCTTATCTACACGAAGACTAGAGACGAACATGTGAAACTGGTACGCTCCATGCTGCACAAACTGAGGGCCGCCAAATTGTATGCCAAACTATCCAAATGTGAGTTCCATCAAGAAAAAATCGACTACCTGGGATATCGTATCTCACCCGAAGGCATTGAGATGGACCCAGAGAAAGTGCGAGCCATATTGGATTGGGCCCCACCGAGAACTCGAAAACAGCTGCAAAATTTCCTTGGATTTGCTAACTTTTACCGGCAATTCATCCCGTCTTTTGCTAAAATAGCCATACCCATCACCAACCTACTGAAGACAAAGGGGGAAACAAAACCAAAGCCTAGCCAACCATTGAATTGGACCATGGAGTGCCAAGCCGCATTTGAAAAGCTTAAAAGACTATTTGCTGCAAAACCAGTACTGAAACACCCAGACATGAATGCCCCTTTCGTGATCCAAGCTGATGCGAGCGATGTGGCAGTAGGGGCGGTCTTACTTCAATTAAATGAGAAAGGGACACTACAACCGTGTGCCTACACCTCCCGTAAATTGACTGACACTGAAAGGAGATGGGCTGTTTGGGAAAAGGAAGCTTTTGCAGTCCGTTGGGCCCTACTAACTTGGAGGCATTTTCTGGAAGGAGCCATACCATTTGAGGTATGGACTGACCATAAGAATCTGGAAGCCTTAAAAACTCCTCAGAAGCTATCCGCTAAGCAAGTTAGGTGGGCTCAATATTTCAAGCGATTCAATTTCACTCTGAAGTATATCCCAGGGGGAAAAATTTTATGGCAGATGCTTTGTCTAGAATGCCTCAATACAACAGTATCCGTAAAGAAGTGATAAGGCCAATTGTGTCAACTACACAGCTGGCTGCCCCAGTAGTTATCAGAGCGCAAAAGAGAAAACGGGAAAGGGATCTGTCCACTGACCTGATGGAACGATTTAAGGAGGCCTTGAAAATGGATGAGTGGTTCCTGGCAAATGCGAATAACTGCACCGCTCGAGATGGTCTAGCCTGGATAGGCGCGAAATTGTATGTACCCCAAACCCTGAGAAGCCAAGTGTTACAACAAACTCATGACTCCAAGGTAGCTGGACATTTTGGGTTTATGAAGACCCTACATTTGGTGAAACGGCAGTTCTGGTGGTCTTCATAGAAAAAGGACATTGAGACTTATGTAGCGAGCTGTCCAGTTTGCGCTTCAGCAAAAAGACCTCCTGGTAAACCACCAGGTCTGTTGCAAGATGCGGCTAGGCCAATTGCTCCTTGGAAGGAAATTTCCATGGACTTTATAGTAAACCTACTCGAGAGCGCTGGGCACACAGTCATCTGGGTGGTGACTGATTTGTTCTCCAAACAAGCCCACTTCATCCCTTGCTCCAAGATTCCCTCGGCGAAGTTGTTGGCCAGAATGTTCATTATACATGTCTACAAGTTGCACAGTGTTCCTGAGCATGTAGCTTCTGACTGAGGGGTCCAATTTACCTCAAACTTTTGGAGGGAATTCTTGAAGTTAATAGGCTCCACCCAGTGCTTAAGCTCCACCCACCATCCCCAAACTAATGGGGCTTGCGAGAGGACTAACGGGGTGCTAGAGCAATATCTCAGGTGTTACATAAACTATCAGCAGGACAACTGGGAGGATCTACTGCCTTTTGCAGAGGTTGCATATAATAACTCTGTCCACAGCAGTATGGAGTTTACTCCTTTCAAAGTGACAACGGGGCAAGATTTTGTGCCCCTATCTAAACTTCCTCATGAAAGACCCAATGTCCAGTTGTTGGACGACTGGATATCTCAACTTCAACTTAATTGGCCAGTTGCTCACAAAGCTTTGGACGAGGCGCACCAGTCTCAAAAGAAATTTGCTGACAGAAAGAGAGCCCCGCAGAAGTCTTATCAAGTGGGCGATAAAGTATTCCTCTCGATTAAATATTTGCAGACTACCCAGAAATCGAAGAAGTTGGGTCCTAAGCATGTGGGCCCTTTCCCTATTGAGCGGATTGTAAATCCTGTGACTGTTCAGTTGACTTTACCAAAGACTCTTCGCCGTATTCATCCGGTTTTCCATGTCAGTTTGTTAAAACCTGAACATACCTGTACATTGAGACCGACCCAGACTGATCCCCCCGTACCATTGTTGATTGAGGGTGAACAACATTTCAAGATTAAAGAAATTTTAGACTCTAGGAAATGGAGGAGTTGTATCCAATATCTTGTAGCTTGGAAACATTTTCCTCTGTCCTATGCTGAATGGGTAAATGAGAAAGACATTAGGGCTCCTGAACTGCTCAAGAACTTTTATGCCAAATACCCTGATAAACCATAGAAGCGTATGCAAATGTTAACATATGTTTATGTTATTTTTTCTTACAGGGATTAATGTCCTTCTTCTAGGGGGTCTGAATGTCAGCCTCAAGATATCTTCCATAATATATATATTCTGCATCCTAACTATTGCATCTTCTCTGCTGCTATGCCAATCTACTTCTTTCAGCTGTCATTAGCAATGGAGGGAGGGGGAACTTGGAGGGGAAGAAACCTGGAGGTGTTTTGCATTCCTTTGCTGTGGGTAGCAAGAGGAGAAGGATTCCTGTCTTTAACTTTCCATTTCTTGGCTAGCTTCTATCCCCTTTGCGCAACTGCAAACTTTTATCAAAATATCTCAAGATCAAGAGACAGAAGCCTCATCACCACCTGGAGATGGCCACATGATCATATTCAGAACTTTTAATTGGAAGAGTCATTTAGACTTTGGGGGGCGGGAGCATTTCCATTCCTTTGTATATGTGATCTGCATGCCAAGTTCTCAGATTCGGAATTAAATCTGTAGCTTTCACTTTATTTTCCAGTAAAAGGATAACTTTGCTCTAACCCATGGAGTCTGAATATTTCTTTCTTGGATTTTGGAGGGAGCACAGATTGACAAGGACTCCCAAAAGAATAAGTGTCATTTATCTCTTTAGGACAGTCACTCATTCTCAACTCAACTCACAGGATGGTTGTTATCAGAAAAATAGGAGGAGTATTAGGTCTGACACCTCGATTTATTTATAAAAATAATAAAGGCTGGACAAAAAAAATCTGAAAGAAAAAGAGGATTAAGAGTATGTGCCTCCTTACAGTCCCCAAGTATTTGTTTTTTTTGTTTTTGAAAAGAATTTTATTGATTTTCTACAAACAAGCAAGACAAACAAAACATTAAAACATCAACTCTCATATGTACATCCAGCGTGTCGGTTGGTTCATCAGTTTTGTGCATTCATTTTGTAGTCTCAATTACAATTATGTTACATAACAACTCATATTGTCGATCCAAACTTATATCTCCTAATATCGCTATTAAAAAAAAAAAAAAACTTTTGACTATACTTTTAATCATTCATGCTTTATGAGATAACAATACTTTTAACAGTTTATTCTGTAACAAATCATATAATCATACCAAATCAATCCTAAAAACACTTTATAAATATAATGTCAAATAACAAAGACAAAAGAAAAAATAAAGATATTCCTTACTGTCTAACATTCTAAATATTCTATTATCGTATTTTATCATCCAGCCATTGATAAAAAAAAGATCCCAAATTTCATAAAATTGTTTATCCACTTGCTCTCTAATTTCAAATGTCAATCTACTCATCTCAGCACATTCCAATATTTTCTTAATAATTTCTTCCTGTAATCGTATTTTCTCATTCTTCCAGTTTTTAGCAAATACAATCCTAGCCACTGTAAACAATCAAATATTTACAGTCAAATATTTCAAGTCTTTACTGTATGTATCTGGTAAAATTCCCAATAGAAAGAACTCCGGTTTCAAATCTATATGTTTCTTTGTCATTTTTTCCAACCACATGAAAATTTTAGTCCAATATTTTTTAGCGTCCTCACAGGTCCACCACATATGGTAATATGAGCCAGGTATCTGATGACATTTCCAGCATTTTTCAGATTTGTTCTTTAACATTCTTTCTATTCTTGTCGGGGGAAAGTGCCACTTGTAAAACATCTTATACAAGTTTTCTTTATATGCTTTTGACATTGTCATTTTATAATTTTGAGACCACAATTTTTGCCATTTCTCTAAATCAATCCCATATCCAAAATTCTTCCCCCAAACAATCATTGTTTCTTTAACTTGTTCTTCCTCTAATTTAATTCCCTGTAAATAACCATATAATTTTTTAATCACCTTCTCATCAGTACCCATCAAGATCTTATCTAAATCAGTCTGTTTATCATAGAATCCCTCCGTTTTAGAATCTTCATCATACCTTGAATGTATTTACACATATGAAAACCAATTCATCTTTATACCTTGTTCCTCTAAGTTTTCAATCTATTTAAGCTCACCCTTTTCATCCAATAGTTCCCCATATCTAACTGTTTGTTCCTTCTTATAAATTATAGGATAGGAAAATGCTTCAATAGTTGATAACCAAACTGGAATTTTCAAATAACATTGTCTTTTTATCTTCTCCCAGTTTAACCACAAAGACTCCCATATATAATGTCTTCTAAAATAACCCTGTGTTTTAGTTCCCTTATATCATAAAAAAGCATGCCAGCCCAACAGCAGATCATGACCTTCTAGTGTCAACAATCTAGCCTTTCTTAATGTTATCCATTTGTTGACCCACATCAAACTTGCAGCTTGATAATACAGTTCCCAATTAGGCAAGCCAAAACCTCCTCTACTTCTAGCGTCTTGCAAAAGCTTTAGCTTTATTCTCACTTTTTTACCTTGCCATATAAACTTCAACATGATTTTATTTAAATCTTCAAAATAGTCTTTTCCAAGCCTAATTGGTATTGTTTGAAACAGAAATAGAAAATTAAGAAAAAATGTTATTTGAAAATTCCAGTTTGGTTATCAACTATTGAAGCTTTTTCGTATCCTGTAACTTATAAGAAGGAACAAACAGTTAGATATGGGGAAATATTGGATGAAAAGGGTGAACTTAAAATGATGCAAAATTTAGAAGAACAAGGTATAAAGATGAATTGGTTTTCATATGCGCAAATACATGCAAGGTATCTTAAAAATTCTAAAATAGAAGGATTTTATGATAAACTGACTGATTTAGATAGGATTTTGACAGGTACTGATGAAAAAGTGATTAAAAAATTATATAGTTATTTGTTGGAAATTAAATTAGAGGAAGAACAAGTTAAAGAAACTATGATTGCTTGGGGGAAGAATTTTGGATATGGGATTGATTTAGAGAAATGGCAAAAATTGTGGTCACAAAATTATAAAACGACAATGTCAACAGCATATAAAGAAAATTTGTATAAGATGTTTTACAGGTGGCACTTTCCCCCGACAAGAATAGCAAGAATGTTCAAGAATAAATCTGAAAACTGCTGGAAATGTCATCAGATACCTGGCTCATATTACCATATGTGGTGGACTTGTGAGGAGGCCAGGAAATACAGGACTAGAATTCGCATATGGCTGGAAAAAATGACAAAGAAACACATAGATTTGAAACCAGAGATTTTTTTATTGGGAATCGTACCTGATATATATAATAAAAATTTAAAGTATTTGATTGTAAATGTATTAACAGCAGCTAGAATTGTATTTGCTCAACATTGGAAGAGTGAGAAAATACCATTAGAGGAAGAAATTATAAAGAAAATATTGGAATGTGCTGAAATGAGTAGATTGACATTTGAAATTAGAGAACAAGAAAATAAACAATTTTATGAAGTTTGGGATCTTTTTTATCAATGGTCAGATAATACAATATAATAATAGAATATTTAGAAATTTAGGAAATAATGAATATATAATTTTTCTTGGTTTTGATAATTTTTAAGAATATTTTATTAAGATAGATTTGGTATGATCCTATGATTTGTTATAAAATAATTTAACTTAATTATAGTTATCTCGCTTAAGCATGAATTAGTAAAATTATAGTCAAATGATTGTTTAATAATGATATTGGGATATTTTATTGATGATTGATAATGTGAGTTATTATGTAATATAATTATTTTGATGACTATGAAATGGATGCACAAAAGGGAGTGGTAAACCAACCGATACACTGTAAATTTATGAGGAATGATCTGTTTATGTTATGTTTTATGTCTTACATGTTTTTTGTCTGTCGTTAAAATCAATAAAACTTTTACCAAAAAAAAAAAAAAAGAAATAGAATTCTGGGTAAAATATTCATCTTAATTGTTGAAATTCTCCCTATTAATGACAATTGCAAGTTTTCCCATTTCTTCAAGTCTGTAGCTATCTGTTGTTTAAGTTTAATATAATTATTCTCTTTTAATGTGCTACATCTTGCTGTCAAATATATCCCCAGATACTTAACCTTATTCGTAACTTGAATTTTCAACAGGTCTGCCAGTTCTTCTCTTTGTCTTCAGTCCCCAAGTATTTTTGTAGTTCGGGCCACTTAAAAAGAATTGAAACAGCTAAAGCTAAACATAAGCTGCCCCAACAGTAGGTTAGGAATGAGAGAAAGGCAGCATCACAAGAATAGCTCTTTTAAGAAGAGGCAGTTTAGTGATGCAATTGGGGAGGAGTGGGGAATGAGCCCAAAGAAGCGTTATCAGATGAAAGCAGCAGATTTCAGGCACCGCATTCAGGCTTTATGACCTCAGTTGCCCTGAATAATGCTAGCTCCATGAAATGTTATGCCATAATCATTTCTTAAGTCTTTAAGATGCTGCAGACTATGTCTCTATTCTAGAAGTTGGGTTTTTCTAGGAAGCTAGAAAATCATTATAAGACTACATTTCAGTTTCATGTATTGACTACCATATAATTGACTATCCAAATCTTTGGCTGGAATACACTAGACTTACCGTTCTCCTTTACATTCACAATGCCAAACCTATATTTTAAAAAGAAAGTAAACCTCAGTAAACCTTTGCTTTACTAAGTTACCACAGATTGATGAAATCCATCATAAAGTTCCTAAAATAGTCCGTTGTTTTTCAACACTGTTAAAAGACTTATCATAGTTGCCATTATTTCTGAAAGATAATTAATTTCCTATTTTAATTAGGGACCATGTATTTATCCTGCTGTATCACCTATATTACACTAATTATAATTAGTATAATTGTAATTGTCTGTCAAAAAGGAGAGATTTCTATTTCTTCCCAATTGGTTCCAATAATTATGACTTCATATTTAACGAGTATTTCCTGAACATCACTGCTATAAGATCATTGTAGTGATGCAAAATGTTTCTATTGATTTAAATCTGATCCAACATTTATCTCAAAAAAATATTTAGGCATGTAGAGACGTGTCATTAAGTCACCCCCTGAATTCTACCAAACTCAGTACTACTTGCTCCCTCCTAAGCACTGGTGGCTCAGCTCGGTTTCAGCAAAGAATCTTCTATCTAGATCTGTTTAGAGGAGACATAACTAAAGATGAACCTGGGAATTTTTGCATGCCAAAAGGCATTACACCACTGTGCTACATCTGGGAGAACTGTGGTGCAATGGTTAGAATGCAGTATTGCAGGTTAATTCTGCTGACAGCCAGTAGTTTGATTCTCACCGGCTCAGGGTTGACTCAGCCTTCCATCCTTACAAGGTCAGTAGAATGAGGACCCAGATTGTTGCGGGCAATATACTAACATTGTAAACTGCTTAGAAAGGGCTGTAAAGCACTGTGAATCAGTATATAAGTCTAAGTGTTAAGTCACCCTGTTGTACTGGGTGTACTGACTTGTTTCTGTCTCTTAAAGCAGTGGTTGACAAGCAGTGGGCCGGTGGTTGACAAGCAGTGGGCCACTGATGGTCCACAAGAAAATTTTGGTGGTCCGCAGAGAAATGTCACCCCCAAAGCAATTAATCCAGGCTGCTCAGGAACACAAGGCTGCTCTGCCTACATGGGCTGCGGGAATACAAGGCTTGCGTTGCTTGCATTGCAAACATGAGGTAGTGATGGGAAGGGGGAAAGGGCAGAGGGGGGAACTTGCCCCACTCACCCCATGCACCTCATCTGACTATCAGGCTGCTTCTTTCCACTTCTTTCTTCTGCTTTTGGCAGCACATAAGGAAACAGCAAAAGTCTTTCTTTCTCTCCCCCAAACTCTGCCAGAAAAGAATCTTTGGGACCCTGCGCTCCAAGAGGCTGTGCCGGTGTGACAAGTCTCACAAAGACTCATTTCTGGCAGAGTTTGGGGGAGAGAAAGAAAGACTGCTGCTGCTTCTGCTGCTTTCCTTGCATGAAGCCAAAAGTCTCTTTCTCTCTCTCCCCTGACAGCAGAGCTTGAGACGGTATCCTGCAATCTTAAATAAAGAATGATCGATCGGTAGGAAAATGGGGTGGGAAATTTTCCTGCAGTCTTTTTTGGGGGGGATTTTCCCAGGGTTTCTGCTGCTTTCTGCAAGCCACCGTCAGCCACCGTCACATATTAGTGGTCCATGGAATTTAAAATTATGAATTTGGTGGTCCCTGAGGTCCAAAAGGTTGGCAATCCCTGTCTTAAAGCACTGTTTTCAAGGCTGATCGCTTCCAGGTATGTGCGGTTTATCCATAGTGATCTCTGCTGCTAGGAGAAAGTGATGTAACAGTTCTGTTTCCAGGCCTATAGGATCCCCTGACATTTTATAGCCAGAGAACTATTCTTGTTTTCCAATCCCAAATGTGAAGAGAAGGCAACCCGTAAAACTCCAAATACCCTATAAACTCTTCGAAACTGTTCTGAAGTATTTGGTCTTGCCAGCTCAAATTACATGATGAATATCACAAGCAAGATTCTCAGAATCTCCTAAGAAAATGAAGTGCAGGCCCCAAGAATATTATGCCCTCATAAAGAGACCACCTGACAACAAATAATAGCAAGGAGAAAACCACACCATCACCAAAACTGACAGGACAAGCTATTGTATATAAACAGAGAGAAAAACCCAAACTCGCTAGCACTGATGATGCTATCTAGGTCGTAATGAAACATTTGCAAGCAAACAACCAAACTCAGTCTGCACCAAGGACTCCAAAGAATAGCTCACATTAGTGTAGAAGCAGTTTTTGTTGTGAATGAATAAATGTGTAATAAAGTTATCTAGAGCTTGAAGTCAAGTGCAGGGTTCTGGCCCTGCACTTCTGATTGGCTGTTAAATGGCAAGATCAGATTGGTCCGTTCAGGAGAGTCTGATTGGCCGTTAACGAGCCATTCTCATTGGTCAACGGAGCTAGCGCTCCCAGGTTTTCATTGGTTGAATAGTTAAGAAGTTGCCTATATAAGGAAGGCTATAGCAGCCATCCAGTTTGAGCTGTCACACCATGTAAATAAAGAGTTGAAGTTCACTATTTCACCGGCTCGTCTCCATTCTTCGCACCCATGCTCCACACTTAACACTGGCGACGAGGGTGGGATGTGGAGACGTCAGAGCTGACTGAACAACGAAAAAGATAACCAAGCACGTGGCTGAAAACGCACAACAGCGGAACCATGTCCGGTGGCGTCATACCACCCGCTCCATTCGACCCAGCGCAAGAAGACTAGGAGCCCTACATGGATCGTTTCCAAATGTTCTTGGAAACCAATAATTTGAAGGATGCCACAACCGGGAAGAAATGGGCGGTATTCCTAACGCATTGCGGGCTGACCGTATTCAAGATGGCCAAGGCACTAGCAAAACCGGCTGAAGTGAAGGCGATGGACTGGGATGTCCTCGAACCCCTACTGAGGGCCCACTATGCACCGACCATACCAACGCTCGTAAGGCAGCACGAGTTCTACCAAAGAAACCAGTGGAAAGGAGAGAGCGTTGCCGATTTTGTTGCGGACCTCTGAAACTTGGGAGGCCTCTGCGGGTTCGCCGACCTGGAAGAGGCTTTGAGAGACCGAATAGTTCTGGGATTAGATGCGCTAAACGTGCAAAGCAAGCTGATGGCGAAAGGCGACATTAGCCTTGCCAATGCCATCGCTAATGCTACTGCAGCAGAAGCAACCAGGAAGTGGGCTGCCCAACTGCGCCGCAACTGCGCTCCGGTACACCAACCAACCGGCAACATTTCACCTAAGTCAAAAGGACAGCTTTTGATGGCCCACCACGAGGACCTCTCTTCGTCGTCAGACAGCGACGAAGAAGAGGTCCATCAATTGCGGTCCGATCAGGACCATTACCCGAAGTCCCAACACCCATGCGCTGGCTGTGGGGCCAACCATTCCCAGTCCGAATGCAAATTCCGCAACGCGCTCTGCCATGAGTGCAGGAAATGAGGCCATATCGGACGGGTCTGTAGAAGCCTTCAAGGACCCAGCCAGACCTCGAAGGGGGCTAACTATTGCCAATTGACAGGAAACTGTCCTGTAAGGCGAGAACCAGCAAACCACTCTTACAGAAACCGAACCATAAATTGCCCAACGAAGCGAGAAGAGGCTCACCAAACTATCACTATCAGTCACGCCTCTTCCTTGGATGCCAAGAAAATCTGAATTAAAGTGGCCATCGAAAATCAGCCCTGCCAAATGGAAGTCGACTCGGGATCATCTCTCTCGATGGTTTCCTGGAAGACCCTCAAGCAACTCATCCCTACTATCTGGCACCAAGACCTCCGTTCCCAAAGACTCATACTTAAAGACTATCAGGGGAATAGGATTCCAGTCATAGGATCCAGTCGAGTCCGGGTCTCGTTCAAAAACCGCACAGCGTACCTACCCCTGACTGTGATCGACAAGGACCGGCCTAGCCTGTTAAGCCTCCAATGGTTCGTGCCACTCGGCATTGAAGTGGCAGGCATTAACTAAATCGGCGGCAATGACTGGGAGGAGGACCTCGTCCATGAATTCAGGGACATCTTCGCAGAAAAGCTAGGCGAGTACCGAGGTGCCTTTAAATGTACATGGCTCCAATTCGGAGTGAGTGTAGCCCCGAGTATCTTTCAGAGCCTGATGGAAAGACTATTACAGGGGATTAAAGGCATTGTCCCCTACTTTGACGATGTGTTAATTGCTGCCCCTACTTCAAAAATTTTACGGGATCGTTTAAGATTGGTTCTCCAGAAATTCAAAGACGCAGGCCTTAAAGTGAAGAAAAATAAGTGTAAGCTGTGTACAGATCGTGTCAAATTTTTAGGGTATCTAATTGACAGTCAGGGCATTCACCCTACCGATAGCAAATTGAGAGCAATAAAAAACGCTCCCAGACCCCGGAATAAGGCCGACCTCCAGGCGTTTCTAGGCCTTATCAATTTTTATAACGTATTCCTGCCGCACAAGGCGACTGTCGCTGAACCTTTAAATCGTTTACTGGACAAAAAAGCACTTTGGGTATGGGGTCATAGAGAAGAGCAGGCGTTTCGTAATGTGAAAAAACTACTGACTTCTGACGCTGTACTAATGCAGTACAATGAGACCTTGCCGTTAACTATCACGTGTGATGCATCGCCTTTCGGAGTGGGCGCCATGCATTTTGAGCCATGTATTGCCTAACGGTAGTGAAGCCCCTGTTGCCTATTTTTCAAAGACGCTTTCGAAAACTGAGCGAAATTATAGCCAGATTGATAAAGAAGCCCTTGCAATTGTGTCTGCTGTCAAAAGATTTCATGAGTACGTGTACGGCCGGGCTTTTACTATAGTGACTGACCAAAAACCTTTGCTGGGAATAATAGCGGGGGATAAGCCAACCCCCTATATATTATCTCCCAGAATGACTCTCTGGTCAGAATTCTTGGCTGCTTATAATTATCGGCTGCAATACCGCCCCGGGAAAGCCATTCCTCACACCGACGCATTGAGCCGAGCACTGCTTCCAGAGACTATTGACGACCCCACACCAACAGTGACAACGTTGCAGATCGAGGCACTTCGTACATCGCCATTAACCGTCCATGATATCGCGAGAGAAACAAAACACAACCCCGCCTTAGCACAAGTCCTCACTTGGGTGGAATGTGGATGGCCATTGACCAAGTATCAGACGACTTCGCACCATTCAAAAGTCGACAAACAGAGTTGTTTTCTCAAAAGGGCTGCATCATCTGGGGCGATAGAGTCGTTATCCCAGAACGACTCCAACAAGCAGTACTGAGAACCTTGCACGATGGCCACCCTGGCATCGTGAGCATGAAAGCCTTCGCACAAAGCTACGCGTGGTGGCCAGGCATCAACAAGCAAATCGAGACATGGGTCAAAGCTTGTCATAGATGCCAGGAAGTAAGCAATGCCCCACCAAAGGCAATCCCAACCGAATGGGAAACACCGCGGAGACCCTGGTCCCGTATCCATTTGGATTTTGCTGGGCCGACCAAAGGCCACACCTTCTTGTTAACTATGGACGCCTACTCGAACTGACTCGAAATCCACCGAATGAGGAACACAACAACCGAAGCGGTCATTAAGAAACTAGAAAGACTGTTTGCAACCCACAGATTACCAGACGTTCTGGTATCCGACAATGGGCCCCAATTTACCGCGCTATCCTTTGAACAGTACCTGGCGGACTGTGGTATTCGACATGCGCTGACTTCGCCTGCGCATCCTGCGTCCAAAGGAAGGGCCGAGCGCATGGTACAATTCATCAAGAAAATGCTACAGAAAGTGGACTATGACAACATCGAAGAAAAGATAAACTGAATCCTCTTTTTACAGCATATCACTCCACACAGCGTCACCAACAAAACTCCCGCCGAGCTGCTAATGGGACGAAAGCTCCGCTCCCACCTCGACCGGTTACACCCAGCGTACGAACCGGAGAAACCACTCGGATCCAGCGGCCGATGCCGTACCTTCCAGGTAGGCGACTTGATGTTCGCTAAAAATTTATCGGGCGATCCGTTGTGGGTAGAAGCGACTGTGGTCCGTGTAACCGGCCCGAGATCATACCTTGTACAATGCCATGATGATAGACTATGGAAGCGCCATATCGATCAACTATGATCAAGGCTGCAGTCAGGGATCTCCAAGTCCCCTAATAACCAAACTGGGGGGGGGAGATACAGAGGAAGATGAACTTCAATTAGCAGAAAACCTTTTTGAAGGGAACGATAGCGGAACGGAAACACGAGAACAGGAATCAGGGATGGGAGTGAGTTCACCTCAGGGTGATACCAAAGATGTTGGTGACAACGAAAACACGAACTCAGAATCAGAGACACCCCTTTCGCCAAACAACACCCTACCTCAACAAGAGTGCAGCCAAATACCAAGTGCACAACAAAAATCAAAAAGACTAACAAAACAATCGTCCTACCTCAAGGACTACGTGACCACACCCCATAAACGGAACCCAGGGGGAAGGGGTGTTGTGAATGAATAAATGTGTAATAAAGTTATCTAGAGCTTGAAGTCAAGTGCAGGGTTCTGGCCCTGTACTTCTGATTGGCTGTTAAATGGCGAGATCAGATTGGTCCATTCAGAAGAGTCTGATTGGCCGTTAACGAGCCGTTCTCATTGGTCAACAGAGCTAGCGCTCCCAAGTTTTCATTGGTTGAATAGTTAATAAGTTGCCTATATAAGGAAGGCTATAGCAGCCATCCAGTTTGAGCTGTCACACCATGTAAATAAAGAGTTGAAGTTCACTGTTTCACCGGCTCGTCTCCATTCTTCGCACCCATGCTCCACACTTAACAGCTTTGAAGTGAGATGATGAAGGACCAAGATTCTAATCATTGTGGGAAAGAAGCTTGATACATTACAATTTGCTGTCTGTTAATGAAAGACAAGAGCTATAGAGAAACAAATAAGAATTGGCAATGTGTAAAGAAGATTACTATATTACCTTAATTTGAAAAAAAAAATCTATTTCCTCATAAGAACAGTAATGGGAAAGAGGCAGATTGCCATAACAACAATGAGATTTTTTTTTCTTATGCTAGTTGCCCTGCATTATAAATATTTTACTGAAATCACTTGACTGGCATTTAGTTTCTTTAAGCCAGCACTATGTAGCTTCACATATAGCTCAATAACATATAGCTTTGGGAAAACCCATGCTATTATGTTATTATAGTAGCAACTACAGAAATGGTATGTCTCTGAGGCTTCATTTTTGACAAATGTTTATGGTTTCTCTATCCACCACATTTTCCCACTGATGGTCCAGTCTCTAGGGTTGATCTAAATTTAGCAGTCCCTGAAAGCCAATATTTCACTTCCCTCCCCTCCTTTTCCTAAGAAGTTTTTTCTTTTTAAAAAAGTGGAATCCAAAGGTTTGGGAGGATTACTTTTTTTTTAATAAAAGTTTTATTTAAGTTTTCACAAAAGATACAAATACAAATAAAATATCTTTTTTTGAGAACAGCATGGCCCCGGGTTATCACTTCTCCATACAGACATAAACTCAATACATATTTATCTTATACATTCTAATCCATATCTTATAACTATTTTCACATTTTTTTCAATAGCTTTTCCCTTTCTTTACTTCCTATAGCCTTATTTTAAATTATCTCATGTCTTTCTTAATTCAATGACATCTCTTTTTCTAATTTTTAAAATCTTTCTAATCAATGTTTTTATACTTTCGTCTGTCCTGTTTACAATTTCATATTATCTTTTCACATAAAACAAATTTTCCCCTGTAATTACTAGACTGGAGTGTAACACCTTTGTATCTTTTTTCAAATCTTATTTAAAAATTTAAGTTACATCTTTACAGTTATAACATTCATTTTCTAACCTCTATTTTATAACACATACCTATTCTTGATCGAATTCTGCTTGGTACATTCCCTTAAAATACACACTAAATTCTTAAAAGAGAAAAGTATATATGTATATATATCTGTGTATATATGTATAACAATAGTTAATGGAATAATTATTCTATTCAAGTACAGCTCTGCCATTAATATTAATAACGATCTTTTACATTTCTATTTCTTTTAACAAACATTACCTAGTAATATCAGTTGTCTTTCACTTTAATCATCTATATTTCATACTTATTACTGTCTTTAAATAAAAAACAAACAATAGTTATTAACAGTAGTCAATAAAGTTATTATTCTTATTCAAGTTCATCTGGTCAACTGATAAAAATCTTTCATCTTTCTTTTCAGTTTTTTTTAAAACGTTCTTTTCAAATCATTGAGAGCCTTATTCTCTTTACAAAAAAATATTCCACTACACATCAAATTTCCGGTTTGCCAGGCTTCGGCGGCAGCGGGGATTTGCGATCCTGCGCAATCCCTATTGCGCTAGCCGTCTTGGTGCCTCCGATCCTGACGGGTCTGAAGGATAAGACTGCCCTGTAGAGGAAGCCGAAGATAGGGAAGATCCGGAGAGGGGTTTGGGGGTGTCGCAGACCCCCTCCTCACCCGGCATAACCTCCTTTTCTCAAGGCGGTGGAGCAGCAGCTAGTAATGGCCGCCATAAAGAAGCTGGCAGCTGGAAAAGATTGTGCTGGAGGAAGAAGGAGAAAGAAGAATCAGAAGAAGTGAAAGTGCTGGCTGAGCCGGGAAAATAACAACTCTTAAACACCCTGGAAACTGAACTGCTTGAATTGCCTGACATTGTATCCCTAAGAAGATTGGAAAGCGGTGGAGAAAGCTGTCAAGGGGAAGCTTTTTTTTTTCTTCACTTTCCCACCCCAAAGAAATAGCAGACGGAGTTCTGGAAAATCTGGGCACCGAAGGTAACTCAATTTGAAAGTTAAAGCCAAGGGATAAAGGATTCCTGGACATTGGATTTAACAACTTAAGAAATCGGAAAACCCATATTGGAGGTATGGATTTCTGAACATTTAAAGGAAAATCATTGTTGTACGTGGGAAGGGAGAGGAAAAAAAAATTGGAGCAGAATTTGAAAAAGGAGGAGATTGCCTAGAACTTTAAAGAAAGATATATTTTAATTGGAACCTTTGATTAAACAGTAACCCCAGAAAGAGAAATAGAAGAAAGAAAAAAGTGACTTTGGAACTTTTTGGAATTATTCCAGATTAAAAATACTTGGGTGGTTGTTTTGATGGCATTGCTTGTGGATGAACTAAAAATTGAATATAAAAAATAAGAACAAGATGGAAAAGATACTTTGGGCACTCTTTTTCAATTTCTAGAAATGGCGGTATGCACTTATGAAAAATTGACTACGCAGCAGGACGACTGGGACAAAGAAGAAGAAGAAGCCATCTTTGATAAACAGTGGGTTTTTTGGAGGGGGGAGAAAGAGGAAAAGAAAAAGGGGATTTTAAGGTTTTAAAAAACAATCAAAAAAGGGAAAAATGAGATGAAAGATAGATACAAGGTTAGAAAACAACAGAAGGGGGGTAAGCAGAAGAAGAAAAGGGAGGAGGACAGACAAAGAGGTAAAAAGGGCAAGGAGAAAAATAAACAAGAGAGAAAGGAGGGGATGAGAAGCCTTAATGGTGGGAAGCAAGATTTAAAGAAACAAAACTAATTTAGAGACAATGGGTAAATCTAAATGAAAAAGGGATTCTGGAAGGTACATAAGATTGTGTTCTTTATATATGTATTTAGAGTAAAATGTTTAAGATATAAAGGAGTATCAATATATATGATTAGCTTTTCAATGGTATTGATAGTGGTTTTATATGCTTTTATTTTGTTATTGTAGTGTTTTTGCTTTTTTCATAAAATTTATTGTGTAATTTTAGAATGTACTAAACAGAATCCCAATATAAAGTAAGTGTTATATTAAGTATTATTAAGTTAGGGGAAAGAGTCAAAGGTGTCACTCCAATCAGTGTACAGGAGAAGTATATTTAAAGAGAAAAGATGAATGGATAGCTGGAAATAGAACAGACAAAGAATGATTAATATTATGAATTGAATTGAGATAAGATAAATAAAATAAAACTAAGAAAGATAAAAGAGAGAAGAAGCTATATGGAATATTGAAAATGGTAGTAAGATATGGAATGATATATAAAGTAAATATGATTTTTGAATTTGTGTCTGTGCGAAGAGTTTTAACCCGGGATCAAGCAGCTTTCAGAAAAGATGTTTTATGTTTTATGTTTTGTATGTTTGTGTATTGTTTTTAAAAGTCAATAAAATTTTAATTAGCAAGAAATATAATTTGGATAATAGAATGAAAAGGAGAAGTTGGGATAAGATATGAAGTTGAACAGATAACGTAAATATATATATTACAATTTGGAACTATTTTGTAAGTTCTATTGGTTTTTTTAGAAAAAATCTTTTATGTTATTATGCCTTGATTGTTTGTGTATTGTTTTGTAAAATTAATAAAATTTGTCTTAAAAAATATATATATTCCACTACACATCAAATTTTTCTATCACTTTAATCATCTAACATATTTTCTAACTATTTCTAATATAACAATGCTATCCCATGAACCCTTGCAGAATCCTCTCCTTAAGTTAAATTTTAACCATTGTCTCTGTGTCTTTTAAATAGGTTTATACCTTTAATTCTTGTACGTTTTTCCTGTATCTTTCTATCTTGTTTTTGTCCTTTGTAGCTTTTTTTAACTCCCTTTCCCCCCTTTCCCTTTTTACCCCGCTTAAAATTGCTTGGTCATTAAAGATGGCTTCTTCGTTGTTGGCTTCTTGTTCCGCCAGCGTTTCTTGTTGTTTTTCACAGTTCAAGATCTCCATTTCTAAAAATTGAAATACGAAGCCAAAAGATCCTCTTCTGTCTTGTGCTTCTTCTTTTTGTTCTTTAAATCTCATTTTTAACTCTTCAAGGAGTGATGCCATTTTAAAAAAATTTAAACAATCCCCAATTGATTTTATTTTATTTCATTAGGATCCTCCATCCAAAGTTCCAGGAATCAACAATAATCCCAAACTGTTTCTTGCTTCTTTTCTCACTTTCTCTTTCCAGGGGCTTTGTTATCTTATAACAAAGTTTCAGCTACAATGTATCTTTTGCAAGTCTTGTTAAAATTCCACTATCATTTTTTTTTAAGTTCCAGGTGGTCTCTTCCATTTTCCAGATTCCACCCTCTTTTTTCCTTTTTCTCTCTGCTGCTTTCTTTCTTTTTTTAAAGAAAGTTTTTAAATTATCCAAGAATCTTTATCCCTTTGACACTTTATTTTCAGCTAGAAATAGCCTATTAATGTCAAAGTATCAATTTCTTATTCGAATCTTTTCTTCTTAATGTTCCAAGTCAGTTGTCAATGTTAGAGGCAAAAAAGCCAATTCCATTTCCTTTCCCTTTCTCTTTCACAGCTTAAAATCTTTTTTAGGAATAGTATTAGTCTTTAAAATTCAGGTTCCAGGTACCTTAAATAGATGTTCTCCATTCAACCCAGTCAGTCAAACTTTCTCCTTTAAACTTCCTCCTGCACAATCTTGTCCGGGTTCTTCTTCAAGGTGGCCATTTCTGAGCACCACTGCAACCGCCTTTGGGAAAGGGAGTAATGGCCAGCCGAGGAGGAAAGATGCGGTTCTCCTCAACCCCGCTGACAGCTCCCCCTTCTTCACCACCTCTATGGGGTGGCTTCAGCCCTGAATCTGGGTGGCTTGGGGTGCTCCAGTGGTGAGCATGGATCAAAACTGTGGACGGTCACGATTTTGGTCCGTCGCCAAAGAAGCCCAAACTGGAAGTCTGGGAAGGATTATTTTTATGTTGTTGGTCCTGTAGTACCTAAAAGTTTAGAGGCATGTTTTTCAGACACTCAGAATCAGGATGGAGCTGGAAAATGAAAAATGCAAGTGTCCACATAATGACTTGGAATTCAGCACAATCCACTGTACACCGCTACCAGCAACTAATTCACTATTTCTTTCATTATAAGCCATAAAATAACCTACAACCAGTACCAAGGGCCTCTTTATTAATTTTCTTGAGTAGAGTTGCCCAAGCTCATTTGTCCACTTAATCACTCATATTTCATCAGCCCAGCCAGAGGGGGAAAATCTCTCTTATCAAAAAAAAATTACAATTTAATTGAAAAGTGACAAAAACAGATTTAATATAATTCCATTCAGAACAACTATAAACTCTTTTAGGCCTAAAACTAATCTTACAAGGCAAAATAATCTTTCTGCTTCTATACTCCACCTCTGAAAGGCAACAGGAGACTTGCAGATGTGTCACAGCTACAGTACACTGAAGCTGCTGGAATATTAATTAGTGTAAGTAAGCAAGACCAAAAATGATCAAGAGGAAGAGAGAGAAGAGTGGAAAGAATTGTGATTAGAGTATTGTCAAGCAAAATATTTATTATCTTCAGCCTTTGTTTGAGAAACTAATGTCCTTTTCTTCAAAATAAAAATTAGTGAAAAAAGCTGCAAAACATTAAAGGTTTACAGTAAATGTTTATGCTGTAATTAATAGAGTATGTGGACCTTTTAACTACTTGTTTTTTAACAAACCAGAAAGCTTTACCTGCATTTGGAATGTTTCCTACTATTCTTACAAAAGTAATGAAGCAGGATATATGAAAGAATGGAGAAGGAATGAAATTGACAGTTCTGAATTCCTAGGAATAAGCCTACAGTCCTTTCAATTAAAAAAAAAAAAAGGTAAATGAACACACACTAACCATATTGACATGATAATGCAAATTGTATCACATTAGGAAGACAACAGGAACAAGTAAAGGGACAATCTGGATGGCCACAACATGAGCTAACCCTTTGTTCTCATGTTATGGCCATCCAGATTTTTGTAGGCCAGGTCTACTAGCGTTCTATGGTTTCTGGAACTTACTATTTGGTGGGGTATAATTTAGACTTCCCAGTTCTCACTTCATAAATAGTAGATTTAGGAGATAAAGACAACCCCATCCTCCATTTTATGCAAATATAACACTGAATGAATGAATTAATTAATAAAGTCCCATTCACCATTTAATGGACATTTGGGATTAACAAACATCCCTCTCTTCTTCAAGACTAAATTAAGGCTTTACTGCAAAGTTATGGTTTAAGGAAGCCACATCTTTTGTTTAGCCATTCCCTCTGGCAAGAGCAGCCAGATGGAACATCTAATTCACAATAAGTCTTAATTCTTCAAGATCATACCTTTCTATAACTAAAAATTGTGTTAATTCTTGAATAAGTTTCTCCAACATAGCATATTTCTTTCACTCATTAAAATATTGTATTTTATACATTATATTTCTCAAATATTTCTCAAAATGCTGATATACTCAGCGAACTTTGCATTCAAAATTGTTTGGAAACCATCTGGTTAAATTTCTAATATGTTGGGGCTTTAAAACCTGATTAATATAAATAATATATCTTCTGATTTCATGTGATGATTCCTAAACTAACAGCAAGAGGAGGCACCTTTCTAAATACTATACATTCTAATGCTTTTTCATAAAAACTTTTTCACTTGTAACAGTCTTTATTCCAATTTTAGTTATGCTGCCATAGGCTAACTCAAGCTTTTCAAAGTTAAGCATTGTCATCAGCTAATATCTGCAAACCCAATAATTTTTAAAGGCATAGGAGCAAAAATCTGTTTTAAACGTTAGCAAACCTAATCACAACTTCCATCTGCTGACTTTTAGCCAAAGTTGCTATGCACTGAAATGAACTCACAGATTAACTTATATTATATATCTGCTCTCTTCATCTGAATTACACATAAATGCAACTCCATTGGAAGCCTGGTATGTAAGTTAAGTAGGAAGTGGTAGATGGGATAGAGTGAAATAATACCCTTCTATTAAGGACAATGCTGTTTATATATTATATGGTGAGTTCAGGTGGCTTACAAAATTAAAAATCCAATAACCCATAGACACTCCCCCCACAACTTCCAAGGCAGCAAAAAACGCAATCACACAAACCACTATTTATTTATTAAACACATTAATTTATTTGTATTAGCGGACATTTTTTTTATAGAATTATCCATCTTTTTGACCTCTTTCACCTTTGCAAGTCTTTCACTTATCTTTTTTTCAAAAGCTATTAATGGGATTTCAAGTATCTCAGCCAATTTATTGCCAGATTAGCCAAACCAAGGATCCCCAACCCCCTGGCCTCATTATCGGGCTGTGAGCTGTTCAGAACCGGGTTGTCCGAAGCTGCAGACGAGTGCATGTGCACACACACATGAGCATGAGCAGCAGACAAGTACATGTGCACACGCTCATTTTGCACAAGCACTTTCCCACTGCTTGAGTGGAACCCTCCCCTCTCCCCCCCCCCACCAGTCCACAAAGCTGAAAAGATTGAGGAAATTTGGGCTAAACGTTTTTGAAGTAAATCTAGTGGAATTCCTTTCTCTGCAGACTGTTCGAACAATCCCCTCCTGCCTCCATTCAGGATGCTTTTTGAGTTATTGCTATTAGAATAGAATAGAATAGAATAGAATAGAATAGAATAGAATAGAATAGAATAGAATAGAATAGAATATAGAATTATTTATTGGCTAAGTGTGATTGGACACACAAGGAATTTGTCTTGGTGTAAATACTCTCAGTATACATAAAAGAAAAGATACATTCGTCAAGAGTCAAGAATCATCAGGTACAACACTTAATGATAGTCATAGTGTACAATAAGCAATCAAATCATACTAGGAAACAGTCAATATAAATCATAAGGATGCAAGCAACAAAATTACAGTCACAAGTGGGAGGGGATGGGTGATAAGGAGTGATGACAAGATTAATAGTAATAGTAATGCAGACTTTGTAAATAATTGGACAGTGTTGTGGGAATTATTTGTTTAGCAGAGAGATGGCATTTGTCCTTGTGTCTAGTTGTTCTGGTGTGCAGTGCTCTATAGCGTTGTTTTGAGGGTAGGAGTTGAAACAATTTATGTCCGGGATGTGAGGTGTATGTAAATATTTTCACAGCCCACTTTTTGACTCCTGCAGTATTCAGCTCCTCTATGGAAGGCAGGTTGGTAATAATTGTTTTTTTCTGCAGTCCTAATTATCCTCTGAAGTCTGTTTCTGTCCTGTTGGATTGCAGAACCAAACCAGAGGTGCAGATAGAGGTGCAGATGAAAGACTCAATAATTCCTCTGTAGAACTGTATCAGCAGCTCCTTGGGCAGTTTGAGCTTTCTGAGCTGGCGCAGAAAGAACATTCTTTGTTGTGCTGTTTTGATCATATCTTTGATGTTAGGTGTCCATTTTAGGTCTTGTGATATGATAGAACCTAGAAATATGAAAATCTCTACTGTTGATACTATGTGTTGTCTAGTATTGTAAGAGGTGATAGTATGGGAGGATTTCTTCTAAAGTCTACCACCATTTCTACTGTTTTGAGTGTATTCAGTTCCAGATTGCTCCGGTCATACCACAAGGCAAGTTGTACAACCTCCTGTTTGTATGTGGATTCGTTATTGCTGATTATGATATAATCAAAAAGTAAAAGTAACTCAAACAAAGAAAAAAGGAAACAAAAATTCCACTGGTTACATTAAAATTTCCAGTTACACACAGGCACATTATACACCTATTATACCTATATTTTGTTTTTATAAAATCTACCAATTGTCTACAGTCTTTACTAATAAACAAAAAGCATTCCCATGGAAGATCCATTTCACTTGTCTAAAAGGAATTTGAGTATCCCTTCCCAAGATGTGCCCATCTGTTTACTTGTTCTGCTTGATGGAGGCTGTTATGTCCGCGTGGAAAAAGCCAGGAGTCGGTGACTGTGGATCAAGCTCTTTTATTTAGTCAGGAACCGAACTGGGGCTAAAGGAAAACTTTGCGGCTTTTTATTTCCAAGCCGCGGCGGCCGCGGCCAATGGCACCGCTTTGAATCTCCTGCGATTCGAATTGACCAATCGCGGGAGATTCTCAGCGAGCCAATCGGCGCAGCTCGCCTAGCCAATCAGATCGCCCCGCGCTTTGGCCAATCAAAGCACGGGGATCTGAGGAATTCAAATGAGGGGACAGAACACCCCTCCCCTCTTGGTTCAGTCCTTACGTCGCATAGTCCCGTAGGTAGGCGGGGCTGCGTCTCTGCCTACTGGACCTGCGCAGGTCAGTGGTAGGTTGGATCCCGGCCGGTTTGGTCGGGGTCTCTGTCTCTCCGGACTCCGTCGTGGGAACTGCCTGGTCTGTCTGGCCGGGCCGCTCTCCGCAGCTCCCTCCTGGGCTACCCGGATTGGTTGAGCTGCGGGTTTCGCCGCTCCCGCTCGGTCTTCCCAGATTGGTTGAACTGACCTGGCTGTCTCTTCCTGGCGAGGTTTCGTGTTGGCTGCTTTCAGGTGAGTATGGCTGGTTTATTTTTTCTGGGTTTTGGTTCGCGGGGTATCCCCTCCCCTCTTGGTTTGTGTTGAGGGGGTTGGTTTTGCTTGGTTGCGTGTCGGTGGTGTCTTGTGTGGTTGTCCTCGATCTTAACTGATCGATGTGGCGTTTCCACGCTCATCCGTCGGTTGTTTGTAGCCGGTACAAGTGTGGGCCTGTTAGTTGTGTTATGATTGCTGGTACCCATAATGGGTCTCCGGTTAGGTTCTTCGCGTAGACGGCGTTTGCGGCTTTTTATTTCCAAGCCACGGCAGCCGCGGCCAATGGCACCACTTTGAATCTCCCGTGATTCGAATTGACCAATCGCGGGAGATTCTCAGCGAGCCAATCGGCGCGGCTCGCCTGGCCAATCAGATCGCCCCGCGCTTTGGCCAATCAAAGCGCGGGGATCTCAAGAATTCAAATGAGGGGACAGAACAGAGGCAATCTTGGAAACAACCTGGGACCCAAAAGATTTACATCCAAATTATATTTTGAATTGAATCCAGAAGTTTATTGAATCCAATTTAGCACTTGCAGAATCATCTTTATATGCCCTTAACAGCTCTTATCTATTTATTTATTTTATTTATTTATTTTTGTCAATTGCTTACAAGATAATAGGTCTAAGTAAAAACATAGTTGTGAATACATGGATACATATAAGAAAAAAATAAAATAAAAAAAATCTGTCAAATGGTAACACATGCTGCACATGCTACACCAATTAGATCCACCTTCAAAGATAGCCCCATGTAAAATGTACTGGAGAAATCTAGCATCAAGGTATGAGAATATGAGTTACCATCCCTAAAGCCTCCTGTCAAGATTGGGCAGCAACTGATGCACCAGTAAAGACTGCTCTGGGCATGATCTTCTCCTGCCAATGTAGGAGTTGCCACATGTCCAGGAGAACTCCCATGTAATAGATCTGCTCCTTCAGTGTCCACGCCAACCCATTAAGAGACAAAACAGGAGGTGACCAAGATGAATAAGCTTTTGGAAGAACAGCACCCACATCTTTCAAGGGCTGCGTGTCAGCTTGTTTATCCCACCCAGAGGATACAAATTGCCTAAAGTTCCTAAACTTTTAACTGCTGTTAAAAGTCATAAATTTTGTAAGGAAAACCCTTGTCCCAATCTTTGTAAAATGTTCTCCTGTTATGTTAAAGAAATGAATCAAAGCAAGCTGAAAATAATGATAAGAAGCTTCCTGGCAATTAAGGGTTCTCAGTTTACTTCGACTTTTTCTTCCTGGATTAATTCCAAGGCAAGCAATAGCATTATCATTTTCTTGATAGAAGGTATGTATGTGAAAGTGTATGTGTAAGAGAGAGGGCGGGAGGGGAGGGAGAGAGAGAGAAGAGAGGGATGGAATATTACTAGAAGTCTCAAGAGCAAACTAAGTGTTACATCTGCAAAATTCTGTTTTTAAACATGGATGTATTGCCAGCATGAGGCAATTTGCTCTTACCAAAGGGGGGGGGGACAGGGAGTGTGGAGAGGGGGGGAGAGAGAGAGAGAAAGACCTTCCTTATGCCCAGGTAGATGCAATGTAGTCAGCTAGTTTGTGGATGAGAAATACCAGAACACTCCAGAATGGACTGGAAAATTGGGAAATAAAAAAAAAACCCAGCGGATGGCTATTGCAAAGTCATTTTTATTCTATTCCTGAAAAACAACTCAAATATGTCATGTGGTATACTACTGCAATGCAAGCCTAAGAACAGCTTTGACAGCTTGATGCTACTAAACTAAAACGAGTAAATAGATTCCTGCCACCTACTTATCCTCCTGGGTGAGATTATCTGCCTTCCTTCGAAAACCCTCTCTTTCTACTTACCACAAGATTTTCTTACTGTTTAAAAAAATCATGAGATTCTCTGCTCAAAGCACCCACATGGGAATATTCTGGCTTTCAAGGGCTTCCTGGGCCCACTCTCTTAACTGTCACTGAGGCAAATGGAGACCCAAGAAGATCGTTCTCATCATCATTCAGAAAAGAAGGAAGAGGATATTATAAACCAGGAAGTTTGTCTAGCCCAGTTAATCAGGACCAAGGTTACCATAGAGATGTACTCCTTAAGCAACAAACAATTTGCTCAGAGTTACCAGATTTGGGCTACTATTTGTCGGTAGTTAGGATTTTGCAGTTTAGATCTGATTGTGCTCAATGTGCCATTTGGGGGAAATATGAGAATTATTGAAACAATTGCTGAGTTGCCTCATTCCAGTGATTCCTGGATGGACTGTTTGTGTAGAAAAAATGTGTAGAAAAACTTCTTGATTTCCCCATGAGATGCTTGCCAGTCAATGTGCATTTCTCCCCTTTCCCTTTTGTCCCTCTCAAGAAATTTACTAGTAATTCATATCTGCACTTGAACACCTTTTATGAGCGAGATCTAAAGCCAGGTTCACAAAGGTAGCAAACTGGTATATTAATCTAGTGTACCACACAATCCCATAATAACACAGACATTTCATAGAACAGTTTCCCTCATATTTGCCAGATTTTCTATGAGTTTACTCAGTGTTCTTATTAATATTTTATATTGGCTTATACCTGCACTACTTACACATATTATTTCCCCTGGGGTTCAATGGACCATTTAGATGAAATTTATTTGCACACATTTGACTCACACTAAGTCAAAAGACACATATGTAAGTCACCTAAACATTTCCTGCTCAATATACAGCATTGCCAAAGATACTTTCACAGTATCTGAACATGAAAAGCAAACAAGCAAAGCAAAAGATCACACATATTTAAAATGGGGTTTCTGCTCCAGAAAGTCGATATTTCATTCTAGTCATATTTATTTTTAAAAAAATGAATGAGATTTCATTCCATATGCAGGAATATACAGAAGGAGAGGTTGTCTTGTCTGATTCCTCTTATGTGGGTGTGCATTTTCTGAAACTGTTACAAAATAGCTGTTTTATACTCTATATAAGTATAGCAGGGGTGTTATTGGTGGCCGGCAGGCCAGATGCATCATGCGCAGGCCACGCCCACCCCAGCTCTGTGAAGGGGGAAATCATCAGAAAATGTCATGTGGTAGCAACGTAACGCAGCAAATTTGACACCCCTGATATACAGTATATGATATATATTTCTTTTTGCAGGATACAGCCTTCACTAAGTAAGATCTCTTTACATCAGAATATGCACATTTTGGCACAGAGCATACAAATAATAACATTATGATGATGGATCACAGCTTGGACAGATGTAGGCACTTTGTTTCCAATTTATGGAGAGCAGAGGGTTACAATGGTAAAAGGGGCCTGAGCTTGGTTCAAGAAAGTAACAGAAAACATCTCAGATAAATTTCTCTTTAGTTTCCACAAAGGTAAAGAGAGGGAAGGATGAAACATGGTAAAGACAGGAGCTCTATAATTTATTTTTATATATTTTATTTTATTTGTTTGTCAATTGCTTACAAGATAATAGGTATAAGTAAAAACATAGTTATGAATACCTGGATACATATAAGAAAAATTAAAAAAAAATAAAAGAAACAATAGGACAGGTAAGTAGGAAACAATAGGTAGGCACATTGGTGCACTTATGCATGCCCCCTCTTAGGAAAAGGGTGAGGTCAATAGTAGAAAGTCTAAGGTTGAAGTTTTGGGGGTTTGGGGAAGAAATCACAGAGTCAGGTAGAGTATTCCAGACATTGACCACTCTGTTGCTGAAGTCGTATTTCCTGCAATCTTGTTGTGTATTTACTTATTTTACAGTTTGCATAGCCACTGACTTCAAAACAGTGACTCTGGGCACTGAACAATCATAAAAATCATAAAAACCATTAAAATGATACAAAAAAGGAAAATAGATGCAATTATTAGCCAAGAAATACTATCATTGAACGATGTCAATATAACCATAACCATAACCGAACCAAGAAAGGGGGTTCTTCACACAAGGGACACAAGGTCTGGGCGCTTGGGACACAAGGTCTGGGCACACAGCCAGATTTTCAAGGCCTTCTGAAAGTCCAGCCAGCCAGGTCTGTGTATCCTAATCTCTGGAAGGAGAATATTCCAGAGGGCTGAGGCTACAGAAGAGAAGGCACATCACTTGATACCTATGAGCTGACAATCCTTGGCTGCTGAGATCTGAGGCATGCTCATCCTGCTGGACCAGATTGGATGGTAAAAATAAAACAATAAAGTTGGAAGGGCACTTATACCAGTGGACAGGGACCGTTGGTGGTCTGTGAGAAAATTTTGATGGTCCGCAAAGAAATGTCACCCCCAAAACACCCCCCAAAGCAATTAATACAGGTTATGTGGGAATACAAAGCTGCACTGCCCACATGGCCCAGGGGAACACAAGACTTGTGTTGCTTGCATTGCAAAAAACACAAGGTAGTAAGGACAGGGGGGAAAGGGCAGGGAGAACTTGCCCCACGCACCTCGCCTGGCCACCGGGCTGTTTCTTCCTGCTTCTTTCTTCTGCTTTTGGCTGGACACAAGGAAAGAGCAAAAGTCTTTCTCTCCCCCAAACTGCCAGAAATGAGTCTTTGGGACCCTGCAAGGCATCCTACTCCCAGAGGCTAAGCCATTCTGGTGGAATTTGGGGGAGAGAAAGAAAGACTTCTGCTGCTTCTGCTGCTTTATTGCATGAAGCCAAAAGCCTCTGTCTCTTTCTTGCTCCCCCTGAGAATGGAGCTGGAGATGGTATCCTGCAATCCCAAATAAAGAATGATCGATCGGTAGGAAAAGGGGTGGGGGATTTTCCTGCAGACTTTTTGGGGGATTTTCCCAGGATCTCTACTGCTTCTGTTTTTTCTGCAGAGACCCTGGGAAAATCCCTCAAAAAGTCTGCAGGAAAATCCCCCACCCCGTTTTCCTATCAATCAATCATTCTTTATTTGGGATCACAGGATACCATCTCTCTCTCTCTCTCCCTCACCCTCCCCCCCCCCCGAGAATGGAGCTGAAAAACAGGTTAGGAATGTGGCTGCCTTGGAGTGGGTGGGGGTGTGTGAGGGGTGTGTGTGTCTGAGAGAGAGAGAGAGAGAGAGAGAACATCACCGCCAGCCCTCCGAAGTTAGATCAGATCTCTCTCCTTCCCTCCCTCCCTCCCCCCCCTCTCTCCCACCAACGTCAGCAAGCCACCATCAGTCAAAATTCATATTAGTGGTCCCTGGGATTTAAAATTATGAGTTTGGTGTCCCCTAAGGTCCAAAAGGTTGGCGACCCCTGCCTTATACCATTCCAGCAAGAAACAACTTGGAAAAGATTCTCCCTCAGGTAAGTAAGTCCAAAGCCATGAAGAGCTTTAAAGTTGATGATGCAGCCTCCAGAGCAGTGGTGTTACATATATTGACAATAAAAGTAGCACTGACCTGCATGAGTTCCATTTCCTAGTCTGGTCTATCATGAAGGACTGATACAACCTGCCCCATTCAGGACTTTAAAAACTGGTTCTTTCTCCTTGATCTGAGTCTGGAGATGAATAAGCAGCCAATGCAACTAGTTGCATGACCTGGCAGGTAATATTCTTCTCTCCTTTCAAGTGATTACACAGCCAGATATAAATTAATTGTTTTAAAGCAGACCAAAATGAGGAAAAATGAAAACTTCCAATGCCCAAAGAAGCGGGGCAGGTTCTTCAAAAATATCCTCCATAACTTTCATTTTTGTTTGGTTCCAGTTTTGGTACCACTTCTTCCAAATTCTTAATCTTCTAGATATGCTATGATGAGTTGCATAAGCAATACAATCCAGTTCTGCGATGAGGTCTTGAAAGATAAGGAGTGAAAAAATGTCATACCAAGAAAACTATGTAGCAACGAAGAGATGCATAAACTTCACTGTCATTTAGCAATCATCTGAATTTTAGCTCAGAACTGATAGACTCACCAATCTCCCAACAGCTCCTGTAATTAATGTGTGTTGTTTTAAAAAAATTTAGGTTATCTGTATTGTTATCAGCATCAAGCTTGCAACAAGACAGCTGAAAAATAAGCAAACAAATTATTTTATCATTCACTGATAGCTTCTTGTGTGAACTAGGCAAGCATAATGCAAAACTAGCAGACCCTGTGTAGAGAGGAAGGAAGATGACCTTGACAGATATATGCAGGCTCCTGTTGCCAAGGTGACAAGGGGTAAAACATTTTGTAAGCCCACAACATCCAGACATCTCCCTAACTCACTGAATCATAAGGAGGAGGAAGTACAATACAATCAGACTTGCAAGATTTTATTATTATGGCCAGTGTCAATAGCCTTCCTATGGAATTGATTTCCTAATCTGGTTTCCTAGTGAGGCTGATACCTTGAAATCGAGTGGGACTAATGCTAAGAGTACAACCAGTCCTGTTATGTTTGGAAGCTTCCCCTGCTCACGTTGATGAGTCAAATGTTAAATATCAGCTCTAAATTTCTGCCTTCATAATAGTACTGTCTGTGCCTTTATTTTAATCCAAGGTTACTCAAGAAAATTTTATTGCAAGGCTTCATAGTATACACCTAAGCGTGTGGAGGTTATTGTTGTTGTTTTGCCCTTACTCTCTAAATATGATAGTATTTCATGCCTATTTCAACTAAATAAAAGATGAGGAGGAAGTCAATTAATTCTCGTAAAAAGATGAGATTCATTTTAATTTGCCTTGTATTCCTTGCCAATACAATTATGTACCTCAAATTGAAACCAGCACAAATTGTGGGAAATGTAGCTTGGCAATGAATAGCTTCTCTCCTCATATGGCAGACAATAAAATAGGAAGAATAGAGAGGAAAGCAAAGCGTAAATATGTTCCCTCCAGTTCAGAGATCAGTAACTTCCTTGTGCACCCACTCAGTTCTTGGTTGTTAGAAATAGCTACCACAATTTGAGACCAAATGCCAAAACTAGTGCTGTCATTGTCTGTCAATTTCTGGCAAAGAGGCTTAACATACCTATTAAAAATTTTTTAAAAAAAATGTAGAGCAGGGATGTCAATCTCAAGGCCCAGGGGCCAGATCCCACCCACGGGGTGCTTAGATGTGGCCTGTGGACCACCCTAGAAATGGCAAAGGACTGGCCCGCATTGCCTCTGCCAGTGAAAACGGAGCTTGGGAGGCCCACTGGTGGCCGCCACAAGCTCCATTCTCACTGGCGGAGGGTTGCAGTAAGCTGTTGCAGCTGAAAACATAGTTCAGGAGCCTGTTTTCGCTGGCAAAGTGCTCAGGCCACTACAGACACCCCTAACATGAGTGACATTGAGCTGGCCACACCCACCCCGGCCACGCACTTCTGCCCCCAGGGCCAAACACAACCCTGATGTGGCACTCCATGAAATCGCATGACGCCCCTGCTGTAGAGCATATGAATGGAAAAGACCCCCAAATTCAGTCTACCGTAGTCCCATTTCTGCTATAATTTCATTGCATCCTTGTTTTGTCCATGTAGCCCTTGGCAGCTAACAAAGGAAATGAAAATGAAACATGCAAATGAAACCAGCACCCTTGTCTCCTCTAATTCAAAGCTTCATCTAATCACATTTTATAAACAATGAATTACCTTGGAAGTTGAAGACTTCTTAGCCTCTAAATAATTTTGGATTTGCTAAGCATAGAGCAGTGATGGCTAACCTTTCAGCACTAAGTGCCCAAAGCACATGCGCGCATCCCCAAAATGCAATGCGCACATGCGACCCACACATGCACCCCAACCCCATGCATGCATGTGTGACCCCCTGCGACCCCTGTGCACGTGATCGCTATGTATGCACCCTGTCCCACACACATGTGTGCACGATCCCTGCATGTGCACCCCACCCCGAGTATGCGTGCATGACCTCCGTGTGTGCACCCCTCTCCTGTGCATGCAAACATGACCCTGCATGTGTGCCACCTCCTGAACATGCGCAGCAGAGACCTGAAGACCAGCTGGCCAGTGGGAGGCATGTGCGCAGTGGAACTGAGCTGGGGCAATGGCTCGCATGCCCAGAGAGAGAGCTTTGCGTGCCACCTCTGGGGATAGAGCATTGTCCTTTTGGGGGGCAATGGCCTTTTTTGGTCTTTCCAAGCAGACCACAATTTCCATTACAAAGCAAGGTGGCTATTAAGTGAGTCCTGCCCAATTTTACAATCTTTTTGCTGCTGTTATTAAGCGAATCACTGCAGTTATTTAAGTGAATCACAGAATGGTTAAGCAAATCCATCTTCTCCCATCGGCTTTGCTTGTCAGTAGCTGGGCGGGAAGGTTGCAAATAGCAATCAGGTCACTCCAGGATACTATAATCATCATAAATACATGCCAGTTGCCAAGCCCCCGAATGAGGGTCACATAACTGTGGGGTTTCTGTAACAGTCATAAATGAGAGGATACATAGTAAGTCACTTTTTTCAATGCCATTGTATGGTTGCTACTAGAATGGTTGTAAATCAAGGACCCCAGGAGGGAGATAGTTCAAATCATTCCTAGAAGACCTTATGATAGGCAATTGCCAGGCAGTCCTGAAAACTCCTATTCTACTTAGATGGAGATCACACCCGGGATTTCTTCTTTTTACCCAACTCCACAAAAACAGAAAAACAAGTGTTTTGGATTTTCCTGCCCAAAGTCCAGAAAAGCAGAACTTAAAAAACTTAAGTTGCTAGTGCCCATTTTGAAACACAAGGGCTATGTAATCATGCAATCCTGCACATCAGGAAAGCTCTAAGGAGAAACTCCCCTGCAAAATCAATGAAGCTAAATCAATAAAAATGTATTTACTGGGGAAAAAGAACAATAAGAGAAGACAACAACTACATCAGAGATGGTATTCAGCAGGTTCTGACTAGTTCTGGAGAACTGGTAGCGGAAACTTTGAGTAGTTTGGAGAACCGGCAAATACCACCTCTGACTAGATATTTTACAGTATCCTTCCCCTGCCATACCCACCAAGCCACTCCCACAGAACCGGTAGTAAAAAAAATTGAATCCCATCACTGAACTATGTGTATATAAAATTACTACAGTCAGCCTAGCAATCTAGTTACTTGTTATCTTCTTAAAAGGACTTGGCTTTTTAGCATATGTTCACTTCAGAAAGAATGATTGGCAAGAGATCATTTGGACCTCCTTTTTATGTCTATAGATTTGGCTTCATTGATTTTGTAAGGTTATACCTTCCCCAAGTATAAAAGTGCATGGCTACATACCATAGCTATATCTTAGGTAACATTCAGTGTAAGGAATGAATTCTTTCACATTTTTGGTGCCATTAACCAAGGGAACATTTTAGATCATCTCCATAAACTGTAAGTTGGTAAATCATTCCATTCCTTCTCTTTTTGATGTTCTATTCCTGCTTTAATTTTCACTTCTTAAGGGACTTATAGGAAATCCACATATGGAAGTATTGGTCTCCAGGAGTTTCCATCTTTTCCTTCCTAAACCCCATCCCTGATCCAAAGGACTTTCATCTTCTCTAAATAAAACTACATGGTTTTCTCTTGATGCTGTTAGGGAATTTAGTATTCAGGGAAATAATCTGGGGATCTAAAATATTATTAGTATGGCTAATGAAACCCAGCTTTCTTTCTTTCTTTCTTTCTTTCTTTCTTTCTTTCTTTCTTTCTTTCTTTCTTTCTTTCTTTCTTTCTTTCTTTTTTTCTTTTTTGTCATCTCAGTTTCCAGAAGTACTAATTAATTCCTGGTTTCAACAATATGTTGGATAAGGGACAACTTTCTCAAACTCAATTTTACAAGAGAAACATCCAATGTTCTAGATAGTTAAATATGATATTCAAGTTTCCTTAAAATACCCTTTTTTTTACCATCTCCAGCCAAGGTTCGAGCTTCATTACCTGTGGAATTAATTCATATGTGAGAGAAGTCCAAGTATATTGCAGTCTTAAGTCATATGAGAAATCGAATTTGCTTCTCAAAGCATATGTTGGCAATACAGCCTATAATTGTGAATGGCCACTTCTACCACTTTTTGTTACTTCAAAGAAGATGGAAGAAGTTGTCTAGCCTTCATTATATAATTATTGGACTCCAAATTATATTATTGGTAGTCATATGCCTCGGGGCCTTCCCCCATCCATAGCTGTAGCTCTAACTGAGTTTAGTGAAGAAGTGAATTATGGAGTTGTCAGGAAGAAAGCTGACATCCCAATTTTTCAGATTTTCAAACAAGCAGTCAGGCAAGCAACTCTATAGTTGGCACAACATATAAGGGAATCTTGCTATGTGTCAGATTCATTGATTCAACTTCTATGCTTGTCTAAAATATATCATTCTCTCTCTTCTATATTCAACTATATGTTATGTGCTGCAGAGACTGAATAAAAGTACCATTGCTTTTTTTTCTGCTGAAGCAGCATGATCCTTCAAAGCCAGATCTATCTTCTGCATCACATTGGTTTCCACTAGAGTTGAGATACAACCAATAAAATATAAATGGAGGGGGAGGGTTGATAAATAGCTAGAGATTATTTTTGAGAGGAAAAAGCATGAAATAATCCAACTGCAGTGTAACATAATATATTGCAACAAATTAAAATTTGGTCCAATAATATCATTCCAAACTACAAATGCTATGGTTAATCAATGAAAAACATGCTCATAACAGTTGGGAACATGTTCAGGCTTAAATTATATGAATGTGGGGAATCAGTGAACCTCCCAGTGATGCTAAACTAAACTAATTTTCTCAGTATCCCTCATCATTAGTTCTGCCTTTGTGTCACTGTTAAAAACTTGCCCCATTTGAATTTGATAATTTCTTTTTTCATTCATATTTATTGAGGATTTTACATAAAGCATCTGAAAGGTTCATCCTGCCCAACATCCTAATCTTCTCAAAAATAAAGCAGATGCTTCTTGGAAGACTATCAAGTAACATGGAGACCTTGTAAAGATATGGTTTCTCTGTGAAGGTTTCACAGTAAATATTGTGAGTGAAGGCAAATATCCATGTCCCAGGATACTGTTGTAAGATCCAATCTGGGTTGGTCTCTGGGATCAGAGGTTTTGTCTTCAGAGCTTTCGAGCTAGACCCAGATTGGATCCAGTAAATATTACCCTTAACATATCTAATCCCCATGAAAGAAGGTCACTGTCATCACCACAGCCAAATGCTAATACAAGATGAATGACTGTATTAGTAGGCCCAAGGAGTTACAAATACTTGTTCAGCACATTTGTAAGCAATCTATGTTATGTTTGGAGCATGGGCGAGAAAGAATGGAGACAAGCCTCTGAACGGTGAACTTCAGCTCTTTATTTACATAGTGACTTCTAGCTTCTATAGCAGTTTTAACCCGCCTTATATAGGCAAACCCCGTAACTATTAACCAATAAGCAACGAGGAGCGCTAGCTCTCATAACCAATAGGAACTCTCTGTTAAGGGCCAATCGGATTCCCCGGAGCGGGCCAATCTGATCCGGCCGTTTAACAACCAATCAGAAGTGCAGGGCCAGAACCCTGCACTTTACTCCAAGCTCACGCTTTATTAAAACTTTATACATTCACAACACCCCTTCCCCCTGGCTTCTGTTTGCAGGGCGCAGTTACATAGTCTTTTAGGTAGGACGGTTGTTTTATTAGTCTCTTTGATTTTCGCTGTGCCATTTGGCTGCAATCACGCTGAGGTAGATCGTTGTTTGGCAGTGGGGCTGTTTCTGGTTCAGAGTTCATTTCCCCGTCGTTGCCCATGTTCTCTGTAATTCCCTGAGGTGCAACTGTTTCCCTCTCTGGTTCCACTTCCTGAGTCTCTATTATACCGTCGTTCCCTTCGAACGGGTTTTCTTCTTCTTGGAATTCATCTTCTTCCGTACCTCCTCCCCCCCTCAGTCTGGTCATAGGGGAGTTCAGGACTGCCCGCGGGAAACCGCGATCGTAATTGATCGATATGGCGTTTCCATAGTCTATCGCCAAGGCATTGTACAAGGTAGGATCTTGGGCCGGTTATACGAACTACTGTCGCCTCCACCCACAATGGGTCGCCCGATAGGTTTTTAGCGTATACCAAAACTCCTACCTGGAAGGCACAACAGCGGCCACTGGATCCTAGTGGTTTTTCCGTTTTGTAAGCTGGGTGTAACCGGTCGAGGTGGGAGCGGAGTTTTCGTCCCATTAGCAATTCGGCGGGAGTTTTGTTGGTGACACTATGCGGTGTGATGTGTTGTAAAAAAAGGATTCGATTGATCTTGTCGTCAATGTTGTCGTAGTCTATCTTCTGTAAGGTTTTCTTCACAAATTGTACCATGCGTTCTGCTTTGCCATTGGTCACAGGGTGCGCAGGCAAGGTGAGTGCATGTCAAATGCCACAGTCAGCAAGGTACTGTTCGAATGACAGTGCTGTAAATTGGGGCCCATTATCGGATACCAGGATCTCTGGTAGTCCTTGGGTTGCAAATAGTCTTTCTAAGGTTTTGATAACTGCCTCAGAGGTTGCAGTCATCATGCGATGAATCTCGAGCCAATTTGAATAGGTGTCGACGGTTAGTAGAAAGGTGTGTCCTTTGGTCGGCCCCGCGAAGTGGATTAGGGACCAGGGTCCGCGTGGTGTCTCCCATTCAGTAGGAATGGCTTTAGGTGGGGCGTTGCTCACTTCCTGGCATTTTGGACAAGCTTTAACCCAATGTTCGATTTGCTTGTCAATGCCCGGCCACTATGCGTAGCTTCGCACAAGGGCTTTCATTCACACGATGCCGGGGTGGCCATCGTGCAAGGTTCTCAGAAGCGCTTTCTGGAGTCGTTCTGGGATAACGACTCTATCGCCCCAGATGACACAGCCTTTTTGGGAGAACAACTCGGTTTGTCGAGTCTTGAATGGTGTGAAGTCATCTGATAATTGGTCCAATGGCCATCCGCGTTCTACCCAGCTTAGGACTCGCGCTAAGGTGGGGTCATATTTGGTTTCTCTCGCGATATCTCGGGCGGTTAATGGCGGCGAGTTGAGTGCCTCAATTTGCAATGTGGTTACCGTTGGTGCAGGATCGTCGAGAGTCTCTGGAAGCGGTGCTCGGCTCAATGCGTCGGCGTGGGGAATGCTTTCCCCGGGTGGTATTGTAGCCAATAGTTATAAGCAGCTAAGAATTCTGACCATCGAGTCATCCTAGGGGATAATATGTAGGGAGTCGGCTTATCTCCGGCTATTATCCCCAATAATGGTTTGTGGTCAGTCATGATAGTAAAAGCCCGGCCATATATGTACTCGTGGAATCTTTTAACGGTTGACACAATTGCGAGGGCTTCTTTATCGATTTGTCCATAATTTCGCTCAGTTTTTGGAAGTGTCTTTGAAAAATATGCAACAGGGGCTTCATTCCCATTAGGCAGTACATGGCTCAAAATGGCGCCCACTCCGAAAGGCGAAGCATCACATGTTATATTTAATGGCAAAGTCTCGTTATACTGCATGAGTACAGAGTCAGAAGTGAGCAGTTTTTTCACGTTGCGGAATGCCTGTTCTTCTTGGTGACCCCATAACCAATTTGCTTTCTTATCTAACAACCGGTGTAACGGTTCAGCGACCGTTGCTTTATGCGGTAAAAATACATTATAAAACTTGATGAGGCCTAGGAACACCTGGAGATCGGCCTTGTTTCGTGGCCTGGGAGCATTTTTTATCGCCCTTAGTTTACTTTCAGTAGGGTGAATACCCTGGCTATCAATTAGGTACCCTAAAAACTCAACACTGACAGTACACAATTTACATTTGTTTTGTTTTTTTACTTTAAGACTGGCCTCTTGGAATTTTTTTAGGACTAATTTTAACCGGTCCTGTAAGATTTTTTTTGTAGGGGCCGCAATTAATACATCGTCAAAATAGGGGACCACGCCCTTAATCCCTTGTAATAACCTCTCCATAAGGCTCTGAAAAATCCCCGGGGCTACACTAACTCCGAACTGAAGCCGGGTACATTTAAAGGCACCTCGGTGCATCACAATCATTTGTGCCAGTGCCGTCTTTTCATCAACAGGTAGTTGTTGATATGCCTGAGTAAGTCTAATTTAGCGAAGACTTTCCCGCCCCCCAGGGAGCGGAGGAGATGCTGCACCACCGGCACCGGATATGCATTCTGCTGTAGGGCGTGGTTCAAAGTGGCTCGGTAGTCCCCACAAATTCGGATCGACCCATCTGGCTTAATGAGTGTTACGATTGGGGTTTCCCAGGGGGAGTGATCGATGGGCTCTAACACCCCCTGAGCTGTCAGCTTGTCGAGTTGTTCGTCGATTTTTGACTTTAAGGCAAATGGAACTTAAGTCGGATGGGAGCTATCTTTGGGTCTAGATTGAATGAAATCGGGGTCCCCTTGTACTCGTCTAAGCTGTCCATGAAGACGTCCCTGAACTCATGGATAAGGTCTCCCTCCCAGTCACTTCTGCTGACTCAGCTTATACCGGCCACTTCAATGCCGAGTGGTGCGAACCATTGGAGCCCTAGTAGGCTAGGCCTATCTCTATCGATGACAGTTAGTGGTAAGTACGCTGTGTGCTTCTTTTTGTCCCTTCCATTTAATTGTCATTGGGCTATGATCTGCCCAAGTACTTGTTTCAATGTTTGTTTCTTGAATATTGGATATTAATTCTGTTGATATCCAAATCATATCTAATCTGGACCATGATAAATGTCTATTTGAATAAAAAGTATATTGCTGAGCTTTAACATTTCTTTCTCTCCAAATATCTTTTAAAGTTAGTTCGTCTGTCATTTTAAAAAAAGATTTAGGGAGAGCCTTTCTATTTTGCTTGGTTGTTGTTGCTATATAGTCCAATTTATTGTCCACAATTCCATTAAAGTCTCCCCTCATAATTATATTAACATAGTCCAGTCCAGTTATTTTCATGTGTAGCTTTTTATAAAACTCTTCTTGTCTTTCATTCGGAGCATAAATTGCAATCAAGAGTATTTTTATATTATTGTCCATTATTTCCACCATTAATACTCTTCCATCTTCATCATTGTAGATCAGTTTTGCTGGGATAGCCTCTTTAATGTATAGAACCACTCCTCTTTTCTTACATTGAGTCAAAGAAGTAAATATTTTCCCCAATTTTGGCTGTACTAACAATTGTTCATGTTGTTTTTAATATGAACTTCTTGTAGACAAATTATATCAAATTTTAATTTCTCTAATTTATGAAAAGTTTTCCTTCTTTTAACAGCTGAATTAAGTCCATTTATGTTCATTGTAATCAGTTTTCTTTCTTCCATGATTATGCTTTATATTTAGGTCTAACAGCTCTCGTGGATCTCACTTCACGCTGTTCTTTACTGTCCACCTGTCCACCTACAGCTCCTTTCTCTTTTTCAGTCTCCAGTTGTTCCTCTTGAAACTCAATTAATGAGACCTCTTTCTCTGCCTCCTCTCTTCTTCTTCCAAAAAATTCTGCATGGAAAAGTTCTACTTTCTCAATTGAATCAATTCTATGCCTCTGCTCTTGCCACGTAAACATTAATCCTTCTGGAATCAGCCATCTATAATTCACTTCGTTTTCCAGTAGCATTTTCGTCAGAAATCGATATTCTCTTCTCATCTCTCTCACTCTTCTGGGTATTTGTTTTAAAACCACAATCTCTTTACCTTTGTATTTCAATGTTTTCTCTCTTACCACTTGTAATATTTGTGTTTTGATGGATTTTTTGGTAAATCTAATATGGACTTCCTTTGGTAATTTATTTCTCATCGCATATCTTGTATAAACTCGATATACCTCATCTACTCCATCCATCATCTTTTCCTCTGTAATTTCCAAAGCATCTGCCAAAATTTCTATCATTATCGCAGCCAAATTTTCTCCTTTTTCCTCTTCTATATTTTGAAATCTGAGATAAAATTCTGACCTTTCCATCTCCCACCTCAACATCCCATTTTTTTCTTGTTCAACCACTGTTAATCTACTGTCAATATTTCCAATCTTCTCCTCTCTTTGTTTCCCTTCTTCCTCAATTTTTTGGAATCTCTCCTCATACTTCCCCATCATTTGTTTGATATTTTCCACTTTTTCATCAGTCTTCTCTATTCTTTGTTCAATGATGTCTGATTTTATCTTGAGATCTTGGATTCCTTGCATAATCATCTGTAAAGTTACTATTTCTTGTTCTTTATTTTGCTTCAACATTGTCTGAATTAAACGTTGTCCTCCAGCTGGTGGGGAAGCAGAGGTAGAAGTAGAAATGCCAACTGGTATTGGTTTCCTGCTCATTTTAATGCCTCCAAAGCTTCAAATTCTTTTTGACTTTTAATCCAACTGGTAGAATAGTCAATTATAATCCAAAATGGAAAAATCCAATAGTAAAAGACCCAAAACCAAAGAAGAAAAAGGAAAAAAGAAAGAAGAAAAATCTTCAGGTTCTTCTTGACCCTAATCCAATTACAAAGTAGTCCACCATAAAAAAGGAAAAATAGAAAGGAAAAAAACAAACAAACCCAAAAATGATATTATTGATTAAGAGCAAATAAAAAACAAAAGAAAAAAAGAAATTCCTTCAGGTTCTTCACACCTTAATCTCAATTATCAAAAAGGAAAAACAAAGTGGTCCAAAAACATGGATAGAAAAAGCAAAGAATTCCCAATAAAAATAAAGAGAAAAAAAGAAAAATAAAGAAAAAACTCTGAGACTTTCCCTTTAAAATATAAGGCAAAAATAAGAATATTACTAGAATTGAGATTTACAAAAAGGCTGGCAAATGGGATATATATCAGAAGAAAGAGAGATTGCTCTTCGGGAAAAGTTTTTATTTTTGTTCAGAATTTTCGGATTTGTTATCTCAAGTCCGTCTTCAGTGAACAGTTAGTTGGAGATGTGTCAGGGAAGGAGCTTTGGTCGTTATTTCTGTCGTTGGTGTCAGCGTCGATGCAGAGACACAAACGTATTGCCAAGGTCAGTAAAATCCAGCCCACCTGTCAAATCGCCGTTCGGATACAAAATAGCCGCTCAGAACGGCCGCCGCATGCTGCGCGTCTTAATTCAAGATGCACAAAACCGGCTCCAATGATTCAAAGCCGAAGCCGGTCAATTAAAATCGATATGTGAAAGAAAACTTTATCCAAAACTTTTTTCACAACTTAATAACAAAATCAAATCTTCAGCATCAAATAGCAGTCGAACCAAACGCGTATCACTTGAAACCAAATTACAAAAACTTACATCAAATACAACACTTCCACAAACAAATCAAAAAGCTGTAAATCTATCAACAAGACAATTAACAACAACAGAACTCAATTTACTCTCCCATGGACTAAAATTCAACACCAAAGATGCACAATCCATTGATTTCATAGCTGACCTGGAAGCAATCCTCTCCAGACCAGAAATAACTGATAACACCAAATCAACAATCAGAAACACAGTTACAGGTTTACTAAGATCAAAGAACCCAGATCACATTTTAACAAAAAAAGAAAATCTTGGATTACAGTCCTTACGACGAGATAAATCTATAGTCATCCTCCCTGCAGACAAAGGAGGTGCTACAGTCATCATGAATAGAGATGACTACATCACCAAAGCAACTACATCATTAGAAGACACCACAACATACACAGAATTACAAAATGATCCCACAAAGAAACAAAACAATACAATAATTTCAACAATCAAACGACTCTCTAAAGAAAAATTCATTTCAAAAGAAGATAGCAAATTCATCCTAATAACCAGCCCCTCCATTGCCAGAGCATATGGTCTTCCAAAAATACATAAACCGAACATTCCACTTCGCATGGTAATCTCACTCATCGGAACCCCCACTTACAACTTAGCCAAATGGCTTCTCCAACACCTCCAACATTTAATTACAAACTCAGAACACAGTATTACAAATGCATACACCTTTCTTGAACGAATCAAAGAAATACAAATAGAACCAGATGAATGCATGGTATCCTTTGATGTTATATCACTTTTTCCATCGATCCCTCTTGAACATGCCAAAAAAATAATTCAACAACAATTAGAAGAAAAACCCATCAATATTCCCACTGACAGAGTGATGGAGCTAATCACACTTTGCCTAACAAACTACTTCCAATTCAACAAAAAATTCTACCTCCAGAAAAAAGGCACACCAATGGGCTCTCCTATTTCAGGTTTCATCGCTGAAATAGTGTTACAAGATCTAGAAAAATCCGTTTTTACAAATCTCAAACCAAAACTATGGCTTCGATATGTAGATGACACATTTGTCATTGTCAAACGCACTGAATTAGAACAACTACACAAAGCAATCAACTCAATACACCCGAACATACAATTTACACGAGAAGAAATGAATAATGCTCAACTATCATTTCTAGATGTCAACTTAAAACTTCTTGAAAATGGCAAATTACAAACAAGCGTATACAGAAAGAAAACAAATGCTGACATTATACTTCACTACCGAAGCAACCACCCTACTACACACAAAAGAAGCTGCATCTCCACACTCTTCAAACGAGCCTACACTTATTGCCAAGATAAAAAAACACAAAAAGAAGAACTAAACTTTCTCTACAACCTCTTCATAACCAATGGATACCCAAAAAGCTTCATCAAGAACTGCCTAAGACACAAACCACATAAATCACACAAACAAACAGACACAAACAACAAAAACCCACAAAACCCACCTAAATGGTACTCACTTCCATATATACATGGTGTATCAGAAATCATATCAAGACACTTACAACCATTCAACATCAATATTGCACACAAACCAACAACTTCATTAAGAAAAACACTCATATCAGGTAAAGACAAATTACCAATCACTTCAATGAAAAACGTTATATATGAAATACCATGCAAAACATGCCCCCAAAAATACATTGGCCAAACTGGAAAACAACTCCACGAAAGAATCCATGAACACACACTAGCAGTTAAAAGAAGAGACCCACTATCTCAAATAGCAACACACAGCATAGAGCACAATCATTGCTTTAACTGGGATGCAACCAAAATAATTGGCACAGGCAAAACACGTTATGCACGTGAATTTATTGAAGCATGGCATACTGGCACCAATTGTATTAATCGCCATAAAGACATTGACCCCAACTACCAAAGTTTACGTGATAATTGGATGAACAACATCAAAAAACAACCCAGCTCGCACCCAGAACAACTGACAAGCCAATCACGCGATTGATGCCCGCGCTGCCAATCTACAGAACGCTGACACCAACGACAGAAATAACGACCAAAGCTCCTTCCCTGACACATCTCCAACTAACTGTTCACTGAAGACGGACTTGAGATAACAAATCCGAAAATTCTGAACAAAAATAAAAACTTTTCCCGAAGAGCAATCTCTCTTTCTTCTGAACTTCTATCTCGGGATGCAAACCTTCACAATTCTACGATATATATATATATATATATGTCTGGCATTCAGCTTTGTTCGGGTATTTTCCCACGTGGTGCTTTTAAAGTTGTAGCAACGTTTCAGCAGAATCTCATCTGCCATCATCAGGCTTCTGTATGGTGTTTGTCTTGAGTCAGACTTTTACAGTGGTTTCAGATTTAAATTTGGGGCAGCCTATTGCTGTGTCAGAATGGTTTTTTCTTCCTCCTGATTGGTTGAGAGTCTTGGTCTGTGTTTATTGGTCTTGGAGTGTGCTGTGTTCTGCCACTAATATCTTCTGTCTGTTTTTTTGGGGGGGGGCTCTTTTTGTATCTTGATTGGCTGGCAACATTGTGTTACTTTATTGGAGGCCTTCAGTGCAGCTTGGCTTCAGGTAAATGGACGGCTATCATTAGTTAGGAAGCTGGGTTTCATCTGGGTGCCTGGTTGGGGTGTGTTTGAGCTGGAGGTATCAGGGGGGATCTGTTTGTGCCCAGGTGTTTGCCTGGCTTGTGGTGTGGAGATTTTTTTGTTTGTGAGTGCAGGCTTCCAAATGATTGACAGCCTGGTGGATTCTGCCTTTCTTGTTTTAGCAAGCCTGGCTTTGCACGGAATGTTAATAATTTCACTGAAAATATAGTCGTGCATAAAGGCAGGGGTGGAATCTGACAGGGCTAACTACCAGTTCGGTCACTTACAAGGTTCGGTGATTTATGATGTGCTTCCCTGTATGCTGCTGGCGCACGCCTGTAAATCATCATCAGCATGCTGTGTGCAGAGAAGCAGCCTTTCAAAAAGCCCCTTTTTCCTGCTTTTTTAACTGCAGCTGTGCCTCACACGGCAGCTGAAGTTGAAAAAAATCAGGAAATAAAGGTCAGGTAAGAGCCCTGGGGGGTGGATGGGCAAAAACATCAGCAGACATAGAACCGGTTCTACGTCTGCTGCTCTTCAGAGCTACCGGTTCTACAGAGGTGGACAGGACCGGTAGAAACCAACCCCCACTTAGAGGTTAGTGTAACTGAAAAGCTTGGTGTGTGGTTTTTTTTTTAGAACTATCAACATAGCAAGGTTTTCAGTAACAATGTACAGGCATCCAGCAATTCCATGGCACTTTAAAAAAAAAAAAAACCTTTGACTATTTCTACATTATTGTCTTCAACCAAATGAAGAAACTAGACCTACTACAAAGAGGACCTGCTGAGATTCACAAGTTCCTTAACATATGATGCAACAGTGTCCTTGAGAGAGCGGAAAGAAACTGGGAAATACAAAGAGTAACCGGACCTACTATTCTTGCCAACTTCATTTTGTTTACTTGAATAGTTATTCTTGCAGAGAGGCATGTTCTGGAAAGAAGGAGAAAATGTTCTGTCCTTGAAGTATCACAGAACCATCAAACAGCTCAGGATCAATATTAGAAATGGCAATCACAGGAGAATTATTAGGCAGCCACAGGCCTAGGCAATCAAGGTCCAGAGAGTAAAGCAACAAAATATTGTTAGTTTTAAACAAAGCTCAGATTTTCACATAACCAGGAAGCAAAATACTGAAAAATACAAGGACTATGGGCTTACTTTTATATCCTGCTAAGCATAGCACAAAGATGTTTGCCGTTTTGAAGGACAGAACCTCTTCATCTGATTCCTAACCTATGGCAGAGTATATCTGAGATTTGTGTTAAGTTGTTCCAGTGTTAGCATTTTCCCCATCCCTTGGCACATGTCTGGCTATACAGATGATCTCTGATAGCCCCATTGACAATATAGACAACAATGCACAAGTGCTAGAACTTGCCAGCTCAAAGCAGAGGTTTGAGAATATTACAAGTACCTTCCCTCTTCTCTTGTTTGCTGAGCATGGGTCTCTATGGCCACTTGGCATACAGGAGGAAGTGAACAGCTGGCTTCCACAGAGGCTTTTGCTGTTGCGATGCTTGACTGGCACTTTCTGAAATGCATGTCAAAACTTACTCAGTTGTTTACATGGATTTAGTGTGTTTTGAAAGAGTTTTAGACCTGTGTTTTTCAATGAATTTAGCAACCTTTTGAAAATTGTTTTGATTTAAAGAAAGGAAAAAGACTTTCCTTCTTAGCCTGCTGAGATTCACAAAGAGTTATGAAGTCCTGTGCTGCATAAAAGTTCTATTTATATCATGAAAGAGAGTTGGATTCAGCCATTCTTTTGCTGCTGGTTCTGTTCCAGATGAATATGTTAGTTTTTCCGCTGCATCTGCTGACAAGAGGTTTTGTATTGCTGCACTTTCTCTTTTTGTCCTCACTCCTTTGAAATTGCCTACTCCAATGACACATTGCTTCAAGTGCTGCTGGCCACAGCAATTCTCCACCATTTCCTTACAGAGACTTGGCTGTTCTGTCTGATTTCTCTTTTAGTCCAAGTGACAGATGGGTGGAGTTGAGCAGTGGTGCAATTCAAAAAAATTTTACTGCCGGTTTTGTGGGCGTGGCTTGGTGGGTGTGGCAGGGGAAGGACACTGTAAAATCTCCAGTCAGAGGTGGGATTTGCCGGTTCTCCAAACTACTCAAAATTTCTACCGGTTCTCCAGAACTGATCAAAACCTGCTGAATACCACCTCTGGAGCTAAGGCAGAATGCCAGAGTCTATTGTGCTTCAGTTTGCATCTTTCCTCTGCTCCACCAAGCTGTCATCTGGATACTTTTTGAATCTGAATGTTTACCTCCCTCCATAACAGTGGTAAGCACTTGCTCAGAAATAGGCCAACAAGTCACCAGTGTAAAGAACTTGAAATTGCAGATAATCTAATTTTAGAATGAAAAGTTATAGTTAAACAATGCTTGGGGAGGGGGAGTGTGTTGGACCACAGTCCGATTTGGTTACAAGAAAAATGACAGGAAACTACGTCTAACAACTTTTGTAAAGATTCTTTGCAAAACAAACACCATGAATGACAACTTTTTAGAAACAGCAGGTTTCACCTAAGGCTAAAAATGCAGTCTAAATGGAATAAAATTGAACTAATCTTCCTGGTCATTAATGTTTTAATTATGCATCTCATTATGTAAAGTTTTATTGCAGAGAAATTCATTAATAGCAATTAGTCTGCCACCCAATTCTAATTTACACATACCTGATCCCAATTACAATGCTTCTAATATCAATATTTGAAAAAAAAATTAACCCTTTTGTGTAACATAGTTACAAGGATGATCGATTCTGGGAATATCAGAGATCCACAGGAATCATTGGTGTTATGTCTTATATTTGCATACTCGAAATCCCCGCGCCTTGATTGGCTAAGGCGCGGGGATTTCTGATTGGCCAGGCGAGCCGCGTTGATTGGCCCGATTTAGGTCTCCCGCGATTGGCTCAAACCAAGAGCGGGAGACTTGAATCGCTGCCATTGGCCGCGGCCGCCGCAGCGAAGAGAATAAAAGCCACGGGCTTTTTCCTCTTCGCTGGTTCGGTTCCCCCACTGTTAATAAAGAGCTTGAATGATAGTCACCGACTCTGAGCGTCTTTTTGCGGACACGACACTGGCGACGAGGATGGGATTCCGTCCCTGAACCGAACCCCGTGTCCATCAAAGAACCAGCTCAAGCGCGGAGATGGCGAAGATTGCACCGCCCGCCCCCTTCAACCCCGCCGCCGAGGACTGGGAATCATACTCAGATCGGTTCCGTATGTACCTGGAATGCGCCGGAATGAAGGACGCCCCGGGCCCACTAAAACGCGCCGTCTTCTTTACTCACTGCGGACCAGAGGTCTTCCAGATGGCCAAAGCACTGGCCAAGCTGGCAGACGCAACCGCCATGGACTGGGACGTCCTCGAACCCATACTGCGGCGCCATTATGCCCCCGAAGTCCCCATCCTGATAAGGCGCAACGAGTTTTACCGCCGAAATCAGAAACCAGACGAAAAATTGAGCGACTTCGTCGCAGAGCTACGGCGCCTAGAAGAACTCTGCGAGTTTGAAGGTCTGAACAGTCTCATAAGAGACCATTTCGTACTCGGTTTATGGGATCCTACACTCCAGAGCCGACTTATGGCCAAAGGCGACATCAGCCTAGCCGATGCCCTTACCGCAGCCGCAGAAGCAACCCGCACGTCTGCTGACAGCATGCGAAGATGTGACGCGAAGGGCGGAAACAACAACCCGGCAAGGTCGGCCGACCCAAGAAGCGAATCAACCGCACACTACGGAGAATGCCAGTCAACCTCCAGCACGTCGGAAGACGAGGAGGACATACATCGCGTGCAGACGGGACGCGGCGACCAACGAAATCGAAAAGGTCGTAGGTCGAGGACCAACTGCGCCGGGTGCGGCGGAGATCACCCCAGGTCAGAATGCCGATTCTTTGACTCTATCTGTAGGCATTGTGAACGACGGGGTCACATCGCCCGAGTTTGCCGCCAAAAGAAGACCCGCAGCCCGCCCAAATGGGAACAACACGACAGGAGGAGGGAAAGTCCCCCGCCCAGAACCAGAGAGCGCCAACCGGACGGTCGGTGGGACCGTGGCCAACGATCTTCAAGAGGCGGCGACGGTCGGCGAAAAGAAGAGACCCACCAGACGGTGACCATCGGCCACGCTATCTCCGACGGCGCCAGAAAGGTACACGTAGAAGTCCATATTGAAGGCCAGCCATGCAAGATGGAAGTGGACTCCGGGTCCTACCTTTCCATGATTGCATGGCGCGAGATTAAAAGACTAGTGCCCACCCTCCATAAGAGGAACATTCAGGCCCAGAAAATCATCATAAAGGACTACCAAGGGAATCGCGTCCTGGTAGTGGGCACCAAGAACTTTAAGATAACGTACAAAGGCCACACCGAACAACTGCCACTCACCATCGTCGATCGCAACCGCCCAAGCCTACTGGGCTTACAATGGTTCGCCCCGCTTGACATCGCGCTGACAGGAGTCAACCACGTCGCCGACGACGGTTGGGAACAGCGGCTAGCCCAGGAGTTCCAGGAAGTTTTCGATGGAGGCTTGGGCAAGTACCAGGGGCCTCTTATCTCGTTTGACCTAGACCCAAGGGTTCCCCCCAAGCGGCTTAAACCTAGAAGGGTACCATTCGCCCTAAAGCCTAAAATTGACGAGCAGATCGACAAGCTCGTCAAACAAGGGGTGTTGCAACCGATAGACCATGCCAGATGGGAGACCCCTATAGTGACCCCAGTAAAGCCAGACGGGTCCGTGAGAATTTGCGGGGACTATAAGGCCACCCTAAATGGCGCGTTGCAACAAAGCGCCTACCCAGTCCCAATCGTGCAACATTTACTGCACTCACTGGGAGGGGGCAAGGTCTTTGCCAAGCTCGATCTCGCCCAGGCATATCAGCAACTACCAGTAGACGAAAAAACGGCGGAAGCCCAAACGATCGTGACCCATCGGGGGGCCTTCAAGTGTAACCGACTCCAATTCGGAGTCAGCGTGGCACCAGGCATCTTTCAGAGCCTGATGGAACGTTTGTTACAGGGCATCAAGGGGGTGGTGCCCTATTTCGATGACGTATTAGTGGCGGCGCCAAACGAAGCCGAATTGGAAAACCGACTCAGACAGGTCTTAACAAAATTTAAAGAGACAGGACTTAAAGTTAAACGAGAAAAATGCCAACTACGCACAAAGCAAGTAGAATTCTTGGGCTACCTGCTAGACCGGCATGGCATTCACCCTACAACTAAAAAAGTGAAAGCCATCAAGGAAGCCCCCACCCCAAAGTCTAAAACGGAACTACAAGCGTTCCTAGGTTTGCTGAATTTTTATAATGTTTTCCTACCCCAAAAGGCTACGGCGGCGGAGCCTTTACATAGACTCCTGGATAAGGCGGCAACCTGGACTTGGGGGAGACGAGAGCAAGCCGCCTTTCAAAAAACCAAAGACCTCCTCACCTCCGACGCCGTCCTGATGCAATTCAGCGAAACCTTGCCCTTGGTTGTCACTTGCGACGCATCACCTTTCGGCGTCGGCGTTATCCTCAGCCACACCCTCCCCGACCAGAGAGAAGCACCCATCGCTTTTTTCTCCAGGACTCTGACTAAACCGGAGCGGAACTATAGCCAGCTGGATAAAGAAGCTTTGGCTATAGTTGCCGCTGTTAAGCGTTTCCACGAATACCTGTATGGCCGCCCGTTCACCATTGTGACAGATCATAAGCCATTACTGGGCATCCTCGCTGGAAACCGAGCCACCCCGAACATCTTATCACCCCGAATGACAAGATGGTCAGAGTTCCTGGCAGCCTACAGTTACGAACTGCTACACAAGCCAGGTAAGAAAATTTCGCACGCGGACGCTTTAAGCCGCTCGCCTTTACCTGACTCTGAACCTGACCCAGCACCAACAACAAACACCCTTAGTATCGAAAGCTTACCCATTACCGCATCAGACATTGCCAGAGAAACCATTAAGGACAGGCGTCTGGCGCGAATCCTGCACTGGCTAGAAAAAGGTTGGCCGGAGAAGGACAATGACGAGACTTTTAAGACATTCAGACAGCGCCAGACTGAACTTTCGCTACTGAAAGGATGTATTTTGTGGGGTGACAGGGTGGTCATTCCGGACAGATTGCAAGGGAGGGTCTTAGAGATGCTACATGAAGGTCATCCTGGCATCGTCAGGACTAAAGCCCTGGCCAGGAGTTACGCTTGGTGGCCAGGGATGGACAAACAGATAGAGGCATGGGTTGCCAAATGCCACCGGTGCCAGGAGACCAGACCCAGCCCACCCGCAGCACCTATCCAGGACTGGGAAACACCACGGGGGCCCTGGTCCAGAATCCATTTAGACTTTGCTGGTCCCACAAATGGACATACTTTTTTAATCACAGTTGACGCTTACTCCAATTGGTTGGAGGTAAGCGACATGAAATCCACTACCACAGAGGCCGTCATTAAAGAACTGTGTAAACTGTTTTCCACGCACGGCCTCCCAGACGTCGTCGTCTCAGACAACGGGCCCCAGTTTACTTCCATCGACTTTGAAAGATTCTTGGCAGAAAGGGGTATCCGCCACGCATTAACGGCACCGGCGCATCCGGCGGCGAACGGTAGGGCGGAACGGATGATTCAGTTTACGAAAAAGACCCTCCGGAAGATGGACCACGGAGAGATCAATGACAAAATCAACAAACTCCTCCTTATACAGCACATCACCCCCAACACCACGACCAACAAAAGCCCTGCCGAACTTCTAATGGGCAGGAAGCTGAGGTCCCCACTCGACAGGTTACACCCGACATATAACCCGGAGCGACCCCCAGACTCCAGTTCCAGATACCGGACATTTACCCCAGGTGACTTAGTCTACGCAAAAAATATGACAGGGGACCCCCTATGGATCCCAGCCGTCATAACTCAGATCACTGGTCCACGATCGTACCGGCTCCAAACCACCGATGGGCGAGCCTGGAAGCGACACATCGACCAGCTCAGGTCACGAACGGCAACAGACCTCAACCCCCACGACACGAACCAAGGAGAGAGGGAATACCCGGATAAACAAGCGCAGGAAAAAATAATCCAAAAATACTCACCGGAACACAGCCATCGCGAGCCCCCTCCGGAGAAGAACCACCTGGCCAGCTCGACCGACTCGGAGAAGCCAAGCGGGAGCGGCGAAACCCGTGACTCAACCGACCCGGTAGGCCCAGGTGGGAGCCACGGAGAAAGAACCGGCCCGATCATCCAGCCGGTTCGCACAGAGGCAGGAGCAGCCAAAAAGATGACCGCTCCGGCCAAGTTCCAGCTTGCAAGTGAGTTGCGCAGGTCAACTAGGACTAAACGGAGCCCCGCCTACCTGCGTGACTAGACCACGTGATGGACCATACCAAGAGGGGAGGGGTGTTATGTCTTATATTTGCATACTCGAAATCCCCGCGCCTTGATTGGCTAAGGCGCGGGGATTTCTGATTGGCCAGGCGAGCCGCGCTGATTGGCCCGATTTAGGTCTCCCGCGATTGGCTCAAACCAAGAGCGGGAGACTTGAATCGCTGCCATTGGCCGCGGCCGCCGCAGCGAAGAGAATAAAAGCCGCGGGCTTTTTCCTCTTCGCTGGTTCGGTTCCCCCACTGTTAATAAAGAGCTTGAATGATAGTCACCGACTCTGAGCGTCTTTTTGCGGACACAACAATTGGAATCAACATTCTTAAGCTGGACTGGACTCCAGCAATAGCAAATGCACTTGGACTTATATAATGCTTCACAGTGCTTTACAGCCCTCTCTAAGTGGGTTATTGTGCCTACAAGCCTACAAGATTCCTCAAAGGCCATGTTTGTATTAACAGGATGCCACCTAGAATTCTAGGAACAGAATAAACAGTTAATTTTGCTTTGATGTAAGATCTTAGATTTGCAAAGTTCTATTTCAAAGCTAAGATGAATAAACTGACAAGGAATATGTGTGGTGGTCTCTTTCTAAACCTTTTCTAAACCAAAAGCAAATTTCCTGCAAGAGAAAATTGGTGAAACTGTTATCGCACATATTTCTCATCTTCCCAATCTTCCAATCTTTGAGAAAGGTGGTATACAGTGTTGAATTTTTGTCCTGTTCACATACATTGGGTGCATTGGGGACTTTTACCCAGAGGTGTGCTGTACTTTCGTTGGCAAGGGGTTCGCTGGTCATGAGCGTGCATGCTTTGGAGCTGAAACACAGCTTCAAATAGGCAGCTAATCGACTCAGGTAGTTCCGGTGAGTATAGCAGGGTGGTGCGGAACTCACCTGGGCAGCCTGGGCTGGGGAAAAATTAGTTATTAGGGAAAGCATAGCACAAGGGTGGGTGGGTGGGCCCAGCCAGAGATCACAGCTAGGGGTTCGTCCGAACCCCGCCAACAACCTAGCAGCCCACCACTGCTATTATCTCATGCTTGAAACAAAACACATTCCTCATATTATACATATACTGTAACTAGAAAATGCGAGCTCTTCTAGTTTGTCTAGAAAACAAACTAGCATCTTATGTGTAAGCTTTCTTAGCAGCTCACTCTTTTTGATATGACAAATTTTCAGATTCTCATTCAGAGTTGCATAAGTCAATTAACAAGTCACACTTATTGGTATAAATGAGACAAACAGGTGTTCTTATGCAGTCAGATGAAGAATTGTACCTCTTTACTTAATGCAGTACATTATTAATCTACTTTGCTTTTTTATCTCCATTAATTCCTCTGTGTGTCATATTTTTCTATTAAATTCCAATAATTGTAGCAATAAAAGTTGACATGCTGAATATTTTAGGATGGGTGATTTTACATTGCTTTGACTCCCATTTTATAAATATAATTATTAATGCCTTCATAAGTTTGATTCATTAAACTAATAGTTATTTTTCAAAACAGCAAACCTTGCTCATTGATTCTTACCTATAATCTGGGCTGCTTTCTTAAACTAACAATCGGTGTGCTGTCACATCAACAGTTTGACAACCATTGGGGGGGGGGGGTTGGAGATGTCTCCTTTCATTGTTTAGAAATGTCACTTGATGAATAATCTAGTACCTAAACAGACTTTGAATATTTTTAGTGTTTAGCATTCCAGTGATGAAAATGTAGAAATATTTGATGGGAGTCCTTTCTTATAATGAATGTCATAACTACAGAAAGAATTAATAACATTGTATAAATGCAGAGCAACACATATATGTAGAAAGGGAGGTGGCGGGAATGTCCCCAGTTCTTATTTCTGTAGTCTTCAGAACCTTCTGTGACTGCTATTGAAATCCAACCATTATGAGACACAAAATGCATCAAACTATATAAAGCACCTTAAAGTAAGCTTAATCAATACATTTTTAAAAAAGAAAAATATCTACAGTATCCCTGTGCTAGCTTTTATTTGAATTGGGAAGACCCATATTCTGTAATTACAAGAGGCAGCCATAGTCCGACCTTTGGTCTATCTAGCTCAATATTTTTTCATTATAGGGAGAGAAACTAAATGTGGTTTGACTGAAGTCCACCAACCATGGATCACCATCCATGGTCATGTTGATGAGGTCCAATGGCTGTAGAAATCCAGCCACATCCCGAGAGCCTCAGCTTCCCCCACATGGATTTATAAAAGCAGTTTGTCCACATCAAATACCATGACATGTGTGAGTAAGTGCACCTTTCATAAAGTTTCAAATTGGAATTTGAAATCTACACTTCTGTAAGGGATCCAAAGCTTTCTCTAAACCTGTGCATACAAAAAAACATATGTGTGGTCATGTATGTCCTCCTTGGTCACCCAGATTGAGGATTGATCTATGCTGATTGAGAGCAGTTCTTGCCTCTTTCTCCATCTGATCACTAGTTAGGAAATCAGTGTTGCCAAACAAATTTTGAATAAGTTCAGTAACAGAATTGGATCAAAATAGTTTTTTAAAAAAATGACAGGACACCAGCTCAATTCCTTTCCCTGGTGCTTTGTGTCAATTACCCTGGTCTTGTGGAATTCTACTCCATTCTCAAATTCTCTGTATTTTGGGAAGCTTCTGCCTGTCTAGAATGCTAGTGCATTGGCCAATAACCTATGGGATTGTGTAGCTCTAGTAACTTGTTCCATATGATGGTGATAATATGAATATGATGTGAGTAGCCTTACAGAGCGATTACATTTTACATATTACAATATAAAATTAGCAACCTTTTATTATTCCCCCCCCCCAAATTCTAACTTTTCATTTATTACTTTATTCATTCTTCATTTCAGTGACAAAATAATATTCCCAAACTGTTTTATTTACTATTCTTATTTTTAGTTTACCAGATCTACTCAGACATTCTAAATCAGAGTATGCACTTAATACTTAAATAAAGATAGAAAGCAAATTCAACACAGCACACCTATTGAAAGCTGGTTGTTGTTGTTGTTGTTTTTGTTACTTCAAAAAGCCTTCGTAAGCTTTGTCTGGGTGGCGAATCAAGAGAAATATTCATTCTTGCTTCCTCCCCAACTGAGATAAGGGAATCAATTTTGCTCCATGAAAGAGAAAACTATTGGTGCAGAAGATTAATGGAGATCTCTAGCTGCTTTATAGCCTTGAGTCTTGATGATCAATCCAGACAAAGGTCTCGCACTGTGACACTACCCTAGGATATTGATACGCTGTAGAGGCTTGAGTGCAGATGAGTAATACTTTACACAACAGATCTTTGTGACAAGCAGATAAATCAGCAGGAGTCCTCAGCTGGAGCTCTTTGGGTAATTACAGGTTAATGGCAGTGCGTCAATGCTCAAGGAAAAGGTAGACAGCAAAAACTCTTCTGACAATGCAAATCAGCGTATCCAAAGGTCACATGGTGTGCTGCATGGAACTTACTACTGGGCATAACCTGATCTAGGTCCCTCCTGATATATTGAAGCTACAATTCCCCAAATGGTTGTGAATTTTAGGTATTGTAGTCTGAACCAATCTTGAGGGCACCTGACTAGGGAATGCTCCTGAGTAAGCATACACACACACACACACACACTGAATTGGTCATTTATTGATTTAGGGATTTAAAAGGTAGGAGAAAAATTAAGATAGCGATCTTCAGTCCTGGTAGCTCAGTTGGAATGTTACACTCTCTCAACAGAACCTACCTCACAGGATAATTGTGGTGCGAAACAATGGAGAAAGGAGAGCTATATTTGCTTCTTGACCTCTTGGCAGAGGTAGAGTCGGGTATTAATCTAATCTACATATAATGTACACAATTAAATCTGCAAAACAAATTCCCTGGCAGGAATGAGTTAAGCTCCGGGAACGAATAATCAGGTTCAAAATAGTGCAGCTGAAGAGAGAAGAATTCAGCCTTCTTCTCCTTACATACGTCACCCACCACACTCTGCCAATGGAAAATTGGTCATGGAGGGGAAAAATACAGGTTGATTCATGTGGAGACATTGTAACTTTGGCTGGTTGGAATGTAAGGTCTAAGATATTAATATAGATAATCCTCACTTAGTGACCACTCATTCAACTAACATTCAAAGTTACAACAATACTGAATGAGGAGATTTACATCTGGTTTTCAAAATTGTGGCCATTGCAACATACCATGCAGTCATGGGATCTCAATTCAGCCATTCGGCAATGTACACAATTATGCATTTGGAACAGTACACAATTATGACAGTGGTGGCATTTTACAGGCTCATGGTTGCCATTTGCGATCTTCACTGACAGCTTTTGACCAGAAAAATCAATGGGGAAGATGGAAGAAAGTCCGTCACAAGTCTGAGTCACATGACATCAAATATATTAACTACGCATTATTTGTTTAACAACCACAGCCAGAACTGCCATCATAAATCCGTGCAGTCATGTGTTCTTTCACTTTGTGAACATGTCACTTAGTAATTGAGTGCTTAGTCATTAAACAAGGAGTATCTGTATTAAAAAAAAGCACATTTTCAAACTTCCTTGACACAGCTGTGCTAACCCTGGGGATACATAACCTTAGTTTTTGCAAAATATACTTTGATATTTCATAACCTACAGTTTAGATCACAAGTGCCAAACTCAAAAGCATCACATTGCCATAACATGATGTTTCAAAAAAAATTCCTTCACGGAGCTGGGGTGGGCGTGGCCTGCACATGACACATTCAGTTTACAGGCCGCCAGTTTGACACCCCTGGTTTAGACTATGTATCAAATGCATCAGGTGTATCAAATGTAAAATACAGATTTTGTCCAAGTTGAAAAATCATCAATATAAGCATCATATTTTAACTTTAACACAACTAAAACCAAAAAAGCCCCTTTAATTGGCTACAAGATTTATCAGTGTTGTATTCAAACAGTCTTCTTTCCCATTTGCTTCACTGACTTCTAATAACATTTGCTTCTCTTTCCAAAATGAAATCATGTTAGCATGACAAACAGAGTAGGAATGTGTTTTTTAATTATAAAAATGATTCCTAGGGAGTCTTGGTATGCTCCTTTTAAATAGCTCCTCGTTTTCAGCAACAGGATTGCTAATGCTCTTTTCTGTAGAGTTTCAGTGATAATTTTCTTCAAAATGAGGAATTTCAAATATTATATGTAGGTGAATCTCAAGGGCAAAAAAGGAATAGAAGAATAAGAATAACTTTAATGCATTAAAAGAAGACAAAGGAACAGAAAGTCTTATAAAATACATTTCCAGTGCCATATATATTACCATACAAATCTCCTAGTAACTTTTAAAAATCAGAAGTGGAGGTCCATAAATTCACAGGTCAGGATTTATGTGTTCCCATGTTCTTGCACAATTCCTCACAATCTTAAAACTTGATTTAGAGTGTCACTCTGGGTGTGTTACTCCCAACTCTTCCCCTAACCATGAAGCTTATTCTAACTGAGTTCACACACACATTTAACCATGGTTAATTGAATATTGCTGGATTGATATATTATATTAAATTGTAGATCACATTGTGAATTGACAAATCACAATGTTAGGTTAATATAGCACATTAAGTCAAAGCCATAATATGGCTTAATGCATAATAGCAATAGCACTTAGACTTATATTCTGCTTCATAGTACTTTATAGCCCTTTCAAAGCAGTTTACAGAGTCAGCATATATGCTTAATGCATTAATGCATGTTAGTTCTGGGGATTAAAAAAATACTTTAGAACAAGAAACATTGCTGTCTAAGGCAAAAGAGAAGATGGATCGTCCATCTATCTATCTGCCCATCCATAGTCTATCCATCCATCCATCTATCTACCCAATCATATGTACATTGATTGATTGACTAACTGATCATATGCAATCAAGTTAGTGTTGGCTCTTAAGTCACATATATAGACTTTCTCAAGGATGATCTGTCCTTGATCTGATCCTTCTCATCTTCCAATGGCGCATTCATTGCCATTGTATCTGAGCCCATCCACTTTGGTCACCCATCTTCTTTTTCTTTCCACCTTTTTCAGCATTAGAGCTTTGTCCAGCTAGGTCTTCACATAATCTGTCCAAAATAGGATAATTTGAGCTTGATCATTTGTGCATTGAGTAAGAACTCTAGATTGATTTGTTCAATGATACATTTGTTTATTTTCTTGGCTATTCATGATATTCTCAGGAGTTTGGCTCAGCACCAAATTTCAAAAGCATCAGCACTTTTTCTGTAATGATTCTTTAAAATCTAACATTATCTTTCACACAAAATCATTGCCTGCATGATTCTGATATAAGCATATCATGCATCTGAATATCTTTTCCAAGGCCTTTCTTACTATTATACACAAGGGTAGTTTTGTGGCATGTTTGTTGGTTGTTGGTTTCATTACTGTTGACAGCCACCAGATTTATTGCTGTTTATACTTTAACATATCACATGGCAACAGACTTCAATTACTTTTGATTCTATTAATAATCTTTTATGCTTGTCTCTCTTTTTATGAGCATGCACTCTAAGGAAAAAAATATTATTGATGTATATTCATATTTGTATATCTATTGATTGATCGGTCAGCCTGCCCACCTATCAAAATCTACATACCGCCACCGCAAACTAACAGATTCAAGGAAACCTACAAAGTGAATATAAATTACTTTACAAATCATCCCCAAGGTGTAACTTCAGTAAAATAATTAAGAGACTATTCACTTTTTTAATAACACTGCAGCATAAATATATTTTTCCTGGAGCTTCACCAAAGAGTCATCTCTTCTTCCCTATTGATTTCCCCGTCACGGAGTTTTCTGCTCCCAGCTGGCTTTGGTGTTTATTCTGTAATAGAGTAAATAGCTGCTTATATGCATGACAGACTTTAATGGTCTAACATCATTAATGTCATTCTGAAGTATTTACTAGTATTGAGGGGGGGGAAGCATTCCTCAGAAGTATGAAAAGGCATATCAGCAGCAAGTGAGGTGGGTTTATCTTTCTCCCAAATTAGAATTTACTAGTTGGGGAAAGGAGGGAAGACAAAGAAAACTTTCCAGTAATTACTTCCAACAGCAACACCATGAAATAATTAGGTGATCAATAATAAACATGCTTCTTTTGTGACTATTGTTTTATTAAGGGCAACTGTGAGCCTAGTCATCTCTGCTACTGCAGCAGTTTTTACAAATCAGGTGAAATTGCCATGCCTTACATTTTAGCTTCTCTGATATGGTGCAAATTTTAGATTTGCTTAGTTTCAGAATTTTTCATTCTTTGCATCTTGCCTTCTGGAATTACACAGTTAGAGGCATCCTAAATAGTTAATGACCCTTTTTTATCTGTAGCGTTATGTGTCATTCATTACCACAGTGACTGACCAAGCTGTAGTACAATTAAATGAGCAAAATAAAAACATTTCTAACAGAAAAATATTAAGGACACCTTCCTGGGGTAGGCTGCTGGGGGTTTGCAGGGGTTCGGGAGAGCCCCTAGCTAAGATTCTGTGCAGTTTGGAGAAGCCCCAAATCCCGCTCCTGGCTGGTCCCACCCACTCCACTTGTCCCCTCCCACGAGTCCTCATGTGGCCCATTTTGGATGCAAGTAAGGGCAGGGCGTGCATGGAGGCTTGGGGAGGCAAAAAAACAAGCCTCCCAGAAGTTCAGGAAGGCCGGAAATGGGCCTGTTTGGGGAGGCTGTTTTTGTTCTCTGAAGGCTCAGGGAAAGCCTCCAGAGCCTGGGGAGAGCAGCCCCCCCATTGTGGTGCCAGAGGCTGACTAGGTCATGGCCACCATGGCCATGCCTATCCAGCAACCAGGCTGAGAAACCTTTGCTAAAAAAATTTAAGCTCACCCCTGAAACCTTCCCAGTGATATGGAAACATTTTGGTGGGGTGAGTGGGCTTGGTAGCCTTAGTTATTCCTTATGCTCTTCTGGTCAATTCCTTACCACAACCTGGAATTCCATGTATTCCACTAACCTACCTTTTACAACTAGGACAGTGGATGGTATAAAGCAGGGGTATCAAATTTGTAGCCCGCAGGCCGGATGCATCACTCACTGGCCACACTCACCCCAAGTTTAGCAAAGGGGGGGAAAGTTGCAATACGTCACGTGACAACAATGTGTCATCTCAAGTTTGACATCCCCGGTATAAAGGTTGACCAGAAAGAGACCCGGGGGAAGAAGCATGGCTAGCAAACATGGCCCCACCTTAAGTTCAACTGCTCTTAATCAAAGCCTAGCAATAATGTCCATTATTTTGTATTGTGGTATTATTCTATTCTGGTTTTTTCTATGTTCAACACCACCACCGTGATAGTCATCATCATCACCATTATCATCATCACGGGTAAATTTGTGTCTTCATTTTTGTAGAATAGCTCAAGGTAGCAGACATGCATCCAGGGGAGGGTTTCTACCGGTCCTGTCCACCTCTGTAGAACTGGTAGCTCTGAAGAGCAGCAGACATAGAACTGGTTCTATGTCTGCTGATGTTTTTGCCCACCCACCCAACCGGGCTCTTACCTGATCTTTATTTCCTGATTTTTCAACTTCAGCTGCCGAACAAGGCACAGCTGCAGTTAAAAAACAAGAAAAGAGGGCTGTTTCAAAGGCTGCTTCTCGGCAGACAGCATGCTAGTGACAATTAACAGGCGCGCGGCTCACAGCGGGCAAGGAAGCTTGTAAATCCCGAACTGGTCGTTAACCCTGTCGGTATCCCTCCCCTGCATGCATCCTATTGTTTCTTCCATCAAAAGGAATGCTGCTGTTTTCAATTTTACATCAAACCTTTTAGAAGCTTTAATTTTTCTAGAGAAAGTTTCCTGGAATGCTTTTATTGCTATAAAAAATTTCTGTTAGCTTAGCTCTACAAAGCACTTTGAAAATCAACAGGATGACCACAACAGAGAATGAGAAATGGCCTTCAGCCTGAGGCTGATTTTAACCCAAGAGTGATGGGTTGAAATATATTTCAAATATATTTGTAAGAATTACCTAAGAAAATTACAAAGGAGGACAAAAATAATTACACAAAAATCTTCTACCCAACAAAGTTGGTATTTCTAGTCTTCTGGAAGTAGCATTCCTGCTGCCTTCAGTCCAAAAACATGAAACTATTATATTATTTCCTACTTTTTTCAAGAAAGAGGCAAAATGCTGAACAAAGCATTGGAAACGTAGGAAGTTGATGAAAATTATAATTATGTGGAAATTTACAAATGATTTGTAAAGGTTGGTTTTTTTTTTTTAAATAAATTCTATTAAGTTTCCAAATTTTAAAAACATAAAATACAACTTTATACATTGTTATCAACATCAAGACATTTTTTGCATCTTGTCACATTTTTCAGCATATATATTTACTTATTCTTTTACCATTACATCTTACTCTTACTATAAATCAATATTTTTTATCCTTACATCTCAATCTTCTCCATGGTATATTTACATATTTACATATTCCCTCATTCTTTTCCTAATTTCCATTTGATTTTCTTTTTATTTCTAAACCACTCATACCAGGCATCTCCGGCCCTATAATAAATTGAATCTTCTCTGTCTTTTATTTTCATCGGTAGCCTGTCCATCTCTATACAATCTATTATTTTTTTTATAACCATGCCTTCCAGTGGAACCCTTTTTTCCTTCCAGAGTTGTGTGTACAAAATCTTTGCAGCTGTTAATATATGTAATATAATATATCTGTCTGTTTTATTGCATTTTTGTGTTATTGTACCTAATAAAAAAGTTTCCGGATTAAATTCAATTTTTTGATTCTTGATTTCTTCTATCCATTGTCTAATTGCATTCCAATATTTTTTCACTTCCTGGCATGTCCACCAGGTATGAAAATAAGTGCCTTTTTCTTTTCCACATTTCAAACAATTTGGGTCTGAGTTAAACATTTTTGCCAATCTAGCGGGAGGAAGGTGCCATCTGTAAAACATTTTGTATTAATTTTCCTTGTATGCTGTGGATGTAATTAGTTTGTAATTTGATCCCCACATTCTCTCCCAATTTTCCAGGTCTATATTGTGGCCAACATTTTTTGCCCATACCACCATCGTCTCTTTGACCACCTCCTCTTCCATTTTAAAATCTAGTAGAAAGTTATATATTCTTGAAATCATTTTCTTTTCCATTTCTTGTAAAATTTTATCTAATTGATGCTTTTTCATATAGAAACCAAATTGTTCTTTGTCCTTCTGATATCTTGCCTGAATTTGCATGTATGGCTATCTTTATATCTATCTTTATATTTTGTTGCTGTAATTCTTGTCTCATTTGTAATCTTCCTTGTGTGTCTAATAGGTCTTTGTAATTCCTCTTTTTTCCCAGATCCATTGCATTTGGGTAGATTTGTGCTTCCATAGTTGACAGCCAGTTCGGTATTTTAGTATAATGATTCTTTTTAATCTTGTTCCATATCCGAATTAATGAATCTCTAATCATGTGTCTCTGAAAATATGCATGCTGTTTACATTTCCCATCCCATAGGAAACTATGCCACCTTCTGTATCGACAATACTCTTCTATTTTCCAGGTTGATCCAATCTTTATTCCATACCATAGCCGCAGCCTGATAATACATTTCCCAGTCAGGGATCCAAAGCCATCCCTTTCTCTTTTGTCCTGTAACGATTTCATTTTTATCCTAGCTTTTTTCCCATCCCAAACAAATTTATTTCTTATTCAATCTAATTCTCTAAAAAAAGGTTTTATCCAATCTTATTGGTACAGTTTGAAAAAGATATAGCATTTATGGTAGGGTTGACATTTTAATTGCCGCAATTTTTCCCAGTAATGATAGCTCTAATTTCCCACACATTTCCAATTCTTTTTTGATTTGTATTTTTAATTTGTCATAGTTATCTTTTTTGATTAAAGAGCATCTTGTTGTTAACCAAATGCCTAAATATTTTACCTTTTTCACACTTTGCATTCCCAATTTTCCTTCTAATTCTTTTTTTGCTTATCTTTTAAATTTTTAGTCAATAATTTTGTTTTGTTTTTATAAATCTTAAGGCCTCTGTTTCCTTTATTAATTTTACTCCTCTGGATCTTCAAAAAAATATATACTATATCATCGGCAAATACTTGTACCTTATAATGCTCCTTTTTAATTAAAGCCCCTTTGATTTCTACATTTTTCCTAACGTTTTCCAATAAGTTTTCTAAGGTAAGAATAAAGAGAAGGGGTGACAATAGGCATCCCTGCCTTACTCCCTTGTTGATCTTAAATGTTTCCGTAATGTCACTATTCATTATTATACTGGCCATCTATGTCATATAAATTGTCAAAATCAATTTAATAAATTTATTGCCAAATTGCAAACTTTTTAATTGTTGTATTATGAACTGCCAATTAACATTGTCAAATGCCTTTTGTGCATCAAGGAAGACCATTGCCAATTGTTTTTCTGGGTTTGCTTCATAATATTCTATTATATTCAGTACCATTCTGGTATTATTTTTAATTTGTCTATTCAGTAAGAATCCGTTTTGGTCGCTATGAATGATCTGATTAAGGGTTTTTTTGAATCTTTCTGCCATTGTGGACATAAATATTTTATAATCAACATTTAAAAGGGATATGGGCCTATAATTTTGAACTAACTGATGGTCCGAATCTTCTTTTGGGATCAATGTTATGTATGTCTCCCCCCATGACTTAGGTAATTTTGCTGTCATCAGTACCTCATTATAGAGTTCTAATAATTGCATTTCTAATTTTTTTTGGAGCATTTTATACAGTTCCCCTGGGAGACCATCCAGTCCTGGTGTCTTATTGTTTTTCTGTTTCAGGATTGCCTCTTGCAGTTCTCTTAATGTTATTTCCTTGTTTATCTCTTCTTTATCCTCTTCCGGGATCACAGGTAGCCCTTTTCCTTCTAAGTAATGTTGGATATTTCCCTCTGGTACATCTTCCCTACTATATAATTCCTCAAAACAACTTTTAACAATATGTTTTTTTTCTTTTCAGTTTGATGTTGTAAGGTACCATCAGCATCTTTCAATTGTTGAATTGCTCTTTTTTCTTTTTCTTTCTTAAGTCTATAGGCTAGCCACCTTCCCGACTTATTCGTGTGTTCAAAATAATTCTGTTTTATCTTTTTCATGTCCTGTAACCATTCATCTTGTGCTAACATATTCAATTTATGTCTAATCATTATCCTCTCCGTATTTGCTGTCTTATTATGTGGTGTTTTTTCCAGTGTTTTTTCTAAATTCTTAAGATTATCTAGTAGTTTAGATTGTTCTCCTTTTTTTTCCTTATATCTACATGCATTATATGAAATTGCTAGGCCCCTGATATATGCTTTAGTTGTGTCCCATAGGTTTGGAATTGATGTTTGTTGTTTTTTTATTTTCCTTCAGAAAGAACTCCAATTCTTTTTCCATCATCTTAACACATTCTTTTTCTTTTAGGATCTCCTTGTTTAGCATCCATCTTCTGTTTTTTTCAATCCTTTCCAAATTATTTTAATGGGATTATGGTCCACCCATGTGTTAGATTCAATTTCTATTTCTTTTATATTACGTTCCATTTCCCCATTTGTCCATAACATATCCAATCTTGACCATGATGTGTGTGGTGCTGAATAGTAAGTATACTGGTCTTTGTCTGGATTTCTTTCTCTCCATATATCTTTTAATCCTAATTCTTCCGAATACTTTTGGTAATGTTTTCCTTTTCCTTTTTTCCCCTGGATTTCCATTATTGTAATCTTTTCCTAAATTTGCTATTGCATTGAAATCACCTAGCAGGTATATGTTCTCATATTCCTGTTCTACTAAGTTTCTGTATAGTTTGGTGTAAAAATTTTCTTGTTTCTCGTTCGGCGCATATATCACTATCAATAACATTTTCTTATAATTTATGTAAACTTCTAACATCAAACTCCTACCCTCCTCATCTGCATATACCTGTTTTGCTTGTAAATGTTTCCTAATGTATATTGCTATCCCACCCTTGTTTTGTTGGGCTAGAGATATATATAAATCTCCTAACTTTGGTGCTTCTAACAGTTTACTTTGATGCTTCTGGATATCTGTTTCTTGAAGGCATACAATATCTAAGTTCAATTTCTGTAGCTTAGTTATCGTTTTTTTCCTCTTGATTTGTGAATTTAAACCGTTGATGTTAATGGAAATCAATTTGATCTCTTCCGCCATCTTATTCTGTAGCTGTTTCTTGTTGAAGCTTATTTGCTCTCATTTGGTGTCTTGTTCTTACACCTTCTCTTTCCACTTCTTCCTGCTCTCTTTCCTCTTGTTCTGTTTCTCTTTCCTCCACCTGATCTTCTTCTTGGCTCCTACTTTCCACTTCCTCTTTGCTGTTCTGGTCTTCCTCTTTGCTATTCTGGTCTTCTCCTGATACCACATACAGTTCAAAGAATTCCCTCACTTTTTCTATACTGTTTATTTTAAATTTTTTATCCTGCCATTGTTTGTTTTAATTTTGAATATTGGGGGGGGATGCATGTTGTACCATTTATCAAAACCAGCAGATGGCAGACACAGAGCCCACATCTTTGTTTTGAAATCATGAAATTGGAGGAAGCCAAGAATATTTCTGTCAATTCAATATTAGGCATTTGAGTTTGGAAGAATTGTGGGAGAAGCAGATGGACCCAATCTAGGAAAAACAAATCATGGCAAGATATTCAAAGTTTTTTTTTTTTTCAAACTGGAAAACACTGTCCTAAAAAGAAAGAAAGAAAGTAGAAGAAATCATAACAGGACAGGCATATAATAATTGCTGGATTATATTTGAAGCCAGCATTATCAGATATCTGCTGAAGCCCATAATTTCACAGGATTCCTACTGCCAACTCCTACCGCTTGTTGCTTGTCCTTCTTGTGACTGTTTTTTATCCATCCTCCCAAACAAGCCATCAATGGGAAAGAGGAAGGGAGAACCAGGACAGTAATTTCCCCATGAAAAGTTTATATATGGAGATTCTCAATCATCCGGGTCATGGTTTTCCCAAGGTGCTTTTTCCAAAAGACAACTGGACTTGGATGAGAATTAAAACATTTTCAAAGGGGAAAAAACTCAAGAAAGTCCAGTTGCCTTTTGGGAAAAGCACCTTTAGGTTCTTCATGAAAAGACTGGCCCCAAAGGCAATAGCAACAGATATGAATGGGTTCCCCTCGATATCCATCAAAATCTATACAACCAAATTCTCACTGTGAACTTCTAACAAAAAATGTTTTTGGAGGGTAGAGACCAATGACCAGAGAGGAGGGGCCACAATTCACAATAGTCAGTTGGAGTAGAGAAATCCGGTTGCATTGCAATAAAATACAGATAGCACTACTTGAGCTGGTACAAGTTGGAAAAAACTAGTCAGAATACTTAGCAGAAAATGACAAGTGGAAAGTGGAAATCCTGCTTGATTGGAAGGCAGATAGAGGAAGCCTAGAAACCACCATTCATCACAAGGCTACCAATACCCACACATTCTGAATTTCAATAGCAACCATCCACTGTCACACAAAAGGAGTTGCATCACAACACTATATGGCAGGTTGAGGACCCACTGTAGTACCAAGCAAGCCAATCAGCTGGAGAGCAGGTACCTACATGAACAATTCAAGCAGAATGGGTACCCACAATCATTCATCACAAGATATCTGCACAACATGGTGGGGAGAGCAAGGAAAAAACAAAGTAAAAGACCAACCACAAGGCAAACACCCTACCATATATCAAAAATATTTTGGAAGCTGTAGAACGCAGCTTCCAAGATCTTAAAGTGGGCATCGTGCACCATCCAGAGGATACCATATGAGGACAAATAATGCATTGTAAACATCGATTGGAGGTGGGAGATACTTCCAATGTAATCTACTGAATCCCCTGTATGGATTGCCCCTGTGACTATGTAGAACAGACGAAGAGGAAGCTAACCACCAGATTGCAAGAACAGTCAGCAGCCAGACAAGCGAGACCCTAACTCAGGGGTGGGATTCTACCTGGTTGGACCCGTTCTATAGAACCGGTTGTTATGATTCTACCCAGTTCGGAGAACCGGAAAATCATGCCACTGGCTGGCCCCACGCCTCCCTGCCCACTTACTCCTTACCTGGCATGCACACCATCCAACTTGCCTAGGTTGGGTAAGTTGCTATTTTTCCTCCCCCTCCCCAACCATCAGCTGTTCTGCTGTGCCAGGAGATTTACATTAGCTAGAAAGCAGGAAATTGTTGGATTTCTTGCTTTCTAGCTAATCTATAAGCAGAGCTGAACCTTCCTCAGGACTGAAGCTTCTATTTTTAAGTGCAGACTCAGGTGGTAGATTGCAGAACAGTAGATCTCTGAGGGAATCTGTGATTCTGTGAGCAACTCAATCTGCCTACCTGCTTTGCCTGATTTTGGATAAAAATTGCTCTTTTTTATAAAAAAATTAAATATTTACATAAATATTTACAATATTTACATATAAGCCATGCCCACCCAGTCACATGACCACCAAGCCATGCCCAATCAGCAAGGCATGCCCACCCAGTCATGCGACCACCAAGCCACACTCACAAATTAGGCCATGCCCACACAACCGGTTGTTAAGAAATTTGAATCCCACCCTGCCCTAATTTATTTGTAGCCTCACACTGCAATGAACAAAGACACACATCCAACTTTGCAGCTACTAAGATTGTTGGATGAGCAGGCACAAAACAGTAGGGAAGTGATTGAAGCCTGGGAAACAGGCCCCACATCAGTCAACAAGAGTACTGATTTACAACCAGCCTATCAAGTACTTAGAAGACAAGGGCTGGGTAGCACACGCAAAAGACAGCTAATGACTTAAAAGCCAGCCATCAACACACCCCAATCAACATCTAAAAAGCCACTTACAACAGGCACCACAAAGAGAACAGTACACACTCTACTAGAGAGAAGTTTCCTGAAGACGGGCTCCAGCACGAGTCCGACTACGTCTCCACCAATCTTTTTCTAACAATGCCCCGAGAAAATGAGAAAAGGAGAAAATGAAAAAGGAGAAAAATGTTTAATACATGCAATGATGGTAGATTTAATTTAAATCAAATGTAGTTTTTGTCAGGCCTCATCTTCTTGTAGGACTGTTGCTTCTCAGTACAACACTCACAGCTCCAGTGTAGCTCTCACTTCCCCAAAAATAGAAAATATGCATTTCTGGATTAGAAGAACTGCTTTCAAACTTAGAAAATATTCCCATTTGGAGAAATGCCATAGACTTTTTTTAAAAACCCGCTTTGACATGCCCCCTTTGAAAATACCACCTGGAACATTATTTGAAATGGTTAATTTGTGCATTCTACACTTTACTTTGGGCTTAGCTTGAGATGGATGACTCAGATCACTAAGGCTTGTTCTACATCCCATGTTTAAAAGAATCCCGGCTTTGTATTATATGAATGAATACAGGAACAGACTTGAGGGGAGGGATGGCACATTTTCCTCCAAGTGAAATATTGCAACTATCTTGCTCTGAGACTCAGAGGCTCTGGGAAAAAAATACTAAAAATCATACAGATTTCCAAGCAGACTCAAGGGTGAAGTACTCCAGTCTGTGTTTGTGATCAACCACTGATGTCATGATGAACCTTTAATCGTTATAGGATGATCTCATTTAGTGACATTTTTATAAGGCTTTCAGGATACTCTTTACTTCATTCTAATAAAGAGATTCTTCACTCAATAGCATAGTTTTCTCCCATCACCCAATCTTATTTTCAATACATTTTGGGTTCATTTTTCAAATACTTAAGAAGGGTAGTGCCCTACAGTTATTTGCAGCTGGTACTGACTTCATACAGGTAATTCTCATTGAATTACCACTTTGTCTGATGAACATGCAAAGGAAGACTAGACTAGACTAGAATACAATAGAATAGGTTGGAAGGGACCTTGGAGGTCTTCTAGTCCAACCCCTGTTTAGGCAGGAAATCCTATATCATTTCAGACAAATGGTTGTCCAATCTTTTCTTAAAAACCTCCAGTGTTGGAGACTTCACAACTCCTGGAGGCAAGTTGTTCCACTGATTAATTGTTATGTCAGGAAATTTCTTCTTAGGTTGCTTCTCTTCTTGATTAGTTTCCACCCATTGCTTCTTGTCCTTCCCTCAGTGCTGATTATAACTGTGCTGATTGAGGAGACCTAAACCGGTCCTTGTAGTTATGGACATCACAGCATCCCTTTGGTCACATGATCATGATTCAGGTGTTTGGCAATTGGCTTGCAATTATAATGGTCGCAGTGTCCCAGGGTCATGTAATCACCCATCCCACAAGCAAAGTCAATGGGAAAGCCAGCAGGAGGTTGCAAATGGTAACCATATGACATCCCATCTGGAATGACTGCAACTGGTAGTGCCAGAATTGCCCTCATAGATACTATTGCCCTAGTCATGTAATGTCACGCTTTACAACCATGTCACTTATTGATGGAATGGCTAGTCCCAATTACCACTGTAAAGCGAGGACTACCAGTATTTATCATTAAAATGTCATCTCATTTATTCTTTCAGCGCTAATGCCCTGCCAACGTTCTCTTTGCCTGTTCCAGGCCACTGGGACCAAACATCTCCACACCTATGGACTGTGCCAATTTTCAGGACAACATGAAAGGTTTGTAGAAAAGTATTGAAGAGGAATGAGTTTCCTTGTAGCAGTAGACAAGCTCATTAAAAGTGACAGCTCCTGAGAATTCTGCAATGCTCTAATCTCAACAAGCCATTCTTTATACTGAACTTTCTATGTTGCCTGGAAATAATAGTTTGCCTCTGCTTTCCCTCTGGACTAGGAGGCATAAGCAAATGCCACAATTGCATTGATTTGATGAGATTCATTTGCAAAACTTTACTAAAACCATCTCTCTATCCTCATCCTTTTCCCATAATGGTGGTTGAGCATAACAACAGCAACAGCAAAGACAACCTTTGTTGAGCCCACATTTACCCAGCACCATTTTTAAGATGTTACTTTCAGTTGTGGCTTAAAATATTTGCAAATACCTCTCAATTATTAGCTGGCCTTTCAGAGGCTCCGCTACAAAATAAACCTGGCTTTATGTGAATGCTTGCAGGATTATGAAGATGAGTCTGCCTTGGTTTATCCATTGGAATTCCATGAATTGCAAGGGTTCAGTCCTTTCATTTGGGAAGAGGGCTCTAAATTGCTCTGTGAAAAAAGTGGAAATTAATCTGTGCTTTTTTCCCTCTGAAGTATTCTACTGCAAATGTAATTCTCCTGGGTCATATTTTGCATTTGTCTAGTCCTAGTTATTTATTTAGTGAATTTATATGCTGCCCATCTCACTCTACAAAGCAACTCTGGGCTGTTTATAATTAAAATAATAAATATTAAAATATTAAAATATTAACAGCAATAAATACAAACCAAAAAATTGAAGGCAAGGACAATGCAGAGATGCCATCTTCCCTATTAGTTCACCAGCCACCTCCAACACAGAACAGCCCTATCAGGACCCTAAGCCATCCAGCAGAGCCAGATTTAATGCCCCTTTGAAAGGCCAAAAGGATGAGGGCAGACCAGTGGTGGGATTCAAAAAAATTTACTACCAGTTCTGTGGGCATGGCTTATTTTGTGGGTGTGGCTTAAGGTCACATGACTGTGTGGACATGGCTTGGTGCTCATGTGACTGGGTGAGTATGGCCAACTCAATGTCACTCGTGTCAAGGGGTGCCTCGTCTGGCCACTCCCCTCCCAGCCATTCCTTATCACACCCAGACTCAACTTATCTTACAGTTCTGTAAAAATGTTTTTCATCTTTTGTTGAGTTTATTATCTGCGTACTATAGATGTACTTTCATGGACCACTGAAAGGAGGAAATGGCTCACATGCTTTGCCCAAGAAGGGCAACAGGCTTTTAGGGAGCTACCAGAAAGAGGGGGAGAAATGTATTTTCCAAAGCACCAGAAGGCAAACAATGCATTTTCCAAAGCAGGATGGAACTGAACAGAGAGAGAAGCAGCCTAAAAAGTAAGGAGAAATTTCCTGACAGTGAGAACAATTGACCAGTGGAATTGCTTGCCACCAGATGTTCTGGGTGCTCCAACACTGGAAGTTTTTAAGAAAAGACTGGACAACAATTTCTCTGAAATGGTATAGAGTTTCCCCCAAGGTCCCTTCTAAGTGCTATCTGTTATTCTGACACCTTTCCCAGGAGCTCTACTCAGAATTTGGCACCTTCAGTTTTCCTGCCTAAGCAGGAGGTTGGACTAGAAGACCTCCATTGTCTCTTTCAACTCTGTTAAACGTACCTGTATTTATGCTCTGGACTATTGTCATGTAAACCCTGAAAAATACCTGGGCAAAAGAAAGGCAACACTCTAGGTGTAGGGACAGTGTAAAATGTTAATATATGATAAATAATGGAACAATTAAAAATAATAACACTGAGTTTTCTTTCTCCCCTTTCTCTTCCTTCTTCTTTTTTTCTTTCTCTCTTTCTTTCTTTCTTTCTTTCTTTCTTTCTTTCTTTCTTTCTTTCTTTCTTTCTTTCTTCTTATTTTTCTTTCTTTCTCTTTATTTTTTTCTTCTTTATTTCTTTCTCTCCCTTCCTCTTTCTTTCTTGCTCTTTCTTCCTTTCTTGCTCTTTCCTTCTTGCCCTTCCTCCCTTCCTTTTCTTCCTTGACTCACACACACACACCTTTTCTGGGAAGAACTTATTGGGAAACTCCAGAACAGCGAGCGGAGGGACAATGAAGAAAACAGCAGCCCTGGAACATCCATCTGCCCTCCCTTTCGAAGCACAGGGGGGCGGCAGTGGCAGACAGGGGCACCCTCAAAGGCAGGGAGAAAGCAAATGGAAAGGTTTTCTGTTTGCATTCTCTGCTGCATTGGGGATGGGGCTAACGGGGCGGCAGCAGGCGGTGGTACCCCGAAAGGCAGAGAGAAAGCAAACAGAAAGGTTTTCTGTTTGTTTTCTCTGCTGAGCTGGGGCTGGAGCTGAGAGGGGCGGGTGGGGGTGCCCTGAAAGGGAGGCCGGGAATCCTGGGGCTGCTTCCCATAGCTGCCACCGCCGCTTCCCCCTGCCTCTGGACTGGCCCAAAAAAGATGCTCCACCTTGGCACCCTCCCACCCAGAAAGGCCCCGTACAGTGGGGGGAGGCCTGGAAAGGTCCTGGGGGGTGGGCGAGGGCCTAGTGCGATGCAGGCTTACCTGTGAGCAGTGCAGTCAGATCAGGACTGCTCAGTTGGGGTGCAGGCACCACGTGGGGAAGTCAGGTTAGGCAAGCCATGAAGGGCCCAGTGTGCCACATAGGAAGGGAGGAGTGCCTAGGTGGAGCAAGCGGTAGGCGGGCGAGTCGCGTGAGTGAGGATCAGGTGGGTGGGGCAACTGAGCAACCAGGCACTGAGGAACTGGTTCAGGGGCGTGGTCAGCCAGAAGTTGCTACCAGTTCTGCAACCCATGCCAAATTCTTGCTACCAGGTCGCCAGAATCATTGTGAACTGGCTGAATACCATCTCTGGGGCAGACCTCACCTCAGCCACTAAGATGTTCCAAAAAATGGGAGCCAGATTAAAAAGACTCCTCCTAAAACTCTTTGTTTTTTTTGTTTTTTTGAAAAAGATTTTATTAATTTTCTACAAACAAACAAGACAAACAAAACATAAAAACATCAACTCTCATATGTACATCCAGTGTGTCAGTTGGTTCATCATTTTTGTGCATTCATTCTGTAGTCTCAATTACAATTATGTTACATAACAACTCATATTGTCAATCCAAACTTATATATCCTAATATCACTAAAAAAAGAAGTTTTTGACTATATTTTTAATCATTCATGCTTTATGAGCTAACAATACTTTAAACCAGTTTACTCTATACCAAATCATATAATCATATCAAATCAATCCTAAAAAACCCTTTATAAATATAATGTCAAATAACAAAGTAATAGCAAAATAAAGATATTCCTTACTGTCAAGCATTCTAAATATTCTATTATCGTATTTTATCATCTAGCCATTGATAAAAAAGATCCCAAATTTCATAAAATTGTTTATCCTCTTGCTCTCTAATTTCAAATGTCAATCTACTCATCTCAGCACATTCCAATATTTTCTTAATAATTTCTTCCTGTAATGGTATTTTCTCATTCTTCCAATTTTTAGCAAATACAATCCTAGCCGCTGTTAATACATTTACAATCAGGTACTTCAAATCTTTACTATATATATCAGGTAAAATTCCCAATAAGAAGATCTCTGGTTTCAAGTCTATGTGTTTCTTTGTCATTTTTTCCAACCACATGCGAATTATAGTCCAATATTTTCTAGCATCCTCACAAGTCCACCACATATGGTAGTATGAGCCGGGTATCTGATAACATTTCCAGCATTTTTCAGATTTGTTCTTAAACATTCTTGCTATTCTTGTCGGGGGAAAGTGCCACCTGTAAAACATCTTATACAAGTTTTCTTTATATGCTGTTGACATTGTCATTTGATAATTTTGAGACCACAATTTCTGCCATTTCTCTAGATCAATCCCGTATCCAAAATTCTTCCCCCAAACAATCATAGTTTCTTTGACTTGTTCTTCCTCTAATTTCATTCCCAGTAAATAACCATATAATTTTTTAATCACCTTCTCATCAGTACCCATCAAGATCTTATCTAAATCAGTCTGCTTATCATAGAATCCCTCCGTTTTAGAATCTTCATCATACCTTGAATGTATTTGCGCATATGAAAACCAATTCATCCTTATACCTTGTTCCTCTAAGTTTTGGATCATTTTAAGTTCACCCTTTTCATCCAAGAGTTCCCCATATCTAACTGTTTGTTCCTTCTTATAAATTATAGGATAGGAAAATGCTTCAATAGTCGATAACCAAACTGGAATTTTCAAATAACATTGTCTTTTTATCTTCTCCCAGTTTAACCACAAAGACTCCCGCATATAATGTCTTCTAAAATAACCCTGTGTTTTAGTTCCCTTATACCATAAAAAAGCATGCCAGCCCAACAGCAAATCATGCCCTTCTAATGTCAACAATCTATGCTTTCTTAATGTTATCCATTCTTTAACCCACATCAAATTTGCAGCTTGATAATACAATTCCCAATTAGGCAGGCCAAAACCTCCTCTAATTCTAGCGTCTTGCAAAAGCTTTAGCTTTATTCTCGCTTTTTTACCTTGCCATATAAACTTCAACATGATTTTATTTAAATCTTCAAAATAGTCTTTTCCAAGCCTAATTGGTATTGTTTGGAACAAAAATAAAATTCTAGGTAGAATATTCATCTTGATTGTTGAAATTCTCCCTATTAATGACAATTGCAAGTTTTCCCACTTCTTCAAATCTGTAGCTATCTGTTGTTTGAGTTTAATATAATTATTCTCTTTAATGTGCTACATCTTGCTGTCAAATATATCCCCAGATACTTAATCTTATTTGTAGTTTGGATTTTCAAAAGATCTGCCAGTTCTTCTCTTTGTCTCAATAGCATGTTCTTTGTCAAAATCTTTGTTTTATCTTTATTTATTTTCAAACCAGCCATCTCACCATATGTCTCTATCTTTTCCAATAACCTTGGAGCTGTTTCTAACGGGTCTTCCAGAATAAAAGCTAAATCATCAGCAAAACTTGTAGTTTAAATTCTTCCTTCTTAATTTTCATTCCTTTTATACTTTTATCATCCCTAATATTTCTATTCAACACTTCCAAGGTCAACACAAATAGCAAAGGAGATAGGGGACACCCTTGTCTTGTGCCTTTTCTTATATTAATAAAATCTGTAAGTTCCCCCTCCATCATTACCTTTGCTGTCTGTTTATTATATATGGCTTCGATTGCTTGAATAAATTTTTTAGCAAAACCCATCTGTTCCAATAGTAATAACATAAATCTCCAGTTCACGTTGTCAAATACCTTTTGAGCATCTAAAAATATCAAAGCCATTTGCTTTTCAGGATGAGCCTCATAGTATTCCAAAGTATCCAAGATTACTCTCATATTGTCTCTGATTTGTCTCTGGCAGAAATCCATTTTGATCTGGGTGAATAAAATTATTTAAATATTTTTTAAGTCTTTCTGCTAAAATTGAAGCAAAGATTTTATAGTCTGCATTCAATAAGGAGATGGGTCTATAGTTCTTAATTTGCAGTGGGTCAGCCTCTTCTTTTGGAACAAGTGTAATATAAGCCTCTGACCATGTTTTGGGTATCATCTTCTTTAACATAACTTCATTCATGACTTCTAACAATGGGATACTCAATGATTCTTGAAATGTTTTATAAAATTCTGCCGGGAACCCATCTGGACCCGGTGCTTTCCCATTATTTTGTCTCTTAAATGCTTCATTTAATTCCATCATTGTTATATTGCTTTCTAACATTTCTTCAGTCTCTTTAGGTATCTTCAGTAAATTAGCATTCTGTAAATATTGTTTGACTTTTTCCTCATCAATATTCTCTTGTTTATATAGTTGCCCATAAAAATCTAGAATAATTTTCTTTTTCTCCTTATTACCATAACAAACTTGGCCTAAAACTCTTTGACCGAGGAAGTCCACAGCATGCCCCTTCTGCTGGATTGAGTGAAGTGGGCAATTCCAATGGGACAAGTTGGTTTGTCCAATAACCTGGTCCTATGCCTATGCCCTATGCTTAATTGAGAACTGCAAAATAACGTTTGCATGTGTTAGGCTGGGTTTGCATAACATATTAACTTAATTGTGACTACATGAGCTAAGAAACCTACCCAATGTGATATACTGATGATAGGTTGTGCAAGCCCAGGCAATCAATGGTGTATAGCTTTCCAAGTGCAGCTTTTATATTGTAAATGTAGCAACAGAGTAAGTCATTTGTTGACCTCAGCTACAATGAAAAGTATCATCTGGAGGGAGGTGAAGCTATTAAAGAACAGCCATAAAGGCGAAGAGATCATGAGAGGGATCACTGCTTAACAATAGAGCACATGCTTTCTGTATAAAAGTTCCTTCATCCCATTTGAAATATCCAATGTAAATGACCAGTTGGCAGAGTATGAAAGTCTTTGAATGATGTTTTCAATAAAGCCTTGGCTCAGAGTTCTATAATGTCAGCCCTTGGAAACTTAGATGAACTCCCCTAAGGCACTCTGAAAGTTGCAACTAATGATAAGCATTAAATATGGGGATCTGATAAATATCCCATAATGGTCCCCAAAGAGTGAATTGCTAAGCCTTTATTGTTCCACATGATGAAACTACAAGAAAGATACTTACTTTTTCCTGATGAATGAACTATGTTTAGCACAAGTATTTTCTTCTGCTAACTAGGAATTTTGGGAATTGTAGTCCCTGCACTACTGGAAGGCACTAGATTGGAGCAGAATGGTGTAAAAGTTTCAAATCTTTTCAATACCTAATTCTGAGCCATACTAACTGTAATTTTGGGAAACAATATACAGAAAAAGCATGGGACCACCACAATGCTGTGGTGGTTTTGAATGCTTTTCTCAAAATTTAAATAATGTAGATAAGACATTTCTCATTCTTCCTGTGAAAAATATGTATATATGTATGTATGTATATATGTACATATGTCAGGGTTAGCCACAGTATGAACAGAACATAGTAAAACAGTCCAGCTTCAGACTGCCAAAAGAGAGACAATGTTGTATACTCTCCCTTTATTTATGTACTTATATATTGAATATACTTTAAGGGAAGCCAGATCGGAAGATATGTGTGCCGGAGGAAGAAATATCAGTTACCTATGCTATGCTGAAAACACTACCCTGACAGCCAAAGGGACTGCCAAACTGCCAACTGTAGCAGTAAAAGTCAAGATGCACAGTGAAAAAATGGGACTAAGATTAAATATAAAGAAGATGAAATTTATGACAACAGGTAGAACAGCCTTAGAACTGATAATGAAGATATAGTATTGCCGTGGTGGATAACCTCTGCCGTTTGGGATCAACTATCACAGTAAAAGAACAAGCAGTCAAATGTTAGCACTTGATAGAGCAGCCATGAAGGCCTTGGAAAAGATATTCAACTGCCATGTTATGTTTATACCTACTGTACAAAGTTCAGAATCATGCAAGCCATGGTATTCCCTGTGACATTCTGTGGAAGCAAAAATTGGACAGTAAAGAGGCAGGATAACAAGTGTTTTGACACCTTTCAATGTTGGAGAAGACTCTTGAGAATATTGTGAAACTTTGCATTTTGGTAATATTCATTTTCACACCAAGAGTTACTATTTTTATCTGTGCATTGCATGCACACACATATAGATTCCTATAGGCCAACTCCCCAATGCTGAACGTTTTTCTTTATTTACTGAACATGGAGTTTTCCCAGATTGCTATCTCAACTAGAGATTATTAAGAATATCCTTCACTGGGTTCCAAAATACCACTGATTGGTGTGAAAGACAGAATGAGACAAGGATGAGCTGGAACTTGGTTATAAGCAGCTACTTTTAAAAATAATCTGGTTCATCTTACAATGACTCTGAATATATCAATTAAGCAAAATAAATAAGCCCTGATGAAATGTGGGACCACAGCTGCTAGAATTTCTTCTGAGCTTGGTAGTTTTAGAATTTTGGTTCCAGCATACCTGGAAGCTACTAGGTTAAGAAAAGCTGAATATTTGTAGGGGAAGGTTGGCATTTTTGATGATCCACACACTGACATCTTAATTAAGTGTTGCTTTGAGATTAGGCAACAAAAGCAAGAAGCTTGAAGGCTGACAATCACAACGTTTAGACTGTGAAAGTGGGGGTTGTAACAGGATCTAATTGCCTCCAAGAGCCCTCTGCCATTTGAAGGAGATGCTCTTATATCACTGGAAACACAAGGAAAGTCTACCAGAATTCAAGTCATTGCCCAGCACAGCTACTTCAACATTAAGACTTAGAATGAAATACAGCATAAATCTGAAGCATTCCAATCCCGTGGTAAATCTTGAGCAAGGGCCTTCAAACTTGGCAAGTTTAAGACTTGTGGACTTCAACTCCCAGAATTCCTGAGCTTATATGACTGGAGGAGGAATTCATGGAGTTGAAGTCCACAAGTCTTTTTTTTTTTTTTGTAAAAGTTTTATTGATTTTAACAACAGACAAAAAACATATAAGACATAACACATGACATAAAAAAAATAAAAAAATAAAAAAAAAATTTAAACATTCTTCATAAATTTACAGTGTATCGGTTGGTTTACCACTCCCTTTTGTGCATCCATTTCATAGTCATCAGAATAATTATATTACATAATAACTCACATTATCAATCATCAATAAAATATCCCAATATCATTATTAAACAATCATTTGACTATAATTTTACTAATTCATACTTAAGCGAGATAACTATAATTAGGTTAAATTATTTTATGACAAATCATGAAATCATATCAAATCTATCATAATAAAATATTCTTAAGAATTATCAAAACCAAGAAAAATTATATATTCATTATTTCCTAAATTTCTAAATATTCTATTATCATATTGTATTATCTAACCATTGATAAAAAAGATCCCAAACTTTATAAAATTGTTTATCTTCTTGTTCTCTAATTTCAAATGTCAATCTACTCATTTCAGCACATTCCAATATTTTCTTAATAATTTCTTCCTCTATTGGTATTTTCTCACTCTTCCAATGTTTAGCAAATACAATCCTAGCTGCTGTTAATACATTTACAATCAAATATTTTAAATTTTTATTATATATATCAGGTACGATTCCCAATAAAAAAATCTCTGGTTTCAAATCTATGTGTTTCTTTATCATTTTCTCCAGCCATATGCGAATTCTAGTCCAATATTTCCTGGCCTCCTCACAAGTCCACCACATATGGTAATATGAGCCAGGTATCTGATGACATTTCCAGCACTTCTCAGATTTATTCTTAAACATTCTTGCTATTCTTGTCGGGGGAAAGTGCCACCTGTAAAACATCTTATACAAATTTTCTTTATATGCTGTTGACATTGTCATTTTATAATTTTGTGACCACAGTTTTTGCCATTTCTCTAAATCAATCCCATATCCAAAATTCTTCCCCCAAGCAATCATTGTTTCTTTAAGTTGTTCTTCCTCTAATTTAATTTCCAACAAATAACTATACAATTTTTTAATCACTTTTTCATCAGTGCCTGTCAAAATCCTATCTAAGTCAGTCAATTTATCATAAAATCCTTCTGTTTTAGAATCTTTAAGTTACCTTGCATGTATTTGCGCATATGAAAACCAATTCATCTTTATACCTTGTTCTTCTAAATTTTGCATCGTTTTAAGTTCACCCTTTTCATCCAATATTTCCTCATATCTAACTGTTTGTTCCTTCTTATAAGTTATAGGATACGAAAAAGCTTCAATAGTTGATAACCAAACTGGAATTTTCAAATAACATTGTTTCTTAATTTTCTCCCAATTCAACCATAACGATTCCCGTATATAATGCCTTCTGAAATAACCCTGTGATTTGGTTCCCTTATACCATAAAAAAGCATGCCAACCCAATAATAAATCATGACCTTCTAATGTCAACAATCTAGTCTTTCTTAACGTTATCCATTCTTTAACCCACATTAAGTTTGCAGCTTGATAATACAACTCCCAATTAGGAAGGCCAAATCCTCCTCTAATTCTAGCATCCTGTAAAAGTTTTAATTTTATTCTCGCTTTCTTGCCTTGCCATATATACTTCAACACAATTTTATTTAGTTCTTCGAAGTAATCCTTACTTAACCTAATTGGTATTGTTTGAAACAAATATAAAATTCTGGGTAAAATATTCATCTTGATTGTTGAAATTCTACCTATCAATGACAATTGTAGGTTTTCCCATTTTTTCAGGTCGGATGCTATCTGCTGTTTAAGCTTAATATAATTATTCTCTTTCAATGTAGTACACCTTGACGTCAAATATATCCCGAAATATTTAACTTTATTCATATTCCTGAAACATGGTCAGAAGCTTATACTACACTTATTCCAAAAGAAGGGGTTGACCCATTACAAATTAAGAACTATAGACCTATTTCTTTTTTGAATGCAGACTATAAAATCTTTGCTTCAATCTTGGCAGAAAGGCTTAAAAAATACCTAAATAATTTTATTCACTCTGATCAGAATGGATTTTTACCAAAGAGACAGATTAAAGACAATACGAGGGTAATCCTGGACACATTGGAATATTATGAGGCGCACTCGGAAAAACAAATGACTTTGATATTCTTAGAAGCCCAAAAGGCATTTGATAATGTGAACTGGAGATTTATGTTATTATTATTGGAACAGATGGGCTTTGCTAGAAAATTTATACAAGCAATAGAAGCCGTATATTATAAGCAAACGGCAAAAGTAATGATAGATGGAGAATTCACAGACTCTATTAATATTAAAAAAAGGTACAAGACAAGGATGCCCATTATCTCCTTTGTTATTTGTATTGACCTTGGAAGTCTTAAATAGAAATATTAGAGAGGATATAAACATAAAAGGAATGAAAGTCAAAAAAGAGGAATTCAAATTGCAAGCCTTTGCGGATGACTTGGTCTTTATTTTGGAAGATCCTTTAGAGACAGCTTTAAAACTATTGGAAAAGATAGTATGGTGAGATGGCTGGTTTAAAAATAAATAAAGACAAAACAAAGATTTTGACAAAGAACATGTTATTAAGGCAAAGAGAAGAGCTGGCAGATCTATTGAAAATTCAAATTGAAGTCCACAAGTCTTAAAGCTGTCAAGTTTGAAGACCTCTGATCCTGAGGAATTCCTTTGATGCCCTATCCTCTAACTTACCTGTTAATTCTCTCCAAATGCTTTTTCCTACACAGCCCACCCCATTGAATTCAAATCAGGTGACAAGGACTCCTTCAGGTCTTCCTTCATTATCCTATGGACTCTTCAACTTAGCTATATGGAGCGGAAGCCCCCCAAATCCCAAATGATTTCCTTTCCAATAAGAATCTCATAGGGCAATCCCAAGGGGAATGAAGCAAAACCAGAAGACTGAGGAAAAGGACGACATGGTGGTAGTTTGAAAAGCAGAAGGTGGAACAGTGAAGGAATGAGATAGCTGCTAGAAGGGAATAAGTAGCCATAACCTTGAATAGGAACAGTCATTGTACCATGGGCACATTTTATTTTGTTGCTACTCTCCCCAAAAGACAGAAGAGGAACCAAATAAGAAGAAATAAGAGGAACCAAATAATAAATAATTCTTTAAAGGAGAGGTACAGGAAAAAATAATGCCTGCCCCTAGTAAATCGAGACAATGAAAAACACAGCAGCACCTATATTTCTTGTACAATGCAATGGATGCATAAAGCATCTTTCGTGATGCTCAGGGTATTTCCAAATGATTTCTAGGTAATGAGTTAGGGACTGGTGTTGCAACAGCCGCTGGCTCATTTTGCATGAAATAGTGCATTGACAGCCTTGGACAGTAAACCTGCCTTTGCTGAAAAGAGATATTACTTCTAAGACTAGGTTCATTTCCACTTTTTCTGAAAAAGGACTGTAGGATGTTATCTGTGATAGACAGCTTGGCTTAGCCTGCAGGCAAGCACATCTGTCCACACCCATATCTTTTAAGTTATTGCTTGGTTGCAACAGGAAATAGGTAGAAATTCTGAAATAGGCAGTCAGAAACTCAGCCATTTTTTTATTTTGTTTTATTCTATTCAATGTGAAACTTTTTTAAAAAGTGTTATGTTTCTGCATCAACAGGGTTCAATTTGTTGGGTTTTTTTTAAACATTCTGTCTGTATTTTCCCAATTTCCTGAGATATTTCTTAATGGCTTGTTGAGTTGATGATTCATACTCGGATTCAACTTCAGGTTAGTGGTTCTCATCCATCCAGCCCATTACACCACCCAGACACCAATCAAATCCTTACAGTATCTTGCTTGATGTCAAGGAAAAAAATAGGGTTGAATGTCATCCTGGTGTTTGGAATTGGATGCCGCCAGTACACATGAAGCTGAATCTCACTAGTTGACTAGGATGGGATTGTATCTCCACAGAATCAAATAAGCAGGTTTATCTCTACCATTGGAGGTACAAATTGCACCAGTGGTTCAGATAGCACTCAGCCAACTGTGCCTGATTCAGCAGCTGTTACATTTCCTGGTTTGGAATGGCTCATACTCCTATAACTTCTTTTGGATTATTGGCATAGGCTGCAGGCAACTCAGAAGTTGCAATAGTATAAAATACAAGTGAGGTTGTAATCCACAGCATTCTTAATGTTGGAAGTGTGTGTTCAGAGGTGCTGATTCTTCAGCACTCCACAACTTACTGATTTATAAGAGACAGAGAAATATAAATAGACAAATTGGGAATGAAGGTAAATATATGTGTTCCAGGATAATGTTGCAGGATCCAATATGGGACAGTCACCAGGACCACAGATTAAGCAGAGCTGCTTAATTCATTTTTGCATCAGTCTTCATGCAAAAACAAACCATAGCCCAATCTACCCAAAACATAACTGCAAAAGGCAGACTAGAAATAAAAGTTAAAGTAAGGAAATAAATGATAAGAGAACACCTGTCTGATCTTGATGAACACAAATAACTGGGACCTGGCAGATTACACCCCAGAGTCCTAAAGGAGGTGGCAGAGGTCATCTCAGAACCACTGTACCATATCTTTCAAAAATCCTGGAGCATTGGGAAACTACCAGAGGACTGGAAAAGAGCTGATGTGGTTCCCATCTTCAAAAAAAAAAAAAAGGGGGGGGGGAGACAGAGATCCAGGAAACTACAGACTAATCATCCTAACATCAATACCTGGGAAGATCCTAGAAAAAATAATAATAAAACAGATCTGCCCACATCTAGAAATGAGCAAAGTAATAACTAGAAATCAGCAAGGGTTTGTTCAAAACAAATCATGCCAAACTAATCTTATTTCATTCTTCAACATAGTGACTAAATTAGCAGACCAGCAAAATATGTGGACATAATATACTTAGACTTCAGCAACACATTTGACAAAGTAGACCACAACCTACTTCTTGGTAAGCTAGAAAAAAGTGGGATAGATAGCATCACCATCGGATGGATTTGTAACTGGCTGACAAACCATACTCAACAAAGAGTCCTTAATGGTACTATATCTACATGGAGGAAAGTAAGCAGTGGGGATCACTAGGCTTCATCTTCAGGCTAGTACTCCAAATCTCAGATGACTTAGATAAGTTAGATGAGGGAATAGAAGGTGAACTTATCAAATTTGGAGATGATACTAAACTGGCAGGAATAGCCAACCCCCTAGATGATGAATCTTGACAAACTTAAATACTGGGCTCTATGTAACGAAATGAAATTTAATGTAGAGAAAAGTGAAGTCTCATACTTAGGCAAAAAAACCAAAAGTACAAATATATAGTTTGAGTGAAATCAGGCTTAATAGCAGTAACTGTGAGAGGGATCTTGGAATCTTAGTGGACAACCAATTAAATATGAGTCAACAATGTGTGGCAGCAGCCAAAAAAGCCAATGCAATCCTAAATTGCATTAACAAAGGGATACAATCAAGATCAAGTGAGGTACTAATGCCATTCAATAAAGCCTTAGTAAGACTACACCTAGAATATTGCATCCAGTTTTGGTTACCACACTATAAAAAAGATGTTGAGACTCTAGAATGAGTGCAGAGAAGAGCAACCAAGATGATTAGGGGATTGGAGGCTAAAACTACAATGAACAGTTGCAAGTACTCAGCATGGCTAGTCTAGTGAAAAGAAAGACCAGGGGAAACATAATAGCAGTGTTCCAATATTTGAGGGGCTGCCACAGAGGAGGAAGTCAAGCTATTTTCCAAAGCACCCAAAGGCCGGACAAGGAATTGATGGAAATTGATCAAGGAGAAATTTTCTGACAGTGAGAACAATCAATCAATGGAACAGCTTGCCTTCAGAATTTGTGGGGGCTTCAAGGCTTCCGGTTGGACTTCCTTGAAGACAGACTGGAGACCATGATCGTCCATGGCTTCGATCCATGCTCTCCCGTCAGAGGGCCCTGATTTGGGGCTGGAGCCACCCTATAGGGGTGGTGAAGAAAGAGGGGACCGCCAGCTGTGTCGAGGGGAGCCACATCTCCCCTCCTTGGCTTGGCAAATACTCCTTTCCGAAGATGGCTGTAGCAGTGGTCAATATGGCCACCCTGAAGAGGAAGAGATAACCGGCATAAGAGTGTGCAGGAGCTGTGAAAAAGAGGATGGCAAGAAAACCAGGATAATTTGGTGCAACATTTAACTATAAGGTACTCCAGAATTAAATTATAAGAATTTGTAAGAAAGATAAAGTGACAGACATAGAAAGTGAAAAAAATGTTTCTGACAGCGGAGAGTGACTTTGAACCATAAAAGGAAGACGCAGGAAGAAGACATTTGTTTAAATTGGACAAATATACTTTTGACACTAAACAGGCAAAACTAAAATGAACTTGAATGTGTCAAAGAAAAAATTAAAAACAGCAATTGATACTTGGATTTATTGGAATTTTGAAGTTTAATAAGCCCTAAATAAAGAAAAAGTGGAAGAAAAAAAGGGTGAAATCTGGACATAAAAGAGAGTGCTATCTAGTGGCCAAAGAGCTTATTTATGATTTTTTTTTAATAAAACCTGTATTTCATAAGAACTTGACTTGATACAAAGTAAGTGAAATCTTGGTACAATAAAATAGTGATCCTGGAAAGTGAAAGTGGAATTTTGAACATTAAAACAAAGAAAGAAGCAAGAAGAAATTATCTTGGAATTGTTTGGTGATCTTGGTATAAATTAAAACTTATGGATGCTGGACTATTTGATGAATCTGAAAAACCTACAGAGAAATTAATTAAAGCTGATAATTGGAAATAAACTTTACAGATATTAGTTGAATTAAACTACTGGACAGAAGTGTTTAAAAATGGCAGAATCTCTTTTGGAACTTAGAAATATAAAATATAAAAGAAACACTACAAGAAAGATGCAAATCGTTTGGCTTTACTTTAAAACTTTTGGAAATGGTGATTTTAGAATATGAAGAACAACGAGGAGTGCCAGAAGAGGAGGAACTGATTAAAAAGAGGCCATTTTTAATGAACAATCAAAACAACAAATATTAAAGCAAAGGGGGAAAAGGACGGGAGCTAAAAACTTGAGATTCAAGGAGGTAACTAAAAAGGGGAATATCCTAAAAACTAAACATTGTAAAAAGAAACAGCAGAAAAGTAAATTGTGGAAGGAAGTTTAAAGAGGGGGGGGATAAAAACTGGAGGATAAAAAGAAGGGAGAAGGTGAAAGGAAAAAGAAGGGATAAGAAACAGGACCAGGAAACAAAAAAATATGGAAATTGAATAAAAATGAAAAAAAAATGTTTATCTAAAAGACACAGAGACAATGGTTAAATAAGAATTAAGAAAGGGGATATTGCAAGGTGATAAGGGGTAATATAAATGTATTGGAAGTTATAAACTGTTTAGAAAATAAGGAACTGTAGATTATTAAAATGAAACATTGGAACTGATATTTGTTTTTTTACTGTTATTGGAATGTTTGCTTTTTGTTAAACTATATATGGATATAAATGGAATAAATGTGAAAAAGAAAAATTATGATAAGTTTATTAACTATGTTTAATGTATGTATAGAATATAGCTGAAATGAATTATGAGGATTGTTGTAGGGAGATTAATATCAGTGTTATGGCTAATTGAATAAATAGTTCTTATTGAAATTTTAAATAATTTCTATATAATAGAAGGGCAAAGTACCATGCGGAATCTGATCTAAAAGGTATATATATTATATACCTGTTAGGAGATTATTATTATTATTATTTTTAGGTAATAATTAAAAGTTAAATGCATATTGGGATTTAAAGAATATATAAGTTATAGGGGTGGCACAGTCAAATTAGTAATTGTGGGGGGAAATCTCTTTGAAATGTTTGGATTGAATTAGAATTTGTGAAATGATGAAATAATATGTGATGAAATTGCAAACCTGACAGATAAAAGTATAATAGTATAATGAATATGAAGTTATGAGAGTTATTATAATAGAAAGTATGCAAAGTATTGGTAAGATATGAAATTAAATGTGAAAGATGAGTATGTAATTATAGTCATGTTTATACGGGAGTGTGAAAACCTGGAATCATGTTGTTCACTACAAAGAGATGTTTTTAAAATGTGAAAAATGAAATAAAAATGTATTTTTAAAAAAAAGAAGTTGTGGGAGCTTCATCACTGGAAGCTTTCAAGAGATTGGACTGCCTGCCATCTGTCAGAAATGGTGTGTAGAGTCTCCTGCTTGAGTGGGGGGTTGGACTAGAAGACCTACAAGGTCTATTCAAACTCTATTAATCTGTTTAGTCTTCCAAACTTTCAGGCTTGTGCTGGAGCCCATCTTCAGGGAATGTCTCCCTAGCAGAGTGTGTTGAGAAATTGGGATGTACTGCATCACTTCTCTGTTCTTCTCTAAATCAATTCTTTGATATTGCTAATCTCGTGGTCTTCCTAAACATGCACATGTAGAGAAACCATTTTGCACTCCATTTTGTCAACCAAATGGCTTCTCTCCTCCATGCACATGAAGTGCATGCATGCTAATGATATTTATCAGCTCTTTGAGATAGTCCAGGTAAAAAGCACAACCAGGATTAAAAATATTACTTTTATTGTAAGGTTACAGTAACAATAACAGAATCTTGTAAGTCTGAAAGTACTGGTCTCTTCTTATTTCTTCTCTCTCCAAAACAGGGAAGGTCCATCCAGAGATGCTTTCTCTATCCCCAGTCCTCTATTGGATTCACATTTCATTTATCAGTGCATTGTCTGGGCTGTGACTATTCTTCCTGTTTCCTATGGTCATTCCCTCATATCATTTACTGTATCAAATATGATTAAATAGTGTGAGAATTGAAACAATGTAACGCTATTTCTGCTTCTGTTAATCCGCTTACGCTTAGAATTGGTTACAAAAGCCTGCATCTTGTAACCTTTCGGGAGATAAGAATCAGGATAGAACGAACATTGTTACATGCATGTATGTTTCAAAAGCAGTGTCAGGACCTATAGAAGGACCATCAGCAAACAGCTGGAGGTCTAGGAAATACCAATAACTGAAACAATCAAAAAGCCACTTGATGGACCGGGGGAATGTTAATGGGCAATAAAGTATCCCCGGAAGGTATGAATTCCAATGACAAACCGCGAGTTAAGCCCTCATACAATGAGGCATTTAGGGTATAAATATACTGTGTAAAATATGCTCGGGGTTCCATCCTGCTGCCTTGGATGTGAACCCGCTTCTGCAGAACCGAAATAAACTCAGAGAGAAAACTCAGCTCCGTGTCGTGTCAGTCTCTTGTGCGAACGCCCATTGAACGCAATCTGACAGCTGGCGAGCCAGGCAGGAGATTCCACGGCGATCCTCGGTGTTTTGGGGACTGGTGAGTAGTGGCCACTCCGTCTCGTTTGGAGACAACCCCACTCCCCATTGATCGAGAGATCCCAGGAATCTCTGATCCAAAACGAAGCCTCAGAGAGAACGAGAGAGAGCGAACGGACTGAGTGAAGGTACCTTGCGAGTGATCTGGGATCACGGGAAAGCCTGAGTCGGGGACGCCCGCACATCCGCATACCTGGACTGACGACAGGTCCCCGGAGTGATCAGGTAAATTTGTTCCTTTTCCAAAAGAATAGGTTTTTTGATAGAAAGGTGTCCTTAAATTTTCTCTGGGAGAAAGTCCAGCGCCTGCTGGAGGACGGGTCTGGTGACGAGAATGGGGAAAGGGCAAAGTAAGAGGCTATTGGAAGCCTCAAGGGGAGAGAAGATAGAGGAGGAAGAAGGCAGAAAACCTATTCCGGTAGATTCGCCCTTGGGACAACTACTAAACCAGTGGTTCTCCCCGAATCTAAAGCATTTTACCCGGAATCTGGAGAAAAAGCACATGATTCTTTTGTGCAAATACAGGTGGCCAAAATACCCCCTTTCCGATCCAAAATTCCCTTATCATTGGGCACCGGAGGGAGAAACCAGTACATACTGGATGAACCAACTAAAAATTTACCAATTGGCTCACAAATTAACAGCAGAGATACCGTACCTGGAAGTATGGTATCACGTTGAATTTGAAGGACCCAGCCTGCCACCGGCTGATCAATTTGTGTCCAAACAAAAAAATCCGGAGTCTGACGATGAGTTCTATCGTCCTCCACCAACTGTTCCTCCGCATAATCAGCAAGATTTATTAGCAGCAGCGGCAGCGGCTCCATTGCCTCCCTCCCCGCCGCCTACACTCCATGCACGCTTGCGGAGAGAGTTAAGGGATTTAGAACAAAGCGTTCAGAACTTTCCCTTTCAGCCGGCTCAGCCAGCACACGCTTATCCTTTGCGCGAAGTGCCAAACGGTCTGAACGCTCAGGGACAGCCCGTGGCTATGTATGCCGTTCATCCTATGAGACCTGGGGAACTGAGAGAGTTAAAGCAATCACTTCCCCGGCTTCATGAGGATCCACAAAAAGTAAGCCTAGAATTAGAACTGTTTCTGGGACCAAATGATTATACGTATGAAGAGCTGATGTACGTTTTGGGGCATTTATTCAGCAGGGAGGAAAGAGATTTGATTAGGCAGGGAGCAATAGAACATTGGCGAGTGTTACAATTGGGAAATGACCAAGCAGTTGCTGGGGATGTTAAGTTCCCTTTGGCACCTCCCAATTGGAATATCCAAAATGCAGAACATAGACAAAATATGAGAGATCTAAAGACAATGATCATTGAGGGAATTAAAAGTGCAGTCCCTCAGGGTCGGAACTTAACAAGAGCTTTTGAGATAACCCAGGGAAAAGATGAATCCCCAGGGGATTATTGTGCCAGGCTAAGACAAAGCTTAGAAAAATATTCAGGAGTAAAATCAGACACTCCTGCATTTGAATTCATGTTAAAGATGCAGTTTGTGGCAGGAGCCTGGCCGGATATTCAGAAAAAGATCCAGAAGATAGATAACTGGGGGGCGCAGGGAATTACTGAATTAATCCGAAATGCCCAACAGACCTTTGTAAACAGGGATGAGATCAAGACCAGGCAGAAGTCTCAAATAATGCTGGCAGCGGCACAGAGCGCTGCTAAAAATGAAGTGAGGAAAACGGGAGAAAGTGATCAGCCAAGGAAAGAGACGTCTGGGGGAAGGGGGAGGGGATTCCCTCCCAGAGGGAGACCTTTTAGAGGGAGAGGGATGAGCACTAATAGAGTAGGTATAGATCGTAACTGTTTCAGGTGTGGCAAGCATGGTCACTTTGCGCGCGAGTGCCAGAACAGCCATCCTGAAAGAAGTTACGCTCTATATGAAGACTAGGGAATTTCCGGCTCCTTTAAGAGGACCTACGGGGAGCCACTGGTAAATATAAAAGTAGGTCCAGACCATCAGGAGTTAACTTTCCTGATAGACACAGGGGCAAGTCGTACCTCAGTATGCGAGCCCATAAATCAAAGGATGAAGGGAAAGGAAACAATTTTGGTAGCTGGAGTGAGCGGAAAGCAGAATAGAGTGAGAGTTTTGGAAGAGGTAGAGATGAGTATGGATGGAATAGAAGTTTGTAGCAAGGTGCTGTATATACCAGAGTCAGGGGTAAATTTGTTGGGAAGGGATCTCATGCCAGCGTTTGGATTCCAGTTGAGGGATAATAGTGGGATAAGGATGTGTGTCCTGAAAGAAGAAGATATAAGACGGATTCATGATGATATTTGGGCAGATGGACAAGGTGTGGGGAGGATGGAAATAAAACCCATCGAGATCAAGGTACAGCCAGGGATCGTTAAAAGTTGGACACCTCAATACCCAATGAGTAAGAAGGGTAGAGAGGGATTAAAGCCTGTAATTGATCAGTTGTTACAGCAAGGGTTATTGGAACCAACCATGTCCCCTTTTAACTCTCCTATCTTGGCTGTACAGAAGAAGGATGGAAAGCACCGGCTAGTAATGGATCTGAGGGGGATCAATCGCCTCGTAATACCACGTTTCCCGGTGGTACCTGATCCCTATACCATTTTGGGTCAGATACCCCCAAAGGATGGGTGGTTTACAGTTATTGATCTAAAGGATGCTTTTTGGGCATGTCCGCTTGAAGAGGGGAGCAGAGATTTGTTTGCCTTTGAGTGGAGTGATCCTGAAAGTGGGAGGAAACAACAATTGAGATGGACTGTATTGCCCCAAGGGTATACAGAAAGTCCTTTGTTGTTTGGCCAGGCTTTGGAGGAAAAGTTGCAAGCTTTTCCAAAGGAGCCAGGAGTAAGTTTGATTCAGTATGTAGATGACTTGCTGTTGTCTGGAGAGAAGGAAGCGAGAGTTAGGGAAAGTTCAGTAGCTTTACTGAACTGGCTGAAGAAGCAAGGATTGAAGGTATCAAGGGAAAAGATTCAATTTGTAGAGAGAAAAGTGAAGTATTTAGGACATTACATCATGCAAGGAGTCAGGAGTTTGGATCCTGAAAGGTGAAGGGGTTAATGAGTTTAGCTCCACCCAGGAATAGGACGGAGGTTAGAAAAGCCTTGGGGTTAATTGGATACTGCAGAGCTTGGATAGATCAATATGCAGTGTTAGCCCAGTTCCTGAACCAGAAGTTGCAAGGAGAAAGGGAGACTATTGAATGGACAGAGGAGGATGAGGCAAGGTGGGAGGAAATCAAGGAGGCATTAGCCACAGCACCAGTGTTGGCTCTGCCTAACTTGAAACTTCCATTTCATCTATATGTTTCTGCAAAATCAGGAGTTGCAGTAGGAGTGCTTGCTCAGAAGAGGGGGGGGCGGTTTCAGCCCATTGCCTTTCTGAGTAAGACATTAGAACCTGTGGTGAGAGGTTGGCCCATCTGTGTGCAGGCAGTAGCTGCCACAGCTGTTTTGGTGGTAGAAAGCAGGAAACTGACCTTTGGGGGAGCTATAGTAGTACATTCCCCACACCAAGTAACCTCAGTGTTGAGTCAGCTGGCTTCCACTTGGATGACTGAGGGAAGGATTTTAAAATATGAAACTATTTTGAGAACAAGTCCAGATATCATTATCGGGACTGATAAAAATTTGAACCCAGCAGAGTTTTTGGAAGGGATCAGAAAAGAATGGGAAGCTGAAGATCATGATTGTCTGTTAGAAATTGAAATTATGACAAAAGTGAGAAAAGATTTAGAAGAGGTTCCACTGGAAAAAGGGGAGAAGTGGTTCGTGGATGGCTCCAGCAGAGTTGAGAATGGCATAAGGAAAGCTGGATATGCAATAGTTACTCAAACTGGGGAAGTAATTGAGAAAGGATCATTACAAAAAGGATGGTCAGCTCAAAAGTGTGAGCTATACGCTCTCAAAAGGGCTCTGGAATTGGCTGAGGAAATTGAGGTGTCTATATGGACTGATTCTAAGTACGCTTGGGGGGTGGTTCACACTTTTGGGAAGATCTGGCAAGAAAGAGGGTTTATAAAATCAGATGGGAAACAGATAGAGCAACTCCAGTTAGTAGAAGAATTGTTGGAGGCTTTACAATTACCACAGCAAGTAGCCATTGTCCATGTGAACGCACACCAAAAGGGGAATAGCCTGGAAGTTGTTGGGAATAGATGGGCAGATAGGTGGGCAAAAGAGGCAGCTGGGGAGGTAACTCTGCAAATGGTATCAGTACCCATGTTGCCTGAAGAGCCCGAAGACAACTGGGAACCAGATGGAACTGTAATAGAAAGATTAGAGAAGGAGGGGTGCAGAAAAACCGAGAAGGGATGGGTGACTGGGAATGGAGAAAAAGTTTTGTCAGAAACACAAATGAGAAATGTCATGCAGTATTTACATGAGGGGAGTCATTGGGGGACTGAAGCATTGGTACAAGCTGTCAAACCAGTGTATTGGAGTCTAAACATGTGGACCATTGCCCATTCCATTTGCTGGAAGTGTTTAATATGTTTAAAGGTTAATAAAGGTGCATCCAGAAAAACAGAGAAAGGGGGGCGGCCTTTAGCAGCTTGGCCGTTCCAGAAGATACAAATTGATTACACTGAGCTGCCACCCAGTGGTGGATGGAAATACCTGTTAGTTGTTAAAGACCACTTGACAGGGTGGATGGAAGCTTTTCCCACTAAACAAGCCACCGCTTCCATGGTAACAAAAATTCTGTTGGAACAAATAATACCTAGATATGGCATGTTTGAAGTGATAGACTCTGATAGAGGCACACACTTTACACAGAAAATTCTTCAAGAAGTAATGAGGGCTATAGGGGTGAGATGGGACTTACACACCCCTTGGCATCCTCAGTCTTCAGGGAAGGTTGAAAGGGGCAACTCAGAGATTAAGAAACACTTAACAAAATTGCAGTTGGAAAATGGATTACCTTGGACTAAGAACTTACCCCTAGCTCTGTTAAGAGTTAGGACTTGTCCAAGAAAGGATGTGGGGGTTTCACCTTTTGAAATGTTAATGGGTCGCCCCTACTTGACAACTTTTGGGGGACCTATACCTGAATTCAGGGATATGTTTGTAAGGAAGTATTTGCAGACGCTGTCCAGATCTTTATTGTCTCTTCGCAAACAGGGACTGTTAGCACAACGACCACCACTAGTAGGAAGTCAACATCCCTATGAAGTTGGTGATTGGGTGCTTGTGAAAACTTGGAGGACTGAGAAACTGCAACCTAGCTGGGAAGGACCATACCAAGTACTTCTGACGACTGAGTCTGCTGTCCGGACAAAGGAAAGTGGATGGACTCATCATAGTCGTGTGAAAGCAACTCCAGAACCTGAGAAGCCTTGGAGCAGCCACCCAGTGGAAGGACAACCTTTGAAACTGACTCTTAGAAGATAAAATCATGCGTCTGTTCCTGTGTACTTCAACTGTACTTGTAAATATTTTCATCTTACAACAGGTTAAAGAAGCAGGAACCGAACAATCTCGACATGTGCAGAGAGCAGGAGACCTTGGGGAAGAGCTCTGGACAGACAATTGCTACATCAAGAACATAAGGACAACGGCGAAAGATCTGAACATCACTAACTGTTGGTTATGTATGCATTTGCCTGGGAGAGCTGAAAGGGGGGTCAATTTACATGGTGTGCCTTTGACAAGACAAATGATGACATTTGGGGAAGGAAATAAAAGAGAGTTTGGGAGAAACATGACCGGGAGGGTATTCCTCCAATTGCGAGAGACAGCGCATGTTTGTTTTAAAAGGAATGTTACTGGGGGAGTCTTCCTGGGAGATTGGGAAAGGTGCAATAAAACATTTGTAACGCCTGCAACATGTTTCAATACCAGCAAACCAAATTCAGGTGACTGTACAAATGATCTTTTACCATTCCCTACATATTATTGTGAAATGTGTGTGTATTTTGAAGGGATAATCAATTGGACAAGACTTTCTAATGCTACTTGGGCAATGGATGATGGCAGGTGGATGTTATGTGGAAAATATGCCTATAGAGAAGTACCAAAATTGTGGTCAGGGACTTGTACCATGGGGTTTGTGATACCAGTAATATATAAATTAGATAAACTACCCAACACCCGGATCAGAAATAAAAGAGAGCTAGATTCCGGAGTAAGTGAAGGAGCCTGGTGGGAAGGTATGGGAAGAGCCCTTGTCGCACCTATAGGTATTGGGTTAAATTACCAAGACATCAAACGATTGAATAATTTTACCATCACAATGTTTAATGACACCATAAAAAAACATAAAAATGATTAACGAAGAATTGTCTGAAGTTAGACAAGTTGCATTACAGAATCGCTATGTTTTAGACATAGTGCTTGCCGCAAAAGGAGGTGTCTGTGCCTTAATTCATTCTCATTGCTGTACATATATTCACAATTATGAGCCAAATATAACCAAAACTGTACATGAAATGGAAACCAGGATAAATGAGTACCAGAAACAGTGGGATAGCGGTTCAGGATCATTGTGGGATATGTTATGGTCTTGGCTTCCTGATGGATCTTGGTGGAAATCGATAGTGACCACTCTAACAATCATCGCAGTAATTCTGATTAGTCTATGTTGTTGTATCCAATGTATTCCCAACGTAATCCATATTTGTATACAATTTTTAAGGAAAATTAGGTTCACAAACAAAAAGAAAGAGCTTATTTTATACAATCAATCGGAGGAAATGTTAATACAAGTTAGTAAAGATCTTTGTGCTTTTGAAACAGAATGTAACCAGAAGAGGAGGGATTGTGAGAATTGAAACAATGTAACGCTATTTCTGCTTCTGTTAATCCGCTTACGCTTAGAATTGGTTACAAAAGCCTGCATCTTGTAACCTTTCGGGAGATAAGAATCAGGATAGAACGAACATTGTTACATGCATGTATGTTTCAAAAGCAGTGTCAGGACCTATAGAAGGACCATCAGCAAACAGCTGGAGGTCTAGGAAATACCAATAACTGAAACAATCAAAAAGCCACTTGATGGACCGGGGGAATGTTAATGGGCAATAAAGTATCCCCGGAAGGTATGAATTCCAATGACAAACCGCGAGTTAAGCCCTCATACAATGAGGCATTTAGGGTATAAATATACTGTGTAAAATATGCTCGGGGTTCCATCCTGCTGCCTTGGATGTGAACCCGCTTCTGCAGAACCGAAATAAACTCAGAGAGAAAACTCAGCTCCGTGTCGTGTCAGTCTCTTGTGCGAACGCCCATTGAACGCAATCTGACAATAGGAACCCTATTTTATTGCCAAGACCAAAAAACGTAACTTGTGAAAGGGCAAAAGAAAAAAGTTAACCTGACCTCAGTTGAATTTGAGTACAACTCTTCATCTTATCTTAGCCCTAAATTTAGTGGTGATCTTATATAGTATAATACCAACCCATCATGTATTTCTGCTACAGACCTATTCTGACAGATAGCACAATCATTTTATTCTTTCTTTCACTTCCCAGTGGTTAAGCCTAATTTTCTACAGAATATTCTTTGCTGTTCCCTAAATTGGCTTCAAGAATCACTGACTCTACTGAGACCACTGTCTTTCAAGTCCACATTGGCTTCACTACTGATCAGGGGGAAAGGTCTGCAATGCCCAAATTCATTAGAAATGGGATATCTAAGCTTTGCCAATTCTTTGACATTTTTTCATGCTCAGCAAAGGGTGCATTCTTGCTGCCCTTTTTTTTTATCTGCTTGGTTGTCAGGGAGAATCTTGAAACAAGTATTCAGACAACCTATCAGAAAGTCAGTGTTCAAAAATGGTTTAACCTGAGAAATCTATTGTCTCCTTATCTTTATATTTTGGGGGGTGTTGCTTTGTTAAATGAGGCAGGTTGAAATAGAAAGAATGTGTGCATTATAAGGTATGTTTTTTGCCCACTATGGGGGGGGGGGGCAGAGAAGGAGGAGGAGGAGAGGAAGGATTCACACTGGAATATAAAACACCTTCTCTTAATCATTCCACATTCTGTTTGCTTGTTTTTGTAGCAGCAGAATGACCCATGTATATTCTTTAGCAGTGCTATCAGAGAATTTAAGAGTCATTAATAGGTCAATGTAGGAAATTTGAAAGGGAAAAAAAAAGGCAGGGCAGGCTCAGAGACAGAAATCAAACCGTTCAGGGTTGTGTGGGGAAAGGGATATAAAACAAGAGTCAAGGACAATCCACAGCAGACGAAGTAACTGGACTCCGTGCTTATAGATACTGACCGTTACCCACATCAATATCCTGAAGGACACTCAGAGAACAGCTGCATAATGCTGCATTTCTTCCATAATGGGACCCTTAACAAACCTCCCCCCCCCCAGGTTTTATTATACTATTTATACTAAAATGAAGTCTGCTTAGCCACAGCCAATGTCATGAGAACAATCACTCCCGGAGCTGATTTCTGAACTGCCACTTAAGTCCTATAAGAAGGTGCCCATAATTACAAACGAGCCATTCCAAAGCAATAAACAGGCTTTGAATCAGAGATTTAGAAACTGAAAGAGACTGGAAACCTGCTGGGTCTCTTTTGCAGCTTCCTTCAATATGGAGATCAGAATGAGTAATTGAAGAGCTTTCAATTCAATATCAAAAGGCAACAGTTTCCCTTCACACTGTCATCTTACAAAACCATCATCTTATGAATGCATTCTCCTTCAGGCTCCTTTGCAGCTTAGAAAAGCATCCTGTTCAAAAGATTGTGTTTTAGCAGCAGCTGGTTTGGATTAGTAGGATGCACCTCTAAGCGCACCTTTTACAGCAGAGTTGGTCTGCAACAGCATCCAACAACTAGTTGGAAGGAAACAGGAGGGATTAAAGAGCTACTAGCCTTCCCCTCATTCCAGTCTCAGCGGGGTGTGTATTCCAAGCAGACTCAATGACAAAATGGGATGTGGCATAAAGGAAAAGAAGACAGGGTTAATGCATGGCAAATATCTCCCCCCTATCTTCAAATATTCATCTGCGCTGCAGCTCAGCCGCAGGCGTTATTTGAAATACAGCTAGCAATACACTTTTTATCTCTGCCAATATGAGAGATGAAATGAAATGATGGTAATGGAACCGGGAAGGGGACCAACATGCAAAGAGAATGAAAGGAACTTTAACTCATCTAAACAATTAAAGAAGCAAGAGGTTTTTCGACTATACAGCAACCGTGCCAATATCCCATTACCCTTTAATATTTGCAGGAGTCACGCTGAAGAGGGAATTGCCTTATTATAGGCAAAAACAGCTTGTTTCCACTGTATTTATGTGTGTCTGGTGTGTGAAAAGAGAGAGAAATATGCATTCTGGCACCGGAGATGGGAAGAATGCATCTTTTAAAGATTCTTTTAAAATAAATAAAAGAAGCATTCGTGCTAGTAACTGTCATTTTCATTTTTAAAGGGATGCAAAATTAAACTAATGTAATGTTGAAGAATATTAGCATTTAGTGCAAGAGAACTATGTTGTGAGACATTTTTGAGGAAAATGACTCCCCCCACCCTCCATAGGCTTATACTGCGGTCTAGAAAAGAAGACAATAACAGAATCTGGGTTATCTCAAAGGCTGAGAAGGGGGGCGGGAGGCTGCCTTAGCCATTGTGAAAGTATGCAAGGAAAGATAATCATCAGAGTATTTAGAGATAATGAATTATATATTCAAATAAGTTAGTAAGACCCCAGCTTTTCTTTAAAAATGCAAAGGGAATAGCAACTGTGTATTTATTTCTCTAAAGTTAGAGCTTTATTTAACAATAATACAGAGAGAGAGAGAGATTCATTTCCTTCTTTTAAAAGGTACAGTATATCAATAATATTCAATGTTTACTTTCTTTTTAATCCTTGTATTTGCACACTGCTAAAGCTCTCTTATTCACAAGCTTTAACTGGGTGAAATAATGCATCACAGAGCAAACCTTTGTCAACGAAGGCTAATATACCGAATGCCAGGACCCCATTACTCCTGAATGAAATTTGGAGAACTTGTGCTACAAAGGGAGGGAGGGACGGAAGGAAGGAAGGAAGGAAAGGTTTCTGATGCTCACTGCCAGCTTCCCACAAAGAAATTCAATGGGGAAGCCAACAGAATGGCAGAAGTCATACCCACTTCAACTAATTTTTCTGCATGCCCAAAGAAATTCAGTGGAAAAGCAACGGGAAGTCAGAAGTCACACCCACTTCGACTGATTTTTCTTCATGCCTATGGTCCTTATTTAGAGAAGGAGAATGGAATAGGGAAGAACCTTTGCACCTTTCTGGTTCATGCTGCAGTGTGTCCCGCACCCTGCATGCCTTTCCTGAGCCATGCGGCACCTCTTACATAACCCTGTGCGTGCGTCTTCTCCAATACTCACTGCTGCCCTCTCCAACCCATGTTGTCCCCCTTTATTGTTTTTTGGTCTTATGCAAAATCTTTCCTCATGACTGCATATATCTTAACAAATTGTGAGATGAACAATATAACTGAGTCCAGAATCTACCTGGCTTCATACGCATGGAATGCAATATCCTTATATTATTGGCAAAAGTGCCAAGTATAATTAACTATATTGATATTAGGCTATGACAGACCTAGAAGTTTTCATAGGATGTGCTCCTACTGGTAAATGTTTGAAACATTAGTGCAAAATATTCCCGTCCCAACATTTTGATTTTTTTTCCCAAAATGGCAGCTGAAAGCATCATCAAGACAGCAAACACATAACCAAGCTCTCTAGTCTTTTTGACATGCATTGTGGCTGCCGTTTTGTCCATCCCTGAAGCAATGGCATGGCTTTCTTACTCTTTTTGGACTTCACCTGCCATGTTTCTTGTTCATCCCTGAAGCTAGAGAAAGGAAATTCATGTTGAAGTATGCATAAATAATAACTGAGCAGAGGCCTACAAATTAGGAAAGAAATAAAACAAACCTCAAACTTTGTATATATTCTATGTACAGGAAAAAAGATGCTCACTTCTAAAATTACTTAGCTCCTAAATGTTTAATAACAACAATAATACAAAACTAAGATACCCAGGCTGGTATGTTTCAGTGGCACAGAAGATGATTAGAAAATAGGAGTCTTGACAATTTGGCATTTAATCATACATTTTTAACAAAATCATTTTAATCTCATATTATTCACTGCTTAGTATAATGCAAAGCTGGCATTGGAGTGAACATTTACTAATGAGCCCAAGACACTGGTTTTTTCAGTTGCTGATTCTCAACAGATTAGCATAAAATAAGGGTAAATAAAGCTTCATTAATTAGAACTGGCTTGAAAGATGAAAAATGTACAAAAGCAGTATATATACTTTTTAACAGATTGTTACAGCAGATTATAGCACTGAAATTAAAGCATAAACAATCTATTCCCTAGCATTCTTGTCCCCAAACTTTTGATTACTAAGTATTGTGATTTGAATGGTGAGAAATGCAGTGCCTATTGTTGTGTTTGAACAGCATCTGTCTGCCCATCAGAAAGTTGTGGTTTATTCAAATTGTTCACACCCTTTAGTGCAAAACTAGTCTATGGAAATGTTGATACTGAAAACTCCTCTTAAACATTACAACACAAATCTCACAGTAATAAAATTAACCAAGCACGAAAAAAACCTGTAAAGCAATGCTACTTTAATGAAAGTAAGTGCTACACAGGTACTCTTCGAGTTACAACCACAACTGAGCCCAAAATTTCCGTTGCTAAGTAGATATTTAAGTGACTTTTGCCCCATTTTATGATCTTTCTTGCCATGGTTGTTAAGTGAATCACTGCAGTTGTTAGGTTAGGAACACAGTTAAGTGAATCTGGCCTTCTCATTGACTTTGATTGTCAGAAGGTTGCAAAAGGTGATCCCATGATCGTGGGACACTGCAACTGTCATAATTTGCCAAACATCTGAATTTTGATCACATAACCATGGGGAAGCTGTAATGGTCGTAAGTGTGAAAAACAGTCATAAGTCACTCCTTTCAGACCATTGTAACTTTGAATGGTCACTAAACGAATTGTTGTAAGTTGAGGACTACCTGTACTTAGGCTCTGGAGGCAAACTTGTTCCTGCTCCTATTCCTACTTACCAACACTTAACAGTCACTTTTCAGGATTTGGGGAAGGAATAGTTAGTTTGTCTTTTTTGTGTCTCAATTCCATGCGAACCTTTGCCAATCTCCATCCCTAAAATAAAACAATTCCAACCCCAACTCAGTGATGTGAAAGCACATCAATAAATGTTGTTCTGTGGAAATATGGAAGGTTGCAATGCTGAATTATAGCTTCACAACACTTGCCAGCTCTGCATTAGGAGACTTTTTTTTTTACCCCTCTGATTTACTATTTGGACCCTGACATCAGAAATGAAGGATATCGCACAGATGGGCAAAGGAACCATGATTCTTTGGCAAGAGCTGCTTTCATTGATTTCAACCTCCCAAAATATTTGTGGGGCATCAGACTGAGACTGAGTGGCCTAACAATTATATTAGGAAGACTTTGGCAGCATCACTAGATGCCCCCAAATCACTAAGGCTACTAAGGCTCAGGACGTTTCCCTCGTTGGTAAAGTAGAGGAGCCCTGGGTGGGGGGTGGAGGGAGTGGGATTCTCTCAATAAGTCTGATAGTGTCCTATAAGAATGGAGAAGAGATTGTGTGATGACCCAGAACAAAGCACAAAGGTCACAGAGCTAGTGGAGAGTTCAAACTCCCCTCTAATGCTCCAAATTCCCCCCCCCCAAACACTCCCACGTTCTTGGCAAGCCCCAGAGCAAAGCATGCACACACACACACACACACACACACACACACACATATAAGGCAGCCTCTGGTTGCACATAGTCCAGCAAGCAAAGGAACAGGGAAATGAGTCCACAAAGCAAGGAAGAAGCAAGCAGTCCTGCAAACTCCAAATGTCTGCACTGGCACATCAAACTCTACAAATTCAGCATTTGTTCCCGACAAACGCCCTTCCCCATAGTATCTCCTTAAATCTCAGTCCCCAGGTGTGCCTTGTGAAGAGGGGCGGGGCGCTCTCCTCCTGAGTCATTGGGTTAGCCTGCACTGTACCCACCTTCTCTCCATTCTCCGTGCTTGGGGTTCAGGAGGGGGTGGTCTTTGCTCATCACCTGAGCTCTGTTGCTCTTCATTTCTACTACTTGACCTCTGTCGCTCAACCTGCCCCCATTCCTCCCTGCTAGCAATCCATCCCAATTCTGAGGGGCCCTGGGCTCTGCCTTATCTTGCTCCTCTCCACATTCCTCCAAAGCCAATGGAGCTGCCCCCTCAGTCTCCATTGGCTCCAGCTCTGGCTCATCCTCCTCCGCAAATTCAGGCTCCGACAGGGGCATGACAGATTTTAAGCTTGTGAAAAGTATTTTTTTTTTTACAATCTAGCGATATGCCAAATAATCATAAGTACAAAATAGTGCCGAAGGCCTGGGATCAAATGAAAAATGTAAAAAGCATCAGACTAGAAAACAGGAGACAGTGAATTCAAGTACCATCTTAACATGAAAGCCACTGGGTGACTTTGGACTGGTCATTGTCACTCAGCCCATCCCACCTCACAACGTGGTTGTTATGAAGGAAAACAGTGTGTTGGATATTTTGGCCGCTTTGTATTATTTGTAAAAGAAATAAAGATAGAATACAAATAAATAAATAAATCTCAAGAAAACAAAATAATAGAGTTAATTCTGATAATTTGGTCTAAATTAGAATATTGAACAATATGTTCGGAATTGTAAACTCTCAAGCTAAAATTCCAAATACAAGTTAAAATATAAGCAAAGTCATTAATTCATTGGGAGACAGAGGGAGGGAGGGAGGGAGAGAGGTTTTGTGAATAGATTCCCAAATATTTTTTTTTCTTGAATGTGTCATTACACAGTTTAAACATTAGGTGGCCCTGTACTTGATAGAGACAGGAATATCTTGTTTTTATTTTATTTATTTATTTATTTATTTATTTTTATTTATTTGTAAATTGCTTACAAGATAATAGGTATAAGTAAAAACATAGTTATGAATACATGGATACATATAAGAAAAATAAAAAAAATATAAAAGAAACAATAGGACAGGAACAATAGGCACGTTGGTGCGCTTATGCTATCCTATCCTATCCTATCCTATGTTAAGTTATGTTATGTTATGTTATGTTATGTTATGTTATGTTATGTTATGTTATGTTATGTTATGGGAATTAGAAGAGAGTCCATAAAATTCTTGTTTTCCTCCTGACTGATGGGTTTTTCAATCCTCAGTGATATCTCAGGGAGCTCAATAGGACAACTTCATTAAAAAAAAAAAAAAAAAAAGATTTATTAGTCATATTTCCCAAAACAAAGTTAAGGTTCTTTTGAGTTGTCAATTGTTGTCTCAGAAACAGAAATCTACACAAATACTTCAGATTCTAAGCTAAGGTGACAAGAAAGCATTATGTGAAAACAAAGAGAGGCATTTAGTAAAAATAGTTTCCCTATTGCATCCCTGAACGAGAATCAGGTTTTTATAAAGATGCAAAAAAGGACAAAATTACAAAGCCATCAACAACTAAGATTGTATTTGCCACAATTTATAAATATTCATTGGATTATTTCATTCATCAGCAAGGTCAGCCTGGAGAACGTAACTTGCACTCCAGTTGCTAAGCAGCTTCAGGAACAATTAATGGGAATCAAACTGTAGGATCTGTGTGCACTGAGGTATGAAAACCTAAGCCTGAGACCCTGAAGTCAGCCACAGATGGATTAAGGTTTTTTTCCCCCAGCTTCTTTATTAATTAACTTGATTTTAAAATATCTGCATATGTCCAACAGCAAAAATGCCTATAATATTCACTGGGTTATTTTTTCCTAAAGTATTATTTTCTTAAAAACAAACAAACAAACAAACCCTGTTCCAGTATTTTTGGAAGCGTTCTTGACATCAATTTAAAGTGAAATTCCAAGGGGGTTTCATCTTCTTGAGCTTGCCTTCAAAACAAAAAAAATCCTCTACCAAATTGAGACTTGATGCATTATGCTTCCTTTTGCTGCTTTTATGTTGGTTTTAAGGTTGTTTTAGTGTGTATGCAACCTATCAGTTGTGTGATTCTGCTTGCTCCTCCCTGCACCCCCAAGTAACAAAATATCATACTGTGTTTTCCCCCCCTACAACAAGACCTCATGGCACAAATGATCAATTGGTTAGATCTTAGTATAATATATCACGTAAAACCATTTGATCAATATATATCGGTAGATATTAGTGTAAGCAGTAAGAATAACAATTAAGAATAGGAATGCACATTGAAGCAATCACACCCATATTGCAATACATAATTCATGCACACACAAGCATATACACACAGAGATACACACACAGACACACACAAAGGCTCTTAAGTAGGAGACAAATCATACACATTTTATGGAATAAAATAGTCTTTAGAGCTATATAAAATCCTGCCAAAAAACAACATTTTAGGAAATGCAATTTCACAAGGGTTGAGAAGGAAATTGTGTCATTTCAAAGTCAACAATTTAGATCAGTTTGATTCCAACTGAGAAAGAACAATAATATCTCAGTGAAAATCACAATCAAGTCAAACAACAAACTCTTAGGGGAAAAACAATCTTACATCAATTATAAAATAGAGAATTTTCAGAGCTAATTGATTCAAGATAATGAAAAAGAACAATGTATGTAAACATTTAAAAGCTGAAGATTCAGATTAAATTCTCAATTGGTATAGATTAAGTTTTAGATAAAACCTAGACAGCAAAATGAGATCAAAGGATAATCAGGTTAACATAAAGGACGAGGACTAATTATTGTTTGAGTTCTAGGTATGAAACTAGCTGGGTGATTCTGTGTCAATCCCTCTCTCTCAACCCTAAGAAGATAGATAAACCAATTTTCCCAAGAAAACTACAGGACTTGTCAAGACAATGACTAGATTGACTTGAAGGCATCAAAATAAATATATATGTATGAAGGATATGTGTAGTTTCTTCAGCAGGTAGCAGACTTGGCCAACCTTGTCTGGTTTTGGAAGCTAAGTAGGCATAAACCTAGCTAGCAGCACTTGAGGGAGATTACCACCAAGAATTCCAAGACTGTAGCAACTGGGTGTTGAATTCCAATTTAGGACAACTTTTATTTTTGTCTTTTGCCTGGAAGATGCAATTGATATACTCTAAACTCTCAGCAATACTATATGTCTGCATGTTGCAGGAAAATAAAATAACAATATTTTTTTGGTTATGAATGGTGTTGTGAATGCATAATACCAATAAAGTTATCATTGAGCTTGAAGTCTAGTGCAGGGTTCTGGCCCTGCACTTCTGATTGGCTGTTGATGGCCCGATCGGATTGGCCCGTTTGGAAGCATCCGATTGGCCACTAACAGACCATTCCTATTGGTTAAACAGAGCTAGCACTCCAGGTTCACTATTGGTTAAGTAGTTAATGAGTTGCCTATATAAGTAAGGCTTGAGCAGCCTTGAGCTGAGCTGTCACATCATGTAAATAAAGAGTTTGAAGTTCACTATTTCTACTGGCTCGTCTCCATCTTTCTCACCCATGCTCCAGACTTAACAAATGGCACCAGAGTACTGGATCACAGATGTCCTACTAGCTGACGAGTTTAAGTTAATGATACTTCAACCAATTTAGGACGAAGCTTCTTCTTTTCCAAGCATCCCGTTTCTACTGTTTTTCAAATGATACTGTAGATTAATCTATAGAGAAGATAATCAGTGAATGGTGGACACCTACAGAAGATAGAAGGACAGTGGCATCTTCCTTCTTTCAAACATCCAAACTAACAAGCAAACATTGATGTCCACTCTTTTCCTGTTATTATACATGTACAACATGTATAATAAAAGGTTTTTTTTCATCTGTTAGTACAATAATGTCACCAGAAATGGAGGATATACATTATAACAAAGAAACAGTGATTCCCTACTTTCACTAATCTCAAATCCCAAGTATCTGGGAGGATATCAAGTTGAGAAAGGCAGGCCTAATAATTATGCTACAAAGACCTTGACAATATCAATAACAAGACCTTAAATTATCAAACAGTGAATGTTAGAGTATGTTTGGTTGTTTTATCCTTGTGGGTACACAGATTTTTTTAATTATTGGTGTTTTTGTGTATATTCAGAATCTTCTGGGAGCTGAGCAGTCTCCAAATCTAATAATGAAAGTTAAAAAAAAAATAAGGCAGGATCACACTCATGCAGTATATACCTGTTATAGGATAATTCGAGACACAATTGTGAAGACATGTTATTATTATTATTGGCCATATCTGGCTCAAAAAGTACCGTTATATACATAAATGGAATCATTCTTGTAGTTCTAAAGATTGCTTTCCACACTCATTTAGGATCCGAATTGAGAGTGTCCACCCAGTTTTATTGACAGTAAAAAGTTTAGTGTGATTATTTACCCACCCCTGTTGTCTATCCATCTTTCCTGACTTCCTGGTCAGAAATTGAGTTTTTGTTCTTTGCTTTAAAGCTTTAGACTTAAACGCCCTGCAATCAATCTCTTCCATACCTTTTCATCACCAGCAGTTAAAAACTCAAGAGATTACCAGCTACCTTTAGGCAACCCACTAAAATCTAGAACAGAAAAACAGCTACCTCATCTTTCCATTTCTTTCACTTTAGTCTTTAATTTTCCACACCCAGGTGGTGACATGTAATCATATGCCATTTCAAACTCTTGAATCCTTGCCAAAAACCATTTTTCACTTTTGATATTGTGAATTACTTGAAGTAAAACAAATTTATTTTTTGTGCCTGATCCCTGTCTCCTTGCTGAACTATGGTCAGGAGACCTAAACAATTCTATATAAGCTAGTCTAGTGTTAGTGACTGAGATAATAAATGAAACTTGAATGGATTCAAGTCATCCTCCACCACAGAAACACACTTGGGGAGGGGGGGAGGGCTCTGAGACTTCCTTTTTCAATCCAATCTACTTCACTTAGTTGTTGCTACAGAAATAAAATGAAGGACCATCCCTGTATAAACTGCCCTGAAAAACAGGATAAAAGGCAGGATTCCAAAAATGGAATGGAATGGCTATAATGTCTGACATTTCTGCTCAGCTGTACATAAGGTTAACATAGGGCATCCCTTCTTGTGGGATGGGGCAAACTAAGTCATTAGTGGGTAGCTATGGGGCCAATGCAGATAGGGAAGCCTTCCCACAGTGTGCATGCTGGGGTGAGGATCAAACTGTGAGATGGGTTGAAAATAAATTTGATTAATAACAACAACAACAATGATGGTGATACATGGCAATACCTGGAGGCAACAAAATAGAAGAGAAAAAACTGGAGAAGATCACAAGATATAAAGACCTGCAAATAGAATGACTATGGTGGAAGCAAGCAAAGGTAATCCCATTAGTCATAGGCTCTTTGGGTACAATCCAAAAACAATTGGAGCACCATTTGAACACCATCAGCATTGACAAATTCACCATTAGTCCATTGCAAAAGGCAGCTTTACTCAGAACAGCTTACATCCTGGGACAATATCTGTAAAACCATCAAACATCCATATTTGCCTTTCCCAGATCCTTGGAAAGGATTTATTTTATTTTATTTATATTGCCACCTATTCGCCCATGGCAACTTGAGGCAGTTTACACAATGTAAAACCATATTTAAAACAAAAAATAAAAAACAATAAAAACTAACAAAAAGAATCAAATAAATTATTAAAATAAAATAGAACAAAATTTGGGAAAACAAAAAACAACAACTCCCACCCCCGGCCCTGACAACAGCACATACACTAGCCATTTGATGGATTCCATCCCTCTCTGGGTTCCCCAAGCCCACTGGCAAAACCAGGTCTTCAGTGCCTTTCAGAAGAGTGCTAGAGTGGAGGCCATTCTAATCTCTGGGGGAATGATATTCCAGAGAGTGGGAGCCACCACGGAAAAGGCCCTTCTTCTGGGTCCCACCAGGTGTACCTCCCTCAGGGGTGAGACCTGCAACATTCCCTGCCTCCTTGCTCTAATGGGTTGGGGAGATGTGACTGGCAAGAGGCGTTTCCTCAGATAACCCATGAAGGGTTTTAAAGGTGACAACCAGGACCTTAAATTGCACCCGGAAGCAAATTGGCAACCAATGCAGCTCCTGTAGGAGAGGTAACACATGTGTACACCGGGGTCTGCACAAAACCATGCGGGGCGCTGCATTTTGCACCAACTGGAGCTTCCGGATGCTCTTCATCTTCATTTTTGATAGACAAAACTGCCAAATCCAGTCTGAACATCTGTCTATGTCATCATCATAATAATGGAGTGGAATGTAACATCTCTAGCTCAGTTTTCCAGGCTGTGAGCAATAGCTCCCTTATGCTTATGCTTCTGGCTGACATCGCTACATGTTCTTAGCAGGGTAGTGCTGATGACCCTTTGTCCATGTCATTTGTGAATGTCCTTGAGGAAAGAGGGGAAGAGATGCTGCCTAGGAAAAAAAAAATCAGACAAGAGAGGCAGAAATCTGCAGTTGTTAAAGGTGAGAAAAAGAAACTTAGGAAGGATTTGCTCTAATGGATCAAACTCTTAAAAGTATAGATGGGAAGTTTGTGCTTTCAGACTTGCAAGTTAGAATAGAATAGAATAGAATAGAATAGAATAGAATAGAATAGAATAGAATAGAATAGAATAGAATTCTATTGGGTGTCCAATCACACCCAAGGATTTTGTCTTGGTGCAAATGCTCTCAGTATACATAAAAGATACATTCGTCAAGAGTCAAGAATCATAACTTACAACACTTAATAATAGTCCTAGGATACAATAAGCAATCAAATCATACTAGGAAAGTCAATATAGATCATAAGGATACAAGCAACAAAGTTACAGTCATACAGTCACAAGTGGGAGGGGAGGGGTGATAAGGAATGATGAGAAGATTAACAGTAATAGTAGAGCAGACTTTGTAAATAGTTGGACAGTGTTGAGGGAATTATTTGTTTAGCAGAGTGATGGCTTTCAGGAAAAAAACTGTTCTTGTGTTTAGTTGTTCTGGTATGCAGTGCTCTATAGCATCGTTTTGAGGGTAGGAGTTGAAACAGTTTATGTCCGGGATGTGAGAGGTCTGTAAATATTTTCACAGCCCTCTTTTTGACTCGTGCAGTGTACAAATCCTCGATTGAAGGCAGGTTGGTAATAATAATTGTTTTTTTCTGCAGTCCTAATTACTCTCTGAAGTCTGTATCGGACTTGTTGGGTTGCAGAACCAAACCAGACAGTTACAGAGGTGTAGATGACAGACTCAATCATTCATTCCTCTGTAGATTCTGATAATGTAGCCTTAAAGTAAAGTAGAATTAGTTCATCTTGCCATGTTTCCTGTCTGTTTTACCAGGGAGGACTGATGGCCATCTAAATATGCTGCCACCATGTCTTATTGAAGGCCATCAGAAAGGCTGACTAGATAACGATTAGAAGGTCATTCACAGTAGGAGGAATTGACTTTTTTGCTTTGCTTGGTTAACAATAGTGAGAAAGAAAACTGGCCCCAAGTAAGCCTAGTAAAATAGATCGAAATCCAGAGACCACCTGTCTTTGAACTTTTTGTGGAGAGTATCAAATCTCTATTTTAGTATTTGTGGAGTATTCTAGGGCAGTGGTTCTTAACTTTTTTGAAAGAATCGCCCCCTTGAGCCATTGAAGAAGTTATAATCGCTCCCCCGCCTCCCCCAACATAACCTCTCAATCACAACACGGGGAAATAATTCTTCAATTTATGCAAACACGTTTTTTGTTTTCTTTAAAATTGTCATCAGGACATATTGATGCAAATAATTTATTTCCAGTCTTTTTCCTATATCTCAACTGTGTGAAAAATTCTGATGCCACCCCATCACTTTACTCCCAAACTTTGTGATCCATGTATTTCATTATTATCTTATTTATTCAAGACACTTAAATGCAATGACCACTGAAAACAAAATTCAATTGCAAGAAAATGAAATGCCCGAAAAAAACCAGTAACATTTAATGATTTAATTACAAGTGAATTTTAAGATGCAAAAAGAAATATAAAAAGGGCATAAGAACAAACCGCAATGCAGGAACTAAGAATTTCAAGATAAAAACTCTAAAACTAAATTAAGTTTCAAGGAAAATTCATGCACACTGTACAAAAGGGTTAAAAAGACACAAAGAAAATTTTTACAGAAGGAAAGCAACAAAAATCAGAGCGACAAATTTAATGGGTAGAGTGATAGAGGCTGCTGCGCAACGCGCATGAAAATGAGCGATGCGTATTCACATATGTCCGGCGTTCTGTACTGAAGCTAGCTGGAGGAACATTTTAAAACACAGTTCAATCCACTAATAGCGAGCGATCTGATGTTTTTGTACGACAGATATACAGTGGTACGAAAAAAGTCTCAAAAGTGTCCCCAAAACTTCTTGCTCCATTGCCCCCATATCGCCCCCCTTCCATTCCTTCACCCCCATGTCGCCCCTTTTTGTTCCATTACCCCCCTGAAAAAAGAAATCACCCCCTGGGAGGCAATATCACCCAGGTTTAGAACCACTGTTCTAGAGGATAGAACAGTTAGACCAGGTGTCAAACTCAAGGCCCGCAGGCCAGCTCCAGCCTGAAGGGTGCTTAGATCTGTCCCACAGGGCCACCCTGGAAATAGCGAAGGACCAGCCCATGGTGCTTCTGTCAGCAAAAACAGAGCTCTGGAGGGCCGCACACTGTTTTCAGCTGCAATGGCCTCCTACAGATCTCAGGGGAGTGCACAGCCCTCCCAAGCTTTGTTTTCACTAGCAGAGGGCTGCAGGAGGCCGTCGCAGCCAAAAACAGAGGTTAAGCTGGCCATGCCCCCCCCACCCTCCCCCCCCAGCCATACTCCTCCAAGGTCAAACACCACCCTGATGTGGCTCTCAATGAAATTTAGTTTCATATCTCTGGGTTAGGGACAATGTTTCTTTAAGACTAAGGAAGAGGAAGGGAGAACATTTTGGTGTCCAGGAATTTTGATAACACCACTAGTCTTCAACTTACAACAGATCATTTAGTGACCACTCAAAGTCACAATGGCACTGAAAAAAGTGAATTATGACTTTTCATACTTATGACCATTGCAGCATCCCCAAGGTCACGTGATCAAAATTCAGACGCTTGGCAACTGACACATATTTATGACTATTGCAGTATCCCTGGAGTCATGGAATCACCTTTTGTAGCCTTCTGACAAGCAAAGTCAATGGGGAAGCCAGATTTGTTTAACAACCATGTCACTAATTTAACAATTACAGTGACTCACTTAACAATTGTGGCAAGGGGGAAGATGGAGCCACGTCGCTGCGATACAGCTGCAATCTCGGGGCTCCGAGATCGCAGCTGATATCTTTGCCCCTGGTCGGTCCCAACAGATCTAAACTGTCCCATAGAGATGGTGATAGTAAGGGGCGCTTTCTGTTGATCCCAGGGACATCGCAAAGTCCCTGATTGATCCAGAAGAAGCCCTTTTACCATCGGCGGAGAGGCAGCCATTAAGCTGCTGAAGCTGGGACAGCTCCGGAAGGAAGAAGTTGAAATAGAAAGTGTATCGGCTTGATAAGGACTTTTTTTATTATTATTAATATTTGGGACTAAAGGACACCCTAAGAATGAGAAGAAATCTGTAAGATTTTTGACAAAACTGACTTAGCGGTGATTTTTAAAGAGAAATGTCAAAGTGAGGCTTGGCTTTTTACTTTTACTTTTTCTTTACTGAACTTGCAATTTAGCAATTGTTAACTAGACTGGTTTTTCCTCTTATATTTACCTATTTTTCTTCTCCTTTTTGATTGTTTTTATTTTTTAGAATAGAGGCTCTCTTTAGTAATTTATACACACACACACACACACACACACACATATCTTCTTTTTTATTAAGCTTTTTCTGGGAAAGAAGGGGGAGTGGATGAAAGAAACTTTGTAACACTGCCAATTAGAGGCTTGAAAAATACTTTATTTGAAGCTGAGAGAACTGTGAAAAACTTTCTCTCAAGGACACTGGAACTTGATAAGATAGAGGGAAGAACACTGGAGAATGTTTTCACAGTTGTTCTTTGGGACTTCTATCAACAATTGAATATTTGAAGATTGGCTTTGAAATTTTTGGAGAAGTCATAATAAGAGCCTTGGATAATTAAATAAAATGCAGTGTGCTTTTTTTTTCTAATTTTTCTTAGCTGTCTCATCCCTCCTCTTCAACCCCATAGTATTTTGTAATATCTATATATTCATTTTCCATTCTTTTTTTTTCTTTTTAAAGGGAAGCCTTAGAATATCTTTTTCTTATTGGGACTTTTACCTTCTCCATTTTCATTTTTGATCCATTTTTATGGCTATTTTTTAGCATTGAGATCTTTCAATTGGATTAAGGTGTGAAGAACCTGAAGAATTTTTTTTTTTCTTACTACTTTTTAATACTATTGGGTTTTGTTCTTTTTCTTTTTTTATTTTTTTAATTTTTACTTTGAATCATAATTGACTATCCCATAATAGGATTAAGGTCCAGAAGAACCTGAAGAACCTTTTCTTTTTTCTTTTTAATTTTGGGCTTTTTAATTTTTATTGTCTTTTTTTATTCTTTTTTTTTTAATTCTTTTTTCCTAATTGGATTATAATTGGCTACTCTACTAACTGGATTAAAAGAGCTTGAAGACCCTGAGTAACCTAAATGAGTAAGAAATCCATATCTTTTGGAATTTCAACTTCTGCTCCTGCCTCGCCAACAGTTGGAGGACAACGTTTAACCCAGATAATGTCGAAGCAAGATAAAGAACAAGTGGATTTAAAGATGATTATGCAAGGAATTCAAGAACTTAAAATGAAATAGGATATTATTGAAAAGAAAATAGAAAATATTGAACAAAGAGCTGAGAATATTGAACAAAGAACAGAGAGTATTGAACAAAGAATTGGGAAGACTGATGAAAAAGTGGAAAATATTCAACAAATGATGGTGAAATATGATCAGAGACTCCAAAAAATTGAAAAGAAAGATAAACAAAGAGAGGAGACAATTGGTAATATTGATAGCAGACTGACAAGGGTTGAACAAGATAAGTGGGATGTTGAAGTGGGAGATGGACAGGTCAGAATTCTATCTCAGATTTCAAAATATAGAGGAAGAAAAAGGACAAAACTTGACCGCAATAATGATAGAAATCCTGGCTGGAGCTCTGGGAATAACAGAGGAAAAGATGATGGATGGAGCAGATGAGATATACCGAGTCTTTACAAGATATGCGATGAGGAACAATCTACCAAGAGAGGTCCACGTCAGATTTACAAAAAAAAAACCCTATTAAAACACAAATATTACAAGTGGCAAGAGAAAAGATGCTGAAATATGAAAACAATGAGATTGTGGTCTTAAAACAAGTACCCAGAAAAGTGAGAGAGATGAGAGGAGAATATAGATTCCTGACTAAAATATTGTTGAAAAAAGAGGTGAATTACAGATGGCTGATTCCAGAAGGATTAATGTTTACATGGCAAGAACAGAGACACAGAATTGACTCAATTGAGAAAGCAGAAACATTCTACAATGAATTTTTCAAAAAAAGAGAAATAGAGACAGAAAAAGGGATCATTTCAACTGAACTTCAAGAGGACCAAATGGAGATGGGAAAGGAAGAAGGTGCAGTAGGTGGACAAGTGGAGACTAAAGAACAACATGAAGTAAGATCTACAAGAACTGTTAGACCTAAATACAAAATATAATCATGAAGGAAAAAAAACTGATTTCTATGAATATAAATGGACTGAACTCAGCTACCAAAAAAAGAAAAATTCTTCACAAATTAGAGAAGTTAAAATTTGATATAATTTGTTTGCAAGAAGTACACATTAAAAAACAAAATGAACAATTACTGATACAATCAAAATTAGAGAAAATGTTTACTTCCTTGACCCATTGTAAGAAAAGAGGAGTGGTTTTATACCTTAAAGAAACTATCACAGCAAAATTGATCCATATTGATGAAGATGGAAGAGTACTAATGGTTGAAATAGTGGATAATAATACAAAAACACTCTTGATTGCAATTTATGCCCCGAATGATAAACAAGAAGAATTCTATAAAAAATTACATATGAAAATAATTGAACTGGACTATGCTAATATAGTTATGATGGGAGATTTCAATGGAATTGTAGACAATAAACTGGACTATACAGTAACAGCAACACGACAAAATAGGAAGACCCTCCCTAAATCCTTTTTCAAAATGACAGATGAATTAAACTTAAAAGACATATGGAGAGAAAGAAATGCTAAAATTCAACAATATACTTTTTACTCAAATAGACATTTATCATGGTCTAGAATAGATATGATTTGGACATCAACAGAATTAATATCTAATATTCAAGAAATAAATATTGAAACAAGTACATGGGCAGATCATAATCCAATGACAATTAAATGGAAAGGACAACAAAGAAGATCTAGATGGACATTAAATAATACTATTTTGAAGGAAAAAGACTTTACACAAGGGATGGAGAAAGAACTGGCTTTCTTCTTTAATGAAAATAAAAAGAAGATACTTCAATACAGAATGTTTGGGACACAATGAAGACATATGCAAGAGGATTAATAATAGACTATACAAAGAAAAAGAATGCTAGGAAGAGGCAAACCATCAAAGCTTTAGAAGTTGACCACAAAAACTGGAAAAAGAATTACAGAAAATGCCACAGAAAAAAAGATATTAAACTTAAAATTGACATAATTAAACATAAAATGGGTCAGGTAGAGAAAGAAGAATTGGCACAAAAAATTCGAAGTGCTAAACAGAACTATTTTGAAGATGCAAATAGGCCAGGTAGATGGTTAGCATACAAACTGAGAAAGGAGAAAGAATCAAGGAAAATATTACAGTTAATAGACGATCAAGGCCAAATGTGCTATGGTGACAAGGAGAAAAAGGCAATTATCCAAGACTTTTATGGACAACTATATAAACAAGAGGATATTGATGAGGAAAAAATTAAACAGTACTTACAAAATGCTAACCTACCTAAGATGCCTGAAGAGACTGAAAAAATGCTAGAAAGTACTATAACGATGATGGAACTAACTGAAGCACTTAACAGACAGAACAATGAAAAGCACCAGGTCCAGATGAGCTTCCGGCAGAATTTTATAAAACACTACAAGAATCATTGAGCATTCCATTGCTAGAAGTCATGAATGAAGTTATGTCAAATAAGAAGATACCTAAAACATGGTCAGAAGCTTACATTACACTTATTCCAAAAGAAGGGGCCGATCCACTACAAATCAAGAACTATAGACCTATTTCTTTATTGAATGCAGATTATAAAATCTTTGCTTCAATTTTGGCGGAAAGGCTTAAAAAATACTTAAATAATTTTATTCATCCTGATCAAAATGGATTTCTGCCAAAGAGACAAATCAAAGACAATATGAGAGTAATTCTGGATACCTTGGAATATCGTGAGGCGCATCCTGAAAAACAAATGGCTTTGATATTTCTAGATGCCCAAAAGGCATTTGATAATGTGAACTGGAGATTTATGTTACTACTACTGGAACAGATGGGTTTTGCCAGAAAATTTATTCAAGCAATAGAAGCCATATACTATAAACAAACAGCAAAAGTAATGGTAGAGGAAGAACTTACAGACTCTATTAACATAAGAAAAGGCACAAGACAAGGATGGCCACTATCACCTTTGCTATTTGTATTGACTTTGTAAGTGTTGAATAGAAATATTAGAGAGGACCAAAATATAAAAGGAATGAAAATCAAAAAGGAGGAATTTAAACTACAAGCCTTTGCAGATGATTTGGTCTTCATTTTGGAAGATCCTCTAGAGACAGCTTTAAAACTATTGGAAAAGATAGAGAAATATGGTGAGATGGCTGGTTTGAAAATAAATAAAGATAAAACAAAGATTCTGACAAAGAACATGTTAATAAGACAAAGAGAAGAACTGGCAGACCTATTGAAAATTCAAGTTATGAATAAGGTTAAGTATTTGGGGATATATTTGACGTCAAGGTGTACTACATTGAAAGAGAACAATTATATTAAACTTAAACAGTAGACAGCATCTGATTTGAAGAAATGGGAAAACTTACAACTGTCATTAATAGGCAGAATTTCAACAATCAAGATGAACATTTTGCCCAGAATTTTATATTTGTTCCAAACAATACCAATTAGGCTTGGCAAAGATTATTTTGAAGATTTAAATAAAATTGTGTTGAAGTATATATGGCAAGGTAAGAAAGCGAGAATAAAATTAAAACTTTTACAAGATGCTAGAACTAGAGGAGGATTTGGCCTTCCTAATTGGGAACTGTGTTATCAAGCTGCAAATTTGATGTGGGTCAAAGAATGGATAACATTAAGAAAGACTAGATTGTTGACACTAGAAGGACATGATTTATTACTGGGCTGGCATGCTTTTCTGTGGTACAAGGGAACTAAATCGCAGGGCTATTTTAGAAGGCATTATATATGGGAGTCTCTATAGTTAAACTGGGAGAAAATTAAGAGACAATGTTATTTGAAAATTCCAGTTTGGTTCTCAACTATTGAAGTTTTTTCTTATCCTATAACATATAAGAAGGAACAAACAGTTAGATATGGGGAAATATTGGATGAAAAGGGTGAACTTAAAACGATGCAAAATCTAGAAGAACAAGGCATAAAGATGAATTGGTTTTCATAAAGATGAATTGGTTTTCATATGCGCAAATACACTCAAGGTATGTTAAAGATTCTAAAACAGAGGGTTTTTATGATAAATTGACTGATTTAGATAAGATTTTGACAGGTACTGATGGAAAAGTGATTAAAAAATTATATGGTTATTTACTGGAAATTAAACTAGAGGAAGAACAAGTTAAAGAAACTATGATTGTTTGGGGGAAGAATTTTGGATATGAGATTGATTTAGAGAAGTGGCAAAAAATGTGGTCTCAAAATTATAAAATGACAATGTCAACAGCATATAAACAAAATTTGTATAAGATGTTTTACAGATGGCATTTTCCCCCGACAAGAATAGCAAGAATGTTCAAGAATAAATCTGAAAAATGCTGAAAATGTCATCAGATACCTGGCTCATATTACCATATGTGGTGGACTTGTGAGGACGCTAGAAAATATTGGACTTTAATTCGCATATGGTTGGAAAAAATGACAAAGAAACATATATATTTAAAACCAGAGATTTTTTTATTGGAAATCTTACCTGATACATGCAATAAAAATTTGAAATATTTGATTGTAAATGTATTGACAGCGGCTAAGATTGTATTTGTTAAAAATTGGAAGAGTGAGAAAATACCACCACAGGAAGAAATTATTCAGAAAATATTAGAATGTGCTGAAATGAGTAGATTGACATTTGAAATTAGAGAACAAGAAGATAAACAATTTTATGAATTTTGGGACCGTTTTTATCAATGGTTAGACAATAAAACATAATAATAGAATATTTAGAATCTTAGGAAATAATGAATACATATTTTTTTTTATTTCTATTTTTTTGATACTACCCTTATAAAATCTTATTGAGATAGATTTGGTATGATTTTATGATTTGTTATGAAATAAATTAAGTAAATTATAGTTATCTCGATAAAGTATGAATTAATAAAATTATAGTGGAATGATTGTTTAATAATGATATTAGGTTATATAATTGTTGATTGATAATATGAGTTATTATATAATATAACTACAATGGAGACTATGAAATGGATGCACAAAAAAAAGTGGTAAACCAACCGATACACTGTCTGTAAACTCATGAAGGAAAGGTGATGTTTTTATGTTTTATGTGTTTGTTGTTAAAATTAATAAAATTGTTTTAAAAAAAAAAAAAAGAATTGTGGCAAGAAATGGGCCAAAACTCATTTAGTTTCATTTAGCAAGACAATCGATCTGGGCTTGAGGACTACCTATATTGAGGAAGAAAAATCCGTTCCATCTTCTCATCCCATCAGATCCAGCAGGAGAGGCATGATATGTGTACTATATTAGCATACTCCAAACCCTCACAACTGATTGGTCTGGATGGACAGCGACCTGATTGGTCGAAACCCTGGCCGTGATTGGAGTGTTAAGAATCTACCATGATTGGCTGCACCGATCATGGGAGATTCAAAGCGCTGCCATTGGCCGCAGAGCCACGAGCCAGCCCAATATAAAGGGCTGCCGCGGCTTGTATTATTCAGACTATCCTTATTCTAAATAAAGAGCTGAAGTCACTACGATGGTCTCGTGTCTCCTTCGAACCGATCCACCTCAGATCTAACACTGGCGACGAGGATGGGATTGTGAGACAAAGAGACCACCCAGCACGTGACAAGTGGCACGCAGAAGCAGGCAGCAAGGCCGGCATCAACTCACCACCCGCACCCTTCAACCCTGCTACCGAGGACTGGGATTCCTATATTGATAGGTTCCAGATGTTCCTCAAGAGTAGCAATCTTAAGGATGCCAACAGCCACAAGAAACGAGCCGTGTTTCTCACACACTGTGCGCCCGCAGTGTTCAAGATGGCCAAAGCCTTGGCCAAACCAGAAAACGTCAAGACCATGGAATGGGGTGACCTTGAACCCCTACTACGAAGCCACTACGCCCCCGTTGTGCCAATCCTTATCTGGTGGCACGACTTCTACAGGCAGGATCAACACGAGGGCGAGGGGCTTGGCGACTTCATGGTGGCGCTCCGTGACTTGGGCGGCCTGTGCGATTTCGCTGATCTGGACGAGGCACTGCGAGACCGCGTCGTCCTAGGACTCTGAGACCCCATCCTCCAAAGCCGCATCATGATGAAGGGCGACATCTCCCTCGCCTGAGCATTGCGCCAATCCACCTTAAGCCCAGGCGAGTGCCATTCGCACTCAAGCCCAAAATCGATTAGCAACTAGATAAGCTCATCGTGCAAGGGGTGCTGGAACCAATCGATCACGCCCGGTGGGAGACCCCCATTGTCACCCCCATCAAGCCAGATGGGTCCTTGAGAATCTGTGGGGACTACAAGGCCACCCTAAACCACGCGCTCCAACAAAGCGCATATCCCGCCCCAGTAGTACAGCACCTTCTGCACTCACTGGGGGGAGGCCGGATTTTCACAAAACTCGACCTGACACAAGCCTACCAGCAACTGCCGGTCGACGCCACAACTGCAGAAGCCCAAACCATCCTAACACACCGGGGGGCTTTCCGCTGCAACCGGCTCCAATTTGGAGTCAGCGTGGCTCCCAGGGTCTTCCAAAGCCTCATGGAAAGACTCCTCCAGGGCATAGAAGGGGTGGTGCCCTACTTTGACGATGTGCTGATGGCTGCGAAAAACAAAAAACAACTGGAAGCCCAGTTGAGGGAGGTACTAAAGAAATTCAGAGACTCAGGACTCAAAGTTAAAAAAGGGAAATGCCAACTACGGGCAGAGAGGGTTGAATTTCTAGGGTACCTCCTCGATAAGCAAGGGATCCACCCCATGGAAAAGAAACTGAGAGCCATAAGGGAAGCGCCACGGCCCAAAAACAAAACAGAGCTACAGGCTTTCTTGGGACTGTTAAACTTTTACAATGTCTTTCTACCTCAAAAGGCAACCGTGGCAGAACCATTGCATAGGCTGGTAGATAAAACAGCCACCTGGACTTGGGGAGCATGGGAGGAGAGCGCCTTCACCAACACCAAGAACCTGCTAACATCTGACGCGGTACTAATCCAGTACAGCGAAACCCTGCCACTAACAGTGACATGCGATGCATCACCCTTCAGGATTGGCGCCATCCTCAGCCACCAGCTACCGGATGGGAAGGAAGCACCCATCGTTTTCTCATCAAGGACACTTTCAAAACCAGAGAGAAACTACAGCCAGCTCAACAAAGAGGCCCTAGCAGTCGTCGCCGGCATCAAGAAATTTCACGAATACCTTTACGGTAGGACTTTTACAATCATCACAAACCACAAGCCGCTGCTAGGAATCCTGGCAGGGAATAAGGCCACACCGAACATTTTATCACCAAGAATGACAAGGTGGTCCGAATTCCATACAATTACCAGCTGATACACAGACCCGGAAAAGACATCACCTACGCAGACACCCTGAGCCGCTCACCCCTGCCCGACCTGCAAGACAACCCGGCACCCATGACAGAGGTACTTCAACTAGAAACAATATCCAACCTGCTCGTGACCGCGCCAGACATTGTCAGAGAAACAAATAAAGACAAGCGGCTGGTGCGAGTCTTGAGCTGGGTTGGAAAAGGGTGGCCGGAAGGGGACAGGGATGAACTATTCAGATCCTTCTGAAACAGACAAACTGAACTTTTTACCGAGAAGGGCTGCATACTTTGGGGGGACAGAGTGGTAATCCCGGAAACATTACAAGAAAGGGTATTGGGGATGTTGCATGAGGGGCACCCAGGGATGGTCAAGGATGAAAAGCCTGGCCAGAAGCTACGCATGGTGGCCAGGAATGGATAAATAGATCGAAACCTGGGCAGCCAAATGCAAACAATGCTAAGAATCCAGACCTAATCCTCCCGCCGCCCCAACCCAAGAGTGGGAAACACCAAGAGGCCCGTGGTCTAGGATTCACATAGACTTTGTGGGGCCAACCAAAGGACGCATGTACCTTATCACAGTAGATGCTTACTCCAACTGGCTGGAGGTAAGCACCATGAAGTCTACCACAATGGAGGCGGTAATAAAGAAACTGAGTAAACTCTTTGCCACGCACGGCCTGCCAGATGTAATAGTGTCGGGCAACAGGCCCCAGTTCACCGCACTAGCATTCGAACAGTTTCTGGCAGGCCAAGGCATACGACATGTGCTAACCGTGCCAGCAAACCCAGTGGCGAACGGGCGGGCAGAACGCATGGTCCAATACACAAAGAAAGCCATCCAGAAAATAGAAGCAGCCAACATACAGGACAAAATCAATAAAATGCTCCTCATCCAGCACATCACACCTAGTGTGACCACAAATAGAAGCCCAGCAGAATTAATGATGGGCAGGAAACTACGGTCAACGCTAGACAGAATGCATCCGACATACAACCCTGAAAAACCCCCGGGTTCCTCCAGCAAACACAGAAGGTTTAACTTAGGGGACACAGTATACGCAAAAAAACTTTCAGGGGAACCACTCTGGGTGCCAGCAACAATCACGCAAATAACCAGCCCCTTATCATACCGATTAGAGACAAGCGACGGGAAAAACTGGAAGCGGCACATCAGCCAACTAAGGTCAAGAATAGCCAACAACAACAACCACACACCCGGGCAAGAAACTAGAAGGGGGGGGGAAACAGCAAGCGCTAAAGAGTCGAAGGGAACCTCCTAGCACAAGCAGAACACCCCCACCCCAAACAAATAAGCCACAAATAAACTGGTCTTACTCACCAGTAAGCACAGAACAAGGCACGAACCACTGGAATCTTCACCTGGAAGGAGCAGCCAAGCCAGTTCAACTAGTCCGGAAAGATCCGGCGGGAACAACAGGAGTGGCAGCTCAACCAGCCCAGATAGACCAGGAGAGAGCTACCAGGAAAGGCCCGGCTCACCCTCCCAGGCGGTTCCATCCCAAGGAACCGGAGCAACAGAGAAGCCTTCTGAACACTGAAACTGAATCGTGCAGGTCAGCTAGGCAGGTACAAAGCCCCGCCTACTTGCACGACTACGTCACAACACACCGACAGACGAAACCAAGAGGGGAGGGGTGTACTATATTAGCATACTCCAAACCCTCACAACTGATTGGTCCGGACGGACAGCGACCTGATTGGTCGAAACCCTGGCCATGATTGGAGCGCTAAGAATCTACCGCGATCGGCTGTGCTGATCGCGGGAGATTCAAAGCGCTGCCATTGGCCGCAGAGCCGCGAGCCAGCCCTATATAAAGGGTTGCTGCAGCTTGTATTATTCAGACTATCCTTATTCTAAATAAAGAGCTGAACTCACTACAATGGTCTCGCATCTCCTTCGAACCGATCCACCTCAGATCTAACATTATGGATCCCATACACTAAAGAATATCATATGACAGACCCCTTGGAACATCATCCAAGCCCAGAAGTTAAGATTGCCCCCTAGGCTTTTCGCTTTTTGGAAGAAACATGACTGTGTCCTCATGGGAGGGAACAGAGTAACAGAGGCCTCTTCAAGGGTTGTACTGAATGGGATGTCTGTATTCACTTGCTGTTTTTATTCTGTACTCAGTCGAGCTTTTAATGGTGTTTTAATATGATTTTATGCTTGTTGTATGTATTTATATTTTATTTTATTGTTTTAATTGCTATAAGTCACCCAGTGTCACATAAGTGAAATGAGCAGCTACACAAATTAGACAAACAGACAGACAGACAATATAGTGAACAGAGGAGTAATACAAAGTAGTTATATGTACATCACATATATTGGGTTTTTGTATATAAAATTTAGACAGGAGCCCACCTAGATAACATAAACCTTTCCAAAGTGGAGAAATTGCAACACTTCTAACAGGCTAAGGATAATATTTTAAACTGTTAAGAAAAAAAAAAACACAATTTATTTGATTTATATGAGTAATTTTGAATAGGTAGCTGATGTCCAAGTTTCCATCTTACAGTGGATAGGGGCTCAGATAATTTAGTATTAAATACTTGTTTTCTGACCATTGCTTCAGCCCCTCTCAAATCCTAGAGGAAATGAAAATCAAGTAAAAAGCTTAGTTACCCAGTTCTTCTTCAACAGCTACTTTCCAGTGGCTTAATTCCATCTTGAAATGTTTATGGTAGGGGTCTTCGAATTTGACAGATTTAAGACTTGTGGACTTCAACTCCCAGAATTTCTCCTCTAGTCATGTTAGCTCAGGAATTCTGGGAGTTGAAGTCCACAAGTCCTAAACTTGCAAAGTTTGAAGACCCTTGGTTTATGGTGCCAAGGATTCAAATGAGATTAGTTTTAGCCAGTATCTTAAGAATACATCAGCACACAGGTCTTTAAGAGAGGCCATCCATAACTCCCAGCATAACGAAGCTTTTGAAATGTACTGAACCACCCCAAATATAATTTGATATTTTACTATATAATATTTAGTAGTCAGTAAGCTTTCTAGATACAGGTGCATGTACTATTTCAGCAACTTTAACTTAAATGCAGCCAGGATAAAATTACCACCTAAAGAAGCACAGTGCTTCTTTGAACTTTTTTTCCCCTGCAGACTTCACTTATATATTCCAGGTACTGAGACATGGAAAACAATCTTAAGGCATTTGAATGTCATGACTTGCTCCATATTATATCCAACAGAGTAATCTATCATTTGTGTCCATGCCTCATATTTCTCTATAACTTCCCTTTTTAATTTATAACTACAGTAAGTTTCTCTCCAAACATAAGAGAAGACCTGAAACCCCCTTCTAAAGGCTTTCCAAAATTTTGAAAAGATCAGTATATGGGACCATAGCTACTGCATTGACTTGCTGGTCAATATAAGGAGATAAGGCTTACTTTTGATTAAGGAGCATACATAATGTTGATACTGAACAAGAGTGGACTCAAAATGTAGCTTTGCTTAACATTCTTTTGCAGTAGGAATTAGATGAAGGAATCCAATCCAATTAGATATATTTGTCTTGGAGATTGTATCGAACTTGCTCAGAGGTATTGTCATATATGAATTTAATTAGCAGTAACACCCATCTATCAATAGAAAATTGTTCAGCTTTTTCTACAGTTTGTCTCTGGGAATTGAATTAAATGTGGACTTTGTTTTGAAAGATGACATAAATGATCCTTATGAAATACTACAGTATTTCTTAACTCAGTAATACAAAAATGGACATTGATCTATTGTTGTTGATCTCCCTCTCCTGAGCCCAACCAGTTCCTTTGCTAAGCATACTAACTTATTATATCCAATCTAAAGTTTTCCTATGGAGATGACTCATGCGAATGCAGCTGGTTGAATCAGTTCCAATCCCCCTTTTATGGGGGATCAACAATGGAATGTCTCTAACCTTAGAAAATTACAAATTACAGTCTAGGTATAGTATGATGCAACATTCCAATCTAACAGTGATTTTTGGTTAAATCCATTGCTTTTCCCATTTTCATTACCACAATTTTATTTCTTTACTAAGCTTATATCCCACCTTTATTTTGTGTAATTCAAAGTATACATAATGCTGCCTTCTTCTATTTTTCCCTCAACAACAACAAACTTTAAGATGAGCTGGGCTGAGAAAGAGTCACTAGCCCAAAGTCACCCAACCTGTTTCTGTGCCTAAGGAAGGGCTATAATTCATGGTTTCCCTAGTGAACACTACAGCAAACTGGAACTCTAAGTACAATCAATGCTGAATTTCCTCCGCTCCCCTTTTTTTGTTGTTGTTGCAGTTGCTGCTGCTGTTTCACTCAAAATAAAATTTAACATCAAACCAAAAAACAATTGGCTTTTTTTCTATTTTAAAATAGATAACAGATAATCCATTTGGTACAGTGGTTATGGCATCAAGCTAGAAACCAGGAGTTCTAGTTCTGTCTTATGCACAAAGCCAGTTAGGTGACCTTGGGGCAGTCAATCTAAATCAGCCCTAGAAAGGAAGCAAATTGGCAAAACACTTTTGAAAAATCTTCTGAAAAAGAAATTAGTCCAGGCAGTCACCAGGAATCAAAAATCACCCAAAGGCAACAAAAACAAACACATAGACCAATAAAACATTAAAGTCACTCTTATACCTATTCATAATTAACATCTAAAATTACTCTCTGGTCTTTTGGAATTTTTCCAATGTGTAACAGTTGACCGGAGGAATCAAACAATCAAACAAATGAGTAAATAAATTTCACTCTTGGTTTTCAAACAGTGGAAGATGATCTCTAGGTATCTACATATCTTGAAACTGCTGTAAAAGGAATCAGATATTCAGCTATCTAATCTACTACAGCACTCTACACTGACAGACTTGAGACTGATGTTTTTCCCAACCTTTCCTATCTATATTTCCTATAGATACATGTCATTCAAAAATTGCTCTTCCATACCTTGAGACACTGCTAATGTAACTAATGGTATATTTGGCTTCTTTCATCCACCTCCTTATAGTTGCTTATCAGTAGAGACAACATGAGTGAGGTAAAAATGAATCAGTCAAGAAATTCTTGTTTAACTGGATAATACTGCAGAAAATAATTACAACTGACTGGGACAAAGCATCATTTTAATGTAATGAACACCTTTTAACAGCTTTATAAATAATCTTGTTTAACTCAGTTGTCACACAATAAAATAACTGGTGCTTGTTATCCTATAAATCCAATTCTCTCTGCCTTGTGAAAATCTAAACAGACCAATGACATTAGCCAGCCTTTAAAAGTCTAGGAATGTATTTGTTTTAAATCTGTATTTTTTTCTCTTGTTTTACTGTGAACTGCTCCAAAATGTTTATAATTTGAAAAACAGATATAATTCAAATATCTAAATCATCCTCATTCTGCTCATTTGCTCTCCAGTATTCCAACTCTTCAACCTTAGTATTAATATGGGTTTAACATTTTAGACTTTCCTGATATCCATAAACATGATACCTCTCATCATCAACAATCAGCATTGCCCATCATGGAACACATTTTGGCAAGGATGAGAACAGCAAGAAGTTACCATTTTAAATTTTATCCAACTGGAGTTAAGCAGAAAAAGGGTTTTGATCTTCCTTAGGTTCTGTTCATTTAATATAAATGGGTAGTGAGCATGTGGGAACCAACTGTTCGATTCAAGACATAATTATTTCTGATCTTTATTTCATTTCATCTGTCTCCTCTTATTTGGTCTTCCTCTCACTCATTTTGTCTCACACCTTTGGATTTTTCTCCCTTTTATTCTCCCTTTAATGCTGGTATATGCAATCTTTCTCACAAGGGAAAAGCTAAGGCTTAAAGCAGATTAACAGTTTTGGCAACTAAGAGTTACCAGTTTCCTCATTAAAATAACAGAGCAAGCTAACCTTGTCGAGACTTGTGTCAATCCAATAAAGTAGATCAGCCTAAGAAATCAAAGCTACATGAGCCTGTCCTTTAAGGCTATTCTGTCTGCCCTCTACAACTAGGAAGATAAGCACGGTAGGGCCTTCTTAGTATTTGAACAGGAGACCACTTGGAAATACCAGGAATGTATGGTTTCTTGGGAGTCAAAAGAATATTCCAAATGAATGCAAACATTTCCTCACTGTTGCCAAAAACAACAACCCACCAACCCACCTTTACAGATGTGCCCATGAATTGCACTCAATTTGAAGAATATTTTAATTTGAAACAGAAGTTATTACTCTTCTGGAAACAAAGGCAAATCCAGACTGTGAAATATGGGCTTATTATTTGCTCTAGAATCAGAAAGATCAAACTGTGACTGGCTATCTCATTAAATAAGAGATAAAAAAGATTAACACAGCAGCCTCTTTATCTCTCTAAGGTTTGCTGAAAGGCAAGAAATAATGCATTTTAATCTTCTTCAATATCAGAAGTTCCTTTTTTTAAATTGAAGCAAAATGATAATTTGTAAGAACTTTTTATTTAAAAAAACAGGTACCATCTAATGTCAGTAAAATCAGGCCTATAAGGTCTGAATTCAATCTTCCTCAACAGGGGGAATTGTTTATTTTCTTATTTATCTATTCAACAAGATCCTTGAATGGTTTTATTATGAGCCTGCCTCAGAGGCAGCCAAAGCCTCAATTCCCCAGGTGCAACAGAATAATTCAGAACAGATTACCATTTAACCAATGTGGAGAACACACTTCTAAATCCATTTGATTTCAATTGTAGCTGCCTTAACATAATTCCATCCTTGATCTCTTTCTTTAAAGCTCCAGCAAAGCTGCACACACTAGCTTTATTACACCTGTGGCCAAACTAAACCAAACATTCATTATTTATGTCAGGAGATGACAACATGGCACTCACAGATGCCAAAGTACTTGTGATATCCCTGGATGGTACCTGCAGATCTTTAAAATTAAATATTTTTAAAACCCTCAAATCTTGACCTTTGAAAATGCTCCAAAATTGTCATACCTATAACTTGTACAATGTCAACGTTCTTGCCTGAAATTGGACAAGTAATAAATGGGGTTCCTATTTTTCCACATTACTAAATGCTGTACTTTATTTACTTGATGCTGTGGCACCAAATAAGCTTTGCAAAATTTTAAGAACAGATTAAGACCATCAATATGCAACAAGTGCCAAAACTGTCAGCTGCATATTGCACAGCGTATACTGTATACCGTTTACAGGCTGCCTGATCAGTGGCAACAGAGAAAAGTCTACATTAGAGATGGGTTGGTGGTGTTTACCTGATACGACCTTTCTCTTTGGGTGGAGATAGCATTCAGGATTGGGTAATCAATCATTGCTTGCTGATTGGACTGAGTCTGTCAAATCTTTGAGGACACTCCCCCTGTTGCTAGGGACGTCCCAGAAATTTGTGAAGGAATAGTGACAGACTGACGTGTGCTCCTGTAACAATAACATGCTCCATTAGATTCGGAACAGACCAAAACAGGGTGGGACCGAATGCTATCTCCACCCAAAGAGAAAGGTGATACATATCAGGTAAGAACCAACGACCCTTCTCCATTGTGGTGGAGATAGCATTCAGGATTGGGACTTATCAAAGCTGGCTGTCCTATGGGTGGGCCTAGTGTAGTCTGAAACCCCTAGACAGGGTGGACCTTTTGAAGAACTCTCCACCCAAATGTTGCCTCCACAGAAGCAAAAGAGTTCAGCCTATAGTGACTGATGAATGGAAAAGGTGAGGCCCAGGTAGCCACTCTGCAAACCTCCTCCAGAGAGGCCTGAGTGGCCCATGTCGCCAATGTGGCCGCACTTCTCATTGAGTGTGCTGTTATTCTTGGAGGAACCACAAGTCCTTAGGCTTGGTAGGCTTTGGATATGCACAGTCTTATCCATCTCCCCACAGTCATTGGAATAACCTTGCAGCCCATAGTAGAAGGCTGAAAGGAAATAAAAAGGATTCAGACCTCCTGAAGGGAAATGTTCACTTAACATAAATTCACAGGGTCCTCCCAACGTCCAGAGTGTGCCATCTTTTTTCTAATGGATGGACAGGATGCGGGCAAAAATCAGATAAGATTAGTTGCTGGGCTCTCTTGAATCATGAGTTCACCTTTGACATGAACAGAAGTCTTAACACTAGTCTTAACACAACTCGGTTGGTGTGAAACACATAAAGGTCCTTCCTGACAGATAAAGCTGCCAAGTCCAAAATCCTTCTGGCAGAAGTAATTGCTACTAGGAAGGCCACCTTGCAAGACAAAAACTGCAGGGAAGTGGATCTCAGTGGTTCAAATAATAATAATAATAATAATAATAATAATAATAATAATAATAATAATGATGATGATGATGATGATGATGCTAGTGTGATCCACTGTCATCGGGGAGGAGGGCAGGAGTTGGTTTTTGTTTTTGTTTTGTTTTATTTTGTTTTGTTTTGTTTTCCCAAATTTTGTTCTATTGTACTTTATTAATTTATTTGATTCTTTTTGCTCTTTTTGTTTTTGTTTTTATTTTTTGTTTTAAATATGATTTTACATTGTGTAAGCTGCCTTGAGTCACCATAGGTGAATAGGCAGCAATATAAATCAATAATAATAATAATAATAATAATAATAATGATAATGATAATAATAAAGCCATGGCCTGCCCTACAATTGGTCATGTTATTCTTGGAGGGAAAAGAATTTCACTCATCTTGGAAGGAAAAAGCGTTTTTCCATTGAATTGGCTCCAAATGGGCAGAATACCAAACGGGCCCTTTGCTGCAAATTTGGTTGTGTCTAAGATGTAAAAATCTCCTGAGCCCTCCTACAGGAATAAGTTTAATACAGCACAAAATATTATAAATTGAAACACTAGTCATTTAAGCAACACTGTATCCTTTGCCCCAGAAACAGCTGCCTGAAGCAATTGTCTCATTTTTTTTCTTGATAACTTGGGATGGTCCTATGAAGTTTGTATCACCACCATGCTGGTAAACTTTTCATTTCCTAGAACTTTGCACAGCATAAGTTTTGTATTGTTTTCCTGTCTCTACCTCTTCATGGATGCCCAAAGAAGCCTAAGCCATCTTGCTGCCAAAGGAAGAGAAGGAAATGATAGCCTGTCAGTTCAGACAAGAAATATTCAAAATTATCCAGATTTTGACAGCCCGGGTCAGGAAGCCTTATAAAGTAGTAGGACTTGACTTACCAAAATTGTAAAAGAAATATAAATAGTCAGATTAACTTTCTCCCAATATGTCTAGCTAGCACTACATTCAGTACACTGCCCTGCCTCCACTGTCTATATTAGGTAATCTCCCATTTCTTCCTTTCAAATTAACTATGACAAATTGCATAGGCTTCCTCCTTTGAGCTTCAACTCTGTTTTCTTTTCTTTGCACACAAAAGGACATGCATATTTCAGCTGCTTAGCAAAAAAAAAAAAGGGGGGGGGAGAGCTTAGTGAGGTCATTCAAAATGCCACCATCCTGTTTTCATTCAAAGGTTGTGGTGGCTTGGCATTAAAGACATTTAATCCTCTGGCCAAACCTTTCAGCATAAAAGTCTTCTTGAATTTATTTATTTAATTTATTTATTTTGATTTGTCAATCGCTTACAAGATAATAGGTATAAGTATATGCATAGTTGTGAATACATGAAATGGGTACATATAAGAAAAATAAAAGAAACAATAGGACAGGGACGGTAGGCATGTTGGTGCGCTTATGCACGCCCCCTACAGACCTCTTAGGAAAGAGGTGAGGTCAATAGTCTAAGGTGAAAGTTTTTGGGGTTTGGGGAAGAAACCACAGAGTCAGGTAGAGTATTCCAGACATTGATCATTCTGTTGCTGAAGTTGTACTTCCTGCAATCAAGTTTGGTGCGGTTAACCTTGAGTTTGTATCTATTGTGTCCTCTTGTGTTGTTATGGTTGAAGCTGAAGTATTCATTGACAGGTAAGTCATTGCAATGTATGATTTTATATACCATACTTAGATCAGACCGAAGACGGCATAATTCAAGGTTTTCTAGGTCTAGAATTTCAAGTCTGGTGGTATAAGGTATTCTACAATGAGTAGAGGAGTGGAAAACTCTTCTTGTGAAATATTTTTGGACTTTCTCAACTGTGCTAATATCAGATACATAATGTGGGTTCCAGACTGATGAGCTTTATTCGAGTATTGGTCTAGCAAATGTTTTGTAGTGTGATATTACCAGAGAAAAAGCTACGTAGGATTAGATTAACAACTCTTAATGACTTTTTGGCTATATAGTTACAGTGGGCTCTTGCACTTAAGATCATTAGAGATGAGTATTCCAAGGTCCTTTACAGAGCTTGGATCATCAACAAGGTCTTCATTATTCAGCTTGTATTTTATTTTCTGGGTTTTTTTTCACCAATATGTAAGACAGAGCATTTATTTGTTGAGATTTGAAGTTGACATTTGTTTGACCATTCTGATACATAGTCAAGGTCTTTTTGAAGGGTAGCAGTATTGTCTGTGATATTGAACAGCTTTACATCATCAGTGAAGAGAATGCAGTTGCTCTTAATACGATCACAGATGTCATTTATGTAGAGTAATGAAGAGAGTCCATCCTGTCTTTAATTTTTTTCCTTTTCTTTTTCTCTGATAAAAACCAAACCAGACCAAATCCTTCTGAGTTTACCAAACCAAAATGTAGATCTGGTATTGGAGCCTGAGAGGAATGCAAATCACTATATCAACATGGCTAAAGGTAAAGCTGGTGTGTTCTTGGTATGTCAGATTGCAATTCTAATTTTTGTTCAATGGAAAAGAGGAGAGGGAGTAGGAGGGGAGGTAATGTATAATGTCAATCTGAGAATGGTATAAACCAGGGCTGTCAAACTTCCAGCCCATGAGCTGGATGCGTCACATGCTGACCACCCCACTCCCCAGTTTAGCGAAGGAGGAAAAAGTCCCAATACTTCACGTGACGATGGCGTGTCGTGGGTCTGGCACCCCTGCTAAAAACTTATCTTCAGCTGAAAAAACATGTAGTATAAAAACATAGAGACATGCTTTTAAAAGATAGGAAGATAAATCATTCCAAAAGTCAAACACTGTTCTTATAACACATTTGTTGGGTGGTTGGTTAGATTTCTTACAGCAACCCACTCCAAAAGATTCTCAAAAAAGCAGAAGAAGAAGAAAGTACAGGAAGGCATGGATGTACAGCAGAGCTGGTTGAGGGTTGTTGTTGTTTTTTCAAAAAATGCACCTTGTCAGAGTCCCAGTGAATGAAAGCACCTGGCCTGCCTTGTTTAGGCTCTGGATGAAAGACTTCCAGCAATTCTTCAAGTTGAAGAACATGGTTGAAAACCATGGCAAATCATTTTTGTATTGTTTCCTGGGAAGTTATATGGATGCATCCATGGAATTACAAGGAACTGGGCTTAATTTGAATGAGATTTTACTTTACTTAATCCCCAGTTTTAGTAGGATAATGCTATGAAGCAGTGTTTGGGGGGAAAAAACCAGCATAAATATTATGCATTATTATTTTCCACTATGTTGGAGACCTTTTTTTACTTCCCACAATAAAGGAGTATACTTTAAGATAATAAATATAAGTATAAAGGAATAATGAAGATAAATATGGTTATCTATCTTTAATCATCTATTCATCCCTCATCCTAGTAGGAGAGTCTTATCTTTATAAGACATTGGTATTTGAAAAAAAACCAAAAATCCTTAATTTAAAAGTTGTGGTTGGAAAGAGGGGAAGATACATTTGGAAAAGTATGTCCTCTAGATAAAACATTCCACACTTGAATTCAATCTGGAAACTAACAAATAACCAGTTAAGATCTCTTAAAGTTTGATACAATGAATGCTGCAAGTTTCAAGACTAGCAGCAAAACTGCCTACAAAGGCAAACCCTCATCAAGTGTATCTTCAATCCAGGATATTGCCGTAATACCCACAGTATTTGTTTCTCAAGAAGGGAAGTGGACACAAGGAACGCTAAAACCTTAGAGGAGAGTTTCCACTGAAGGCAATCAACTTCTATCTGTGGAGAGCAATGAAAATGGTGATGCGGACTTATCTCCAAGCATGCTACGCTTTCATATGAAGCATGGGATTGAGTAAGGGCAACCTGTTCCCCAAGGGTGGGAGGAAATATGACTCCATGAATGGGAGACAAACTTCCATAACCAGAAGACTACTCACATTTCTACATCTCACCAGTCTATTCAGATATTCAATCAAGGTCTTCACTAAATTAACTGGATCCAACCAAATGGAAAAAGTAGACTCAAAAGGTCAGCAATTATTAAAATGGTAATTTGCAAAGCCATGTTTGCCCAGAAGACATACTGGATGAGCTGGAGCTGGTGATAAACAATACTGAGTCCTTTGACAAATTGGTTTAAATGTGTCCAGCCATGCAAGCAGATTGCCTCTTTATTACCTTTTTCAAAAGCTGCAACCCTGCACAATTATATATTAAAATAGGGTTATTTAAGAAAATAGGAGTATTTGGGGAAACAATACCTTCCATAGCAAAAATGTTAATATAACCTTCTCATTGCAATTACTTGCTATAGAGGTTGAAATGTATTCTTGTTGCAGTGAGAGGTTTTCCAGACACACACAATTATCTTTTCACAAGTCCCATCTTGCCTCCCTCTAACCCACATTCTGTACTTAACTATTTTGCCATTGAGGATTTCCAGGCATATAATGAATATATTAGTTTAATATACATGTTTTCTTTAGCACTTACTCAAGCAAAAGCTCATTGAACTGGACCTGCAGCAACAGCAGAAATAACCTTGAGTATTATTTATAATGAAAAGGATTGTATTTCCATTATTTCAAGAATCCTTAATGTAGCCTTGTATGTTTTTCCTGGGATTTTTACTATTTAACTCTTCAAACTCAGGCTGCTCTTTTTTGTTCTTTGGCTGTGATCCTGATAATCACAATGCCTTTGAAAAATCCTTCCCTCTCTCTCAAGTTTCTGAAAGTTTTTCCAAAGAAACTCTACACTGTGCCACTGAGGTGCACACCTCCTGCAAATCATACAGCTTCAGTTCTCAGGGGCTCAGTGTTGCCAGACGTACGATAATTATCGTATTTGTACGATAATTTGGCCCTCTGTACGATGTACGATCAATAATTCCCAAAAAGGTCAAATGTACGATAATTTTACAGTTTGGCAATTTAAGAAGATAGTTGGCCTACTTTGACCCTTTTTTGTGCCTCGTGTCTAGATCACGTGTGTGTGCGTACGCGCGTGTAGTTTGTGCATACGTGATACACGCTCGCTCACGAGCTACGTACAAGTACGAGTACGAGTCGAGTCAGCTAGTCGTTGCGCGCGTCAGGCCCATTGAGGTAGTTTATTGCTGATCGTAAGTTTTGCGGGATCGTATCTTGTGGCTTCATGCCTTCAGTTCGGACATTTTCCACATGGATATATGCCTACAGTTGGTACTTCCTGTGAGATATAGAGTTTGCTATATGTACGATAATTTTCTCAAAAAAACGATAATTTTGAGTCTCGGGTACGATAATTTTACATTTTGAATCTGGCAACGCTGCAGGGGCTGGATGGTCCTAGGCATAAGGAGGGATAAATGATATTTGTTCCATGGAACATCCTTAGGACCTTCTCTTGGTCACTTCTTAAGAGGAATGTGGCCTCAGTTCTCAGATGAAGGACGATCCCATAATATTTTCCTCAGCATGCTTTTCTCCGGTCCTTGACACAGCATGCAAATATAATTTGGCCTCGTTGCTGAGACAGGAGTCAGTAGTGCTGACCTTGCTACCGATTCCTGTCTCAGCAATGAGGCCAAGGAGTACTGTTCTTATGGCGAAGTTAAGGACAGCAATTGGTGGATTCTTCTGGATTAATCGGGCCTCCACCAGCCAGTAGGAAACAATACCCTTAAAGTGAGCTGGGGCAGAGGTGATTTTTAATCAATGGTTAGACAAACGCAGATTTAGCCATCTGTGGAATTTTGTTCTGACTCTTATGCATGAGTTTTTGCATAGCTGCATTAAAAAGGAGCTCAGCCACAAGTTGAATGCCAGCCTTGTTTTGGATATGGTTTAGCACTTTCCCAAAATATTCTGAGACTCAATTTAACCTGTGTTTAAAAGTAGCCTGAGAAATGCCTGTCAAGTACAGGTGGAGTGTTTGAGAACGGAAGCAGGAAGGGTAATCAGGTGGGGTGTGGTAACAATTTTCTGGAAAATTTCACTGGAAAAACAAGAATGAGTATGGCAAATAATGAGAGGGCTTTGTGTGTGTTGTATGTGTGTTCTTTCTCTACATCTAAATATATACTCTCCCCCCCCAGCTAAATTTGGTGATAGAAATATTGACTGATATTGGGGGGGCATGGAGTTCACTAATAGATGTTAAGAGAAGAGAGTTTCCCATTTAATGCATTAAAACAAAGGGGATGGATAAAAGTGTGAAAACCAACCTAGAAATTTCAGGTTTTCTATTTTTGTTAAAAGACAATTACTAACACATCCAATAGAACTCTTTTTAAAGAAAGGAACGCGGGTTTTCCAAAAGAGTGGTCAATCTAGGTTGATAAGAAGCCCACTTAATTGGTTCAAAAAGTGATGCTTAAGTGGTAAATATATGAGAAAATGCTTCTGAAGAAACCAGAAGGTCTCTTTTCTCTTCTAGTCCTAACAAAAATAGCCATTAATAGTTAATGAGAGCACTTTGTTATCTGCAGTTTGAGGATGTGAGGATGGGCCTGAGCTCTGAAGGTGATGTGACTCATAGTAATTGTTAACTTTCTTACTTTCTCATCACCATCTTTTCCATTCATAATTTGACTAATATTTGCTCCTGCCATTCTATTCTATGGCTAGTTCTACACTGCATAATCAGTATTCAAGAAGCCCTCCCCGATGATCCATCAACTGATGTTTGGGGACAGAGGGCCATCTCCCGATAAGAATCTCTGAATTCTGAGATCTGCTAAATCAAATTATCTTCTTCCCTTTCTCCCACACCAAGAGCGTGCTGTGGAAACACTTAGAGATCCCTCCACCTCCCCTACTTTCTGTGCCACCAATATTTGCAACTCTGGGATTCTGCAACAGGCTGGGATTGGAGTATCATAAACAGATTTAATTCATAATTCAGCAGATTAGAACAATCCATTAGACATCAATTGCATAGCAATCCATTTCAAATTACCCTAAAGAACTTTAGGATTTGTGATTTGTCCAGATATAAAGCACAATCATCATAATTCCCATACACTTCCACGTAGAGTCTCTCTTTATCTGACACTACAACTTTTCCATACTTAAATCACCAGGCTTTCTTAACAAGTAGAGCTGAGAAGCTATTCTTTTGGCAATGCCTTTGTGCTGCAATAACTGCCTTACAGGAATGTAAACAGATGAAGAATTTCTATTTTTCTCATACCTATTAAAAAGTACAAAAGTCTTCCCAAGAGACGGAAGAAGATGGCCTCTCTACATAAATCATGCAATATCTTGCTCTAAATCCTCCTGAAAGCTAACATGTATCTTCCAAAATAGGTAAATTATCCAATTAGGATCAAAAGTCTGTAATTGCCAAGTTAATTATTCAAAAGGTTTGCAAGAATCAACTTGCCTGATTCCCAAGGTTACATCTAGTCCATATATAGCAGCATCAGAGAAATGAAGACAAACTCTCAAAACCAGTGTTTCGGGCTTGCATTTGAGAAAAGGGGCCTTTGGAGATTTTATTTTTATTTTAAAAAAGGAGAGGGAATACTATTTTCCTATAAATTAGCCTGGCATTAAGAGATCCTGATTTGGAATATTTTTTAAAAAAATACTTAGCTAAGTGGAAGATGTTGCACCAATAATAAAAAAAACTGTTTTATACGTTAAACCTGAAATACATCTGAATAGATACATTTAAACCTACCCTGATAAAAAGGATATCAGGATAGGATTTTCATAAATTTTCATATCCTCAATGCCTTTGGGCATCATCTGTAATTCTATGTGTTATACTTTTCAAAGATTTCTGCCAGAAAAAGGTTGTCTCAAAAGATGGAATCCAATGCTCATCTTGTTGGAATAAATGCAACTTTTTATTGAGAAAGAAATTAAGTACAAAAGTGTGCAGGTTTGTACTAGAATAATCTAAAAGCCTGTGAAAAGCTTAAGTCTTGTTAAAAGGATGCAAAACCAGGATGCATTATTTGCAGATGGATCTAAGATGGCCTCACTCCAAAAATTTATGTATAACGTAGATGACCTTTATTTTTACTGGCTAAGTATTCAAGAAGTCCCTGACTTGTGACATTCTGAAATTAGTTTGATTAATAAACTAAGAAAGAATCCCTAAAGCTTTATAGTTAAAAATTCTGGATAAATCCATTCAATATAAATTTCTCAAAGTTAAATGAGGTTGGTGCGCAGGTGGATATCTTTCACCCTTCGGTAACCATGTTTCTAGAGGAAGAAAGAGAAAAATGGCTTGTGAATGGCTCCTGTCTAGGTCTGCTTTGCTTACATATATTAAAATCCACTGGGGAAATTGTACCTTTCTAAGTATTAGAATCATAATTTTAGCTTAATTTGGTTAAGGTTAGGTATAAACATATTCTTGGTTGGGTTTTTTTTCTGAAGTATGCTCCACTGAAGCAGGGTGTACCTTTTGGTTAAGGAAGAATCTGAAATTCATGAAAATCCACTGACTGCAAATATTGCTTTATGTCCAGAGTCTTGCAAACACTTGAACTAGAAGTATTTTTCCCTAAGCATCTTCATAGACAACACAGTCAGATTTATTAAGCTAAAAATAGTAGCAGTACAAGAATTTCAACCAGCTAATTATTTTCAGACCCAATATACCTATATGTAGATTAGAGCAGGAATTATGGCCATTTCCCCCCCCCCCCCCCCATCCTTATGCTGGATTCGAGATGAGGCACATCTCTTGCTTGATAAAGGTGAAGACTGCAGGAGTATCTTATACAATGGTGGTTAAATCCTTATCAATCTGAGAATCTTTTAAGCTTGTACCATTATTTATTATGTAGGCTACTTAAATTACAGAAAACACCTATAAGGGGATTGGATAAGTATGCAAGCTAACATCTCTAAGATGCCCATCAATCACATATTTAGCCTTGTTCTGAATGGTTCGTATTATTTACTAGGGGGAAGGGGGGTTCTATTTTGCCAAAAACTCAAGGTAAGATACTGTATATAGTATTCCCTTTTCCAATTTTATCCCCAGACAACAGCTACGAGTGGACCTGAAGCAGTGGACCTGAAGTCACTCAATGAACTTCCGTAACTGAAAATAGACTTGAATTTGGGTTTCCCTGGTCTTAGTTATAGCCCTAAACTACAAACTAAACTTAACTTAATTTATAGGGGTTCTCTACACAATATGGAATTTTAAGGAGTCCAATATTTCTCTTTAGCACAGGGAAACTCTGGATACAAAACCATATCTTCTGAATGGACCATCCTCAAAAGTAGTGATTGTGACTTTGCCACCTCTCTATCCATGCTTTCAAATAAAATCATAGAATTGTAGGGCTGGAAGGGACCTTGGGAGTTCTTCTAGTCGAACCCCCTGCCTTCTGCATCCTGGACAAATGGTTGTCCAATATTTCCTTGAAAATCTCTAGTGAGAGAGCACCCATAACTTTTGAGAGGCAAGTTGTTCTATTCAATACGGTATTTATTCTCACTGCCAGAAGTTTCTCTGATTTGGATTTCTGACTAGCTTCTAACCGTTGCTTCTTGTCCTGTCCTTAGGTGCTTTGAAAAATAAATGAACACCCTCTTTCTTTTGATATCCCTTCAAGTATTGGAAGACTATCATGTCTCCCCTAATTCCCATAGCCCTTTATCATATGGTTTCACCTTCAAACCCCTTATCTTTGTTACTCTTCTTTGCATTTTTTTTTCTGGACCTCAGGATCTTTTTTGTATCCTGATAATCAGAACCCAATGCAGTATTCCATGTGTAGCATTACTAGTGCAGTATAGAATAGTACTATTACTTCTTTGTTCTTGATGCAGCCTAGGATGCATTGGCTTTTTTGGCAGCGCAGCACACTGCTGGCTCTTGGTTAAGCAGTGGTCTACCAGGATACCTAGATTCCCCTCACAGGAACTACTGTTGAGCCAAAGACTGCCTATACTGTACCTGTGTCTTCTTGTTGGATAGGGCCTAATGATCAAATCTATCAAGATCTTTCTGAATCTTGAGTCTATCTTTCAAAGTGTTAGCAATTTCCCCAAGGTTGCATCTGCAAATCTGTTGAGTACTCTTTTAGTCCTCTCATCTAGATCATTTATAATGATATTGAAGAGTACTGGGTGCAAGACAAAACCTTGAAGTACGCCATTGCATGCTTCTTTTGATGTAAATGTAATTCCAATGAGAACCACATGCTGAATGCTGTTGGTCAGGCAACTGTAAATCCATCTGGTGGTAGAACTCTATCCCACATTGTTTTATTTTATCAAGAAATAGGATGTAGTCTACTTTAGCAAATGCCTTATTGAAGTCTACAGTATATCCACAGCATCTTCTTGATTCACTAATTTGGTCACTTTATCAAATACAATAGGGGCTGTGGTTTGGCATGACATGATTTTAACATACCCATGCTGGCTTCTAGTGATTACCTCATTCATTTCTAGGTGCTTACAAATCTGCTGCTTTATCTTTTTCAGTATTTTATCAGATATTGATATCAAACTATTTTGTCTATAGTTTCTTAGATCCACTTTTTTCCTCTTTGAAGATTGAAACCACACCAGCACTTTTCCAGCCTTCTAGTAGCTCCAGAGCTCCATGAGCTCTGAAGGATTTTGTTCAGTGTTTCCACCTGCTCCTTCAGAATTGTGGGGTGTAAACCTTGAGATGTACATCTGGAAGAAAATTTTGAAAACAACTCTTAATGATCTATGGAAAGCAACTATTGCAACTAAAGCTACTGTCATTCTTTCTCTACTATTCCTAGTATCTAACCTTATAGATAAAGCTATTGGTATGAAAACAAAGAAAACAAAGCTCTTTTCCTTAAGAGCTAAACTATCAGATTCATTTAATTTTATTTTTTTTAAAAAATATAACTAATTTTTCCAATGAAAACCTGAGCAGGTTCCAGCCAGAAGTACTGTAAAATAGATTTTAAAATGGGCGTTGGTACCTACCTGACACGCCCTTTCTTGTCGAGCTGCATAGAGCATCCAGAGAGTGGGAGGTGCTCCAGTCTTCACTCTTACAGGCTGAGCTATAATTGAGGAATGCTCCTCCTCCTCCACGTGACCCCTCCGTAGCGTTCCCCAGTTTTATGAAGATGAGAAGACAAACAGCTATCTCCTCATCTTAACTATTGTACAATTCTTAACTATAAACTGTTTGAACCATTGGCTGAAACAGGATTCCCCACCAGATGGACCAATTAGGGTGGGGCTGGATGCTCTATGCAGCTCAACGAGAAAGGGCGTGTCAGGTAGGTACCAACACCCATTCTCCATAGAACTGCTGCGAGCATCCAGAGTGGGACATACCAAAGTGGCCTGTCCTACGGGAGGGACTCCATCTGGTTCAGAATATCCTCTGGTTCTCTCACCACTTGTTGAAGGATTCGCATGCCAAAGGATGCTTCTGCTGAAGCAAAGACATCAATTTTATAATGGCAAATAAAGGGCGACGGAGACACCCAGGTAGCCGCTCGGCAGATATTATGCCTGAGTAGCCCAGGCTGCTGAGGTAGCCGCACTCCTTGTAGAATGCGCGGTTATTCCGCTAGGAACAAGAAGCGCTTGAGATAAATAGGCCTTGGATATTGTAGCTCTGATCCAACGGCCAACAGTAGATGGGGATACTTTGAAACCCAGCGACTTTGGTTGAAATGACAGGAACAATGACTCTGACTTCCTAAAAGAATGAGTGCAACTGATATAGATACGAAGTGCCCGTCAGACATCGAGAGTATGCCACTGCCCTTCTTTTTCTCGAGAAGGTCTGGGACAAAAGCTAGGAAGAATAAGTTCCTGTGATCTGTGGAAGGCCGAGTTGATCTTGGGTAAGAAGGAAGGATCTGGTCGAAGGACCACCCGATCAGCATGGAAAACACAGAGATCCTTTCTAACAGACAGAGCTGCTATTTCAGATATCCGCCGTGCAGAAGTGACTGCTACGAGAAACACCACTTTGAACGTGAGGAACTGAAGTGACGCCTCCCTTAGCGGTTCAAAGGGAGGTTTAGTAAGCGCCGTGAGAACCTTATTAAGGTCCCATGTCGGGTACCTGTGAATGACCGGAGGGTGCAGATTGGTGGCACTTCTAAGGAATGCTTGGATATGAGGGTGGTATGAAAGCGAGCCAGAAGAGTTGCCAGAGACAACAGTTGATAAGGCTGCAACTTGCCTTCTCAAAGTATTGGGGGAGAGGCCCCTGTCCAGCCCGTTTTGCAGGAAAGCCAGAATTTGTGCAATTGATGGGAAAAGCAGATTGATGAAGGACTTGTGACACCATTTACAAAAAATGTTCCAGGTTGCATTATATATGCGGGTGGTCGAAGGCCGTCTTGCTGCCAGGATGGTGTTGATGACCTGATTGGACAGGCCTTCATTTCTTAGATGCTCCTGCTCAACCTCCAGACGGCTAACTGAAGCCACTGTGGATTTGGATGCTGAAAAGGTCCCTGGGACAGCGAGACCCTCTCTGGCGGAATCCTCCAAGGAGGGGCCACTGATAGGCTGTGAAGATCCGCAAACCATGGTCTCCTGGGCCAGTATGGGGCAACCAGAAGAACTTCCGCCCTCTCGAGAATCAACCTTTGGATCACCTTGGGAATCAACGGGAGGGGGGGAAAGGCCTATAGAAGCCCTGTGGGCCAGGGGCAACGTAGGGCGTCATGATTCTCTGCCCCCTTGGTGGGGTACCGTGAGAAGAATCTCGGTGTCTGGGTGTTGAGCGGTGATGCGAACAGGTCCACCAGTGGTTGACCGAATATCGCTGAGGCCTCCTTGAACAGGGAGGGGTGCAGGCGCCATTCCGATTGGTCTAGGGTGGCCCTGCTCAACCAGTCTGCCTGGACATTTGAGACCCCCGAGATGTGTTCTGTCCTGATGGATAAGAGGTGGGCCTCTGCCCAGTGACAGACCCGCTTGGCCTCTTTCATGAGGCGGATGGAATGAGTGCCCCCTTGACGATTGATGTGAGCCCTGGTCGTAGTGTTGTCCGTCAGGATCAGTACATGGCGCCCTCACACTTGAGGAAAGAAAGTGCGTAAAGCCAGGTATACTGTGTGGAGCTCCAGCCCATTGATGCTGCAGCGTTGCTCAGTTGCTGACCAAGGTCCCTGAGCTGGAAGTGAATGAATGTGGGCCCCCCATCCGGATAGGCTGGCATCTGTTGTGAGGGTGACCCTTTGGGGCTCCTTGAAAAGATGTCCCTTGTTGGTAGCGGGTCTGGTCCACCAGAGGAGCGAAGCGAGAACCTTTGGAGGAACTTTCACCATGGCTCTTGAATTGCTCCTTCTGGAACACTGATAAGGTAGCAGGAACCACTGCAGAGATCTGGAATGTAGCTGGGCCCAGGGAACAATGGATATGCATGAGACCAATTTGCCAAGTAATTTGGATAAGTCCAGTAATGAAGCTTGTCTTGCCTGTCTAATGTCCCTGATCACCTTCTGGATGCTGCAAAACCTTTCAAGGGAAAGGAAGACCTTCCCTTCGACTGAGTCAATCACTGCCCCTAAGTGAGCTATTCGGGTGGAAGGGGTAAGCTGACTCTTCTCCCAATTTACAGGAAGACCATGGGCCTGAAGCACCGAGAGGGTGGTTCTAGTGTCCCTCTCTGCTTGGCGTTGGGTGGGGGAGAGGATGAGGATGTCATCCAGATAGCAGTGAATGCGGATGGGAAAGTTTCTGAGGTGAGCTGCTAGAGCTGCGAGCACCTTGGTAAAGGTCCTCGGAGCCGAGGCGAAACCAAAGGGAAGAGCCACGTACTGAAAATGTTGGCCGTTGTAGCAAAATCTCAGAAATTTGAAAAATGAGGGATGAATGGGAATGTGAAGGTATGCTTCTGAGAGGTCAATGGAGGTGAGCCAGTCTCCCTTCTTGGTGCTCTGCAAAATGGACTGAAGTGTATGCATCTTGAACTTATGGCGGACAATGTAATGATTGAGCCTCTTCAAGTCCAGAAGGGACCTCCAACCTCCGGAGTGTTTAGGAACTAGGAAGAGGTGGGAGTAGAATCCCTTTCCTCGCTGCGAGGGTGGTATGGGCTATATGGCCTCAATTTCCAAGAGGTGTTTGATAGCGGCTTCTATGAGAGCACACTTGTTACGGTCTCTGGAAAGAGGAGAAACCATGAAATGCTCCGGAGGGGGGGACTGAAACTGAAGGGAAAGGCCAAATTTAACAGTGTCCCTAACCCAAAAATCAGAAGTGGATGATTCCCATTGGTCGGCAAAGTATTTAAGGCGTCCGCCAATGGGATATGTGGCTGAAGGCCTATCTGGGACGCTGGGACGCTTTACTTCCTGCACCTCGGAAGGGCCTCCTGTAGCTGACCCCCCTCCTGTTCCTGTCACCCATGTTGCCCCGGTCCTGATAGGCCGGCCGAAATGGTGGGGATCTCTGAAATCTGGGGGAGAAGGGTGTCTGAAAAGAGGTATGAAAGTAGCCCCTTCGAAAGGGTTGGGGCACTCTGGACTCTTGTCTGTGAAAAAGAGACTGGAGGAATTTCTTTTTATTCTGGCTTTCCATCAACAATGGTTCCAGGGCCGGACCAAATAATTTGCCTCCCGAGATGGGAGCAGAAGCCAATTTAGCCTTATTCTTAATGTCCGCCTGCCAGTGTTTAAGCCAAAGAAGATGCCGGGCTGTAACGTGTGAAGAAATAGCCCGAGAGGAAAATTTCAGAGAGT